>OX638305.1:23254956-24477983 GCA_951812265.1 Taphrorychus bicolor
AAAGTTTTCCTAGGAATAAAACCAAAACCGGTGAAAATTACTCAGTGTTGAATACGCTTTTGCAACTTAAACAAATTTGAGGGGCTTGGAAAAATTTAAATTAAGATTATGGCCAAAATCGGTTAAAAATTTCTCAAAGCGTCTAAAAATGCAAACTAGAAGTTTCCGGAAAAACTCAGAATAGGATTAGGACCAAAGGTGGTTTTAAAGTTTATACAAACCGTCTAAAAGTACGAATTTGGAGCCTTCGGGGAAACTTAGGTTAGAATTACAATTAAAGTCGATTAGAAGTGACCAATTTCATATAAAAATTACAATTTTTATGGTTTTTTTTGGATACAATTAAAGCCAAAATCCGTGAAAAATATCCCAAAAAAGTTATATTAACCTTATTACTAAGATCGGTTAAGAATTACTGAAACAGTCTAGAATTACTAAAAAATGCAAATTAAGAGTTTCTGAACAAATTCAAGAGAGGATTAGGGTCAAAAGTGATTAAAACATTTGACAGAGCCTCTAAAAATAAAAATTTTGAGTTTTTGGAGAAATTCAGGCTAGAGTTAAGACTAAAATGGATTTAAAATGATATAATTCATCAAAAAATTAGAACTTTGATGTTTTTTGAAAAAGTCAGGCCACGACTAAAACTACAATCCGTAAAGAATAAGTCAAAGCATGTAAAAGTACAAATTTAGAGTGTTCGGAAAAATTAAAATTATATAGGGTCTTTCTTAAGTGCGTGCAGTATCGCTATCTCCGAAACTGCTGAAGTTACAAGGTCAGTTAAATTAGCAGAAAGTTGTCTTTTGTGGAGACTTTTCAGAAAACATTTACAATGTTGCCACACTTAAGCAGTTTCTGAAGTATTTAAAAAATTAAAAAATTGCGAAAATATTAAATATCTTCTATTTCAAAAACTATTACTGACACAAAAAAAGTTTGAATTACAAAGTTTCACTACACTGTAACCTCTCCCATGTGACATCTCGATTAGCTTCGTGTGAGTAGATTTAAGTTTTTGGTGTATTTTACGTTTTTTTAAATATTTCAGAAACCACTCAAAATGTGGCAACATTGCAAATGTTTTGTAAACAGGCCGTACAAGAGTCGACCGTTTGCGAATTTTATCGTCTTCATAACTACAATCGTTTCGGAGATAGCAATACTGCACGCACTTAAAAAAGACGCCCTGTATAACATTATAGCCAATATCGATTAAAAATTATGCAATGTTTCCATAAAAATGCAAATTTGGAAACTTTGAAGAAATTCGAGTTAGAATTAGGACTAAAATCTGTTAAAAATTACTCATCTTCTCTAGAAATGCAAACTTTAATGTTTTTGGAGAAAGCCAAGACAGGATTTAAGCCAAAATTAGACAAAAATGGTTCAAACTGAGAAAATTTAACATTGAAGGGTTTAGAGAAACTCAAATAAAGATTGTGGTCAAAATCGGTTAAAAAATGTACAGAGAATCTAAAAATGCAAGCTTAAAATTTCTGGAAAAATTGAGTTTAGGATTTTATAAGCTCCCTCGACCTTAAATTGACATAATTGTGACGTCCGCGTGTTTATGTTTTCTTTTAGCTTCATCGAAAAATACCGTGGGTCAACTAACTCTAGACAAAGTGGAAGTGGACTCTCTAGGCAAAGAGCTGCCTCGCACGATTGCTGTGGAATTTTTTGGGAGAGAGCCTGGAAGCTACTCGGTTATGTGGCTGGAACTCTTGAGAAGGTAAATTGTTCTGGAAAAAAGGGTTTACGGAAAAAACGTTAATGATTTATTGGTTCTAGAAAAGACATTCCGCCCAGTGGACTAGGCATATTTATGATTAAATCGGATCACTGCCAGTACAGATGTCCGGAACTGAACGCGTGTATAAACGCTTCGGTGTGGTGCGACGGTATCGAAGATTGTCCCTCAGGGGTCGACGAGGCGCTCACCCACTGCTCTTTTATTCTTCAGCTACCTCCGATTTACCTGTTTTTCGGTTCAATTTTTCTTTTTATCTGCAGGTGCGTTATACGATAATAATCATTAACGACGTTCGTAGAGATACCTTTAGTGCTGTTTTCATCGGGGAGGTAGATACAAAAAAAGGCAGAAACTCTTTACATTCCCAATGTTTTGCAGTTCTTTTATTACATCATCGTGTTCGCTTGCTTTAGGGGGACAATGGGGCGGCCATGCAAGATAAAACAAATAATCCCATAATAAATAAACTGAATTTTTTATGCGTTTGTAGAAAAATATGTTTCATAATAGGAAAACCTTGGCCACCAGAAGCCGTCCTAGCCGTCATTCCCTGCGGCGCTAATGCGGGAATCGGGAAATATAAATTCAAATGTAATGGCGGGAACAATCGGGATAATAGTAAAGTAGGCTTCGGTTTTAAATTCGACAATGTAAAAAATTGATTTCTGCCTCCAATTCCTGCTGAAAACACTACAGTTAATACTTTAATATTTAGGTTCAATATTTGGTTGATTTTCAGTACCGTGTTCTCCTACCTCTTATGGAAAACTTGCCGAAGAAGACCTCGGTCCATCCTCCAGACGCGTCTACAGAGCCTTTCCTCGGACACTGCCATTATCGACGAAAAAAGCGGAGGCGTGATATGTAGCTGACAAAGCGACAATTCTGTACGCTACGTGGAAATCGACCGGGTCACTACTGTGTGACGTAATGGTCGGTGTGTCTATGTAGCGGGCAGAATTGGGAACCCGGTTAGCGAAAACGTTATGAAAATTAGTTATTATTTAGTAATAATTATTAAAATAGTAGCGAGCAATTAAGAATGGTGTTCAGCTTATATTTGAGCGGCGACCTTTGAGAGAAAACCGTTCATTACTGATACCTATATGGTTCTTCTGCAGTTTCTTGACTCACCACAAGTCGGCAGCCGATATCGGGACAACCGCATCCATTTTTGCAACACTGCCCTCCTGTTCATCCAGAAGAAACAGAGTTCGTTATTCGACAATCATAACTTTTACTTAGCCGATCGTTTTCGTTGCGATAAGAGTTATCAAAATTCTAATTACACCGTCGTCTTGATTGGAAAGATTTAGCTGAAAATGAATACCCACTTCAGAAGTGTACGTTTGAAAATAATACACCTAGGTAATATCTCCTTTACGGTTAGAGATCTAAATGCCAGTTACACATCGTTTTACTTGGGGAGAACTAGATGAAAACTGAGTTCCCACTTCAGGCGTCGATATTTGAAAATGACAAAGTTAGCCAGTTTCTCCGTTACGGTTAGAGATATCTAAATGCCAATTACACTAACGTTTTACTTTAGGTATGTCTTACCAGTACAGTTAGAGATATCTAAATGATAATTACACCTTCATTTTACTCTAGAAAAAAGTTGCTGAAAATGAGCACCCACTTCAGGGGTCCGTTTTTGAAAACAACAAAGTTAGCCAATATATTTGTTACGGTTAGAGATATCAAAATTTTAATTACGCCACCGTCTTAATTGAAAAAGCCAGTATCTCCGTTACGCTTAGAGACAACTAAATGCCAATTACAACATCGTTTTACTTTGGTGAATTGCTGAAAATGGGTACATTTCATTCTTTGAAGTCCATCTTTGAAGATAACAAAGTTGGCCAGTATCTCCGTTATGTTTAAAAATATCAAAATTCCTATTGCACTGTGGTCTTAGTTCGAAAAACTTGGCTGAAAATGAGTATCAAACCCACTTTAGGAGTCCATCTTTAAAAATAAGAGAGTTAGCCAGTTTCTCCGTTACAATTAGAGATATCTAAAGGCCAGTTACACCGTCATCGTTAGAAAAATCTAGCTGAAAATGGGTACTCCCTTTAGGGGTCCATTTTTGAAAATAAAAAAGTTAGCCAGTATCTCCGTTACGGTTAGAGATATCTACATGCCAATTACACCATAGTTTTGGTTGAGAAAAATTATACAGGCTGACTGTTTTTGGAGTTTAACAATGGGAATCTCGGTTATCTGAAGAAATACAAAAAAAGTTAAGTTGCCCTCACTTAACTATCTACTTAAGTTGCTCAATTAGAGATATCTAGATGCCAATTTCAACTTCGTTTTATTTAGGAAAAAATAGCTGAAAGCAAGTACCTGCTTCAGGGGTCTATCTTTGAAAATAACAAGTTAGCCAATATCTCCGTTATGGAGAGAAATATCAAACTTCTAGTTACACCATCGTCTTAGTTGGAAAAATTTAGCTGAAAATGGGTACCCTCTTTAGGGGTCCACCTTTGAAAATAAGAGAGTTAGCCAGTTTCTCCGTTACGGTCAGAGTTATCTAAAGGCCAATTACACCGTCTTCTTAGTTGGAAAAATTTAGCTGAAAATGGGTACCTTATTTAGGGGTACATTTGAAAATAGCACAGCCAATATCTCCGTTACGGTTAGATGTTACTCGCAGTTAGACATGCCAATTACACCGTAGTTGTGGTTGAGAAAAATTATACAGGGCGACTGTTTTTGGAGTTTAACCATGGGAATCTCGGTTATCTGAAGAAATACAAAAAAAGTTAAAGTAGGGCAAAGTTGCTCAATTAGAGATATCTAGATGCCAATTTCAACTTCGTTTTATTTAGGAAAAAATAGCTGAAAGTAAGTACCTGCTTCAGGGGTCTATCTTTGAAAATAACAAGCTAGCCAATATCTCCGTTATGGCGACAAATATCAAACTTCTAGTTACACCATCGTCTTAGTTGGAAAAATTTAGCTGAAAATGGGTACCATCTTTAGGGGTCCATCTTTGAAAATAAGAGAGTTAGCCAGTTTCTTCCTTACGGTCAGAGATATATAGAGGCCAATTACACTGTCTTCTCAGTTGGAAAAATTTAGTTGAAAATGGGTACCCTCTTTAGAGGTCCATCTTTGAAAATAACACAGTTAGCCAATATCTCCGTTACGGTTACAGATATCTACATGCCAATTACACCATAGTTTTGGTTGAGAAAAATTATACAGGCTGACTGTTTTTGGAGTTTAACCATGGGAATCTCGGTTATCTGAAGAAATACAAAAAAAGTTAAATTAGGGCAAAGTTGCTCAATTAGAGATATCTAGATGCCACTTTCAACTTCGTTTTATTTAGGAAAAAATAGCTGAAAGTAAGTACCTGCTTCAGGGGTCTATCTTTGAAAATAACAAGTTAGCCAATATCTCCGTTATGGAGACAAATATCAAACTTCTAGTTACACCATCGTCTTAGTTGGAAAAATTTAGCTGAAAATGGGTACCCTCTTTAGGGGTAGATCTTTGAAATTAAGAGAGTTAGCCAGTTTCTCCGTTACGGTCAGAGATATATAAAGGCCAATTAAACCGTCATCTTAGTTGGAAAAATTTAGCTGAAAATGGGTACCTTTTTAGGGGTCCATCTTTGAAAATAACACAGTTAGCCAATATCTTCGTTACGGTTAGAGATATCTACATGCCAATTACACCATAGTTTTGGTTGAGAAAATTTATACAGGCTGACTGTTTTTGGAGTTTGACCCCGGGAATCTCTGTTATCTGAAGAAATACAGAAACAGTTAAATTAGGGCTTAGTTGCTCAATTAGAGATATCTAGATGCCAATTTCAACTTCGTTTTACTTAGGAAAAAATAGCTGAGGGTAAGTACCTGCTTCAGGGGTCTATCTTCAAATCAAATTATAAAATAACAAGTTAGCCAATATCTCCGTTATGGAGAGAAATATCAAACTTCTAGTTACACCATCGTCTTAGTTGGAAAAATTTAGCTGAAAATGGCTACCCTCTTTAGGAGTCCATCTTTGAAAGTAAGAGAGTTAGCCAGTTTCTTCCTTACGGTCAGAGATATATAAAGGCCAATTACACCGTCTTCTCAGTTGGAAAAATTTAGCTGAAAATGGGTACCCTCTTTAGGGGTCCATCTTTGAAAATAACACAGTTAGTTCAGGTTAGTTACTCCGTTACGGTTAGAGATATCTACGTGCCAATTACAACATAGTTTTGGTTGAGAAAAATTATACAGGCTGACTGTTTTTGGAGTTTAACCATGGGAATCTCGGTTATCTGAAGAAATACAAAAAAAGTTAAATTAGGGCAAAGTTGCTCAATTAGAGATATCTAGTCGCCAATTTCAACTTCGTGTTACTTAGGAAAAAATAGCTGCGAGTAAGTTACCTGCTTTACGGGTCTATCTTTGAAAATTACAAGTTAGCCAATATCTCTGTTATGGGGAGAAATATCAAACTTCTAGTTACACCATTGTCTTGGTGGGAAAAATTTAGCTGAAAATGGGTACCCTCTTCAGGGGTCCGTCTTTGAAAATAAGATTGAAAATAAGAGAGTTAGCGAGTTTCTCCGTTACGGTCAGAGATATATAGAGGCCAATTACACTGTCTTCTCAGTTGGAAAAATTTAGTTGAAAATGGGTACCCTCTTTAGAGGTCCATCTTTGAAAATAACACAGTTAGCCAATATCTCCGTTACGGTTAGAGATATCTACATGCCAATTACACCATAGTTTTGGTTGAGAAAAATAATACAGGCTGACTGTTTTTGGAGTTTAACCATGGGAATCTCGATTATCTGAAGAAACACAAAAAAAGTTAAATTAGGGCAAAGTTGCTCAATTAGAGATATCTAGATGCCAATTTCAACTTCGTTTTATTTAGGAAAAAATAGCTGAAAGCAAGTACCTGCTTCAGGAGTCTATCTTTGAAAATAACAAGTTAGCCAATATCTCCGTTATGGAGAGAAATATCAAACTTCTAGTTACACCATCGTCTTAGTTGGAAAAATTTAGCTGAAAATAGGTACCCTCTTTAGGGGTCCATCTTTGAAAATAAGAGAGTTAGCCAGTTTCTCCGTTACGGTCAGAGATATATAAAGGCCAATTAAACCGTCTTCTTAGTTGGAAAAATTTAGCTGAAAATGGGTACCTTTTTAGGGGTCCATCTTTGAAAATAACACAGTTAGCCAATATCTCCCTTACGGTTAGAGATATGCCAATTACACCATAGTTTTGGTTGAGAAAAATTATACAGCCTGACTGTTTTTGGAGTTTAACCATGGGAATCTCGGTTATCTGAAGAAATAAAAAAAAGTTAAATTAGGGCAAAGTTGCTTAATTTGAGATATCTAGTCGCCAATTTCAACTTCGTGTTACTTAGGAAAAAATAGCTGCGAGTAAGTTACCTGCTTTACGGGTCTATCTTTGAAAATAACAAGTTAGCCAATATCTCTGTTATGGGGAGAAATATCAAACTTCTAGTTACACCATCGTCTTAGTTGGAAAAATTTAGCTGAAAATGGGTACCCTATTTAGGGGTCCATCTTTGAAAATAAGAGAGTTAGCCAGATTTTCCCTTACGGTTAAAGATATCTAAAGGCCAATTACACCGTCTTCTTAGTTGGAAAAATTTAGCTGAAAATGGGTACCTTCTTTAGGGGTCCATCTTTGAAAATAACACGGTTAACCAATATCTTCGTTATCTGAAGAAATAAAAAAAGATAAATTAGGGCAAAGTTGCTCAATTAGAGATATCTAGTCGCCAATTTTTTTGAACTTCGTGTTACTTAGGAAAAACTAGCTGAGAGTAAGTACCTGCTTCAGGGATCTAATTTTGAAAATAACAAATTAGCCAATATCTCCGTTATGGAGAGAAATATCAAATTTCTAGTTACACCATCGTCTTAGTGGGAAAAATTTAGCTGAAAATGGGTACCCTCTTTAGGGGTGCATCTTTGAAAATAAGAAAGTTAGCCAGTTTCTCCGTTACGGTCAGAGATATCTAAAGGCCAATTACACCGTCTACTTAGTTGGGAAAACTTAGCTGAAAATGGGTACCCTCTTTAGGGGTTCATCTTTGAAAATAACACAGTTAGCAAATATCTCCGTTACGGTTAGAGATGCCAATTACACTTTGTTTTGTGTTTTGGTTGAGAAAAATTATATAGGGTGACTGTTTTTGAAGTTTAACCATAAGAATCTCGGTTATCTGAAGAAATACAAAAGAAGTTAAATTAGGGCAAAGTTGCTCAATTAGAGATGCCAATTTCAACTCCGTTTTACTTAGGAAAAATAGCTGAGAGTAAGTACCTGCTTTAGGTGTCTATCTTTGAAAATAACAAGTTAGCCAATATCTCCGTTGTGGAGAGAAATATCAAGCTTCAAAATGGTCACAAACTTCAGGGGTCCTTGAAAGTAGCAAAGTTTCTCCGTTGCGGTTAAAGATATCTGAAAGCCAATTAGACCATCGTCGTAGATGGAAAAATTTAGCTCAAATTAAGTAGTCAGTTCAGAAGTCTGAATTTGAAAATAACGCAGTTAGCCCATATCTCCGTTTCGGTTAAAGATATCTGAATGCCAATTGCACCATGGTTTTACTTGGAAAAAAGTATCTGAAAATGTGTACCCACTTCAAGGGTCCTACTTTGAAACTAATAAACTTGCCACTTTCTCCGTTGCAGTTAGAAGTCCCAAGCGTCTCAGTTGAAGAAATTCAGCTATGAATGAGTACCCCTTTCAGGAATCTATTTTAGAAAATAACGAAGGTAGCCAATACCTCCCTTACGGTTAGAAATATCAAAATTCTAATTACACCATGGTCTTATTGCAAAAATTTTGCTGGAAATGAGTACCCACTTTAGGGGTCCACCTTTGAAAATAACACAATTAGTCAATATCCTTGTTACGGCCGAGATCTAGATGCCATTTACACCTTCTTTTTTACTTGGGAAAAAGTTACTGAAAGCAAGTACCGACTTCTGGGGTCTATCTTTGAAAATAACAAGTTAGCCAATATCTCCGTTATGGATAGTAATATGAAATTTTTGATTACACCATCTTCTTAGTTGGAAAAATCTAGCTGAAAATGAGTACCTACTTCAGGGGTCCATCTTTGAAAAAAATAAATTTAGCGAGTTTCTCCTTTACGGTTAGAAATAATGTTTAAATACTAATTACACCTTCGTCTTAGTTGGAAAAATTTTCCTGCAAATCGATACCCACTTTACAGGTCTATCTTTGAAAATAACACAGTTAGGCAATCTCTACAAACCCAAAATGCCAATTATACCTTTGTTTTACTGTTGAAAAAATAGTTGGAAATTAGTAATCACTTAAAACTCTGAAAATAATCAAAAAATTTTGCTGAAAATGAGTCTTCTGAAAATGAGAACTTCAGAGGTCTAAATTTGAAAATAACACAATTAGCCAATATCTCCGCTACGGCTAGTCGTTTTACTGGTGAAAAATCAGCTGAAAATGAGTACTCACCTTAAGGGTCCATCTTTGGAAATAATCCAAACATTAGAGTTAGCCAATATCTTCGTTATGATAAGAAATATCAAAATTCTAATAACATGATGGTGTTAGTTGAAAAAATTTAGCTGAAAGTGATTACTCACTTTGGTGTAAATTTGGGAATAACACAGTTAGCCAATGTCTCCGTTATGGTTAGAGATATTTAAATGCCAATTACAGTATTGTTTTACTTGGAAAAAAGCAGCTTCTCTCCAATGTCTCCCTTACGGTTAGAAATATCAAAATTCTTATTACACCGTTCTCTTAGTTGGAAAAATTTAGCTGAAAATGAGTACCCACTTCAGAGGTCCATCTTAGCGAATAAAACAATTAGACAATATCTTCGTTACGGTTAGAGATATTAAAATGCTAGTTACACCATCATTTTACTTCGAAAAAAGTTGCTGAAAGTAAATACCCACTTCAGTGGTCCATCTTTGAAAATAATAAAGTTAGCCAATATCTCCATTAAGGATAGAAATACCAACTTCTATTTACATCATCGTTTTAGGTTGTGTCTGAAAGTCAGATGTCTATCTTTGAAAATAACTCTGTTATCCTATATCTCCATTACTGCTAGTGATACTAAAATGCCAATTCACCATCGTTTCACTTCGGAAAATGTAGCTGAAAATGGATACCCACTTCAGGGGTTCACCTTTGCAAATAACAAAGTTAGCCAGTTTCTCCGTTACAGTTTTTTTTATTGTTCTTCTTCATCAGCCTTCTCTCATCCACTCCTGGATATAGGCCTGTCCATAATATATCTTCCATGTTTGACGATCTTGGGCTTTGTGTTACCAGTCTCGGCCAACGGCTGCTCTAATATCGTCTAGCCATCTTCTCTGTGGTCGCCCTCTGTTCCTTTTAGTTGCTCTTGGTCGCCAGTAGGTAGCCCTGGTTGTCCAACTGTCATTTCTCTGTCTTGCGACATGTCCAGCTCCATTTAAGTCGTGCCACCCGTTCTGCCACATCCGTAATCTTAGTTCTTCCTCGAATCTCCTCGTTTCTTAATTTGTCTCTCAATGAAATCCCGAGCATTGTGCGTTCTATGGCTCTTTGTGTAGTTCTTAATCTTTTTAAACTCTTTTTTGTTAAGCTCATGGTTTCTAGGCCATATGTAGCCACTGGTAGGATGCATGAGTCGTAAGCTTTTCTCTTTAGGTTTATAGGTATACTATTGTTCCCAAAGATGTATCGTAGTTTACCAAACGCTGCCCATGTGAGTCCTATACGTCTCGTGATTTCTGCTGTTTGATTTGGTTTTCCCAGCATGATCGTATGGCCGAGGTATGTATATTGGTTTACGCAATCGATAGCAATGTTGTCCAGCGTTATATGAGGGTTTGCTTGACTCATTATCTTCGTTTTTCCAGTATTCATTTTTAGTCCGACTTCTTCAGCTGCTTGGTTGAGTTGCTGCATCATTTCCATCAGCTCTCTTGGGTCGCTCGAAATTACGACGATATCGTCAGCAAACCGAAGGTGATTAAAGTACATCTCGTCGATCGTTATACCTTTCGATTCCCATTCAAGTTTTTTGAAGATGTCCTCCAAAACTGCAGTGAATAGTTTTGGTGAGCTAGTATCACCCTGGCGTACTCCCCTGCCCATTTTTATTTTCTTGGTGATTATTTCTTCGTTTATCTTAACGTGGAATGCCGCATTTTTGTAGATGTTTCTGAGTATGGTGAAGTATCTTGAGTCTGTTCTTGCATTTCCTAGAGCTTCAAAGATTGACCACGATTCAATCGTGTCGAGGGCTTTGTGGAAGTCGATAAACGCAAGATGGATGGGGACTTTATACTTACTACCGTTACAGTTAGAGATATTTAAATGCTAATTACACCATTGTCTTAGTTGGAAAAATTTTGCTGAAAATGAGTACCCATTTCATCTTTGAAAATAACACAGCAAGCCAATATCTGCTCCGTTACGGTTAGAGATATCTAAATGCCAATTACACCATCGTTTTACTCGCGACAATATAGCTGAAAATGAGTACGCACTTCAAGAGTTTATTTTTGAAAATAACAAAGTAAGGCAATACCTCCAAAATCACCAATTGCAGACTTTGATAACTTACATATTGTTTCGACGATAACTTAGCCAAAATCTCATAACAACAACAATGACAGTAGATGAGCGAAGCTACTTTATTACAACACACACACACACACCCCTATTAAAAGTTGATTAGTATTGCTGCTGACCATTACCAGCCCATTCATTAAATTTGAGGTTTAAAGCATGGAAGGTTTCCTCTCAGCTCGTCTATATAGGCATATTAGGGAATGGACCAAAACCGTAAGCGAATTTTATAGTGTTGTGATTTATACTAGAGATCGGTAGTTGTTGTTAAATATAGCATAATTGTAGTTCTAAGAAAAAAAATGAGATGAAGTTCAAGGGTTTATCTAGGTGTAGCAAGGTTCTAAAAGATACTCGAATCTCAGTGTGTCATATCAGTCTCACGTTTTTGCTCCTAGTTCGGTTTTAACCGACTTTTCTGTAATTACAATTAATACAATTTGTATTTATAACTTTACGTAAGTTAAATTAAATAAAATGTCTCTCTGCAATACTGAAAAGAAAATTAAAAAAATGTTGTTATGGGCTACGGTAAACCTGCTTTAAAGTTATTATTAATTTCTTTAAAGATTATTAAATTTAATTTTAAATAAAATTAATAAAGGTTAATATAAATATATTAATCTTTTAAGCCTCAGCACACCTAGAAACATTTATTCTCTAATTACGTAAAGTTTCATATTTTATAGTCAATTTTATTACATGCTGGACAGGAAATAGAATAATATACGCTTGTTTTGTAACGTTCTACATAGGTACGTAGGTACAAACAAAGAACCATAGAAATCAAAATATACCTAATACTGTTGGTAAAATTAAAATAATTCTACAAGAAATGGTAGGATATAATATATAATAAATTATGAAGCGTTCATCTCATTTCTAGTAAGAGTGCATATCACATTATTTATTTAGAATATTGATACATTTTATGTAAAAGCTGTGTATTATATTATTGGCAATCCTATAAAGAACATAAGTGCTTAAAATAATATGTAGATAAAAATTGTACAAATGTTGTACATAGTTTTTCGGTCAGTTTAGTATAATTTATTTAGCAATTGTTTATAATATTTATATAAAACTAGCTCGTCAGGTGAACTGACAATAAAGACATAGACTTCTTTATAATAACGGGTGTAACATAAAAAGTGTAGGACAAAACGGCATTTAGATCGTTTAGACATGAAAATAATTAGATAGAACTGCAACTTATAATAATCTTCGAAATTTTTGGGAAATACTGCCTAAATAGAAATTAACGATAAATGTTAAGAACTAAGTAGAAATTACGTGCTGAAATTGTATTAAAATTTGTAAATTACATATTAGATTTATATGATAAACGCCGTAGACGAATTTTGTTGAATAGTTTCGGAAACGCTTAAAAAAAGGCATTATGTCATTACCAAATTACTTATTTATTAAAAGTTTTTCAAAAATTGAATTTGTGTTTAACCTCCGTTTAAAAAAAACTTGCGAAAGAAATTTAGGCGAGGGTTCAAGAGACCAATTAACATGTATTAAACGTATAAGTAACGTCATTCATTGACTGATGCTGACTGACGTATAAATAGCGTACCAAATCAATTAAGTTACGTCTTTTTTACATTAATAAAACGTCTGATTTCAGTACATATTTTTATGAGGATTAAATTTGCCAAAGTTATACAGAAACTTTCTGAAAAACTCCAATAGCCCCTACAAATTTGCAGGATTCCGTCTTCTGTCAACTGTTACTGTGAGTAAGACAAGACGAGACGAGAAACTTTTTTTGCAGGCAAAATTTATTTCAAATTTAAAAAGTTTTTTTAATATATGAACAAAAACAGTTCAAAAACTGAATTATGATGAGGGAAATATTATTAAAATGCGAAAGCGAATTCAAAAAATAAGAAAACATACAAGGTGTGCCATTGAAAAAAATTAAGTCTATGACAAAAATTAACTTTTGCTTCATCTGTATACATAAATAAATTATCATTAAAAGCATTCCGGTGGCGCTATGTGTGTCCGTTTGTTGAACTAACGAGATTACACCCGTCCAGTGTCAATGTCAATGCCCGGTCTAAGGAAAGAATGATGCAGATTACTGTAAAATACAGAAATAGATTTTTAGCCGTCGGTACTATGAAAACGCTGTTTTCGACCATTTAAACGACTGATATACCATCATTTAGTTCAACAAACGGACACGGATGGCGCCACCGGGAACCTTTTCTCGGTACTGCCATGAAACGTGTCTTGAGTATTCCAAACATCGCGAGCTCTGATTGCGTCAGAGCCTCACTGATGAGCCGTATACGGCGAAACTAGTCTGGGGATGGACACAATTAGAGCTTGCGAATTGATGGTTTATCAGTCGTTTAAAAGGTCGAAAACAACGTTTTCAAGATGAGGGTTGTAGATATTTTAAGTTGAAAGTGGATTCTTTGACTAAAAATGGAACAAAACATTTCAAAATGGCTTTGTTTTTTCCAAAACTGTTTTGCAAATCCATAACCATGGATTTTGATTTATAAGTGTTTTTAAGTACTTCCTTCGTATAATAATTGAAAAATGTATTTTTTTATTTATTTTTCATAGAAGAGTACATGGCTCACAGTTTTTTCTTTATTTTTATTTATTTGAAAACAGTGAAGGTTGCAAATATTTTTACACGTCAGAAAAGAACATAAAGGTTTTTTAGCACTTGTGTTATTAAAAGTGGATATTATGACTAAAATTGGAAACAAATACTGTATTTTACCCGATTTCAAAAAGGATTTATAAAATGCACGAAAGGTACTTCTTTCTGTGATTAAATGTGTTCTGATATTTTGATTATGGTTTTTCGTGGCATTATTCGTTGTTGGCTTTTTATTACCCAGAGTCAGGTTAGTTCAGGTTAGTTCTCGAAAACGACGTCAAGTTAACCTCGACTTTTTTGCGTTTTTGGGGATGAAAGAAATTTTGGTAATAAATTGACGTTAAAAGCCGTGACATCTTAAAAACGTAACTAACGATCAAAAAAGTTTTATGAGACTGAGAGAGCTTGTGTGAGCAGAAAGAGACAAAAAAACAGTTAGATTAACTCCTATCGGTCTGTACGTTCTCAAGTTATAGACGCCTAAAGATAAAAAATTACTACAAAATTGTTAATATTATTGTTCGCTGTTTTTGATTGGGGCGATTTTACAGATTCAAAAAGATATAAAATTTCCTCTACAACGATATGTCACAAGTGGATATTCTGACCAAAATTATTGTAAAACACACTTTGTTCAATTTTTAAAATGGCTATATTTTTTCCAAATATGTTCTAAAAATACATTGTAATTTTAATTTACGTTTCTAAATGCAGACTGCAAACGAGTGGATTTTGATCTGAAGGTGTTTTTCGGTATTTTTTAGACTAGACAGATGTGGTGAAATGGAACTCTGGAGCGTCTTAAGCTAGATGCCAGAAGGGCCTTCCACCGAGCTTCCAAAAGAGGTGCACAGGAGTGGGATGGATGCAACGAAGCCAGCAGAGTGTTCAAAAAAGAGTTACGGCGAAGTAAAAGAGCGAGCTGGGGGAAATTCTACGGAGAGATGGACTCTCTCCCGGAATCGGACAAGCATGCCAAATTGCTGAGTGCAGTAAGAGGAAATCAACCAGGCATAATGAAGAAAAAGGACGGTAAATGGACGGTAAATGGACAGGATACCGGGGAGAAACCCTGGAGATTCTCCTGGATACCCACTTCCTCGGAGAAAATGCGAGGTCCAAGAGGATTGGATACTTGCAAAGGACATAATGACCAACGAAGCCATTTTACATCCATGGGCGGTGGGCGAATTCATTTAAGGCAGCGGGACCAGACGGTGTAATCCCAGCAATGCTGCAACAAGGCCTGGACAAAGTGTTCCCGTCGCTGAGCAGAGTGTTCACAAGTGTGGCTCTGGGATATGTCCATCAAGCGTGGAGAAACGGGAACGCGATCTTCATACCAAAAGCTGGGAAAGGTGACTATAACGTCGCCAAATGGTTCAGACCCATAAGTTTGACCTCATTTCTAATGAACACATTAGAAAAGATAATCGATAGGTACATCACAGAGGAAATTTTGGGAAGTCATCCCATAAACAAAGATCAACAAACGTGCCTACAGCAAGGGGAAGTCGACCGAAACCGCTCTCCACTCGGTAGTGCATGAAACAGAAAAGGCATACTCGAATAAGGAAGTGCTGTTGGCACTCTTTTTCGACATTCAGGGAGCATTGCCTATATATAAAGCCAGAATAACTAACATCTGCGAGACCCTAAGGGCCCGGGGAGTCCCAACACAAGACAGTTGGTAAGCTGGATCAGATCGGCACTACGCAACCGTAAGGTTACGGCTTCTCTGGGAGATTACCGAAGGGAAATCGAGGTCGGACACCTCGGCTATGGTGTCTCTTAATGGATGGTCTTTTGGAGAGGCTACCAGCCGAGGGGTTCGGTGAGCAAGCGTATGAGGGCGACGCGCGACTGACTGGTCATGACACCAGGAAAGTTCGATGCCGGCATTTGTGATCAAACGCATAGAGCATGTAGAATAACAGAACAATGGTGTATCGAGACGGGACTGTCAGTCAAACCTGGCAAGATAGAGCTTGTGCTCTACATCACAAGAAGGAAAACTACAGGATTCCGCTCACACACACTGTACGGTGAACCTTTACTAGTAAAGCCTGAGGCTAAGTACCTGGTGGTGACCATCGACAGCGGGCTGACCTGGAAAAGTCACGTGGATTAGGCATGCAATAAAGCAACAGCTGACATTGCAACTACGCAGGGCAGTGGGCAGGAAGTGGGTTGTAAAGCCACACGTCCTGCACTGGCTCTACATTGCGATAATTAGACAGGATAACCTATGGGTCCGTGGTCTGGTGACCATCGATGGACAGGGCATGCTATGTGCTGAGGTAGGCTAGACTGCAGGGGACAATCTGCCTAGCCACAACAAGTGCACTGAGAACAACACCGGGAGCAGCACTCAATGTCTTAGTGGATCTGCCGGAGCTTTCAATCTGGGTTAAGAGGGATGCGATGGCGTCCTGCAGGCGGATGGATTGTTGCGGCCAGTGGAAGGATACAAATATGGGAAGTGGTCACATGCAGATCGCCAGCCTAATTCAGCGGGACATCCTGACTCTCCTGTCACAGGAGGGGCACCCACGCGATCAGCTGAGAGAACAAGGAACAGCTGATTCAGCAACCTTCTGAGAATAATCAGGTATAGAGCAATAAACAGATACAGAGGACGAGGTCTTCGTCTTGGGAAGCCACGCTACGAACGAACACAAGTCAGACAGGGAGCAGAGCAGAACATCTACATCTACTCCGACAATCAGAGTTCCGAGCTCGTTCAGGACTGCAGGGATACTCTAGAGTCACTGGCACATGCGTTGCTGGACTAGAGCCATGTCTAAGTAAAAGGAACCCCTCTCACACTCTGAATGAGTGGGCATAGGAGAGTACAAGGGCAAAGCGGACATAGTTAGGAATATGTAGACAGACCAAGGAAATCTACCCTAACCCGTATACATTCGAGGCCTCGTGGCCTCTTGGGAAAATCCGGCAGTGCCTGGGAGACCTTATAGGAATCCTTGCTGGACACTGCAGACTAAGCAGACACATGCACCTCCTAGGTATGGTTGACAGTCCACTATGCACCCACTGTGGGGCAGGGGAAGAGTCGCCATACCACTTTCTGGGGGTGTGCCATAGGTGGGCGCGACTGTGGATGGGTGGTCCCCCGATTCGGGGGACTGTGAGAAGCGTCTATAAGGCCTACTAATAAGGCTTCGCCCCCCCCCCCCCCCCCACAACTACTACTACTACCACATTTTTTTTGTAAAATAATATGAGAATGTCGTTTTTTTAATGACTTATTATAGCAAGGTAAGTAGGATCTAATATTTTTTTATTTTTAATTTTTTGAAAACAATATGAGAGTTGCAGATATTTTCATAAATCCGAAAAGACCATGAAGCTGAAAATGGATATTCTGACTCAAAATGGCAACACAACAATTTTTTTCCAAATTTCAAAATGACGTTTTTTCCAAAATTAGTTTCAAAATCCCCCTCTACGGATTTTTATCGATAAGGGTTTTTAAGGCTTCTTTGCAAAATAATCGAAAAATGTAATTTTTTAATGACTTTTATATAAAAATAAGTAGGATTTAGTTGTTCTTTGATTTCAGTTATTTGAATATCTTGTGTTGCAGATATTATGAAAAAAAAATGGCAACAAAATGCTTTTGGTTTCCCAACCTTGTCTCAAAATCCGTAAAAACCATGAATTTTGATTGAAGGTGTTTTAGGTATTTTCTTTCTAAAATAATCGAAAAATGTCGTTTCTTTATTGCCTATATAGAAAGAAGTATTTTAGGATTTATCTAATTTTAGTTATTAGAAACCAATGAGGGCTGCAGATATTTTTACAGATCCGAAAAAAGCATAAAATTTTCTTTAAATGAATGTAGTTAAAAGTGGATATTATGCAACTAAAAATGGCACCAAAACACTCTTTTCTCAAATCAAAATTCCTATTTTGTTCCAAAATGTTTCTAAAAATCATAACAACCACGTATTTTGAAAGGCATTTTTAGATACTTTCTTTGTAAAATAATCGCAAAATGTCACTTGTTTATTGACTTTGTATAGAAGGATAAGTAGCCCCTAATATTTGATTATTTGAAAAAGATTTTTGTAGATCTGAAAAGAGCATGAATTTTTCTTTACACTGACGTATCCACAAGTTGTTGATTATGTCACTACAAATGGTGACAAAACACTTTGTTTCCAATTTTCGAAATTACTTTTCAAAATTTCTTTTAAATATATTTAATATTTAAAACATTTTTAAGTATTAAACTAAAAATTAAATTTAAAAGTGTTTTAAATATAATAATTAGTTTAAAAAACATCGGATTTTGATTGATAAGTGTTTTTAGATATTTTTTTGGTAAAATAATCGAAAAATGTAATTGTTTCTTATACTTTTTATGGAAGGATAAGCTCTTCTAAGTCTTAGTTCTTCTTTATTTGAATTATTTGGAAACAGTCATGGTTTAGAGATATTTTTACAGTTCCAAACAGCATAAATTTTCTTTTGAACTGGTCTTAAGTTTTTTCAATTTTCAAAATAGCGTTTTTTTTTCCTTTTAGTTATTTTTTGGGCTAGTGTTTGACATTATTTATGAGAAAATAAAGTGAAAAAAAGTACTGTAAAAAAACTTGACAAAAACTTAAGATATCTTTTAATTTTTGCAATATTTTATTTCATTAATGTTTAATTTTCATATGTATTTACTTTGACGACTTTAATTGATTTATCTAAAATTCGCATTTTTAATAGGTACAAAAAAGTAGACCCTAATCTCGGTTCCTTCTATAACTTACTCTACAACTACACGTCAGCAATTTCACTTTTTTTTCGTTTCCGCTACTGTAATTATACTCTACTGCTATGTTTAGTCTACGTAATTCCTTGTTGCTTCATTGTAATGTAAATTAATGAAGTAAGCTAACGAGAATACCCTTCCTACTTGCAATCTAGCTCAAACCATACAAGATGTACGCAAACGCTTTACGAATGTGCGCAATGCATCCTTGATGGTTGTAGTGTAAGCTAAATTGTACTAATTCTTGTACATTTGGATTAAGACTATTTGAGGCTCTGGAAGTGACGTGTTTTACTCTATGAAAGTTGGCATTTAGACTATTTGTAATCAATCAACTGACGAGTTAAAATAAAATTTGATTACCAAAGTAGTTCAGAGAAAATTGATTACGATTTTAATGAACAGTGTTGGTGGATGTTTTCTACACTTTTCTTTTCTCGCATTACCTTAAATATGGGGTTTCGTTATCAAAATAAATAGACCTTGCTTTATCTTTATTTAGAATTCCTTCATCCTGTTTCTTCAACATCCAACTAGATAACATTTTTAAATTAACGTATCCCTTATATGCAAATATATAATAAATAATAAAGGATAATTTTAATATTATAACTGAAACAAAAAATTTTGCACATAAACAATACAATATGCCCACTTTTTAACCTCAGGTAGGGATTGAACTTGAAATGCAAAACTGGCTTTAGGTTTATGAACACTGGTTAGTACAAAACTTAGTACAATTTTCTAAGATTCTTTAAGTGGCAACCATCCAACGGTTTTCGTCATACTTGGTGCAGGCAACCGGTCGCCAAATACCAAATATACATTTTCCTATTCGTCGTGTCGGTTTGATATTTAGTTGGGAATAACGATCTAAATTCAAGCACAAGGTCCGTGATTAATGTTTCATTGAAACTTGTACTGTTTTTAGTTCCTGAAAGTGTTTTATTTGTGAACTTGTAGTTTATTGCTTTTTTGTCTGCAATGGGAAAATCGGTAAGTAAAAATCATATTATAACAAAACAGTGGTAGAAATAAGAAATTTATGGCACAAGGCCGGTATTTAAATATTTTTGTATACGATTTAAAAAAAATTGAAAAAATTCAGTAAGCACTTATGTGACGTATAAAACAAGTAACTGATTGCTGCAAGAGGCGGTACATATACAAAACAATGCAAGCATTTAAATATAAATACGTAATTAGAGTCATAAATTAAAACTTATTTATAAGAAATTTGTAATCTAGAATTAACTTGGATACTTTTTATGATCTTTCAATTTGGTTTTGGGATCACGAGTCAACGGTATATAAGTACAAAAATAAATGATGATGAGTATAAGAAATGGATTAAAATTCATCAGATAAATAAAGAATTTTGAAAATGTTGAAAAATAAACCATACAAATTCTTAAGTAATTATATATTTATACTTAAAAATATGGTTGCAGCCCACCGTTCTCCCAGCCTCAGACTTTGATCCTGAGGCAGATGCCAAAACACTCAAAGAAGCTTTTAAAGGTTTCGGAACAGACGAAGAGGCTGTAATCGACGTATTGGCCCGAAGAAGCAATGAGCAAAGAAGGGAAATTGCTGCTACGTTTAAAACTATGTATGGAAAGGTATGAATCGATAACCTTTTGGGGATATCCCCAAACCTTTTTATAAATAAATTTACAGCAATCAATTTACTCCTCTATAGTTGATGAGGTTATTGTGCGGTTTCTCAAACAGTCTAATAAATAGCATAACAATAAGCCAATAAATCACCAGTTTAATTAGAAACCAATTAAGTAGTTAATTAGTTAAAATAATATTTAGTAGTGGGTGTTATTTATTTAAGTTATTACCTACTATAGGAATTGCACAAAGAACTAAAATCGGAACTGCGAGGCAATTTCGAAGACGTCATCCTGGCCCTAATGACTGACCCCATCGAATTTCAAGCCAAAGAACTGCACCTCGCCATCAGCGGTCTTGGTACCGACGAGACCACAATTGTCGAGATATTAGGCATTCACAATAATCAGGATGTGGTTAATATAGCCAATGCTTACGAAGGATGTAAGTCTGCGCCTATAAAGATACGAATTCGCGGTCGTACTTATATAGAGTGTCCCAATTTTCCAGTGTTTCAAACCTCACTGGAAGCTGACATCAAGGGAGACAGTTCGGGACATTTGAAGAGACTGCTGGTGTCTCTTGCAAACGTAAGTCTTCATAAATATGTTCACATATATTTATTTTGCGTCCTTTTTACCAAACTGAAACAGGTGAATAATGGGTGAGGGGCATAAAAAACACTTAACGTTTGTAAAATCACAACGTTTCGACCTAAATTTTCCTTAAGGCTCTTTCAATAAGCGAAAAAAGAAACATCTAACGGGTATCCCTAATTTGCTGACCCATAAGAAATCCATTTATTACGGAAAATTTTGCTGACCCGTAAAAAATTGTTGCTGACCGCTATGCAGGGTGATAGCTGAGAGTGTCCTACATATTATATACGAATTTAGTAAACATCGGACCGAAAATCACTTAGTTACGGCCCTGGAAAACTTTAAAAGTGAGATTTTTTTTGCTGACCCGTTAGAAATTCTTGCTGATCGGTATACAGGGAGATAGCTGAGACTGAATTACACATTATGTATGAATTTCATAAACATCGGGCCGAAAATCACTTAGTTACGGCCCTGGAAAACTTTGAAAGTGAGATTTCTTTGCTGACCCGTTAAAAATTCTTGCTGAGCGTTATACAGGGAGATAACTGAGACTGAATTACATTACATACTATGTACGAACTTCATAAACATCGGGCCGACTATCATTTAGTCGCGGCCCTGGAAAACTTTAAAAGTGAAATTTTTTTTGCTGACCCCTTAGAAATTCTTGCTGACCGGTATACAGCGAGATAGCTGAGACTGAATTACACATTATGTATGAATTTCATAAATATCGGGCCGAAAATCACTTAGTTACGGCCCTGGAAAACTTTGAAAGTGAGATTTCTTTGCTGACCCGTTAGAAATTCTTGCTGAGCGTTATACAGGGAGATAGCTGAGACTGAATTACATTACATACTATGTACGAAATTCATAAACATTGGGCCGAAAATCATTTAGTTACGGCCCTGGAAAACTTTAAAAGTGTGATTTTTTTTGCTGACCCATTAGAAATTCTTGCTGAGCGTTATACAGGGAGATAGCTGAGACTAAATTACACATTATGTATGAATTTCATAAACATCGGGCCGAAAATCACTTAGTTACGGCCCTGGAAAACTTTGAAAGTGAGATTTCTTTGCTGACCCGTTAAAAATTCTTGCTGAGCGTTATACAGGGAGATAACTGAGACTGAATTACATTACATACTATGTACGAACTTCATAAACATCGGGCCGAATATCATTTAGTCGCGGCCCTGGAAAACTTTAAAAGTGAGATTTTTTTTGCTGACCCCTTAGAAATTCTTGCTGACCGGTATACAGCGAGATAGCTGAGACTGAATTACACATTATGTATGAATTTCATAAATATCGGGCCGAAAATCATTTAGTTACGACCCTGGAAAACTTTGAAAGAGAGATTTCTTTGCTGACCCGTTAGAAATTCTTGCTGAGCGTTATACAGGGAGATAGCTGAGACTGAATTACATTACATACTATGTACGAACTTCATAAACATTGGGCCGAAAATCATTTAGATACGGCCCTGGAAAACTTTGAAAGTGAGATTTTTTTTGCTGACCCGTTAGAAATTCTTGCTGACCGGTATACAGGGAAATAGCTGAGACTGAATTACACATTATTTATGAATTTCATAAACATCGGGCCGAAAATCACTTAGTTACGGCCCTAGAAAACTTTGAAAGTGAGATTTCTTTGCTGACCCGTTAGAAATTCTTGCTGAGCGTTATACAGGGAGATAGCTGAGACTGAATTACATTACATACTATGTACGAAATTCATAAACATTGGGCCGAAAATCATTTAGTTACGGCCCTGGAAAACTTTGAAAGTGAGATTTCTTGGCTGACCCGTTAGAAATTCTTGCTGACCGCTACGCAGGGTGATAGATGAGAGTGTCCTACATATTATATACGAATTTAGTAAACATCAGGCCGAAAATCGCTTAGTTACATCCCTGGAAAACTTTGAAAGTTAGATTTTTTTGCTGACCCGTTACAAATTCTTGCTGACTGGGAGATAGCTGAGACTGAATTACACATTATGTACGAATTTCATAAAAATCGGGCAGAAAATCACTTAGTTACGGCCCTGGGATACATAAGAAGTGAGATTTTTTGCTGACCCGTTACAAATTCTGCTGATCAGTATGCAGGGAGATAGTGGAGACCATCCTACATACTAGGTACAAGTTTTGTAAAAACCGAGCCAAGAATCGTTTAAATACGGCCCTGGAAAACATTAAAAGTGAGATTTTTTTTTTGCTGTCCAGTTGCAATTTCTTGCTGACCAGAACGCGGGGAGATAGCTGAGACTGTCTTATATTTTATATATGAATATAATATATATGATATAAAAATCGGGCAGAAAGTCACTTAGTTAGGGCCCTGGAAAACATTAAAAGTGATGTTTTTTTGCTGACCCGTTAAAAATTCTTGCTGATCTCTATGCTGGGAGGTAAGTGAGACCGTCCAACATATTATATACGAATTTCGTAAAAATCGGGCTGAAAATTGCTTAGTTACGGCCCTGAAAATCTTTAGAATTGAGATTTTATTTCTTGACCGGTTACAAATTCTTGCTGTCAGGTATGCAGGGTGATAGCTGAGACGGTACTACATATTATATACAAATTTCGTAAAAGTCGGACAAAAAATCACTTAGTTACGGCCCTGTAAAACTTTAAAAGTGATTTTTTTGTGCTGATCCATTACAAATTCTTGCTGACCAGTATGTAGATAATTATATGTAGGGTAAATATCAATGGCAAAACATGAAAGAACTTTAAATATCCAACAATTATTGTATAATAAAGTAGATTACTGTAAAAATAAAAAGAAAAAACACTGTGTTCGAATCCAAATAAATGAAAAACTGCGTGAAAAACCTTCCTTGACCCGGCTTCAAACTACTTAACGGAATCGAACGGAACAGAGATGCGCACAAGATATCGATCATTAGAAAAGTTCTTGCTTTCAATATGCGATTATTTATCGATACTTTTTTATTCGACGTTAGGTTATTGGCTAAAATCATTCTCCGATATGTTTTTTCCAATGTGATATTCTCCAACAGGCAAAAGAGATAAACTATAAAACATACTTATCAATCTCATCAAGTTGTTAGCCATATGCCATATGATGTTAAAAATTTGTGTCGTAATCTATATTTATATTTATTGATTTTTTTATTTTCATTTATATTTGTTGAGCAACAAGTATTTATTAATTTGTCAATTTTTTTTTGATTTGTTAGTTCTGTTATTGTACAGGGTGTTCAAAATTGGTGGTCTGCATAGCCTATCTACACTATGAGTAAAAATAGAAGGCTTGCTATTTCCGCATTATGGTACATACTAGTTTTTATATACGGAAACCAACAATGGCAAAAACAATTTTTCTGTAGCCCTCTTGGTTTTTTGCTATACGGGCGGTTTTAAAAATGTGACATTTTTTGAACTCTCTTGACATTTCAGTCAACAGTAGCACTTGATACGAAATAATATGCGAATTGCCTTTTAAAAATATACAGAGTCGTAACTAAGTGATTTTCGGGCCGATTTTTATGAAATTCGTACATAATGTGTAATTCAGTCTCAGCTATCTCCCTGTATACCGGTCAGCAAGAATTTGTAACGGGTCAGCAAAAAAATCGCACTTTCAAAGTTTTCCAGGGATGTAACAACGCGATTTTCGGTACGATTTTTATTAAATTCGTATATAGCATATAGGACAGTCTCACCAATCTCCCCGCATTCTGGTCAGCAAGAAATTGTAACGGGTCAGCAAAAAAATATCACTTTTAAAGATTTTCAGGGCCGCAACTAAGCGATTTTTAACCCGATTTTTACGAAATTCGTATATAATATGTCGGACGGTCTCAGCTATCTCCTTGCCTACTGGTTAGCAAGAATTTGTAACCGGTCAGCAAAAAAATCTCACTTTTAATGTTTTCCAGGGCCGTATTTAAGCGATTTTTGGCTCGGTTTTTACAAAATGTGTACCTAGTATGTAGGATGGTCTCCACTATCTCCCAGCATACTGGTCAGCAGAATTTGTAACGGGTCAGCAAAAAATCTCACTTCTTATGTATTCCAGGGCCGTAACTAAGTGATTTTCTGCCCGATTTTTATGAAATTCGTAGATAATATGTAATTCAGTCTCAGCTATCTCCCAGTATACCGGTCACCAAGAATTTGTAACGGGTCAGCAAAAAAATCTCACTTTCAAAGCCTTCCAGGGATGTAACTAAGCGATTTTCGGCCCGATGTTTACTAAATTCGTATATAATATGTAGGACGGTCTCAGCTATCCCCTTGCCTACTGGTCAGCAAGAATTTGTAACGAATCAGCAAAAAAATCTCACTTTTAATGATTTTCAGGGCCATAAGTAAGCTTTTTGGCCCGATTTTTATGAAATTCGTATATAATATGTCGAACGGTCTCAGCTATCTCCCCGCATGCTGGTCAGCAAGAAATTGTAATGTGTCAGCAAACAAATCTCACTTTCAAAATTTTCCAGGGATGTAACAACGCGATTTTTGGGCTTGATTTTTACGAAATTCGTATAGAGAATATAGAACAGTCTCACCAATCTCTCCGCATTCTGGTCAGCAAGAAATTGTAACGGGTCAGCGAAAAAATATCACTTTCAAAGTTTTTCAGGGCCGTAACTAAGCGATTTTCTGCCCGATTTTTATGTATTTCGTACGTAATATTAAGTTCAGTCTCAGCTATCAGCCTGCATACCGCTAGCCAGAATTTGTAACGAGTCAGCAAAAAAACCTCACTTTTTATGTTTTCCAGGGCCGTAACTAAGTGAATTACTGTCCGATTTTCATGAAATGCGTACATAATATGTAGTTCGGTCTCAGCTATCTCTCTGTATGCCGGTCAGCAAGAATTTCTAACGGGCTAGCAAAAAAATCTTACATTTTATGTTTTCCAGGGCCGTAACTAAGTGATTTTCTACCAGATTTTTATGAAATTCGTACATAATGTGTAGTTGAGTCTCAGCTATCTCCGTGTATACTGGCCATCAAGAATTTGTAACGGGTCAGCGAAAAAAATCTCACTTTCAAAATTTTCCAGGGCTCTAACTAAGCTATTTTCGACCCAACGTTTACGAAATTCGTATATAATATATAAGACAGTCTCAGCTATCTCCCCGCATTCTGGTCAGTAAGAAATTGTAATGGATCAGCAAAAAAATCTCACTTTTAATGTTTTCCCGGGCCGTAACTAAGTAATTTTCTGCCCGATTTTTATGCAATTGGTACATAATGTTAAGTTCAGTCTCAGCTATCGCCCTGCATACCGGTCAGCAAAAATTTGTAACGGGTCAGCAGAAAAATCTCACTATTAAAGATTTCTAGGACCGTAACTAAGTTATTTTTGACTCGATATTTACGAAATTTTCGTACATTGTGTAATAAGGTGTCAGCTATCAGCCTGCATACCGCTTAGCCAGAATTTGTAACGGGTCTTTTTCGAAATTTGTATATAATATGTAGGACACTCTCAGTTATCACCATGCATATGGGTCAGCAAGAATTTTGGACGGGTCAGCAAGATTTTCCATAATAAATGCATTTCTTATGGGTCAGCAAATTAGGAGTTCCCACATCTAACAGCCACACCAGGAAGATAAACTCAAACATGAGTCATGTTTTAAAAATAAACAACATTTAGATATCGAAACTGCACTTTGCTGGTCAAAATGTGACAAATCTAATCAGCATTTGAAGATAAAGGGGAGGTTTGGGTGTATTGTTGAAAAAAAAATGATGAATTGGATAAGATTGGAAGAAGGCAGAGAGCAAACCGTTTCTAATCAAAGAAAACAATCTGATGGTTATGTTTGGTTTTTCAGCTTTTATAGGGTCGCAAGTAGGGGAAGGTGTCGTACCTTGGGCCAAAAATTGCATAATGATTTTTAAGTAAGGCAAGACATTTTTTAAAATGACTTATTTACTAAATTTGGTTAGTGTTAGGTATGTGCTACATATACATAATTTGTTGTTCTTCAGAATCTTGACATTTAACACTACAATTCACTTTCTATGTTGTCTTGCAAAATGTCCCGAGGTACAAACTAGTCTTGTACCTGCGGACAATATGTATTGTACCTTAGGGCATTTAATATTATGTCTTAGAAAAAGGTATGATGTGTTGAAAACGAAACAAATGTTTTATTTCTTATAAGAGTTACAAGCCGAGTAGAAAATTAACATACATAAAGTAATATAATATACTAAAATACTTAATGAAAAATGGCTAAATTAATATTATTTCTAAAAAGACATTAACCAAATTATAGGATGCGAAATATCCAACTGGAAATAAATAAGTGAAATCTGTCTTGCACTTCCACCTTCAGATTTTGGTTGGGGAAGCTTTCTAACTATGTCATCCAAAGATATATCAAAAATTTCTCCATCTGACTTTGAAAACTTCTTTCCCTCCCCATATTTCTTATAATAAACAAATTTGAAATTCTGTTTTAGAGTAAACACGCAAAACTTCTGTGACAAAATGCCGTACACTCTTTTTCCCTGGAATCTTCACTAATAAAAAGTCCCCCACTGAAATGTTGGCTTTATCGTCATCATTTTCTTCTTCCGTAAACTCTTCACCTCCACTGCTGGAGTCTTTAAGTGGAACGTTGTCATCATACTCCTCAGAGCTGCTGCTTTCTTTTAAAACTCTTTTTGCAACTTTAACGGACCCGGTTTGCGCTTTGCAAATTGTTCCTCAAGCTCAGCCTTTTCTGGTGTCCATGTGAGAATTCTGGTTCTGCCCCTCTGTCTTCCTCCTCTTAAATTTGTTTTCCTTGCCTCTGCTTTTGGAAAAGGACGGATTACTTCTGCAGACACAAAACTTTCATTTTTTTCAATAATGGATGTTCCACTTGTAGATGGTTCAGCATTCGGAGTTGAACTTGATGTAGTTGAAAGTGGAGGATCCGTAACATTGAGAGTAAGATCCGTCACAAATGCTCCCAAAAATTCATCTTCTTCGAAAATATATTGATTGAAGGGGCATATGCCCGACACCTCAAATCCTTTAATGATATTAACTGGAGTAAAGGCTTTTGGATAAGCCTTTCCTATCACTTCAGCTATTTGATACAGAGTGATCGGCTTTCCTGTATTTTGAATATGCCAATCATTTAGAAATTGGTTGTAGAATGATTTATAGCGTCCAAATACTGTCCGGTCTAATGGTTGCAATTTGTGAGATGTATGTGATGGGAACGTGAGAAGTACGGGGTGTTCATTATAAAACTTCATCTAGTTGACTGTGATATGTCAAAAGAAAAGGATGGAGAAACAAAAGTCCATTTATTTTGATTATGTCTTCCTCTTCTCTCAAAATTTCATAGCCTGCCAGATGAAGTTTTATAATGTACAATCCCATTTCTTTTAGCTAAATCAATTAACCTTAAGGAGATGTGACTCTCATGATTATCAAAGGTTGTAAGTACTGGATTTTCTGTTGATGGTTTTACATGTTTTATAAAATTCCTCATGTATTCAAGAAAAATTTCTTCATTTGACCACCCCGACAAATTAGCTGCACCGACAGATCCTGGGGGAGCCCCAGGCGACATGTGTTCTTTGTAGTGCACTCTAGGAAAAATTAGTAATGCTGGAATATGGTTTCCAATTGCATTAATCGCAGCAATCATAGCACATACTTGAAGTCATCCCTGCCAGAATCCTTATGTTTCTGTAAATGTCGAGCAAGTGTGGTTTTAGAAAAAATATTGTATATTTGGGCGGCATCTCTGGTGGAAATATTTTCATGTAAAATTGCTTCTATGGCAACTTTTAATTCGTGGCGATTAACAAGGGCTCTCTTCGTCCCTATCGGACTTCGTGGCATTGTATCTACTTCAGTATCTGCAATATAAGCAGCAAAATTATTAAGAAAGTTGTACAATTAATGTTGTCCCGAGTGTTGTCCTAAGGTACAAAACTGTCCCAAGGTACAAATTACCTTCAATTCCAAAGTATAGCACTAAGCGATTTTCCAAACAACAAAAAATAACTTTATAAAGCCATGTTTTTATATCTAACTGAATCGACAAAAGTAAACATTAAATCAAGACAATAACTTACCACTCTCTAAAGTATTTGAAATCAAGCACAAAAACCAACAAAAAATTGAATCAAACTAGAGCAAGAAGTTACTTCACACCAGTCGAAACAGGAAAATGTGATTAACGTGTGTTGTTTTGAAATCGCGCTGCCACAATAATAGTTAGAAAGGGGTATTAAGAGAACTGAAAACCTTCCTAATGGGTTAGTTTTACTACTAGGTAATAGAATGGACCACAGTAAATTTTGTCCTAAGGTACATGAGTCCCAAGGTACGAAACCTTCCCCTACCTTTCAATTCGTTACACGTTACCAAAAAAATCGGACGGCAGACTATGGATCTCCGCAATATGAGGTCGAAACGTCGGCCTTTATATTCTTGTGTTTCATTTTAGCTTTTGAATTTATTCGTTACGGTAATAGTTTTGTCACTTGTATTATTCTTTCTTCTTTTGGATTGATAGTTTCAAGTATTGGTGGCTTCCCAGGTAACCAAATAATATGTATTGAACGTATAAAAAACATTGTTGACTGATCTCTTTTAATGACATATAAATAACGTATCTAATCACGTGTGAATAACTGACCAACACGTCGAAGTCACGTTTTTTTTACGTTGTGATTGACCACGTGATTTCCCGTGTTTCCCAACGTTGGCTCATTCGACCGTGGTGAGCTCCGTGGTATTTATTCCTCCGCCGCGCCGTCGCGCTCCAGTGGAGGGACTGGGGTGGGGGTAGTGGTAGCGCAGGATTTCGCGCACTTTAAGTATGTCGTAGTATGTCGTAGAACTCGCTTCTAGTCTGCATTTAGAAACTGTCTTTCCTGTTGAAATTGTTGTCATGTTTAAAGATCTCAATGGCCTCTACCGTTAGTCTCGGATAGAAACGCAGCGATTGATATAAGATATCCACCTCGTTGCAGAGAATGTCGTGACTTTCGGAGAGAGCGTGCTCTGCTACTGCTGACTTTTGTGTTGCAATTCCCCCCAGCCTGCAATTCTTCTTGTGTTCCGTAATCCTCTTGTTGGTACTGCGTTTTGTGGTGCCAATGTATATCGAGCCACAGCTTCATGGATCTCGGTAAACTCCGGGTGCGATAGGGGATCTCTGCGGGCTCTGGCCGATCTCAAGCTCGGTTGTTTTATACGAGTGGGTTTAAAGACAGTTTTAACATTGTGCTTTTCCAGTAGGCTTCCGATCCTGTCCGTTATGTGGACGTATGGTAGACTAGTCCTTTCGAGCTTTTCTTCATCTTCTAGCCCACTACTCGCACCCCTGGATCTCCACTGCAGTGCGATGGCGTACGAATAAATACTACGGAGCTCACCGCAGTCGAATCTGCCCACGTCGAGAAGCACGGGAGGTCACTTCGCTCGTTAAATTAAAAAAAAGTTTTGAAAGTACAATTAATATCAAATAAATTTTTTATAAATCAGGTATAAGTTTTTCATAGATATAAAAATTCAATAGATATAAAGTTTTCATAGATCTTTTATTTCCATTTGTTTTTTTTTTGTAGTTCTTTTTTATTTCTTTTTGTATTAAATCAATTACATTTTAAAAATAAATAAATTATACGTTTAATATAAATAACGTATATTAAATGTATAAAATACAACATTGACTGACTATAGGACTTATTTTGAACACGTATAAATAACGTACCAAATCACGTGAATAAGTTTCACCATAAAGAGGACATGCGCATGACGTATAAAAAACGTCATTGAACGAATGTCCAAAGTCACGTCTTTTTCACGTTAACAAAACGTCTGATTTAAGTACCTTCCTGTATGGGGACTAAAATGGCTAAAATTATATAGGGGAAAAATTCTGTCAGACAGATGTCGTTTGTCACCTGTCACTTTATTTATGTTATCTACCAGTTCTGTCACATTTTGCCACTTTTGCATCTTTGCGAAGGTGAGGAGGAAAACTATGAATAGCTAGATGAACACTACTCCCAATTTATACTCATTTATTTTAAAACTTTAGTGTTGTGTTACATAATAAGGCGTAGAATTTTGCGAATACTTGATAGTGTTTTTTGCAAGTTTATTAAACGTCATTGGCTTGGTTGTATTGGAAAGGTGAATTTTTGTCACCAAAATTTTACGTCAAATACATGTAATATTTTTAAGGTCATATTTCAGTCTCATTAATGACGCTCCCCAATTCAGGCCCATATTATGATGTTATATTCACGTCATAATGACTTCCTTGTCAGCTGGGTATGATCAAATTGGTCAAAAAAGACGTATTTTCGACGTCATACTGTGATATGAGTGACCGTACTGGGATAGGTATATATTATTCCGATTTTCTTAATAATAATTAATTAATTTCTAAGATTAATAATTTTCTCACCATATTTCATAACTTACTTTTCTTTGTCAATGACAAGTTCCAATTTTTTTCTAGTTTCTTTGTCTAAGCATATGTTTTTCTCAGCTTTTCTGGTTTTGTCAAAGTTTTGTTTGTGGTGTAATTCCCAGTTTGAAGCAAAGTAGAAAAATAATTAAAATAACTCTATTTTTCAATTTTTTTTGCTACCTTCTTGCCCGTCACAAAACCGTCAAAATTTGTTTTGATTATTTTTTATGACTGTTTGTCATAAAAAATATGATGTGTAAATATGTTTTGACTTTACCAATTACCTGGTCAGTCATAAAATTTTTCAAAAATGTGGAAGTGGTTTTGAATTGACTTCCTAAAAGTGGAATTCTTTCCCCATTTAACGCACTTCGTAATTCTAATTGATTTTGATATAGGTATCTACTCTAAACATCTAAAAAACTCACCCTGTATTCGTAACCTTATACTAACAGGTTGTATTTTATTTCAAAAAATTCTTATTTTAAAATCGAAACAATACCAGTAAGGCATTTTTCTTCAAATACTGCAGATATATTTAATTGTTTACATATTTAATGTAGATCTGTCGGGTGAATTTTGATAGGTCAGTCGGCAATAATGTCTTGAGAGGCAATTGGATATACATGTCATTTGACGTCATGTCACACGACGCCATCTGTCATACGACGTCAACAGAAGCTCTAAAAGCCGAAATTGTAAACTGGAAGATTGAAATTCTTTAACTCTTTAATGAAATTTATAAAAATTCTGTGGTTTGGGCTATAATTCAAATAATTGAAATATTATGCTTGATAAATTCAAGTATTTATTTGCAGTAAAGACGAAAAAAAATGAGATAACTAAACAAGAAATTGGAGCACGAAAGAAAAGAAGAGGGGAAAATGAGCATTAATCTCTTAAAGGGTAAAAAATTGCATTAAACCAAATTCAAATCGTTGCACTCTAGACAGCAAATACTATAGGAAAAAAATAGGAAAAAATTGGAAAAATATGAATAGCTAAACATTGGTCGAAAATGAAAAAGCATAATTAAAATGTTGAGATGACATTGCAGATGAAATATTAGAAGAAATTAAAACAAATAGAAAAAGAAAAAAAGAACAAGACAAATTAAAATAAACTAAAAAGCGTAGAAGAAAATGTTCAATAAATTTTAGGGAAAGATAATGAATTGAATTAAAGAAATTATACTGGTGTGAGAGTGATGATTTGTACGTAAATGCAAATATAGTTATTATACCCTTATAAGATGCTGCGCATAAGATTGATATTTTGTTCATACATGAGTTGGAATGCACAAAAATTAAAAATACGATTCCTGTTCTCTCCAGTCTGGCCGACCTCAGCACATAGTATGCCCTGTCCACCGCTGGCCACCAGACCACGAGCCCATAGGTTATCTTCGGTCTGATTACCGCAGTGCAGAGGCAGTGCAGGACTGCGACTTTAGTCCCCACTTCCTGCCCACTGCCTGCGTAGTTGCCATGTCAGTGCTGTTGCTTTATCTCATGCTTTTTCCACGTAACTTTTCCAGGTCAGCCCGCTGTCGATGGTCATCTTCAGGTACTTAGCCTCAGGCATTAGTAGCAGAGGTTCACCGCACAGCGTGGGTGAGCGGAATCCTGGAGTTTTCCTTCTTTTGGTGTAGAGCACGTGTTCTGTCTTGCCAGGATTGACTGAGAGTTCCGTCTATTACGGAACTGTCAGTTGTTAGTGTTCCGTCACCAGTGTTCTATTATTCTACATGTCCTTTGCATTCGATCCCAAACGTTGCCAACGAACTTTCCTGGTATCATGATCAGTCCGTCGTCCGCATACGCTTGCGCACTGATCTCCTCGGCTCCGAAAGACCATCCGTTAAGAGACACCATAGTCGAGGTGACAAGCAGCTTGTGGACAGCCGCCCTCGACCTCGATAAGCCGTAACCTTACAATTGCGGAGTGCTGATCAGACCCAACTTACCCACTGTGTTGGGGTTTCCCTGGTCCTAAGGGCCTGCTCGCAGATGCTGTTTGTTCTGTCTTTGTTGAATGCTCACTCAATGTCAAAAAAGAGTTCCAACAGCACTTCCTTTTGTCTATTTCGACTTCCTCTTGCTGTAGGTATGTTGATCTTTGTTTATGGGATGTCTTCCCAAAATGTCCTTTGTGATGTACCTATCGATTATCTTTTCTAACGTTTTCATTAAAAAGGATGCCAAACTTATGGGTCTGACCGATTTGGCGACTTTATAGTCACCTTTCCCAGCTTTTGGTATGAAAATCGCGTTCGCATTTCTCCACGCCTGAGGGACATATCTCAGAGCAACTCGCCATGAACACTCTGTTCAGCGACGGGAGCTCATTGTCCAGTCACTCTTGCAGCATTGCTGAGATCACTCCGTCTGGTCTATACACCACTACTTTCTTTGCAAGTGTCCAATCCTCCTGGACCGAACCCCGCTCCTCCGTGGAGCGGTCTCGCCATTTTCTCCGGCGATGTGTTGTGTGTATTAACTGTGTGTGTTATGTGTATTAGCTCTTATACTGGAATTAAAAAGTTCCAGGCATAGACTGTTTCAGAATCTTTTTTTTTTCAGGTATCTCAAAAAGTGTAAGAGGTTTGAGGGGTTGGGGCAATGCAGCATATTTTTTTCCTGAAAGCCATCTAACGTTAATTTAGAACGAAATATTATTATTTTGGCCAAGTTTAGTTATAGCATATTTGGAGAACTAAATGGGTCATAAACAGCACAACTTGTTAACCTGAAGCTCATGATGAATTATAAGTGATAAATAGCACGTGCTTTATGTAAAAATAACGCCGAAACATGTGACTAAACAATTTGTCACAGATTGACCATCATCTGACTGCTAATTAGCAATTACCAATCAAAGGCACATGGTACAAATATTTATTGTAATGCTAAGCTAAGCTCATATTGAATTCTATAGGAAGAACGAAAGCGTGAGAAGTCACTTATATAGACTAGCAAAATTCAGAAATTCATCATTATGTATTAATATATATATAATATATAATAATAATGTATATAATATATAAATACAATACATAATAACAATAATATAATAGGCATGTAGATAGCTTATCGATTTTGCAACCCACAAGAGATGAGTTCTGAGTTCTAATAGATACAAAACTTTTATTGCAGGGACATCGAGATGAATCGGATGTGGTCGATGAAGAAGCTGCAAGAGGTGACGCCCAAGCCCTGCTGCAGGCTGGCGAATTGCTCTTTGCAGGAACTGACGAATCAGTGTTTAATATGGTAGATTTCGGCAATGACAGAAATCTTAAAAACTTAACCCTTCTCCATAATTATTAGGTCTTATGCCAAAGAAATAGGCCGCAACTGCGACGAATTTTCCACGAATACGAGAACATCACAGGACATTCCATAGAGAAGGCTATCGAAAACGAGTTTTCAGGGACGATAAAAGACTCTTTGTTGCAGCTGGTTCACGCTGTAAGGGATCCAGTGGATTTTCTAGCCACAAGGTATGGTGGCAAAATGGTGGTTCTGATGGACTGAACCTAATAAACGAATGATCTATTCCTGATCGCTTAACAAAAAAAAAACAAGAACAAATTGAATTAAAAAATCAACAAAAAAAATTTTTTTTTTGTAGACTTCATGAATCCATGGCTGGTATAGGAACAGACGATAGAACGCTGATACGTATAGTTGTAGGAAGGTCGGAAATCGATTTGGGGGAAATAAAGGATGTTTACGACGCAAAATATGGGAAAAATTTAGCTGAGAGGATTGAAGTAAGTTAATTTTGTATTATATAGAAACGCTACGTAGTTAACAAGTTTGTGAGTCATAATACAGCAAGGTCTTCGACCTTTCAAATTCTTCAAACATTAAATAGCAATTTTCACCTTAGATACCTACCTACTACGCATTTCTGTTATTATACACATTGTAATTTTCTGATTCTTCCATTCCTTTACTATTACCTAATATTATTTTCAGCAGGACGCCTCTGGAGACTACAAGAGAACTCTGCTGGCCATTGTGAGTTCATAAGTGTTACGCACAAAATAATTGATTATATACTTTAGTTAGAGAGTTACTATTTTCCTCAGTAGAGCTAAGGACAAGTTTTTAAATTTGTTGTTAAAACAGCAAAATTAATAATTATTTGCGTACTCAAGATATGCAGGTACCAATCCATTAAAAAAATAGGCGCTAAGAGGTGTCTAAGTAGCAAAAATGTGCGAAATTATGGATAATTTTATCGATTATTTTTTTATTTAATTTAAAAATACATATTTCATTGTTTTAGTATATTTGAACCGATACTCAGGTGTTAAATTAATAAATTGCACTTAGTAAAGATGTGCATGTTGTATTTTCCTGCCTGGTTTACGGTGATGTGTCCTAATATTTTATAATCAATAAAAGCCAATAAAATGATACAAATAGGTAATCAAAATCACCACAGATTACTAATGAAATATCATTTACTTAGATTGTAAAACTTTATACGAAATATAACGTATTTTCAAAAACAACTTTTTTATTCTTTTTATGGTAATAATATTGTTCGAAGATGACTCTTTGTAAATGTTCTCCCTCTGCGTCGACATTATTCAATCTTCAAGAAGTATTGCTGGTAACTTCTGCAAAAACAATTTTTTTAATATGGAAAATGAGAGAAAGGAGGGAATATCCTTATTGGTCAATGATAATGTATTTTTTCATAAGTACTGAATTTCTCAGTACTTAATTTTATTAGAAGCATCTCTCGATCAGAGGGATCAAGATATGTAAAACCTGGGTGACATCTGCGTAGAGCTGCATCTGTGAGTTTGACACAGTATTACAAATATCAATGGTATAAATAATAAACAGGAGAGGCCCCAAAGTGGACCGCCGATATGATATGACCACACGAGGACAAACCATCACTGATCTTTACCCTCTGCCATCTACCATTAAGGTAGCCCTTATAGAACTGACAAGAGACCTCATCAAAACCAAGCGCACTTAAATCATCATCCGGTACATCAACAGCTTTTGAATAATCCAAACGTCATCAGTAAGATTCAACAGGGCTGACGCTGTGCCAAGGTCTCGCCGAAAACCCGACTGTTGACCAGGATAGAGATCGTTTGCAGTCAAAAAATAATCATCAATCTGCGAATGAACTGCTTTCTCCAACACCTTAGACAGAACAGGCAAGAGTCTAATGGGGCGTAATTCTGAGAAGTCTCTCGGTTCCCTCACCTTAGGCAAAGGACACACAATCGACTCGTTCCAGTAATCCGGGAAGCAGCCCTTTTCCAAACAGACATTCACAATGTGCGTCAGGGGAAGCAATACAGCCGGAAGTCTTGACCTTAGCATAGAGAGAGTGAGACCATCGGCCCCAGCCGAGTTAGACTTAAGGCTGTAAAGACATTCCTGTATGTTCTCAGGGTTAACCATTCTAAATGTCTCATGTCTCAGTCTGCCACTAGCGTAGTGCTGTTCTCTGTCACGACAGTAGATTTTGGGCTCTCTCTAATTTTCAAAATTAATTTCATAAGTGAAGAGTTTTCTCAAAGCCTCCAAAGCCCATTCCAAAAATGCCTAAAAGTCGACCACTGAAGAGATTTATCTCCCAAACTATAAAACCTTCGGGACCTTATTTAGTAGGAGCTGAAAAAGGACATAAAAAAGAACTAGAATTATAAAACTTTTTTGTTATTTTATCTAAATCATACAGTTCGAAGGTGACTCTTTGTAAGTATATGCCCTGTGCGTCAACTTTATCCATTCTTCAAGAAGTATTGCTGGTAATTTCTGCCATATATTTTTTATATTTGGTACCAGGTGTTTATTAGAAAAGCCTCAATGTAGAAAAGGGTAAACCATCTTTTCCTCTTAGGTACTGTGGCAGCACAGGTACAAAGATGACTCACGTAAGTAGGTATAACTAGTAGTAGTAGTAGTAGTAAAAGTAAATTTTCAGGTAAGTAGAGCAGAGGCTATTTATTACCTATTCACTTATTTTTCTCATCTAGTTACTTTTGAAACCTTAATTTTTTATATCCACCTCTTTTTAGCACATGTTGAGAAGGTACGATAAAAATGACAAAGTCAATTTTCCAATGCCTACTTGACGACAATAATAAGTGAATGGCTTATACACATAATAAACAACAAAACTGTAAAGGTTACTATTCGGTCCATTTTCGTTATAAATAAACGCGCCAGCAACATAAAAGCACACTACTCATTACTCGATTACTCATTTCAGTAGGAATAATAATTTGGAATTAACGACGTAGCGACCTTCAGACAAAAAGGAAAATCCGTAGCTTTGACCAACTTAACCGACCATGATGATGGTCACAATTGAGATACGGTGTTGCCAAAAGCTGCCTCCTTATTATACCATAACTTATACCTACTTACTGAAACTACCGAATTGGGTTATGAAAGAATGACATCATTGTTTCTGTTCTACCATTTTCAATGTTATGTGGGTATTATTGATCAGATCACCAATAATTGCTAATTAGTATTTTTTCCTCGTGTACTGTTTAGAATCAAAAAATCCTGAAATCTACTTCATTTAGGCAGTAAAATTCCCAGTGAAAGGAAACCCTGTTTGTATGATATTATATTATGTACTGTAGGTTTGCCAATGCCAAACTCTACGTCACGTTATGTACCTCCTCCTCTTTATGACTGACGTTAAATACGATAGCGCATAGCGGTCGACGCGAAAGTAAATGTAACACATCTACTGGGGTCAATCCAATAGTAAAACTCTAAAGTCAGTAAATAAGAGATATTGGATATTTATGTGTAATATTTATATACAGGGTGATTCACGTTACTCAACACGGAAGATTATGGCTAAACTTTTAGATTTTAAAAAAGTTTTTATATGGAATGGATGGGGGTCTATTGGAAGTACATTTTAAAATTATTGTCAGTGTATACAGGTGGTCCAAAAAGTATAAAATTGATTAAAGTTTTATTTTTTTAAATGAGACACCTAGTATTTTAATGTATTTTCGGTACCTACGGACAAAAATACAGGTAGTTTTATTAAGGTTTATGGCATCTAAACCGTACCGTTCTTCAGATATTCGTGATTTTGTGAAAATGTTCATTCATCATTCATCATCAAAATTTCAACCACCAAAATTGTCTGGTGGGCTAATAGTACATTGGATTTTTTGCGGTGTGTATTAAATATTAAATACTTTACACCGAATGACAATAAATGAACACCAAATTATTGCAAACTTCAAACAGTAATAACTCGATTAATTTAAATTAGACAATCTGTATTTTATAGTATAATTAAATGCAGAATTTAGTTTCCTATCAAAACTATTAAACATTTCTAGAGCTTGGTCTTTGCGTTTTCTTGGAAAATTGACTTTTTTCTGAACTTGAGCTGACATAAACGAAGTAAGTAATCTACATTACTTGTTACAATACCTGATTTTGAGAAAGCAAAATTTATTATCATTAGTACTGGGTGTTCACTAGGAAATTTCATTTAGGAGGCTATAAAATTTTGACACAAAAGGATGGCATAATGAAAGTAAATGGATTTTTGTTTCTCCATTCTTTTCCTTTGACATTTCACAACCAACTAGACGAAGTTCTCTAATGAACACCCCTTTTTGTCAGATATTAATTTATAAGTTACAAAATTATGATCATGAAGATTATTTAGCAGTCATCTGAAAGTTAAAAGTAAAATTTATCATCTCTATTACAAAAAAATTAAGTGCAATAATAGTGGCAATTTGAAGTACAATAAATAACAAGTCAACAAAAGAGCAAAACAAACAAAAACGAACAGTTATAAAATTTGTTCAAAATGACGACCGTCTGATTCTAAACACAAACGTATTCTGTTTTTAAATCCTTCACTCACATTGCGTAACATATAGGGAGTTATGCTTCTGAAGGCCTCTCTGATTCGTTCCTTCATATTTTCTTTTGTGGTTGGTGGCGTATTATGCACGATTCCTTTCACAAATCCCCATAAAAAGAAATGGCAAGGCGTTATGTCAGGGGACCTTGATGGCCAATGTTGTGCTCCATTCCTTCCAATCCATCGATTTTGGAAACGAACATTTAAGAACTCCCGGACTTCACGATGATAATGAGCAGATGCCCCATCCATTTGCAGCCACATGGTTGTTCTTATATCTAGAGGAAGTTCTTCCAGTAAAATTGGAAGCTGATTTCTCAAAAAAATTAGAAACGACATTCCGTTTAAATGTTTGTCAAAAAAATAAGGTCCAATCACATACAATCCCATTATGCCCAAAATTGTGTCGTTTAAAAGAACCATTGTTATGATAAGTACACTCATCACTAAATAGAACTGATTCAAAAAAATCTCCTTGTTCTCCAACTTTTTCTAACACCCACATACAAAAGTCCACTCGTTGGCCAAAATCGTTATCGGAGAGTTATTCATGTAGTTGTATCTTATAATCGTGTTATTTATGTTTTCGAAATATCCTTGATACGCTTGCTTGGCTAATATTGTTTTATGCAATTCCTCGTTGTCCGACATGGAGATTTTCAATTACAGAGCCAATAACGGCTAATTGAGTTTCTTGGTTTTCTGTAACTCGTCTCGTTTTGGCAGTCGTTTCATACTGAACACTACCAGTTGCCTAAAGGCCTAAATTGAACTAACAGTCTTTCAAAAATGACTCTATTCGGTCGAGTTCGGTTAGGAAACCTTTCAGCATAAACCCTTGATGCTAAAAGACAATTTTGCAAGCATTCTCCTAGAATGAAGATCATATCGACTCGTTCTTCTGTTGTGTAAACCAGCATTTTGATTAAATAAAAAACTCCCTGTTAACCACCAATTATAACAGTAAAAAAATATTTAACTTTAAATTAATATGTGACCACTAGAAACGACAATAAATTTTGCTTTGTCAAAATCAGGTAACACCTGAACAGACCTGAACAGGTAAATTAGATTACTACATTCGTTTATGTCATCGCAAATTCAGAAAAAATAAATTTTCCAAGAAAATGCAGCGATCAAGCTATAGGAATGTTTAATAGTTTTCGATAGGAAACTAAATTCTGCATCTAATGATACTATAAAATACAGGGTGTCTAATTTAAATTAAACGATTTATTACTGTTTGAAGTTTGCAATAATTTAGTGTTCATTTTTTTACATACGGTACACAGAAGTTAATATTTAATACATACCGCAAAAAATGCAATGTACTAGTAGCCCACCAGCCAATTTCGGTGGTTGAAAAGAAACCAAGTGCTGAGATTTTAAACATTAAATTTGATGCTGCATTTTAACAAAAATCATGAATATCTGAAGAACGGTACGGCTTAGATGCCATAAACTACCTTAACTACAATAAAACTACCTTTACTTTTGTCCGTAGATACCGAAAATACATTAATATACTAGGTGTTTCATTTAAAAAAATAAAACTTTAATCAATTTCATACTTTTCGGATTACCACCTGTATACAATGACAATAATTTTAAAATGTACTTCCAATAGACCCCCACCCATTCCATATACAAAACTTTTTTTAAATCTAAAAGTTTAGCCATAATCTTCCGTGTCGAATAACGTGAATCACGCTGTATAGGAGGTTACAAAATTAGCGTGCAATAAGCTATCTGCTTCTGCTGGACCAAAAAAATTACGAAAAGTTAATATAACAATATAAACATATAAGTCTTTTAACATTTTGTTACAAAGATACAGGGTGTTAAACTTTAAAACTTTGATTCATTTTTTCTTTCAGAGTTAATCTAATTATTCCATTGAAAGATTATATGGACAGACTTGTACTAACTTGGTATTAAAATCTATAAAAATGTATTTTTTGGGGTCCCATTTTAACGCCACAAAATGTTTTATCGTATGCCACTGATAACGTACTTCCTAAGATCTATGCTCTGTTTAATTTGGAAAAAAGTTGCAAGAACCTCGTATCTTTAATTCTTTTTAATACATTTGCGAAAATATGAATAAAAATACAAAACTTTGGAACACATTTACCATAAAATTGATGTTTCTTTTGTGTTTTTAAACTTATTTTTATTTTTTTAGAATCACTATCAACAACAGTTTGTTATTTAAATCAGTAAAATGACTTAATCCAAGGTATTATTATTTCAACATTTTTATTCAAACATCATGCAAGAGGCCATCGCTTTTTCCCAAATGAGCAGGGAGCATAAATCTTATTAAGAAATGATAATTAGTTTTTTTTTCGTAAGTACTGCCTTTCCCTCCTGTATTTTTCAAAATTAGTCCCATATAAGTAGGCTATTTTCTAAATGCCTCCAAAGCACATTCTAAAAGTACTTAAAAATCTCCCAAACTATTAAACCTATGCGAGTTTCTTTGGTAGGAGGTGGTGAAAGGGAACATCAAAAAGAACAAGAAACCATTATATTCACTCCAATTAGTTTGATTCGTTAATTTCCCGTAATTTCCCCTTTAGTCAATTTCGAGGAAAATTTGGAAATTGAGATAAGAGGAAACACCCCTTTGCTTAACTTGGAAAAATTTGTAAACTTTTTTTTGCTGTTTTTGATCGAAATGAGGTAATTTTAATCTCCTATGAGCAAACATAATAAGAGTTAAATTAGTCCTATATGTGGTCTTTTTTCTAAATGTTTCAAAGCATATTCTAAAAGTGCCTAAAAATTGACCAACGGAGGGGTGCATCTCTTAAACTATTAAACTTACGGGACTTTCTTTGGTAAGAGGTGAAAGATGACAACAAAAAATTAAGGAACAAGGAACCGTTTAATTCACTTCCTTCTAAAGTTAAAGCCGGACAAATTTGGAAATGAAGAAAAAAGAAGAACTACTCGTGCCTTTTGGACAATATCGAAAAAAATTTGTTTTTTTCCTGTTTTTTGAACGGAATAAGTCGATTTTAATCCCCTATGAACGTAACAAACCTAATAAGAATGAATATATTCCTATTTATTTGTCAAAATTACAGAAAATTTTTATTTATTAATTAAAATTATGATATTTTAGCCGTTTAGTATACACTTTTTATATCCCCTTAGTTTCTTTCAACCCGATTTTTAAAACTTTTATTTAATATATTCCTTAAGCCATTTTTTTGCATTAGCATGCGCCCTATCGTGATCCTACTTGATGCATATTAAAAAAAAAGATATAAGGCATCAGTTCCTCATCAATAGATTTTTAATAAACACTTTTGAGGCTCTATATCGATATACTACACACAGATTTCCTTGGATTTTTCTTTTTATGATAGCATAATAAAATCGCTGGAGGAGTCATAAACAGGGTGTCCTCCACGGCCCTAAAGGAATCTGTATCACGGTTTACTTGAACTAACCCAAACTGAACTGAACTAACCTGACTTTAACTAATCTTTTTCTTTTTTGGCTTAGAGGACTGTTACAAGACATGTGGGCTTGGCACAGAGCGGTCAGGTATTGCCCAATGTGGACAATACAGACGTATATAAAAGAAGTATAATAGGTTTGGAGCCTCTTAGAGGCACCGACCGACTAAAACTCCTTCCCTCTCTTCACCCGGATTCCCCCGGAATCACGAGTGGCATTATTCTATCTTGCCACGTAAGGGGAAACATAGATGGGATAAGATTTGTTCTGGCTGCCCTTTTGTAACTGGTGCCCCTTTTATACACTTCCACCCTCTCCTGCACCGCGAGGTCCAGCGAAGGAAGTCCCGCCATCACTTCCACAGCTTCAGTCGGTGATGTTCGATACGGCCCTTGTGATGCCAAGCGGAAGTCTCCTGTTGACAGTGCCTGGCACATTAGTAAATCCTTTATATTTTGGAGCCCTTTCCCAAATTAGGGCTGCATCAGGACCGCCGAAATCACCGAGCTGGCTATCAGCCTTCTTTTAGCAGATTGGCCATCTACTGCGCTTTGATCGTGATACACTTGACATGTCCTGTCATTGTGGGTTCCCTGTTGACGTAGACTTCCAAATACATGACATAGTAGTTCATTTCTACCAGTTCACCAACATTGCCTTTCTGGAGTTTTAATCCTTCCTGAGAGCATGACCATTTCAGTTTTCCTACATGCGACTTCACGTTTCTAAGCTTCTTAACAATCCTGCCGACCGCGTATGTGGTTTTGTCCTCCAACCCCGCCCTTGCTCTGGCCCTTACTAATAGGGCTCGGTCATCCGCGAATGCCAGCGTGATGACCCCTTCCTCCAATTCAAAGTATCTAATCGTAGAAGATATTCCAGAGCGTGGTGCCGACCCCTGTGCTTGTGGAACATCACTCCCTACGGGCAATGTTTGTCCTATAGGCGGTACTATATGTTTCTGAGACTGAAAAGATTCAATAATTAGTAGGTGGTTAGCGGGATGGGGACAACTGAGGTCTAAGAGCCTCGATAAAGACCACGATATATGGTCGAAACCTTGGGAATTGTTAAAAGCTGAAATGTCGTTATTTGTCCCCATCCCGCCAATCCACCTACCACTTAGTTTATTGCAACGCCAAACACTCTATTAGGATTCAATAATCTTAACCAGGTACTCAGACACCCCTCCCCTCTTCACAGCTCCGATAAACATTTCCCAATCCGCCTAGTTGAACACATTTTCTATGTCCGAAAGGGCCATTACGCAGAAATCCCTGTTTTTAACAGTTTTCAACTTGATCTCATCCACCAGCCTTAACACATCTGCAAACGCTTAACCGTTGAACATCCTTTCCTCAACCCGTGTCGATTGTTACGGATAATCACTTTTTGTTCTAATGCCTACAGTAATCTAGTCTTCACCAGGATTTCGAATGGCTTTCCCATAGTATTAATTAGACAAAGAGGTCTGTAGTGTTCGCTTCCTTGGTTTCTCAATTAGCACAAAAGACGAAGCCTTTCACATTGTTGGAAAGTTTCCACTGAGCAGACAGCTGTTGTATGTGGACAGAAATGCTGCCGGGTTTGTTGTAGCACAGGATGAGATTACTTCAGGCAACAACTTATCCGGCTTAGGCGCCTTTCTAGGTTTCATATGCTTAATGGAGTTCTTTGTCTTGCAAAACTGGTGCAAAAGTACGAGAGGGCGGGTTGATTACCCGCAAGACTTCCCTCCTAATAAGTTTCTCGATTTGCTGCTTGGTAACATAAGTGCTCGGCGCCCGCGAGCTTCTGAGTTTCATTCTTTTGGTTATTAATTTATAGGATTTACCCCATATATCGTCATCAAATTCATCAGAGAGACTTCTCCAACTCCCCTCTTTGCTACGATTGTTCAGCAGTTTCAGCTCCTTCTTTGCCTTCCTGTACATCGTGGGCGTGTTAACCGCGGTTACCTTCCACCTTCTTCTCAGTCCGTGATGACCCTTCTTACCCTGTTACAGGCTTTTCGTTTATCTTTTCGCAGCCGTATGCTGGCATTCGCTTATAGTGCATATTGCGTCGCTCTTTGAGATGTTCCTCACACTTTCGTGTAATTGCTGCGGTAAGTTGAGGTAATATCCTCGGTTTCAGAGATCCCAAGTAGCATTCTAAGCCATAATTTGGCTATCGTTTCGTAATCCTTGCTACAATCGATAGCCATTTGATAAAAAAGCTGCCAAAAAAGCCAATCTATTACGAAATTATTATGACACCTTGGCCAAAATGTGTAACTTTTATTTCGTCACTATTTCGCTTTTTTGACCGGTATATATATGCATATTATATCCTTGCAGATTACATCGAATTGCCTCAAATAATGGACTAAAATATTAGTGCCAAGGCAAAGCTGTGAATTTAGAAGAGATACTTAATACATTTCAAAGCGCTAAGATAATTTTCATTATTTTGCAACCTATATTTTACATTAATAATAAATAATAATTGACCTTGAACTAAGTTTTTCTGGGTTTGTTTAAACTTTTCCGAAAACACTCCCTTTGACGACTCAATGTATCCGAATGCTTTAAATTAACGATAAAAGTATGAAATATTCAATAGTTGCATATGTATATTTTATTACTTTACAAATAGCTGCTAAATTAGAAAATTTAACAGTCTAAAAATCATGGCCGCTGGGTTGTTGCAGATATTCAACGATCGTGAAGAGGCTAATGCAGCCGTTCTGCCATAAAAGCCAATTAGTGGCGAAAAATAGCAATTTTGGCCGTCGTTTATTTTACGCCCCCTAATGGCACTCAACCAAGTAAAAAAAGGAGTTAGATTGGCTACTTTATGGCTATCTTATGTCAATATTCTGTGGCCTTATAAATTAGCTATTATTTGCTAATTTTGTAGTCATTTTGGTTAACACAAGTTTTGGCTATATTTCTGCTCAGAAAAGCCACAAATTTACTGCAATAAAATAGATATTTTATCTAGTAAATATTCGGAAGTTTTAGCCAGGCAAATAAATGTTATTGCCATCATGAAAAATGCTACTTTATGATCAAATCTTGGCCATAGATGCGCACTTATTGCTATTTTTTTTTGCCAAAATTTATCTCACATAAATGGCCAATTGACAACCAAATTCTGGCTATTTTTACTACTTCATGACTAACTTTTGGCCATTAATGCTATTTGGTCATACACTGCTACTTGGGATGGCCACACTGTACTTCTCAAAGTTTTTTCTCCGGGTGGGTGCTCTTGTCCATCTACACGTAAGGTATGAACGCTCAAGTTTTCAGTCTCAACCTCCACCATCCATAAATTAATCTTTTGGCCTATTTTTTCAGATGCAGCAGTAAAGTCAATAACGAACATTCCAAACGGCTAAGCGAATGTTGGAGTGTCATTCTGGTTCAGAACTGAGAGGCCATTAGAGGCGTGCCAGTCCCCCAGCAATCCCCCCTAATGCACACGGACAAGGACCTGTCCGTGTGGACCATCATGTGGACCATCATGTGGGCCTTTGCGTTCAATTCGCCGCCCAGGAATATGTCTTTCCTGAGAGACATCAGGTAAGTTTCCATATTAGATAAAAGCATTTCACATTGTTCCAGGTCTCTATTCGGCGAATAGTAACATGATACCACCACACAACGGTCCAGCTCCCCTCCAACGATTCCTTCGCCCTCAGTAACTTTAATCATAGGTATGTTATTCCGTACGTGTACCGATGTGTCGAGACGAGCATCACATCTTAGGTGGTCAGATTTAGCTTTGTTAGGGTCCTGGCCAATGACTTTGTCTACCCCAAGTTTTTTAACAGCACTCATCAGCAGATCTGAGGCAGCTCTACATCTATTCAAGTTAACTTGTAGGAATTTGTATAATTTGTGTTGCTGAGCCTATTGAGTGTTTATGTTATCTAGCCTATAGGAGGCTATGTCTTCCCTGAGGTTGTTGTCCTTTCCATCTTCAGCGTTTTTGCTTACGCTGGGGTTGTCGTAATCCTTTTCTTCATTATATTGAGAGATTGGTCTGCTAGGTAGTCTATTTCTTGTCTTTTTTTATTCCTTTTCTGGCTATATTGAGTGCAACTCTGAATTTGGAACACTTGCCGCTTCCTGATCGATGCGACGTTTCACTTCGCAGAGAGCACATGATTCTGTTTTCTCGGTGCATTCTTTCAGCATATACCCTGCCTTACCGCACCAGTAGCAGCTATTTGAGCGGTCCGGGCCTTTTGCAATGTTGCGCTATGTGGCCGGCATTAGCTACATCTGTCAACTCTAATCCGTTCTTCTATCCTGCATTTCACTAGTCCAATTCTTATGTATTGATGTCCTAATATAGCCCTAATAGCTCTAATTTGGCCTAATTTGCCAAACTCATCAGTCAGCCGGACCGCCGTGGCCTGGCCAGTATCCGCATATGGCCTTAGATCTCTAATGGTTAGGTCATCTTGAGTTAGTCTCGGTATTTTAGTCTTTAATGCCCATACTACTTCTTGCTTCGTTGCTGAAGCGTGCATTCCTCTTATAAATATTAGAGATTAAATAGACTTTAACTAATCTAAACTAATTTGAACTATCCTGAACTGACCTCACTAGACTTAAGCTAATTTGAAAAAGAAACAGAACTAACCTGACCTGATCTGACCTAACCTAACTAGAAGTAACTTAAAAAAAAATAGCTGAATTGATTTGACCTGAGCTGACCTAACATCACTTATGTGCAATCATCAACAGGACCAGGATAAGCTGGTAAGGTACACGAAGTATACTAACTCGAACTAACCGAAGTAACAGGCAGCTATAGACATTCATCAATATAGAAGCAGTGAGGCACACTCTGTATATGAATCATCTAGCAATGTTTTATTATGTGCAGAGAAGACCACCAAGTTGGTTCACTATTCGTAAAAAAAAAACAAAAATTTCGGTGGGTCGTACATCGATATAGAACCCATTTTTGGTACAACAGATACGAAAAGTAGATAAGACAAATTAGGTAAGTACTATAGTGATACTCTTCGAGCAGCCTCTGTCGACAGAAAAACTTAAAAATAAATTGATAAAGTATTTATTTACAGACATGTTTAGCTCTATAAATAGCTAGACGGACTGTTCATAACCTAAAATTCTTGGAAGGTACCGTTCGTACCGCTTTTGCGTACTGCTACAACGATCATTTCTTAATGTAGAACGACCGGTCGTACTACTACTAATTGTTGAGTAGGTAGTGTTTTGCACCAGTTTCTTGCGTTTACCAGTCGAATTTAGTGGAACCCGTTGCACGTAAGTTTGGTACTAAGTATTTAGTCATCATTCGTTTTAAGTGCGACCTGTCTATTTTTGTTAATAACCGGCTTGTAAATCGCCTTTCAATCTTTCTGATACCGAAAAAAAAACTAAAATAGATATCGTATTCTTTGCCTGAGCTTAAAACTGTCCAACTAGATACGATAGGAGTTATTGATTGGACCATTCGTTTTAAGTGCGACCTGTCTATTTTTGTTAATAACCGGCTTGTAAATCGCCTTTCAATCTTTCTGATAGCGAAAAAAAAACTAAAATAGATATCGTATTCTTTGCCTGAGCTTAAAATCCAACTAGATACGATAGGAGTTATTGATTGGACGATAGGTTGGGCTCTGCAAACAATAACAGTATGGATTAATCCATAGCTATCTCGTTATATTTCAGTTCCGGTCAAGGAGATCGCAAGTTCGTTTACAAGCTTCTGTGAGTGCGAGTCATTATTGCTTAAGAAAGGATCTAATTCTCTCCATAATGAGTTACAATCCTTATCAGGAGGTAAGTTTTAGCTATTACTATTACGACCATGTATTGCTTTGAAAATATCATAAACAGTCCTTATCTTCATGATTTAAATTAATAAATTGTGGCAAGCTTTAATTTTATTTTACTGGATGTAACCAAGAAGCTGTATTATATTAGTTCTTTTGGTTTTTATTTCATTTCACGTTTGGAATAAAAACTATTTACATTAAATCATTCGCTGAATGGTAAAAAAACTAGTGGAATAAATTTACTTAATTATTACCTATTTAATTAAATTGTTGGTTAAATAATAGTTCATGTTAATAAAGAACAAAAAAAAAGTGCAAACAGTGTAAAATGGAATAACTTAACTACATCTATAATAAAATAAATTTGTGGTATTAACAAGTAAAAAAAAATAAAGATAATAACAAATAAAAGAAACTAAAAAAGCCTTCGAACAGATGTATTGAAAAAGCTCATTTACAGAGACCAAAAGGGGGCACCAATGCAAAATGGAAGTTAGCAATGCCAACTTAATGAGATCAATAACAAAAAAAAGTATTTGCTGCTCACAGCAACTGATTAGGGGGTGTTCATTTGAAAACGTACTCTAGTTGGTTGTGAAATGTCAAAAGAAAAGGACCAAAGAACAAAAGTCCATTTACTTTGATAGTGGCGTCCTTTCGTGTCAAAAATTCATAGCCTGTTGGATGACGTTTTCTAATGAACATGGTATAGGTAGTATTAGAGTGAAGATGCAGTAAAAATAAAAACGTTAAAATTCGAATACAAGAAAAGAGGTCAAAAAACGATACAGGGTTTATCGAATTCGCCGCTCATCGTTGGGATCTCGTAAACCGTAAGAGTTTGCACGTTGCAAAGTTGCACATTTGGGTGCAAAATAATTGACATTTTTAAATTTCCAAACTGTTTACTGCTTCCGAGGATATTCGAAAAAAACTGAAATTTAAGAAGTTGTTTTTGTTTTCCCCTCAATTTGTTTGAAGAGTTTTTATTTTAAATAAATTTCAGATTCTCATGGATACTTTTTGTGCTCTATAAGACGGTATCAACTTTAATTCAGGTTGTTCAGGTAAAATGAGTCTTAAATTTGAATGTTAAAAATTCGATTTTATTTACATTTACATGCGACCTCATTTACATTTTTGTTACAGCTCATGTCATTTTAACGTTATCAAAAATATGAAGTGTTGCAAAGTAATAAAAAAAGCTTTAAATTTCTGACATTGTATAAATGTGCCACATTTCAAAAACTAAACTTGATTGTGCCCCAAAAAAGTCGAAACGTCGAATTAACAAATAAACAACACTAATGTAGATCAGATAAAGTGCTCATGAGAATGTGCATTCTATTTTAGAATATCGTTTTTTCTTACTAGAATATCTTCGGAAGTAGGCAAAACTTTGGACATGTCATTACGACCAAATTAATGAAAATTGTAGCTCTTACGGTTTACGAGACTCCGATGATGAGGGGCGAATTCGAATAACCAGGGGTGGGTGCGAATGTTCAAAAATATAGTAAATTGAGTCAGAAGAAAAACTAATTGAATTTCATTCAAAGAAGAGGTAAAATAAAAAAAAACAGCAATGAAGGAGAATAAAAATAAGATAAAACCATTAGCAGCGCATATTAAGTTACGAAAATTAAAACAGGCAAAATGCACAAAAAGTCGAGAAAAAACCTTCAAATTGAAATTTATAATGTGAGACAAATTGAGGAAATTTGTAAGGAAAAGGGAAAAATAAATAACAGATAAAAACGCACCACTGAACAAATAAAATAAAATAAAAAAAATAAAATGCTAAAAATAAAGTTCCATTTGGCAGCCGCAAATAAGCGGCCAAACTGCTGGTTCCGATACGTGGACGACACCTTTGTTATTTGGTGCCATGGCGTGGGCTAAGTTCAAGACTTCCTCTTACACCTCAACTATATCAACCCAAAAATTCAATTCACTATGGAGATAGAAAAGGAAGGATGTCTTAGTATCAAGAAGGGCGAGTGCTTGGGCACATCGTTTATAGAAAACCAACGCACACTGACCGATATCTCAATATCAGATCAAACCATCATCCCAGACAGAAAAGAGGAGTCATAGAGACTCTGTCCGTCAGAGCCAAGAGGATTTGTGAGCCGGCTAATTTGGAACGAAAAATGAAGCATCTGGAAAGAACCTTTGGTTGGAATGGATACTAACACGAGTTCGATAGGGCCGTTCGTCCAAGGAATGTAAAGCGCCAGAAAGGAACAACGCGAAAAGAAGAAGAAAAGCGCAGATGAACTAGTCTTCTATACATCCACAAAGTAACGGACAAGATCGGCAGGCTACTGGAAAAGCACATTGTTAAAGAACCACTCGAACAATACAACAGAGCTTGAGGCCGGCCAAAGACCGCAGAGATTCCCTATCGGTAACCGGAGTTTACCGAGTTCCATGCAGCTGTGGCTCGGTATACATTGGCACCACAAAACGCAGTGTCAACACGAGGATTACGGAACAAAAGAGGAGTTGCAGGCTGGAGCAAACACAAAAGTCAGCAGGAGTAGAGCAAGCTCTCACAAAGGTCACGACATCCTTTTCAACGAGGTGGATATCTTGTATCAATCGCAGCGTTTCTATCCGAGACTAACAAGTCAAGCCATTGTGATCTTTAAACACGACAATGATTTCAACAGAAAGGAGGAAATTACTTTCTAAATGCAGCGCATGTTTCAAGTGCGCCGAAACTCTGCGCCGCCACTACCCCCACCCCAGTCCCTCCACTGCAGTGCGACAGTGGGGAAATAAATACCACGGAGATCCCCACAGTCGAATCAGTCAGATCACTTCGCCATCACCTCATCGCCTTTGATAATATCTGCCGCAGCTGTAGACGAAACCTCAGGAAGAAATTCCATTGGACCACAGCATCAAAGCCCGGAAAACACTTTAGATCGTATAAAGTTCCATTGTTACCCAGACATTGCAAACGCTTTGTTCTGGGTATTCCACTAAAGTTCTCAAGATTTCCATCATTCTTGTGTCATGTTGATGCTTCGATGTTATTGAGCTCACTTATTAAAATTGTCACGAATCATGGAATACTGTAACGATGCCCTTAGACTTTTAGTAGTTAAGTGCTTAAGTATTAAACGTTTAGAAAAGATTACTCTACAGGGTGACCGTTTTTCGAGTTTAACCATGGGGATCTGGCTTATTTGAAGAGATACGAAGGAGATCAAATTAGGGCAAAGTTGCGGAATTAGAAATCTTTAGGCATTTTCAAAACAAAAATGCCATTTTTTAATTTTGAAAACTTTGAGAGGTTTCGGAAATATTCGTAAAAAATCGAAATGTTAAAATAAAGTTTTTACGTTTCCTAGTCTCACATTTCAGAAATAATTAAAAATAATTGACATTCTTCATAGGCAGTTTTTGCTCTCGTCATCATAGTATTTTGAAATTTAAAATCAGAGGTTTCGTTTTCATGCAAACGTCATCAACTTCAATTTATTAAATACGGTCCTGGACTTTTTATATCTGATTTTGAAACTCCGTGCAATTTTGCATTCGGTAATATGGGACAAGTAATAATTGTATTAAGTTTTAGATTAGTTTTGCGGATGCAAGAATTGTCGGTTATTGTTAATTTTCTCTTTAAGTTAAGAGAAGAAAAAAATTAAAAAGATTATTTTGAAAATTTCGATTTTCTGCGAATATTTCCGAAACTAATCGGAACTTACAAAATTTGAAAACGGCGTTTTTATGTACTTCTAATTGCGCAATTTTGCCCTTGTTAAACCTTTTTCGTATCCCCGTATATTGTAGGACGTACTCCAGTTTTATACTTAATGTACGAGTATAAATACTTAAAAATTAAAGTGGTGCAAATTGCAGTATGCCAAAACTATTAATCTAATCCAACACACTTACATTCAACATTACCAAATGTAACGAGAATTAAGTGTAGTAACAAACCTGAACTAACTTGAACGGTTAATTGAACTGACCTGTGCTAACCACAACAAATAACTGAACTATCTTGAGTTAACCTAAACTAAACGTGAACAAACCTGATTAACCTGAACGAGCCAGAACGAATAATTGAACTAATCTGAATTAAACCAAAAGTTAGTAGTACCTACATCCTTTTGGTGCAAATCTTCTTTGATATTTATCGTTGTGTCCTCTTTGGAACACTCACATCGTAATCATTTGCCATCAAGACTTCTAGGTGTCCTTATCTTTTCAATTTCGTGGTGCTTTGTGTCACACCTCACACTGTTCGCTCTTACACTAATTTCCCTGGGGTTTAGATATAGTTTTTCACGCGATTTATAAAGGGTGTTCGTAAAAAAAGCCTCGCAGCAAGCCATGGAATTAAAACTCATGTCTAAAATAAGTTCATAAACAAAATTAAAATCGAAACCTTGTATCGACTTTCAATTTTTTTTATAAAGTCATGTTAGACCTACTGTTCTAAATCCATGTTCTACTTGAGATTTTTCTTTAATGAACGCATGATATAATTTGCTGGTTCTTGCTTGCTTTGATTTTCGGATTTTTTTTTATGAAAGCAGAAACAATTAGTATACTCTATACATCAGTTGAATCACAAAATATCATGAAAATTTTTACTTAGCATAAATTTAATACTGATTTTATATGCTTTCTCACTTCATTCAAAAATATAGAAAAGTAAGTGGTATTCGTTAGAAAACGTCATCTAGAAGACTATGAATTTTTGATAGAAAAAAAGATGAAGTAAAAGATTTTTATTATTTTATCTTGTCTTTTGACATTTCACAGCCAACTTGATGACTTTTTTCAATGAACACACCCTACTTATATTTGGTCGCCGGTGCCAGAAATTTCTTGAAATTAGGTACATTCGATTTAATGTTTTTGATCGAAGATATTTATTACTTAATAGTACCAAAATCAGGACCACTACTACCACTACAAAAATATGTATGATAGTATGGAAGATTCATGACTAATCGCTTTTGGGCTTTTATTCATATTTTTTAATATATCAGTTAAGGGGTGTTAATTTAAAAACATCATCTAGTTGGATGTCAAATATCAGAAGAAAAGAATGAAGGAACAAAAGTTTATTTACTTGAATTACGACAAAAATCCGTAGGCTTCTAGATGACCCCTTTTGATACACATAATAAACATTTAGCTTCACTTGTACTATAACTTTGTTACATTTTTAGTTACTCATCCTTTTCGCTTTAATAACAAATACACTTAAACCATTCCTCACCAGGGACAGAGACCAGGAGCTCCTCCTTACCCCCAACAAGGCTATCCTCCACCAACCGGGGGAGCACCATATCCCAATAATCCGTACCCACCACTCAATCCCAATGCTTTCGGCTACAACAGCGGGGCACCCATGCAAATGCCCCAGCCCATGCAACTGCCCACTTATCCGCCTAGTGCTCCCCCTTCGTCTGTGCCCTATCCTCCGGCAAACAATCCGCCTTACCCACCCTCCGCAGGAGGTTACCCTCCCGCGAACGCCCCGTCTCACCCACATGCCGGTGGTTATCCTCCCGCCAACAGTCCTTCGTATCCACCTTCCGGCAGTTACCCTCCAACTAGCAACCCGTCTTACCCACCTTCCGGTCATCCTGCTGCTCCTGGGGGTGGTTATTCCCCAAATACATACCCGCCAAACCCTCCGAGTTCAAATCCCTATGCTCCTGGTGCTGCCCCTGGGGGACCGAGTTACGAAGGACCTAGAGGGCCATATGGAGGTGTTAGTTATACCGGTCCGGGGTATGGCAGTCCTCGGCAAGCTGAGAGGCCTAAGGTATATTTATGTCTGTGATGTCTTACCTATTTTTGACCTTTTTACTATATGGCTTTTGACAATTTAGTTAGCAGTTAATTATGTAAATTATATTCAAGTTGTATTGTTTATTTAAAGAACTTGTGTCACATTAACCAAAACTATAATAGGCCAAGTGAGCCTAATAAAAATATTTAATACTGCAAATTAATAATTTAAAGCAACACCAACAAATCTATTAAAAAAAATTTATAATCAGGGACTTTCCTCATCACCGTAATACAAGTGGTTTTCTATGACGCAATAGGACACGGTTTTCTAAAATTTCTTTAACTTTTAGTATAAACTTCTATATTCTCGTTGCCTTGACCACAAAATATGCCCTTAAGATTACTATCAAGTATTATTTATAAAAAAATGTATTTTTCCAGAGAACACCCACAGTGGTACCCGCCAGCCCCTTCAACCCAAGGGCCGATGCGGAAATATTGAGAAAGGCCATGAAGGGCTTTGGCACTGACGAAAAAGCCATAATCAACGTTTTGGCCCATCGCACCAACGTCCAACGGCTGCAGATTGCTGTCGAGTTCAAGACTTTATATGGCAAGGTTGGTGTTTTTTTATTTATTTATTAGGCTGTTCTTAATCACAAATTTATTGTTTTTTTTTATTTATTTCAAATTGATTCAATTTTTCGAAGTGTTCGAAGTGTGAAGCGTTCAGATAGTGTCTATTCTTTTACTCAGTATATTTGAATTTTTTTTTATAATTGAAAACATTAAGTTCTTATTTAAGATTACTTTATGTACAGTTTTTCCCAAGTTGATGTAAAAAAATTGAGATTTCGAAAACCACAAGAGAAAACTTGCCAAACTCCCAAGAAAAGAAAACAGTATAAAAAACTGCTAACTTTTTTCCAATTTGTTGGTATTTAATATTCTCTATTAAAGTATAAGTCGAACCTCGCTTTTCAACTCTCTCAACACTGTCAGACTCGCAACCCTAAAGCAATCCTAGAACAGAATTCTTGTCTAGAACTTTCCTTATTTAACCAACTTCATAGTTACTATATGTTCTGACATCCCTATGCATGGAAGCCCCATTAGGGACCGATTCTGTGAAATCGAGTCAATTGTAGTTTTTAGATTTTAGAAAAAGGAGAAATTTAGGAAGCTCTACAAACCTCAAGATAAATCTAGAGCCTCGAGCCATCAGAATTGAGTCATTGAGTCATTTGTTACTCGAGCATGACTATATTCTTCATCAAGTTAAAAAAATGAGGTGCTTGTCATTTTCAATAAACACAATAAGATTTTCGTCTTGCGTTTAAAATAACATTGTCCTTTCCTAGGATTTGATCAAGGATTTGAAATCAGAGACCACGGGAAACTTTGAGAACGTCTTGGTGGCAATGATGACTCCGTTACCAGAATATTACGCCAAGGAGCTGCACGATGCCATGCAGGGAGTGGGAACAGCAGAAAACGTTCTGATCGAGGTACTCTGCACGAAATCAAATCAAGAAATCATGGTCATCGGGCAGGCCTATCAATCTTGTAAGTATATAAAATGTCATAAATGTCGTTTTCGGAAGGTCCCTCCCTTTTCTCTGTTACCAAGAAATAGTATATTACATACCAAGAAGGAAAGTGTTTCATTTCTGTCTAGAATTTCTTTAGAAAGGAAGACAGAATTTATACTTTTCATAGAAGTACCTATGTATATTATTTTTCTTGTTAGGTAGCAGAAATTTGATCTATCCTGTAAACTTGACAGGTCTTTAATAATTTGGTTATTACATCACATTAAACTTCGTTAATAAGATTATCCTAATCTGGTTAGTATTGACGGATTTATTGACTGATTAGCCCCAAATATAGTGTTGTATTTCTAGTTATAACAAAATAGCCCAGCATAGTTGGTCTCTTCTTTGGCCTATGTGCTTCTAGAAAGGCCTTCATAAAGTTCAGGTTAGGCTTCAAGTTTGGCAATTTCTTGTAATTTTTCTTACTTCCGCGATTTAATAAGAAATGCTAAAAATGTGTTTTTATTTATAGATTTGAATTATGAAAAGCCTTCAGATAACAAAATAATTATTATTCCTGCTATCTTGCAAATTCATGCAACGTTAGCAATTTGCGAGGCATTTAATCTTGAATTTATGCAAATTTGTTTTGTAAAGAACCAGGACAAGTCAGTTGTCGTGCTTGGAATGTTTGTGAAACAAAAATTTGAATATTAATGGTGTTAACAATGGTAGGTAGTTCATCATGTTTCTTTTACCCGTTCTGTTGAAAGTATGCTAGTAAGGAAACGACGTGATATTAGAGATAATTTTTAAGGTATTGGGGGCGGGGGTTACCCTTAGAACATTGACACTCTACGTAATGTTAAATTGTCAAATATCAACAGGCCAAGAACTGATCCTGCATAGGTACTTTCAATTCCATAGTACGGTCCATTTCAAATAGATAGTCATTTAGCAGGCTGACACATTTACATTCCACCTATGTAAATGTGTCATTTATATCTTAATTTCTTAGCTTACTAGATGAATATCTATTTGAAAAGGATTCTATTCAGCACTCATTGTTGTACTTATTCAAGAGGTCACCAATTTGCATTTTTTTTTGTTTTTTTTATTAAATTGTCAAATGTCAACAGACCAGGTCAACTATTCCTGCATAGGTAGTTTCAGTGCCATAGTATGGTCAATTTCAAATAGATATTGATCTAGGAGGTTGAGGAATTTTCAGATTCGTCCCATTCTATGCATGTATATTGTCCATTTATATGTCAATTTTTCAGCCTACTAGATGAATATCTATTTGAAATTAATTCTATCCAGCACTTATTGTGGTACTTATTCAAGACGTCACCTAACTGGTATTTCTCTAGATCATGAACTATTTTCTGAGCCTCACGCATATCTATTTGAAATGAATCTTATCCAGCACTCATTGTGGTACTTATTCAAGACATCACCCAACTGGTGTTTCTTCTTCATCTACATCGGGAGAGTACCTGTACAATACTAATCGACAGAACTAATCTAAACTAGTGGCCCGAGTGAGCGCCCCCCTCTAGATCATGAACTATCTTCTGAGCCTCACGATTGGCCAATTGCTTTCATCTCGAATTCATTGTTAGACTTCGTACGAAGGTAGAAGATTACTAGGTTGGTCTCTGAGGTTGTGCCTTCATGTGGGTCATCAACTGACGTTTCAATCAGATGTGTGCAATGGCATTCTTCTTTCCGGGTTCGTAGTAGATCCGTAGTTAATAGTTCTGCAAACTAGTGACTGCAACAGTGAAGTACAGTGACCTGAGAATTCTTTATACAGTGTGTCCAAGATACGGATGCACTGCATGGGCATCTCCAAAACTGTAAGAGATTCGAACGCGGTTAACTTAGAAGAAAGTTGCACAATATCTCAAAAACAGTAATTTTATGGATTTTTGTTTTTATTTATTTTTAAAGTTATTTCAAACACTATCCAAAAACAAACAACACTTTCTCATTTCACCTTTTTAAGTTCTACAGGATGAAGTTTGTTATTTTTTATTCCAACTTTTGTTATCGATAAACCATCATCAACTTTACTTTTTCTTATGGACCGAAAAAAAGTAGAGAAAGCAAAAGATAGCCCTTTTTATACCCAATTCAGCAATGTGATGTACTTGTGTCGGAAAATCAATTTGTAATAAAATATATCTAAGTTTTGTATTAGTAGGAAATGAATAAAAATGCATAACAACAAATAGAAAAAAACAAAAAGGACGCAAAATTTACAACAAATGTTCAAATTAACCATTATTCTCTAAACACAGGCAAGATTTTCTTAACGTTGATTCTAAGACTCGGGATAATTCTGGAGTGAACAAAAGTTGATCTTCTGTATCAAAATGGTGAACGTATACTTGTTTTTTTATGTAACCCCAAAAAAAAATCTAGTGGGGTTAAGTCTGGTGATTGCGCTGGTTAGGAAACCTCACCATAAGTACCGATTGTTTTTCCTGGAAACTGTTCCGAAAGGTACCCTCGAACTAGTCTAGCATTGTGTGCAGGTGCATCGTCTTGTTGAAACCAACAGTCTTGTACATTCTGTAGCGGCAGATTATCTAGATTTTCTTCCAATTCATTTCTCAATAAAGAAAGGAATCGTTCTGAGGTTAAGGAGTTGTGGTAAATAAAAGGTCCCAATATTCTAGTGCCCAGAATTCCACACCACATATTGAAGCCAAATCGGTGTTGGTGCTTGGATGATTTTTTCACCCGGGGGTTGCTTTGTGCCCAGTAATGGGTATTGCGTCTATTAAAAATTTCGTTGTTTGTTACCTTGCTTTCGTCCGACCAAATAACTTTGAACGGAAAGTCATTATTAATGGGACACTGCCTGGTATACCATTTACAGAACGTCCTCCTTCTAATTTCATCTCTAGGTCGCAGTCCTTGGCAAATTCTAAATTTATAGGGGTGAAAGTTGACACTCTTTTTCTTCATTAGAAGTTTTTTTCCTGGTTTCAATACGTTGCTTAAATGGCCCATGCTCCTTCAGGTTGAAAGCTACTCGTCTGAAGATTGATCTATTGGGCTGTCTTCTTTCAGTATATTTGTCGATGTACATATTTTCAGCAGCCACACAATTGTTTTGGGGTAAAATGTAACATGAAAACATATAAAATTTTTCTACCCCTGTGAAACTATTCCCCGGCATAATTTTAATAGATAACTGAAATAATTTTCGCTACTTCTAATGAAACATTTATTGACAGATGTTACAACTGACAATTATAATGTTGAAAACGCTGTTTTCGACCTTTTAAAACGACTGATACCATCATTTCGCAAGCTCTAAGTGTGTCCATCCACAGACTAGTTTCGCCGTTTACGGCTCATCAGTGAGGCTTTGACACACTTAGAGCTTCCGAAATGTCGAAATGGTCAAGACACGCTTCATGGCAGTACCGAGAGAAGGTTCCCGGTGGCGCCATCCGTGTCCGTTTGTTGAATTAACGAGATTACACCCGTCCAGTTTCAACGTCAATGCCCGGTCTAAGGAAGAAATGATCATTTCTTCCTTATACTTCCTCCTTCCTATATCTTCCTTAGACCGGGCATTGACGTTGAAACTGGACGGGTGTAATCTCGTTAGTTCAACAAACGGACACGGAGGGCGCCACCGGGAACCTTCTCTCGGTACTGCCATGAAGCGTGTCTTGACCATTTCGACATTTTGGAAGCTCTAAGTGTGTCAAAGCCTCACTGATGAGCCGTAAACGGCGAAACTAGTCTGTGGATGGACACACTTAGAGCTTGCAAAATGATGGTATCAGTCGTTTTAAAGGGTCGAAACCAGCGTTTTCATAGTACCGACGGCTAAAAATCGATTTCTGTATTTTACAGTAATCTGCATCAATTATAATGTTATTCATCGGCTGCTATTGAAAAATGTAGATAACTTAATAAAAATTGCTTTTTTGATACAAGAACTGATATAAATCATGTCATGTAATACATCGTTGAATTGAGTATAAAAAGCAATATCAGAGACAACCCATGAGACGAGCAAATGGCATTATAAATTTGTCCGATTCTCCGTCTCATTTGTACCCGCTTTAGATTACAATGATTCGTACTCTGTCGTTGTCTTGTACAGTATAACAGAGCGAGCCACCATCGTGTTTTCCGGCATTGCCATGCTGACCCAGTCTACCCCAATAATAGGAAATAATATACCTTTTATCTCTTTCTGATACTTTGCTTTTAAGCGCCTATTTTACAACCTGACAACTCCGCACTTTTGTGATAACCCTCTGGCCGACGTCGTGGCGCCGCGACGTTGGGCAAATCTTACAAATGGCGGATTATTATATTGTGAATTGTGAAAGAAGTTTTGTCTTGTGTTCTCTTAATAATTAATTTGCACTTTGATCTATGGCATTTATTCTTTGATATGTGCAGAGTGTGAGTGCGGTGCGAAGACTCGGCAGATACAACGAATAAATAAATAATAAATAGTGCGATTGCCGAGAGCCGAGACTATAATAATATTTGGAAGATGTCACCAAAAAAGTGTTTTGTATGTGGCCTTTCCTAAGATGAAGTAAAACGTTTACATAATTTTCCTCCCGACATGAAAAAGTATAGATACTATCTAGATAGATACTAGATGTTATTAATTATGTACCTATACCTATACATACGGTATACCGATACAAGTAACTATTTATATTATTCTTTTCTTTTAAGTTTAAGTAATATTAGTTCAGGTATTCCTACTTAACATAAAAATTGTTTTTTGATGATAATTCAGGGCATTGAAATTTATTTTAGTCAGTTTATAATATGTTTTATTATATATTAGTACGTATTCTATGACTAAATAGATTATATGTATATTAATATTTTGTTTGGTTAGGCATATATACTTTATTGAGTTTCATTTTTTGTTGTTGCAAATATAGATATTTCTCCATGATATTATTGGAATAATAATTGTTTTTTTCATCTTTTAACATTTTAGACAATTTTCAGGGTTTTAAATTGCGGTCCAAAGAAGTACCCACTTCATTGCACTTCTGATTGATGATAGCTTAAAAGTCTGAAAAGTTGCGAAATCTACGTACGTAGGTATAGAAAATCTATTAAACCTTCAAATCTTCTCCATGAAATTCAGCTAAGTAGACCTTAAAAATTTTGCATATACAATACATTGTTGTTAAACGACCTTTGGCATACCAATTCTTTGACAGCAATGCATTTTATATGAGGAATTTTAAGTCTACCTTAACCGAACTTTACGGCGAAGGTGTGCAAACGGCTTCTCGAGGGCATCGAATACATTTAAATTATGGCGGCAATGTGACGTGGCGCCCTCTAGTACGCTGCACTTTTCTTAGACAGAGACTCACAAAAAAGAGAGACAGTGAATTTTTACAATCGGACGAATTATTTACATTCAGTTGCTCGTCTCATGGGTTGTCTCTGGCAATATCTAATACAGTATGTACTTTTTTCTAAGTCCATATGAAAAAGTTAAGTTAATTATGATCTCTCGGCAACAAAACGTTGTAGCAAAAATTAGTAAACGTCATCTTGTAGAGCTTAAAAAGATGCAATGAGAAAGTGTTTTTTGTTTTTGGATACTGTTTGAAATAACTTTAAAAATAAATAAAAACAAAAATCCATAAAATTACTCTTTTTGAGATATCTAAAAAACTAAGACAAACAATTCATTTTCGCAAACATCATGTAAAAGGTCTCTCTATTGTGCAACTTTCTTCTAATTTAACCACCTTCCTATCTTTTACCATTGCAGAGATCCCCATGCAGTGCATCCCTATCTTGGACACACTGTATAATCACAAAATTTCTGAGCAGCCCTTCGTTGGAAGGTCGACGGTTGCCAGGTTGGTTTCTGAGATTGTGCCTTCCCAAACAGCGCTAGACGTCGTAAAGATGTCTTTTTAATGGCCAAATAACGTCTTGACCCCTGAAAACTTTAAAAAGATGTCTTAAAGACATCTTCATGCAGACATTGTAACTACAACTGAAAAAGACATCGTTACGATATCTTTTCGTCGTCTGTACAAAGACGAAAGTTGATTTGACAGAAGAAGTTTCGTAAAAATAGCATTACAAATATATGTATTTTTTAAATTTGCAACAATTTACGCGAAAATCGCAATGTGTATTCGAAAACGTTTAAAATGTTAGTTTCTTGAAGCGCCTCAGTTGCCGGTTTTACCTTAATTTACTGGAAATGCAAAATTGAAATCATGGTTTTTATAAATTGTATGTAGTTTTCATTATCATATGCGTTTTAATTTGTATCTTTTTGATTGAAATAACAATAAACAACTACAAATAGAAATTAATGCAAAGCAAAATATTTCTTTTATGTACATTTTTCATTTTTCTATTCTATATTCGCAAGCTCATGCAGTTGACCCAAACGATTTGTTTGCACATGGCAACATGGCATGAGCAGATTATTTGAGTTTGACATTTGACCTGTGACTCATTGTACAGTCATAACATTTGTCTCAATTCTCAACAACTAGTTTAGCAAAGCTTTTCGCCCGTAAGTATTTTTGAGAAAATATGATTAAAACATGTAGGTGTATAGTATTTTTTATATAAAATAAATCATATAATTATAGGCTCTAGACAAAAAAACAGGGTTAGAACAAAACCAGGAAACCACAGAAAATTCCATACAAACATGGTTAAGAAGAGCATTGTACCGAAGAACAGTTTTGAGAAAAAAATGTAAAACTTTTCAGTCACCTACGTCTGTAACAATTAATTGTGTTATTATTAGGAGTAAGATAAATATGTCATCAGCGTATAATAGTTATTTATGTATTAAGAGCGAAAAGTACAACTTTTTTGCTCGGAGAGTGAAACTCGAGAGCAAAAAAGTTACTTTTTGCTCATAATGCATACAACGCTTTTTCTGCAAACGATCAATTTCAAAAATGTGAATTACAACTGAGCATAACTAAAGACACAGTCTGAAAATTTATATCAAACTGACAATGACGTTTTAAACATTTGGTTGAGTGGTGGTAGTTGCTATTGACAGCAAGCGATAAAATCTTTCTCGCTCGCTGTCATGGGCAACGCGCGGAAAAGTAAACTCACATTCTGATCCTCAAAAAAGGTTAGGTTTTCGTTTGTCTAATGAAAGCGTAAAATCCGTCATTATATGACGTTTGTAGAAAAAAAATATATATATAAGATATAACCTTATTTTTTTAACCCAACTTTTTTTTGTATTTGCGCCTACAAAAGTGGTCTTACTAAGATATTCTTAAGACGTCTTTGATAAGACATCTTAAAGACGTTGGGTTTTGTCTTAAAGACAACTTTAAGCGTATGAAAGACGTCTTTAAGACAACTGGACATCTTCTAAAAGGCATCTTTTTGACGTCTTTGAGATGTCCTAGTGCTGTTTGGGTTCAGGTGGGTCATCAACTGATATTTCAACAAGATGTGTGCAATGACATTCTTCTTTCCGGGTTCATAGTAGATCCGTAGTTAATAGTTCTGCAAACTGGTGCCTATTGAGCAATCGGTTCTTTCAATGTCGTCAGCCAACAGTGAAGTACAGTGACCTGAGAATTCTTTATATAATCACGAGATTTCTGAGCAGCCCTTCGTAGAAAGGTCGACGGTTACTAGGTTGGTTTCTGAGTTTGTGCCTTCAGGTGGGTCATCAACTGACGTTTCAACAAGATGTCTGCATTGACATTCTTCTTTCCGGGTTCACAGTAGATCCGTAGTTAATAGTTCTACAAACTGGTGCCTATCGAGCAATCGGTTCTTTCAATGCCATCAGCCAACAGTGAAGTAGAGTGACCCGAGAATTCTTGTTCTGGACGGAACATGCCCCAAGAGCACATATACGTAATTGTTCGACAGACTTAAGTTTTAGCATTGAAGCTCTAGTCAAATAAGTCTTCAGTTGGTTGAATGATTGTTCCTTTTAGTTCTTCCTTCCCGCCAATTTGCTTCTCTCTTGGTCGGTTTGGTTAACAGTTAGGTCAATTTTGCGAGTTTGTCGATAAAACGCCTAAACCTGAAACAGCCCTGCAAACAAAAAGTAATTGATTAACATTTTTTAGAGAAGTAATTTCCATACAAAGACTGTGACTTTTGAGTTTACTTTGGGATTAAATAAAGTGTCCCGATAATCACCATAAAAATGGTGATATAAACAAAAAAATTGTTAGATTTTAAGAATTTGTGAATAAAATGTTGAAGGCATTCAAATTCAGTACCCCCATAACCCTAAGTCAATTTAGTTATGATCAGGATTATATGTCTAATATCTTTAATTTAAACTGCTAACGGAAAAGATCGATACAAATTTTTTTTGTCATTTTTGGGATTCTGTATCTCGGAAATGCCTTAGCCGAAATTTAAAACTTTAAGAGATTTTGAAAGGTCGTTTTTTCCAGAATCAAGGCGGGAGATTGATCTTGAATAAGTTATTCTCTAAAGGATACACAGGGTAAAGAAAAAAGCACTGCAAAATGGTTGCATTTCAACCCACTGCATTTGGTAGGTAGCGTAATTTCAGTACATTCGTTGTTATGACATTTAATGGCGTTAGTTGGTATTTCGGGACAGGTTCGGTAGTTTTTGGTTTTTTGGCCTACAAAATACATTACCGGGGTTTTTCTAAAAGTTGACTCTCTTTTGTAAGTCACACTGTATCGCGCGAATGCCGCAGCCGATTTTAAAAAGATAAATGATATCTAAAAGATAACTGGTTGTAGAATCAGCGACGTAGACTCATAGTTAATAAAACAATTTTATTCCATTTTGTTCAAGGATGGCAAAAAATTTTATAAAAAACTGATTAAAATTTTGTTTAGTACGATGTCATGACGGGAGCCTTAACTTTAAGACTACTTTCGCAATGACATTTAAGAAATACTAAATCAGTTACAGGGCGTTTACAGAAAGTTTGAACTTTCCTGTAAGTTTCAATACAAAGTATACTGAAATTAACTGGGAAATCCCTAGACAAAAATAAGGCGCAATGTTCATACAAACATAACCCGCAAACGCTTCGTCTCCGAGATACAGGACGTTGATTTTTTTTTCTTTATAGCTTTTAGAGTTTTTGAGATATTTAACTAAAACTTTGAATATAGGTAACCAACCAGGGTCTTACTTTTTCCCGGGTTGTAGCCATTTTACCCTCACAAACTTTTTTGTAGCACGCCACTGATCATCTTTTCTGAAAAGTCTGAATTCTCTATTCAATGTAGAAACTTTCTTGCCTCTTGCATCCTTGTCTTATATCTCACCGTTTTCGAGAAATTTGCAAAAGTAGTTATGAATGCACATAATTTTTCCATAAGAAATGTCTGTTTTCTGCGTTCCTATTTAAATTCCCAGATGCTGATGAAAAAGAGTCACTTATGCAAAAATTGTGTGCATTTCTAAACACTTTTGCAAATTTCTCGACAACGGTGGGAGATAAGACAAGGATGCAAGAGGCAAGAAAGTTTCTAAATTGAATAGAGAATTCAGACTTTTAAGAAAAAACGATCAGTGGCGTGCTACAAAAAAAGTTTGTGAGGTTAAAAGGGATACAACCCGAGATTTTGGCTAGCGGCTGGTATATCCAACGATGTAGGTAATGAATGGTTACCTATATTCAAAATTTGACTTAAATATCTCAAAAACCCTGTATCTTGGGGACGAAGCGTTTGCGGGTTATGTTTGTATGAACATTGTGCCCTATTTTTACCTAGGGATTTCCCCGTTAATTTCACGATACCTTGTATTGTAACTTACAAGAAAGTTCAAAGTTTTTGTAAACACCCTGTAACTGATTTAGTAGGCAAAAGACAAAAAAAAGGCCGATACCGTTCCGAGCTATTGACCATAGCTCTTAAATGTCATTACAAAAAGAGTCTTAAAGTTAAGGCTTCCGTCATGACATCGTAGTAAACAAAATATTAATCAGTTTTTTATTAGACTTTTTGTCATCCTTGTACAAAATGGAATAAAATTGTTTTATTAACTATGAGTCTACGTCGTTGATTTTACAACCAGTTATCTTTTAGAGATCATTTATCTTATTAAAATCGGCTGCGGCATTCTCGCGATACAGGGTGACTTACAAAAGAGAGTCAACTAACAGAGTAATTTATTTTGTAGGCCAAAAAAACAAAAACTGCCGCATATGTCCCGAGATACCACCTAACGCAATTAAATGTCACAAAAATGAATGTTCTGAAATTACGCTACCTACCAAATGCAGTGGGTTGAAAACCAACCATTTTGCAGTGCTTTTCTTCTTTAACCTGTATATCCTTTAGAGAATAACTTATTTAAGATCAATCTTCCGCCGTGATTCTAGAAGAAACTACCTTTCAAAATCTCTTTAGGTTTTAAATTTCGGTTAAGGCATTTCCGAGATACAGACCCCCAAAAATGACAAAAAAAATTGCTTTTTTTTCAAGCGGACTAAAAGGACCTCATTTATTTTCTCCATTCGCACACCTAAAGTGGGCTTTCTAATCCTGAGACCAAAAAAGTAACAAAAAAGTCCTAGGTAGTAAAAGTAAAGTCAAAAGTCACCGCTACTGTCATGGTGGCGCATATACAAACCATCTTATTGTCATCTTTACATTCTTGATGAAAAAACAAAGGATAAGAATACTCTCAGAGCGCTCGAGAGCACCACCCGAAACCGTTTTTAGTCGAAATCGCATAGGTTCTCGAATTCTGTTAAATGTCGTTGGTTGTCATGCGCGTCATCATATTTATCTGTCAATGTGATTTTTATTAATTTAGTATTGATAATAATGCTACAAATTTTTAGTTTACCATAATTTACCTAAACCACCTAAACCATTGGTTATGATTTAATACCGTTAAAACCACTGAACCACTTCGCCCAGTTGCAGGCCTCAGCTTCGCTTCGGCCGTCAATCTCTGGGCTCAGCACGAAAAGACCCACTTTTACTCCTAGTGACATAATCTACTATTATTGATCTTTTTCGTGTATACAGGATGTCCAGAAAGCCTGAATGTTTGCTAAAAGCTAGGCAAAAAAACATTGCTCCACAAATGTACCCCTAATATAAACCTTATTTAACGATGAACCTGTCATCATTGATGTTGTTGGTTGTGCAGGTGTCGATAATAAAGATAAAATATCGGATTTCTTTAAGACGAAAAAGATACGTCAAACGAATGACGTCGTTGACACTTTGGAAACAAAGTGTATCGCCATATTTGTGCCTACTAATGAAACGTCCTTGATTTAAACCAATAATATTCATTGGTTCGGTGAAGGTACCCAATATTTTCCCATCATAATTATAGCAAATTAGACAAATTAAGTCATCATAGTTGTATTTAGAAGATGATAGATATGCAGACTTTGATTGAATTACTTTAGTCACCAGAGGCGATAGGTAGAGTTATGGGATACTCTGTCCATGGAGATTGAAACTTTTGTGAAAATCATATTGTGAGTTCTAGTGATAGTTTAAGTAAAATTAACTTCTTTCCTTTTTTAGTGTACCATCGTCCATTGGAACAAGATCTCAAAGGTGACACCGCGGGCACTTTCAAGAGATTGATGGTATCTCTGTGCAACGCCGGCAGAGACGAGAGCATGCAAACTAACCAGGACGCGGCCAGAGCTGACGCTCAAGCTCTCCTTAGAGCAGGAGAACTGAGGTTGGGCACCGATGAGAGCACTTTCAATGCCATTTTGTGCCAACGAAATTGGGCTCAACTACAGCTCGTCTTCCAAGAGTATGAGAGACTCACTGGTAAGTTACTAGACTCATATCCTCTTTGCTCGTGGGTATTCCTAAATACTGTCGCAACATTGCCGACACCGATTGCTCTATACGTAGACAGCCAGTTATTAAATAGGGGTGTTAATTTGGATACGCCATCTGTGAAATATCAGAACAAAAGGATGAAGGAAAAAAAGTCCATTTACTTTGATTTTGTCTTCCTTTTCTGTGACAAATTCATTGGCATTTAGGTTACTTTTTTTAATGAACATAGTATGCCTAACGCTATAATTTAACATTACCCGAATTTATGCCTAATTTTTTGTGATGGAAGTTAGTTCAGGTTGCTCAGGATTCCTTTAAAAGTGCTTCCATCAGTGACTAGAAAAACTGTTTACGGTAAACAGCTCCTTTTTGTCACCATGTGAGTTAATGTGATTAAATAAACACCGATCAGATTACACTATGCATTCAGTCCAAATCTAACAAATTTCTTCATATTACCCATTCAGTTATTTTTGTCGTCTACACCATTTTCACATGTAGTTTAGAAAGTATCATTTGTATTTTAAAAAACATCACTTGGATTTCACAAATATCACTTGTATTCCAGAACTTGTATTTCAGAATAGTCAGTTGAAAAGTTGAATTTTAGAAAGTGTCATTTGAAATTTAGAAGCATCACATGTATTTTAGAAACCAACAGTTGGAATTTAGATTAGTAATTTGTTATTTCAGAAAAGTTCAGATGTATTTCAGAATTCGTCATTTAAATTTCAGAAAATTAAGGATGACATACTATTTTCAGAATCGGATTGAAAAAGCATACGAGGCAGCTACAACAGAGTTTCCTTTTTTTATATTGTATAAATTATACTTGATGTACACATAAAATTTAACAATGACAACAATTTATTCTTGGCAAATATAAAATTTAGTCCAACTGGTATATCTTCCATTACTAAGACGGCAGTATTAAGAGAAATGCTAAGTTGTGCGAATAAAGTCCAATTTTTTAAAAAATATATTGTGTTGAAGTTGTTTTGAGTCCTTCACTTTTGCACTGTACCTACTTACCTTTTTGAAGAACTCCACACAAATGCAAATAACAAACTTTGTTTCCAAAATAATTTTCTGAAATTCAAGTGATATCTTCTAAACTACAAGTGTTCTGAAAAACAAGTGATATATTCTAAAATCTAAATGATTGTTCTGAAATTCAAGTGTAGTTTTCTGAAATACAAGTCACTATTCTGGAATACAACTGACGATTTCTAACATCAAAATCACTATTCTGAAATACAAGTGATATATTCTGAAATCCAAGTGACTGTTTTAAAATACAAATGATACTCTCTAAACTACATGTGAAAATGGTGTAGTTACCTTTGAAACTTTCATTTTATTTTACCCATCTCTTTTTAGCACATGTTGAGAAGATACGATAAAAATGTCAAAGCCAAATTTCCAACGCCTATTTGATGACAATAATAAGTGAATGGCTTATAGAAGTCTTTTTTTTTTGAGCCTGCTATCCTGCAATTTATAATTCAACGTTGTATACCTCCGTCAAGCCGTACGCGTCTGTAGGGCATGTTAATAAGGTTGTGGAACCCTTGGGGCTGTATATTCTGCGTTTACTTTTAAACTTCATGGTAGAAGGCGGTAATTCGCTGAACTCTTATTCCCACGGCCCAAATTTTCGAAATTCGAATAGTCAATTTGCGTATTCGGGTGACGTCAAACCAAAGAAGTCTCTGACATCTGGCTGTTAAAAATCTGTTAGTTATGCGTCATGTTGGCATCATGCGAATACGAAAATTGACAATTCGACTTTCTAGAATTCAGGCCCATGTAGATTCCTTATAAGAAAGGATTTTTATTTTTACTTTTTCTAATTTTTGCTTTTCATGAGGAACCCTCAGTTTTTTGTTGCGACACTTATTTAGTAACATTCTGTTTTTGAAAAAAAAAAATCGAGTTGTTTTTCAATATTTTTTTTTAATTCAGATCAATTTTAGTATTTTTACAACTTTTACCTACTGGCGTTTTCTCATTAGTTGCACTATGATGCACTGATAAGGGCTAATGGCACTAATTTTGTTTGAGCCATAGCACTAGACTATATAAGTGCTGCTTCAAATGACATAGTCACTATGAAAATTCAGTTCTACTTAAACAAATTGTGTTTTGGTGACAATCGCAAATGTTAAGTGAAATGCCATTGAAATTACCATAATGTCACATATTAACCTTAGGTCACGACATTGAAAAGGCGATAAAGAACGAGTTTTCCGGAGATGCGGAAGAGGGCCTCTTGGCGGTGGTACGATCCATCAAGAACCAGGCAGCGTTCTTTGCCAAATGCCTAAACAAGAGCATGAAAGGGCTGGGTACCAACGACCAAGATTTGATTCGCTTGGTCGTAACGAGGTCTGAGATCGATATGGTTGAGATCAAGAGAGAGTACCAGGCTCACTATGGAGAATCTTTGGCTGACGCTATCAAGGTATGAATTTAGATGAATCTTAATTTGCAAAATTGTTCACTCATCTTCTTGAAAATTATTGCGTAAAAATTCTACAACTTTTTGGTTGTGTTATAACTTTAAATTTTCGCTGTGGGTGCTTTGTGCTAACTAATGGGGCCTCATTCTTTCTACACAGGTAAGTTTAGTAGCGAAAGTTGCTTAATCGAATGCTTTGTTAGTCTGCTACACCTAGAGACTTATACTACTTCATTTCCAACTGTAATTCAGGAAATATCAAGTGTAGTTCAGAATAATCTAGTGTAATTCAGAAACCATCAAGTACATTTGATGCAAAATAGCTGTCAACAGCATCTTTTATATCAAAAAGAAGCCCAGAAAATCTTTCTAACTTTAATATTGACAGTAATACTTCTACAACCAAAAATCTTCGAAAATGAGATACCCTGTACTTGATGCTTTCTGAGTTACGCTTGATAATTTCCAAATTACACTTGATCCTTTCTGGATTGGATCCTCTTTGGAATCTTTCTGGATCCTTTCTGGTTTGATGTTTTCTGAATTACACTTGACTACTCCGAATTTCACTTGATGCTTTCCGAATTACAGTTGACTATTCTGAACTACAAGTGACGGTTTCTGAATTACACTTGACTATTCTGAATTACACTTGCTTTGTTCTGAATTACATTTGCTACTCTCTGAATTACAGTTGGAAAAAGTGTAGACTTCAACCCATCAATACAATTTAGATAAGACATTCTTTCTTTAATTTATTTCTTGCGTCGCAGAGTGACAGAGCTGGGAAAACCTTATCAGAGATCATATGTAGACAGAGTTGGGTGGAATCAAGAATGTTGAGCAATATAATCGATTTCCAACTGTATTTCACAAAGGATCAACTGTTATTCAGAATAGTCAAGTGTAATTCAGAAATAACCAAGTGTAATTCAGAAATTACGAAGTGTAGTTCAGAAAGCAACAAGTGCAATTCGGAATCCGTCAAGTGTAATTCAGAAAGCAGTAATAAAACCTTTAAAATGAGACACCCTACACTTGATGCTTTCTGAATTATACTTTACTATTCCGAATTACACCTGATGCTTTCCGAACTACTGTTGACCATTCTGGATTACAAGCGACGGTTTCTGAATTACACTTGACTATTCTGAATTACACTTGACTATTCTGAATTACACTTGGAGATTTTTAAATTACACTTGACTGTTCTGAATTACACTTGATTTTTTTTGAATTACAGTTGGAAAAGGATTAGATCTCAACATTATACTCTCTCTATATAAGGACTCTGATAAGGTTTTCCCACTTCTGTCACTCTGCGACGAAGGAGATAGATTAAAAGCAGAATGTCTTATCTAAGTTGTATTGGTGTGTTGGATTCTACACCCTCTCCAACTGTAATTCAAAAAGTACCCCTGTACTTGATTCTTTCTGAGATATACTTGATAATTTTCAAATTACACTTGGTCCTTTCTGAATGCTTTCCGAATTACTGTTGACTATCCTGAATTACAAGTGACGGTTTCTGAATTACATTTAATATTTTCTGAATTACACTTGACTGTTCTGAATTACACTTGACTATTTTGAATTACACTTGATTTGTTCTGAATTACACTTGCTACTTTCTGAGTTACAGTTGGACACGGTGTAGTTTGATGTTTATCATCTAGATAAATAATCAATTTCTCTAAAAGTAAAAAAAAATTGAAAAACGCAATTTGTTGTAAATGCTATACAGGTAGGGAAAACTAGAATTACCATATTTTGGTTGTGTTGCACTGCGATATAGAGGTCAGCTAAGATCTGAAAAATGGAATGAAACTTCTTACCCAAGGTTTAATACTATTTTATTTCAAAGCAAAAGAAAAAATAATGAGAGATAAGTATAGTATTAACTTTCCACCTTCCAGGCTATGAAATGAGGTAGATCACTTTCCTCCCTAAAAAGAGGAAAGTAAAAGCGTATAATAGCTATTTATGTAACCAGTTACGAAAAGTCCGATTTTGTGTAACGAATGAATGTTTGCGGGACGAGCGCAGCGAGTTCCCGCAATTTGAATGAGATACACAAAAAAGGTTTTTCGTCATGTGTTTCATACAAGATTTTTTCTAATTTTGACTACAAATACCTACTTAGAGAGAGAATTATTATTATTAAACTTCAATATTTACTTTTAAACCACTTTGTATCTACTTAATACTGTAAAACTATAGCAACGGTGTGCCACAGCCGAAACCTGCAACTGGTGGTGACACCAACTTTTCATCACTAGTTACAAAAGATTTTACTTTTCGTAACTAGTTACGAAAAGTAGGACGTTACGTCACTGTCATCAGTATTGAAAAGTGCCACTTTATATGTCAAAATTAGAAAAAATCTATTTAGAGGCAACTACAAAGAAAATAAAAATAATAGTAAAAAAAGCTTTACATTTGAATCTTAAAGTTTCACTTCTGTGGAAGTGGAAATTCATAATATACTATATATTCAAAACAAAAAATCCAGATGGCCACTGAAGTGTAATAGAAAAGTTTCAGAAGTTGCGTGCTCCAAGAAGGAACAAGACATAATACCAGAAATTGGTTTTCAGAAGCAGAATAAATGACCTGAGGAACCATTCCTTGTATTTTAAAGTGACATTTAGGTTGATTCAAAGGACCAAGTATGAAAATCAAGAAGATACTATGCACCGGGTTGTTTTAGGCACAAATGATGCTTCGACCCCAAGAAGAGGTTTCGGCAATTCAGTTGCATACTATGGACGGGACAATTGAGAATAACTGTGGAAAGTGCAGAAGCTAAAATAAAGAAATTATTGGCTGTTATAGGCACAGGTGAACCTGTGAACTAGGCAGTATAACAGCAAAATCGTTCAAGAATAGAGTTACCCCTAGGATTACGTGGTGAGAAAAAAGAAGTTTCACAAAGAGAAAAACTAGTTCAACCAATTACCAGAAGTGCAATGGTCGTCATTTATGTAGAAAATGTCCAGCATATGGAAGAAACAGTATTAAATGAATGGAAAATCTTCGAGAAAGCCAGCGACCGTCAGTAAGAAGAGTTAAAGAAGTGGCGTGAAGGAGAGAACATGGGGAACTAAAGAGAAGGAATATTACCATGTGATAACTAAAATAGAAGCTCCCTGTAGTGCATTTTTCATTTTGGGCTAAACAAAAATACGTGGTGTTCATTATAAAACTTCATCAGCAGACTATGAAATTTTGACAAAAAAGAATGACATAATCAAAATAAATGGACTTATGTTTCTCCATCCTTTTCTTTTGACATTTCACAGCCAACTAGATGAAGTTTTATAATGAACACCCCGTATAATCTTGTAAACTAAACTCATTTATTACATTCTGAAACACTTCTCTCGGAATTGATGCACATTCAGTAATAATCCATTGCCGAAGATTATCCAGTGAAGCTGGTTGTGTTTTAAATACAAAAGTTTTCAAGTCACCCCAGAGAAAGTGGAGGGGCATTAGATCTGGTGATCTCGCCGGCCATTCTATTGGACCTCTTCTCCTAATCCACTGATGTAGAAACGCATAATTTAAAAATTGCCTCGCACGAAGAATATAGTGGGGTGGCGCTCCATCTTGTTGAAAATGTATTAGCTGTATTGGGGTTCCCCGGGTCCTAAGTGCCTCGCAGATGTTGTTTGTTCTGGCTTTGTCGAATACTACCTCAATGTCGCAAAAGATTGCCAACAGCACTTCCTCATTCGAGTGTACCTTCTCTATTTTATCAACTACAGAGTGGAGAGCCGTGTCGGTCGACTTTCACTTGCTGTAGGCATATTGATATGTACTTATGGGACGTCTTCCCAAAATTTCCTCTATGTACGATGTACCTATCGATTATCTTTTCTAATATTTTCATTAGGAAGGATGTCAAACTTATATGTTTGAACGATTTGGCGACATGATAGTCACCTTTCCTAGCTTTTGGTATGAAGACTGAGTGAGGACATATCCCAGAGCCACACTCGCCGTGAAAACTCAGCGACGGGAGCACATTGTCCAGTCCCTCTTGCAGCATTGCTGGGATTATACCGTCTGGTCCCGCTGCCTTACATAGACTGAATTCGCCCACCGCCCATCTAATGGCTTCGTTGGTCACTACTTTCTTTGCAAGAGGAGCGGCCTCGCCACTTTCTCCGGGGAAGTGGGTATCCAAGAGAATCTCTAGGGTTTCTCTCTGGTCTCCTGTCTATGTACCGTTCTGTTTCTTCATTGTATCTAGTTGATTTCCTCTTACTCCTCTTACTGCCGAAGCTTGGCCGATTCCGGAAGGGAGTCCATCTCTCCGCAGAATATCTTACATTTTCGGAATACTCCGTACATTTTCGGCTTCAAGCCGCTAAATCACGGTCTCCAATTTGTCGACCAGCCAAAGCTGTACTGATGAGGGGGTAGACCCCGAAACCGGTATGCAGATGGGTTGATCGACAAATTGGTGACCACCTACACTCTCATCACACATGTTTATTTAGAACGACTTTTACAAGTTCAGTTTAAGCTTCAGTTGGAGGTTTACCAATAGATTTTGGCAGATAAGCAATGCTAATATACGTAAATCTGGAGTTTAAACTTCGGGTAGGGTTTAAATTGGAGATGTAGAAGTCACCCTTACTGAAACCTTACCTACTACTTAAAATATTTGGAGCCAAAAATATTTCTATCCTTTTTTAACGTAAAATATTGAAAATAGCATTTCATAAAAACACATTTTTTTTTTTATTTGAATTGTACTTTTTGTTCGACCTTCTATTAAATTAAAACAAAAATCTTGTGCAGGTGAATACACTCGAAAGGACTTTTAATTTGAGGTATCACAAAAGGGGTAGGGCTGTATAAAACTTTGGGGTTGGGGTGCATGGGACTTAAGAGGTCACTGACCTCACAACCAAAATGTGGTAATTCTAGTTCCCCCTACATTTGCACCAAATTGCATTTTTCATTTTTTTCTTTCAGAGATACTTTCATTAAAAGTTTTCAAATTGACATCCTGTATAGGTATTTTTTTTAAATACATGGTGTCTTAACTCTATTTAGGCGCTACATATCGCCGGCCCTGAACATGCCAGGAAAAAACGTTATACAAAAAGTGGATAGTTAAGAAGCTGTATTTTATGAAAATTTATTTATGTATACAGGATGAAGCAAATGGGGCTGTCACGTGATATGTAATATCATCAGAGGTTCCTAGTTTCGAATTGAATCTAAAAAAATAAATTAGCTTTGCTCGAAAAATACTAATAAAAATTAATCTCGAACCGTGTACCTTAAGTACGTTGAAATATTTTGTTGTCCAATAATTTTAAAAACACTACAATGAGTGCATTACTTTTTTAGGGAGACACATCTGGACATTACAAGAAATGCCTGTTGCATCTGATAGGCGAGCCATAGATCTCCACCTGGATATTATATTTCGGATATTTTCCTAGATTTGACTTTTTCGGAGCATTTAACTACTGTTCTCAGCATCTTCAATAATATATTCTAAATATGTTAAACTGCTAATTAGTTGAGCAATGTTTGTGACTTATATGCCTAAAAACAAGTGATATTTAAGGAGGATATTTACTTTTATGTTGAAAATATTACGTATTTATATAAAACTACCTCTATTTTTTTACTGTTTAGGAATTTTGTCCCACGCAGATGTTTATACTACTTTTCACGTTTTAAAAAAAATTATTATTGTTATATATTCTTATAAATAAAGGTGAAAAAATGTCACTGTTATTGTAGGACTTTATATATTTACTATGTAGTTTTTATCTATATAATAAAACTTTACAAACTGCAACATTTTTTTGTTTATTTTCATTCCGTTCCTTCTTCCAGATTGTAGTATCAGCCTCCTTTAAAAAAAAGTGGATAATATCAGTACAGCTATGCCCTTTAACGAAAAGGAAACAGAACAACTAAATTCTCTTCCTTCACTCTCTGATGACTTGATATTTTGTAATGTTTATGTAATATAAAAGATGAACCGGAGTATTTGATTCCTACAATAAATAAAATAATTAATGTTTTCCGCCAGCCACAATATATAAAACTTTGAAAATAAATCTGAAACATGCTATAACGCATATGTGGGGCAGTCTGTCAGATACTTGAAGTTAAGAGCAATATAATACCAAATATTTTGAGAAAAATGTCTCTATTAATGCTAACTTCACAGCGTTGGTAGGACAAAGATCCCAAATTTTTTACTTTAATGACGTAACCATATTTAAGTCATAATTCAGTTTATAGAATAGCAGGGTATACTGACTGTATAATAAGTGACAGTTTTCAATTATTATTATTTTTTTTTATTTCAGGGAGAGTGTTCTGGAGATTACGAGAAGTGCCTGCTGCATTTAATAGGTGAAGCTTAAACTCAAAAAAGTTTGTTGCCAAATTTAATAAGGTTTTTATATTGTATAATGTATGTTATCTTGCTATATTTACACTTGTAAGGCGTTTGTAACCTAACATTTAAAGGGAACAAGTGTTTTTACAAAATGTTTTTTTAATAATTCGTCACAAATACTCGTTACTATTAAGATATAAATTGCGTATTTTTGTAATAAATAACTCTACTATCTTAGCCAGAAAAAAAAATACAATAAGTATTATATATATTTACGCCAGCCTGCAAAACAAAAATAAAATTTTTATAGATACGCATATATTGTTATAACTTCAATTCTAAGTATGATTATTAGATTAATTTTTTTAATAAAGCTTTATTATTTTAAAGGAAAATCACAGACACAGAAAGCCCACAAATTCACTCATATATAGAGTTACATATTTGAACTCGCTGCTAAAAGATATGAATTTGATGTAAATTTGCCCATTTTAATGGTTTGGAATAAACAGTTCATTAAACTGCTGCAAAATTTAGCTAAAACATTACGAAAAAAATAGAGGAATACATGCTTGAAACATAAAATTGAGAGACTAAGTACAATTGAAATGAAATAAAAAAAAATTGGGCAATCTGACCAGAAAGTAAAACATATGCAAGAACCCAACAACAGATCAAAATAGGCTAAAATTTAAAAAAGAAACCACGTGTGTCAAGACACTTCCTCAATTTTCTTCAGGACTTGAAATAGAGAAATAGAGGATGTGTCCTATTGCGAACAAAACAGCAAAAAAATGTATTACAAAATTTTCTTGCAATAGACCAAAAGTCCCGGTTTATGAATTTTTCCTCAACTTTAAAATTTGACCGCCTGTAACTTTAGAACGAGTGACTGATTGAAGTAAATCAAACTGTTTGTTGCTTTTCTTCATGTCCTCTTCCATCTCCCAACAACGGAAGCCTTGTAGGTTCAATATTTTCGGAAACAGAACCCTTGTGGTTGACTTTTAGACACTTTTTAGAATTGAGTTTTTTCAATCTATTATAAAAAATCTGCTTAAGGGGTTAATTTCATTTCAATTAAGTTTGTTATGGTCTTAGGAGATTACAAATGTCTCATTCCGATCAAAAACAGCAAACAATCTTTTTCAAAATGACACTTACACGATATGAAAACAGTGTAATTGACCAAAAGTCACGGTTTGTTACGTCTTTTTTTCTCAATTTTTAAAATTTGACCGCTTGTAACGTTGGAACGAGTGGACCGATTAGAGTGAGACTAACTGTTTTTTGCTCCTCTTCATGTCCTCATTAATTTTCCAACAACCGAAGTCCCGTATGGTTCCATACGTTCGGAGATGAACCCTTCGGTGGTTGATTTTTAGACACTTTTAGAACCTAGATTTTTGTAATCTTTTAAAAACTACTTAAGGGGCTAATTTCATTTGAATTTAGTTTTTGCGGTTTTAGGGGATTACAAATGTTCCACTCCGACCAAAAACAGAAAAAAAAAATCAAAATGTTCTTGAAATTGACGTATGGTCACGGTTTGTTACGTCTTTTTTTCTCAATTTTCAATTTTGACCGCTTGTAACTTTAGAATGAGTGGACCGATTATGAGTGAGTCCAACTAATCTTTTTGCTTTTCTTGATGTCCTCTTTCATCTCCCGGTAACGGAGGTGCCGTATGGTTCAATACTTTCGGTGATAGAACCCTTCGATGGTTGATTTTTAGACACTATTAGAATCGAGTTTTTTACAATCTTTAAAAAAACTTCTTAAGGGGTTAATTTCATTTGAATTAAGTTTGTTATTTTATCATCAAAAACAGCAAACAAACTTTTTCAAAATGATCAAATAATGTGGCAACAGTGAAATTGACCAAAGGTCACGGTTTGCTACGTCTTTTTTCTCAACTTTAAAATTTGACCGCTTGTAACTTTAGAACGAGCGGACCGATTAGAGTGAGTCCAACTGCTTTTTGCTTTTCTTCATGTTCTCTTTCATCTCCCAACAGAAGCATCGTAGGTTATATATTTTCGGAGATAGAACCCTTCCATTTTTGATTTTTAGACACTTTTAGAATCGAGTTAATTTTATTTAAATTACGTTTGTTACGATCTTAGGAGATTACGCATTAGGATCAAAACCAGCAAAAAAAACAGCTTTTTTTTTTAATTGACTAAAAGGAACTACGTCTTTTTTCTCAATTTTAACTTTGACCACTTGTAACTTTAGAACTTACACTGACGAGCAAGCCTTGTGTTAATACTCTTAACTGATCAGTCTTTCTTTTTTCATTTTAGCTAGTTTTGACAAATTTTTGTTGTTGTTTTGCAGTTTTTCTTCAATTGACCAAAGTGATGAATAGTTTCGTCTTTTTTAAAAATTTCCAGTTTTTACCGCTTGTAACTTTAGAACAAACGGACCGATTAAAGTCAGTCCAACTGCTTTTTGCTTTTTTTTGATGTCCTCGTTCATCTCCCAACAACGGAAGTCTCGTATGGTTCAATATTTTCGGAGAGAGAACCCTTTATTATATAAAATATTATTTTATATAATTATAAATTATAAATGTTGCGAATTACAAATGTCGCACTCCGATCAATAACAGCAAAAAAACTTATTCACAATGACCAAATGATGTAAAAACAGTGAAACTGACCAAAAGGTACGGCTTGTTACGTCTCTTTTTACGTCTCTTTTTCTCAATGTTGTTAAACTTTGACCGCTGGTAACTTTAGAACAAGTGGACCGATTATAGGGGGTCCAACTGTTTTTGCTTTTCTTGATGTCCTCTTTCATCTCCCAACAAGTCCCGTAGGTGCGATATTTTCGGTGATAAAACTCTTCGGTGGTCGATTTTTATATACTTTAAAATCGATTTTTTTGAAATTTTTTAAAACTACTTAAGGAGTTAATTTAATTTGAATTAAGTTTGTCACGGTTTTAGGGGATTACAAATGTCCCAGTCCGATCAAAAAGAGCAAAAAACTTTTCCAAAATGAGCAAATGATGTGACAACAGTGAAATTGACCGAAGGTCACGGTTTCTGTTTGTTACGTCTTTTTTCTCAATTTTAAACTTTGATCGTTTGTAACTTTAGAACAAGTGGCCCGATTACAGTGAGTCAAACTGTTTTTTGCTTCTCTTGATGTCCTCTTTTTATATCCCAGCAACGGAAGTCCGGTAGATGTAATACTTTCGGAGATAGAACCTGTCGGTGGTCGATTTTTAGACACTTTTAGAATCGATTTTTTTCGCAAATTTTAAAAAAATTACTTATAATGGGTTAATTTCATTTCAATTAAGTTTGTTATGGTCTTTGCGGGTTACAAATATCCGATTCCGATTAAAAACAGCAAAAAAAACTTTTCAAAATTTTGTTTAAATTGACCAAAGTTCACGGTTTGTTACCATCAACTTGCTTTTCTTGATGTAGATACTCTTTCATCTGCCAACAACCGAAGTCCCGTACGCTTCAGTACTTTCGGTGCTCGATTTTTACACACTTTTAGAATCGATTTTTTTGCAATTTTTTAAAGCACTACTGAAGGGTATCATTTAGTTTGAATTAAGTTTGTTACGGTCTTAAGGGATCACAAATATCCCAGTAAAAACAGCAAAAAAAAAATCCAAAAGGTTCTTTTAACTTGGCAAAGGAGACTTCGCCTTTTTTTCTAAAATTTTAAATTTTACCAACACTTTAAAATTTACACTGACGAGAAAGTTTTGTTTTAACACTGTTAAAGTCTGACTTTTCCTTTTTCCATTTTAGCTAGTCTTGACAAATTTTGGCGCTGATGATAGCTTTAGAGCCGAAATCGGTCAACCTTAAAGGGACCTTATTAAACTTTTGAATGATCTGTTGTCGCCGTGTAGAGGGCAGTAACCACTTGATTAATTAAACATCAAGAAAACATACTATATTTTTTCGGTAACTGAAGAAATTAATTTTAAATAGAATGTTTATATTAAAAAAATAAAACAGTTACAGTCTTCATAGAGACAAAATTGATCTATTCTAAAGTATAGAGCAATCTGAGAAAAAATGGTAATACAATCAACAATTTTTCATTAAAACCAAAATTAAAAAAAATAATAAAAAAGATGAGGCGCATACGAAAATATATGGAACAAACACTTGTGTCAAGACACATGAAATTTATTTTTAAAATACTTGAATTTTAAAAAGAAACCACAAGATGGTTTCTTGAATCTTCTTTATGACTTCCTGAATTTTCTTCATGATTTGAAACAGAAGAATTAGAATCTATTGGTGTTAATGATTGAGTTCCTTTCGTTGAATAAGATACGTATGTTGAAATACGTCTCATAGAGACGCAAAAAATACGTTCGTCGGTACCATCTTAAAACTCTTGTTGTACGTGTGGGTTTATATAATACAACAGAGCTTGAGATCGGTCAAAGACCATTGAGATTCCCTATCGGCACCCGGAATTTACCAAGTTCTATGCATCGGTGTATATTGGCACCTCAAAACGCAGTGTCAACACCAGGACTACGGAACACAAGAGGAGTTGCAGGCTGGGACAACACACAAAACTCAGCAGTAGCAGAGCACGTTCTCTCAGAAAGTTACGACATCCTTTTCAACGAAGTGGATATCTTATATCAATCGCAGCGTTTTCTATCCGGTACTAAAAGAGAGGCCATTGAGATCTTTAAACACAACAACAATTTCAACAGGAAGGAGGAACTTACGCTTCTAAATGCAGACTGGAAGCGAGTTCTACGAAATACTTCAAGTGCGCAGAAACCCCGCGCTACTACTACCCCCACCCCAGTCCCTCCACGGCAACGCGACGGCGGGGGTATAAATACTACGGGGCTCCCCACAGTCGAATCACTCAACGTCGGGAAGCACGACATATCACTTCGTCCATTGCCTCATTGCGTTTGATAAGGCCTGCCGCAGCTGTAGATGAGACGTCAGGAAGGAATTCCCACATACCAAGTAAAGCGTGTTCATATACTTGGCATATGCCTGGTCAAACCTAAAAAGTGTATGAGAAGAAAAACTTTTCATATTTTTACAATCCTCAGAATGTGCATGGCATATTTAATTACCAGTGATAGAAATTTTTAGCTTTTTCGCAGAAAACTTTTGTTTAAAATATGCAAAAAGGCAATATATACTAAATGGAAATTGAAAACTTATCTGCTTTCAATATTTCCAAAAATATTGCAGCTGTTAAGAAGGAAACAAGCAGAAACAACTACTCCGAGGGCTAATACCCCTACCGGCATTGAATTACACTGTTTGTTTCAAAGCTCATTTTATAACGCTAAAAAAATATTAAAATTAATTAATAAAAAAAATGAAATCAATGCTAAAAAGCCAAAAAATATTAAGCTTTTTGCAAAGAAAATAGAACCAGAGTATGCGAAAAATGCACATGTATAATTACAATTTGGAAATTTGAAAACTTGTCTGCTTTCGGCATTTCCAAAACCTTGTAGTTATACGTAAAGAAGGAAACAAATAGAAACAACTACTTCGAGGGCTAATACCCCTATCGACATTGAATTATATCATTTGTTTCAAAGCTTAAATATTATAGAAAACATACATAAAGTAAAGATGAAATACAAAAAAGTGCCCTAGAATGAAACAAAAAAATATAACAAAAGAGATAAATTAAAGTATCTTTTTGAAATGTGTTCATCTTTACTTTATGTATGTTTTCTATAATATTTAAGCTTTGAAACAAATGATATAATTCAATGTCGGTAGTGGTATTAGCCCTCGAAGTAGTTGTTTCTATTTGTTTCCTTCTTTATGTATAACTACAAGGTTTTGGAAATGCCGAAAGCAGACAGTTTTCAAATTTACAAATTGTAATTATACATGTGCATTTTTCGCATATCTTAATTAAACTCCTGTTCTATAAAGCGTTCCATAAAGTTTTTCCAAAGGCTATTATTTGAATGATCCCTATATAATTTTTTGAACTGTGTCAATGTAAATGGTTATGTCATAGAAATCGTAAAGAAAAGATTCCGTCAAGAAAGCGACATACTATTTATCCATAAACTGATTTGCCAAAAATATGGTTGACAAGATTTTAACCAGTAAATTAAAAGCAGGTGAAGGTAAATGCTAATAACAACTTCCCTACAAGTTGTTATGATGATTTAATGTAGTTTTTCTCCAAACGTCATTAAATTGCTACTTTATTTGACACAACAGACGAAGGTAAAACACTTTCTTTTTTCCTGTCGCTCGTTGACGGCAGGTAAAGTCTTTTACTGCCGCTCAAGAACATTGCAATGCGATATGCGAAATAAATGTATTACATTTACTGGATATATATTAAGTAGGAAATTAAGCTATTCAAAAATATTAATGATTTTTCGTAAACCTGATTTTTTCTTTGACAAATTAAATAATCCGGACTATAATGTTTTAATTTGTAATTACCTATTTTTTTTTAAGAAAACAAATTATCAACGTATTTTCTATTAATTTTAATTATAATAATAGGAATAGTAACACACCTATTAACTATAGAACAACTTACGTACTAGTATTATTAATTATTGTTTGGTAAAGATAACACATTTACTTTTGTGAGGAAAAATTGCTGTTAAAGGTACAGTGTGAAATTGTTGCACCTTGAAGATTCAGTCCTGAACTTAAATTAGAATTTTCAATTTGTCTTGATAATATGGAGGTTTCAGTGGAATTTTTGTTATTAGACATGATGTTATTTGCTGTGTATGAACAGCTAGGCTGGATATTATTGCCACTTGTAACACCAAGAAAAGAAGAAGTTTTAAGTAGTCTCTGTTTTGTCGAAACAGAGCTAATTCGAAACTAGTGGAAGTAAATATTTCTTTGAAAGGTCCTTCTGAAGCGTCAAAAATCTTTTTGGCGATATCTTTCTTATTTCTTAGGGAATCTCCAACATAACTTTCCGGCACACTGGAGGACTTCCAGCCCCCATGTCGTTTAAGAGTCGTGGTGTCACCACCTCCATCCACGAGCAGCGTAGCGGAAGTTGGCCGAAAGCAATGGCCGGTGTATTCTTGCCAATTTGACAGCTGTAAATATCGAGCGATTTCCTTGGGAGTTCCCCCTAATTTATGAATTCCCATTACTACTCTATGACACTTTTCATTATGAAATTTTAGAAAAAACCTATTTTCTGGTAGGTCTTTAGGTCGTAATGAAATATACTTTCTAACCAAATAAAGATAGCGTTCCTTTAGGATGGTGAAACTTCTTGGCAAACAATTTTTTGACGATATTAACGAAATATGTAACAATGTTCCAAGGTCTACATCAGATGTGTTCAATTTCAATAGTTCGTCACATCTACATGCCCCTGATACCGCAATGATCAACACTACCTAAAAAGAAAATATCTTATCTGATAAGTACCAAATAGTAAGAATCAGTTTACAATATTTTTCTTACTTTACTAGCTAAGTGCTCATCATCGGGCGCTTCTTCCAAGAAACGAGATATATCTTCGTGCTTAAAAATTCGTGACCTTTTGGGCCTATATCCTTCTCCTTGTTTTTTGAGGTATTCTTTAAATTTTTCATAACCCGTAATGTTTATGCCATTTTTGATGTTCAATACACATTTTAGCATCGAATAGGTCGACCATAAAGTTGACGACTTTTGGTAAAGATTTTTGGCAAGCTGATGAAAATATGCGAGCAAGATATTCTCAGATATGTTAGTCACATTTTTTTCTGCGCACCGTTTAAATAGTTTTTCATAACATAGCAGATATTTCCGCGTTGATTTTGATGGCATTAAATTTTCTGTAGCCTCTTCAGCCAAATGCCTAACGTCAGGTGGTGTCAAAGAATCCATTTCCTCGTCTGAATCAGATATGGCTAAATAAACACATTACTTTAACATATACCTATAGTTTTTTCCTATACAGGGTGAGTCATAATGGGAGGACGAAAATGAAATCTCATATTCTTTGGTCGATTTTAAGGGGGTTTGTCATACATTTGTGTTACCTATTGAGCTTCGTTAAAAAGTTACGGGGTGTTGAAGTTAGAAATAAAGAGATAAGGTTAGAAAGGGTAAGAGATATTTTAATGGAATTTGGTATGTTTTGACTTCGGTGGAACCCAGAGGGTCCTCTTTAGGTTTTTCAGTACGACGCAGCGTTTCTGAGTAAATAAATAAAAACCATTGTAATGTAGCCTAGTCTCGCCCAACGCTTTTAAGATTGATGAAAAATCTAAAATATCAAAATTCCATTTCTTATGGCTCGAATATTAAAACCTATTGATATGCGACATAATTCAACCCATAAACTGCATACCTCGCGACTATTGCCATACTGCTAAAAATGGCTATATCGCAATGCTTCTTATTTATTTACTCAAATACAGTCCTACGAAAAGTTAAGTTAGCTTTTTGCTTCAGAATTGTGGTGGCGGCTAAGATAAGACAAACTAAGATAAGATTTTAATTCATGAGGGAAGAATCAATCAAATACATCACAATAAAAATCAAATACAAAGGTAAAAACATCAAAGAATCTGCTCAAAGTGTGCTCCCTCAACATTAATGCAAGTATGGCACCGTTTGATGAGGGAATGGTATACACTATTAAAGTTTACATTATTTCTAATATCCTCAGATGCATCTTGGATTATTTGGATGAGTTGAGGGCGTGTATTTATTCTCACACTGTACACTAATTGCTTCATATGTCCCCAGAAATAAAAATCCAGAGGATTTAAGTCGGGACTTCTTGGGGGCCAAGGTACTGGACCGGTACGTCCAATCCACCACTGTGTAAAATGTTCATTCAACCAAGCTCTGACATTTAAATCATAGAGAGGTGGTGCTCCGCCTTGTTGGTACCACACATCTAACCGCTCATTCAATGGAACATCGTCCGAAAATTCAGGGGTCTGCTTCTCCACCATTGCCACTACATGAAGTGTAGATACTCACTATTTGTCCATATTCCATTGGAGTAAATTGAGCCATTCTTACAACATAAAAAGGCATGATTGATAATTATTCAATATTTTCAAAATGACAGACGTTTTGAAATGCTAACAATTTGCACCTCTTACGATAATAATAGCCAGATGCTTCCAGTTTTTGACGCAACAATTTCAGGGACTTGCTTTATAATGGTTTTTATTTATTTTCTCGAAAACGGTGAGTGGTACTAAAAAACGTGAAGACGGCATTTTTCTTTAGAGTGGATGGGGAATTGAAAAATTAGATTTTATTTTACGTCAAACTTTAATGCTATTCTCAGACTACTTAAAATGGCGGTATAGCAATAATTTTTATTAATTTACTCATATACCTTGCGTGATACTAAAAAATCTGAAGAAGCGTTATTTCTTCAGAAATGGATGAGGACTGAAATATTAAATTTCATTTTTCGAAAAACCAGTGGCGTACCATTTATTATTCAAATAATATGCGTCAACGTGCTGGTACGCACGTCACTGGGGAAATAAAAATAATTTTTTTATTGCAAAGTGTGCGCCTTTCATAGCAGTCAAAACATACCAAACTGCATTAAAATATCTCTTACCCTTTCGGAATAATCAAGACATATGCATTTTCAAGTTCTAACTTCATTACCATGTAATTTTTTAACGAAGCTCGATAGGTAACACAAATGTATGACAAACCCCCCTTAAAATCGAGCAAAGAATATGAGATATCATTTTCGTCCTCCCATTATGACTCACCCTGTATAAAAGGCCTTACCTTGGAACATTGTTTAAGTTTAATTTCAGTTATGAAAGAAATTATCAATAAATTACCTACTCAAAAGATAGTTGCTTAGGTAGCTTAAGTATTAGGTATTTTCACTTAACTTTATTAAATATCTCGTTAACGCACAGTTTGAGAAGGTATGACAAAAATGCGTCAAAGTTAGATTTACAAGGCTAATGAGATATAAATGTGATTAAAGAGTACCTAAGTAAGTAAATAGCAACGCAGCTTGTTATTCATGGTAATCTAAAACTTACTTCACATTGGTAAAGTTTATACTTACTGATATTTATTAATAATAAAATAATAAATTAGCACGCGCCTCTCTGGAAGTATACTTATTGTTTCAATACAGCCATGGAAACTAATAGTTTCGATTCAGTTGTGCGTAAAGCAATTACCTATAATTCCTTTACAGCAGTTAAAAAAATTATTTAATTTTTTATTGAATATAATATTTAGACGGTGACAATAAAGAGAGACGATGACAATAATTAATTAAAAAATGCAGTTAAAAAAACGAAGAATAATAAAATTATAATTTAAGAAAAAGCCAGATCGAACCTGGACCGCCAGGATAAAAGTCAGTCACTCTAACCATCGCGTTACGGAAGACCTTAATATTCCTCCGCATAACCGCGCTTACTTTCATATTGGAGGAATGTCCCATACACATATAATTATTATTGATATTTAATGAAATATTATTGTTCACATAAAGACCTTCTTGTTTTCTTGAAAACACGTAGGATATCCGTAGAAACATACCTTATCTAATTACAAATATTTAAATATACACATACACAGCTGATGATATTTTTGAAGGGCGCGTAATTTGACCACGTCAATCAGTGATGTACTTTACTTATAGAATGACATTAAATAAAATGTTTTCACTTGCTTTTGAATTATGTGCAATATTTTTAGCTTTGCTATCGCTATAACACATCGAATGTAACGTATAGTCAATTTATTGAAACCAAAAATAGTATATTTAAGCATCTAAAAACAATATAAAATCATCATGAACAACTTCAACGGACTACTCTCGTTACTCGGAAGTGACTGCTCATTGGCTGCATTGGCTTTGTATGCCTGCTTGATCTAAACCGACAGCGACAATACACAGACGCTGGTTTCATTTCACTTTCTATGTTTTGAGTTGAATCTTTTTTAGAATTATTACCAGAAAAGTCCAATAAGGTAACAAATATTTTTATAAAAATAAGTATTGTAGTAGCAATTTAATATCGAAACGCAATGTATGGTACCTATGGGTATTACCATACGTTTTCGATGATTGAAAGAGGATTTGACATTGGTGGCTGTCACTTTACCTGCCGGCGACGGGCGGCAGGAAAAGACTTTACCTGCCGCTGGTAAAATTGTCTACATGTCTATTAGTACTTATTATAATATTTTTCAAAGGTTTGGAGAAAAAATAATATGTTTTATTCGGAGCTAAAGTAACTTTCCTGGCTCGCCCGTGCTGCACAGCCTCGCCAGAAAAGTGACACTTTCGCTCCTTATGAAACAATATACTATTTACTTTAATATCTGCCATCAGTTTGACTTTGAGTATATCAAATTAATTTCTTCGACGTTGCTTGCATTATATTAAAAATTGTTATTATCAGCTTATACATTTTCTCAAAATCACTGAGTAGCGAGAGAAGCCTAGTGTTCTGAGGCGGAGCGTTGTACCTACCATATCCGAAATGCAGATAAACACTGTTCCTGGTCAAATTTTGAAGGCGCTATGAATGCATTTTATGTGCACATTGTTTCATAGCATGAGTATGTCCCTCCCTTTTTGTAGATTTCTAGAGTGAAGAAATGTTAACGTTTTGTAAAAGAGCTCATATACAGTGACTAGATAACGGCAAATATACGTTTAATAGAAGTTTTTGTGGCTCCAGGAATAAGAGCCATTTACGTAACACCTTTCAGTGGTTCAGTGTTAACAATCCTCTTAATATATATTATGTAGCACAGGGTAAGCAAAACTCGATGTCCCAGCTCTAGTATAAAGCGTTCCATAAAGTTTTTCCAAAGGCTATTATTTGAATGACCCCTATATAATTTTTGAACTGTGTCAATGTTAATGGTTATGTTATGAAAACCGTAAAGGAAAGATTCCGCCGAAAACGCGACATACTATTTATCCATAAACTGATTTGCCAAAAATGTGATTGACAAGATTTTAACCAGTTAATTAAAAGCAGGTGAAGGTAAATGCCAATAGCAACTTCCCTACAAGTTGTTATGATGGTTAATGTGGTTTCACTTTAATATCTGCCATCAGTTTGACTTTGAGTACATCAAATTAATTTCCTCGACGTTGCTCGCATTATATTAAAAAAAGTTTTTATCAGCTTATAAATTTTCTCAAAATCACTCAGTAGCTAGCACACTTAAGAAGAACGGTTTTAATTTCTCTGCCGACCTACCCTTTAGAAAGAAGCCTGGTGTTCTGAGGCAGAGCGTTGTACCTACCACATCCGAAGTGCAGATAAACACTCTTCCTGATCAAATTTTGAGGGCGGTATGAATGCTTTTTATGTGCACCTTGTTCGATAGCATTAGTATGTGCCTCCCTTTTTGTAGATTTCTACAGTAAAGAAATGTTAACGCTTTGTAAAAGAGCTCATCTACATTGAGTAGATAAGTGCAAAGATACTTTTAATAGAAAGATTTTATGGTTCCAGGAATAAGAGCCAATTACGCAAGACCTCTTAGTGGTTCAGTTTTAACAAACCTTCTCTTAATATATGGTGATTTTATGTTGCACAGGGTAGGCAAACCTCGATGTCGCAGCTCTAGTATAAGAAAGTTTGTTGCCCTAAGAATTACTTCTGCGAATTATTTGACCTGCCTGAAAAACGTAGCAGCAGCTCTAGTACATGGATTTATTATTTTCACCTACAACTATTATTTTTGGTAAGTTCTGGCAACAACATTTTTTGTAATGGCAGCATTTTATAACCTTTAAATTATGTAAATATAACCAATAAAACTGACACAGTTCAAATATTATGCGGGGGGCAATCTGTTAAATTTCCATGACCTACTTTTCCGAAAAATATAATGAAAAGGGAGAATCGATCGAACCTCTGTGCAGATAAGACGTGTCTAGTGCGAAGTTTTAAAAAAAAATTTTTGTCGACTTGAACCTATAAACACCAAAGGAATTCAAAGAATTTAAACACGCTTCGGCGTATACCGCTGACAAATACAGGGGCCGCTCGAAACCAAGATGTTTCTTGGGAGTTCGCAAGAGTACGAATCGGACCAGAACTCCCAGGAGGGGGCTTTTCTGAAACCAAAAACAAGGAAGAGGGGAAGGAGGCCCAATTCTACACCCACAACTTCTACTACACTAACCAGCGAAACAAAAAGACCAGTACTGGATTGTCCCACAACTAGTGGCAACAGGTAGGGAACAACAACAAATGCAATAACATCCAAGACAAAACAACATCTTCGTCCAACATTTTCCCACACATTTACCATCTTTACAACCAATACAACATCAAGAGTGGAGTTTGCCCTAAAATGGGATGAACTCAACAAGCACAACAAAGAAATTATTATAAAACAGGAAACAAATTTTCTTGTTAAAACAAACGACGAGAACAATGCCACCGAAACGTTGCAACTGCTCACTAGAAACAAAATAGTAACATCTTTCAAATTGCACCTTAACAACAATACAACAGCACACGGGACAAACTTAGACCGCCAGATATTACCTTCCTACTCTGTTGTTGCTACGGGTGTCGATCTAGAAATAACAGACGACATGTTTTTAAAAAACTTGGAAAAGTTGGGTCTTCGAATTAGATTCTGTAAGAGAATTATCTCAAGACAGAGAGGAACACCAACACTGATGATCGGATTAATAACAGGGGACCTGAACACTTATGAAAGACTGATAAACGACCGTACCATCTACTTTCTAGGCAGAATATTTAAAATCGTGGAAAGTAAGCCACCGGCTCCTATTCCTGCTCCATGCAACCGATGTAACCTATTCGACCATCGTACAGAAGGCTGCAAGAGCCCAACGAAATGCAACAGATGTCAAGGACCACACACAACGTCCTCATGCAAATCACCGCTCCCCATAAAATGTGTCAGCTGCAAATCAGAAGAGCACGCAGCATGGAGTATGAAGTGCCCCAACAGACCTACCGCTCCAATTGAGGGTATTCCCAATGTTAAAATCAAATGCCTTAACAAGAAATCGACCGACGTGTCAAAATCAATAACGGAGGGAAGTAGAATTCATTTGCCTATAACAACTCACGACTATATAATAAACAAATACAAGCATCAACTGAACAAGACAAGCAATACAAACAGAGAAGAGCTATTAAAAAAATGCGAAAACAATTTATCGATGACTTCAACATTGACACCTCGGTCGTTTTCTTTGGCACTCATATGTATATATTAATGATTGACCTGCTCCTACCAAACACAAACTCCCACACAGAACCCCAAGACCAACTAAAACAAACAATCACAAACGTAGAAAATTCACGTTAAAATTACTTTATGCCAATATCAACGGACTAAACCGCAAAAAAACATCTGATTTACAACTACATAGAACGTAATGACATTGACTGCTGCATGTTCGTAGAAACTAAAACCAAACTGGGACAGACACAGACATACAGAGACTGGCAGTATATCTGCAAGCACGGCAACACGATAAATAATGCAAGAGGAGGGGCAACGGTATTACTCGAACCAAAAGCAAAACTAGGCAAAGCAAATCTACCTGCTCTTAACAACCCTTTAAACGACTGCCTTCATTTTACCATTCCATACAGAAATAACAACATTCATGTTTTCCTAGTATACATACATCCATTCTCCAACATAGAACAAAACATACTGACTAAAGCATGCCTCTACAAATACGCAATAATTATCGGAGATCTCAACCTCAACAGACAGAAAACGAGACAGCTAAATACCTTTATAGAAAACTCCGACTTTGTAAAGCAACATACGCCTCCGACATTTTTAATGCCAAAGAATAGAGACTCAACACCAGATGTCTTACTTTACACAAGAAATCTTACTAACAACATAAATAACGTGACTCTGACCAACGAACTGGGGTCAGATCATTTGGCGGTGACATTTGATCTAGACCTTCAGCGGATGCAACCTATGACCTCTACAAACCAAAACGTTGAAAACTAAACCTGAACAAAACTGACGCGGATAGAGTGAGGGACCAAATTCATAACTACATCCAAACACAGACACATCCCATCTCAATTGAAAAAACCCAACCAATATACCAATTTGGATTTAAGACGAAACACTCGACTATCCACCCACTTTTTGTTCTGACTAACAACATACAAACAACACACCTAAACGGTGGAAAAACAGCAAGTCTATTTATGGATATTAACAAGGCCTTTGACAGCGTCTGGCACGGGGGTCTCCTGTACAAACTTCACCAACTTCAAACACCAAAATACTTACTTTATACTATTAAAAACCTATTGAACAACCCTTGAAAACAGACAACTAGAAGTGCGAATAGATAACACTCTTTCTTTCCCTTTTTCTCCTGAACAAAGACACCCTCAGGGTTTGCCGCTTTCACCCTTGCTTTATAACGTGTATTGCCATGATATATACAACTATCATCTTCCCGATAGAGACCACCTAGACAAAACAGCTTATATACTACAATACGCAGACGACACAGCCCTCATTGTACACGACAAGACCACTAAAAAGGCAGTTGAAAGACTGCAGACACTAACGAACGACAAAATGACCTGGTTCTACAAATGGAGACTAACACCAAATGCCACAAAAAACCAACTCCGTCTTTCAAACCACCAAATTAAAGCAGACTCCCCAACAATAACAGCAGACGGTCACACATCCGAACCAAAAAACGACATAAAATACTTGGGAGTAACAATCGACAAAAAACTAAAACTTACTAAACACGTACGAAATACTAGAGTGGAAATTATTAAAAGGACAAAACACTTTCGATCCCTGACATACAAAAACAAAGGAATTAGCACAAAAACGGCTATAAAAATATACAAATCCATTTGCTGACCACTGTTAGACTATGGACACGTCCTAAGAGCAAATGCGTCAGAGAAAACTAAACAATACACACAAACAACAGAACAAATCGCATTAAGAATGATAACCAAGATAAGACACCCCGAAAACCCGCTGCACAATCCTTCCAACCAACTAATCTACGAACGCACACACATGACAAAAATAAGTGAAAGACTGATACAACTTCAGACTAAATGGAAAAACAACCCACACAATATGACTCTACTGAACCCACTTTGCTTAACAGGACAAAATAGACAGTCCCGCTTCGTTTTCCCTACAACCACCTTAATGGAACATTTCCAAACGTAGAGAGGCCAAGCTCAGAAATGAGTCGCTTTTCTTCCTTTCCCTAAGTTTGTAATATTTGTATATGGAAATAATTTGTGTAATATTATAACATGGGCAGAAAGACCAAATGGTCGATAGCCTATTTCCCTGGAAATAAAGATGTGTAATATATATAATGAAAAGCTTTATATATTCTTTGCAAAAACCTTAATATTTTTTGGCTTTTTAGCATTGATTTTTTATTACTTTATTAATTCATTTTAATATTTTTTTGCTTTATAAAATGAGCTTTGAAACAAACAGTGTAATTCAATGCCGGTAAGGGTATTAGCCCTCGGAGTAGTTGTTCATGTTTGTATCCTTCTTAACAGCTGCAGTATTTTTGGAAATATTGAAAGCAGATAAGTTTTCAATCCCCAATTAGTAAATATTGCCTTTTTGCATATTTTAAACTACAGTTTCCTGCAAAAAAGCTAAACATTTCGATCACTAAGGATTATGAACTTTTTGGGATTTAATTTCCATTTTCTCGCGTTCTGATTTCCACTTTAACCACAAACAACAACCGAATTGAAAAAATGCCAATTAAACTTTATTTTCAAAATAAAAATTACAATTTATAAAGGTTTCTGAAAATAACGCAGAATCAACAACAGAATGATCCGAGCCTCTAATAATGACTCTGTTCTGTCTCGTAAAGTTGACGTTTTCAATGCAACAAGAGAGAAGAACTCCCTTTTATCTTTTTTGATTGAAGATACGGCACTAGCAATCCTTTGAGCAAACTTGTTTTTTGAAGAAATACTTTGTTCTCCCTCCGCTACCGTCAAACTCTTCCACTTTTGCTGCGTTTTCTCTTATATTTTGGGAATTTCTCCCATTTTTTTTGCATCTGTTATAGGGCATTATAGAATCTGTAACACCCTTGGTACATAAATAGCTTTAAAAGCCAGGCATGGAACATGCGGAAATCGGTATCTTCGCGTCCATTAAAATGTCAGTTTTGGTTTATTTACGCATTTCAGATTTATCCTGGAAATTGATTGCTCTAATTAAAGCGATAATAAACGTACTACGCATTGCTGGTTTTGTTTGAAAAGTTCTTGAAACAATTATATTTTGCAAATACCAGAAATACACTTCTCTTATTACGTACTGGGATTTCAAAGAAGTACATAATTTCACGTTACGAGCACAGAATTAAGGTTTTAAAAACATGAATGAAACCTAAACTTAACCTTAGTCATTCCCAAGTTATATGTTTAATTGTTTAAACAACTTGAAGTAATGCAATATCCAATTTCACAAAAAATTCGAAAATATCTATATTTAGTCCACCAGTAAGTCCCAACTGTCGTAAAAGTGTGGATCCATTGCAACAGATTTAAAGCCTCAGTTTGTAAACTCTGAGAGTTTTAATCGACTACAACGTATTACACAGAGCGTCCCAAAAAATATCAGTTGTCTATATTAATCACCCAGTATCGTCTCTTCGCTCAAGTTTTCTTATAACAAAATTGTCCCATTTTTCTCTTGTACACTACTAGATCAGTTTTACATGAAGCTCGAGGCCTTCCTCAATGCGATACTTTTTTGATTCGCCGTGTATATCCGCGTTTTCCAGACTGAAGTAAAGCGAAAACACAGCAGACTTTAACAATTGCGTTGGTCATAAACTTAATAAAATCTCGGCAATTAAATTTTATTTTTGGGTCCGTATATATATAAAAGCCGGAAAAGAGGCCTCAGTTCTTTCAGTGAGCCATCTGTTTCTTATTGGTGCGTTGTGCTTTCCCAATTTGTGGTGGATTAATTCTTCTGTAAACTACTGAAATCATGTCGGCCGTGAGTAACTCTCTGTTTATATTATTTAAATAATAAAAATTTACGAATTATGGTAAAATCATGAAGGATGTACTTTGTAAGATAATGAACTCAAATTCTTTTTCTTATGGAAAATTTAAATTTGGAAAAGATCCTTCACTGCCGCGAAATCCAAGATTTTCAGGTTTCACTTATCTGTTTAATGGTAACACCTGTTCATAATTGTAAAGAAATTATTTGAAAATGAATCATCGCTTTTAAAGGTTCCTTTCTTTATTCGAGTGTTTGTTCTATATATTCTCGCACCTCATATCTTCTATTGCATTTAAAATTATTTTTTGAATGAAATATTGCTGATTACATATTTTCCTAGATTGCATTATACTTTAGAATAAGTCAATTTGGTCTCTATCAGTATCTTTAAATTATTCTCCTCTACAACTGTTTTATTTTTTTTATTTAAACATTTTAGTTTAATTTCTTCAGTTATTCAGTTATATAAAAGTATATTGACCTATTGTCTAATTAAGAAAGTGGTTACTACTAAATGCACGGCCATAACAGATCATACAGAAGTTTAATAAAGTCCCTTTAAGGTAGACAGGTTTCAGCTCTAAGGTCATCATGAGCGCTAAAATCTGACAAACTGTAGCTAAAATAAAAAAAAAAAGAGTGAAAATGTATCAGCGTTAACACAAGACTTGCTCGTCAGTGTAAAGGTCAGATTTGCAAAGAAAAGATATCGATGCGTCCTGGTACATATTCGATTTAGTGTGAACAAATACGAGGTGTTCATTAGCAAACATCATCTAGAAGGTATGTAATGGAAATGGTAGATGGAATTTTGCTCCATTATCTCTTTCTTACATTTTCCTTACACTTACACTTGGATTCATTTGACACTCCGTCTAAAATTAACTTTTAGAAATTTTTTTCCGTTTTTCAGTTTAGAAAAAAAATTGGTGATTTTTTTGCTCATTTTTGATAGGAATGAGACACTTGCAATCTCCTAGAAACGTGACCACTTAATTAAAATGAAATTAGCCTTAAAAGTAATTTTCTTATTGGTTATGGCAAAAAAAACTAGATTCTAAAAGTGTCTAAAAATAGATTTTCGTAGACAGATTCACTGAAAGGTCTATCTCCAAATATATTGCATCTACGGCACATGCGTTGGTAGGAAATGAAAAAAAATATATTAAGAAGAACAAAAAACATTTGGATTCACTCCAATCGGTCCACTCGTTTTAATGTTGCAGGTAGTCAAATTTCAAAATTTAGAGAAAGGACGTAATACCCCCGGTGTGGTTTTTGATAGAAATGGAACATTTGTAATCTCTTAGGGACGTGACAACTTAACTGAAATGAAATTAGCCTCAAAAGTATTTTTTTTAAGAATGCCAAAAAACACGATTTTAAAAGTGCCTAAAAATAGACAACCGAAAGGGACTATCCCCAAAACTCCGAAAATATTGCATCTACGCGACATCAGTTTGTGGGAGATGAAAGAATACATCGAGAAGAACCAAGAAACAGTTGAACTGACTCCAATCGGTCCACTCGTTTTAATGTTACAGGTAGTCAAATTTGAAAATTTGGAAAAAGGACGTAATACCCTCCTTTGGTCAAGTCAAAAAAATAAAAAAATTGGGGATTTTTTTGCTGTTTTTGATAGGAATAGGACATTTGTAATCTCCAGGGATGTGACAAACTTAATTGAAATTAAATTAGCCTCAAAAGTGATTTTCTTAAAAATTGCAAAAAACCTGATTCTAAAAGTGCCTAAAAATATTTTTTTGAAGATAGGCACATCCGTTGGTAGAAAATGAATGAATATATTAAGAAGAAGAAATAATAGGTGGACTAACTCCAATCGGTCCACTCGTTTTAATGTTACAGGCAGTCAAAATTTAAAATTTAGAAAAAGGACGTTATACCCCCCTTTGGTCAATTCAAAAAAAAATGTGGGGATTTTTTTTTGCTGTTTTTGATAGAAATGGGACATTTGTAATCTCCAAAGGCCGTGAAAACTTAATTGAAATAAAATTAGCCTCGAAAGTAATTTTCTTAAGAATGACAAAAAAATTTAATTCTAAAAGTGCCTAAAAATCGACATCCAAAAGGGACTATCTCCAAAACTTCGAAAATATTGCATCTACGGCACATTCGTTGGTGAGAGATGAAAGAATGACTCTAGAGGAACAAAAAAACCGATGTATTCACTCCAATCGGTCCACTCGTTTTAATGTTACAGGCAGTTAAATTTTAAAATTTAGAGAAAGCACGTAATACTCCCCTTTGGTCAATCCAAGAACAAATCTGGGGATTTTTTTTTGCTGTTTTTGATAGAAATAGGACATCTGTAATCTCCTAGGGCCGTGACAACTTAACTGACATGAAATTAGCCTCAAAAGTAATTTTCTTAAGAATGGCAAACAAATTTTATTCTAAAAGTGTCTAAACATCGACACCCGAAAGGGACTACCTCAAAAACTCCGAAAATATTGCACCTACGGGACATCCATTGGTGAGAGATGGAAGAATTAATCTAGACGAACAAAAAAGCAGATGTATTCACTCCAATCGGTTCACTCGTTTTAATGTTACACTTTGGTCAATTAAAAAAAAATTTTGGGATTTTTTTTGCTGTTTTTGATAAGAGTGGGACATTTGTATTTTCTTAGGGACGAGACAAACTTAATTGAAGGGCAATTAGCCTCAAAAGTGATTTTCTTAAAATTGCAAAAAAACTCGAATCTATGTGCCAAAAAATGGTTTTTTCGAATATGTTGCATCTACGGGACATCCGCTAGCGGGAGATGAAAGAATGCATCAAGAAGAATCAAAAACAGTTGGATTCACTTCAATCGGTCCACTCGCTTTAATGTTACAGGCAGTCAAATTTGAAAATTTAAAGAAAGGACGTAATACCCCCCTTTGGTCAATACAAAAAACAAAAAAAAAATTTGATTTTTTGCTTTTTTTTGTAATCTCCTAGGGACGTGACAAATTAACTGAAATAAAATTAGCCTCAAAAGTGATTTTCTTAAAAATGACAAAAAACATTATTCTAAAAATGCCTAAGAAACGTTTTCGAATATATTACATCTAGGTTGTATATTACATCTAGGTAGTTGGTTTGACTCCAATCAATCCACTCGTTCTAAAGTTATAGGCGGTCAAATTTGAAGTTCTTAAGATTTGAAGTTCTTAAGAAGGGCATAAAACTCGATTCTAAAAGTACCTACAAATCGACAACCGAAAGGGACCATCTCCAAAACTCCTATATATATATATATTGCAGGAAGCCACGAACCAAAAACAGTTGGATTCACTTCAATCGGTCCACTCATTTTAATGTTACAGGTAGTCAAATTTGAAAATTTTGAAAAATGACGTAATACCCCCCGAATTTTATCAATTTAAAAAAATGGGGATTTTTTTGCTGGTTTTGATAGGCATGGAACACTTGTAATCTCCCAGAGACAAGACAAACTTAATTGAAAGGAAATTAGCCTCAAAAGTGATTTTCTTAAAAATGACAAAAAACATTATTCTAAAAATGCCTAAGAAACGTTTTCGAAAATATTACATCTAGGTTGTATATTACATCTAGGTAGTTGGTTTGACTCCAATCAATCCACTCGTTCTAAAGTTATAGGCGGTCAAATTTGAAAATTTAGAGAAAGGACGCAATATCCTTGTTTGATCAAACAAAAAAAAATTTGGGACTTTTTTTGCTCTTTTTATTAGGAATGGGGCATTTGTAATCTCCTAGGAACGTGACAAACTTAATTGAAATAAAATATGCCTCAAAGAAAAATTTCTAAAAATTAGCAAAAAAATCGATCTTAAAAGTGCCTAAAAATCGTCTTTCGAAGATAGACCCAACGACAGAATATATCTCCGAATATATTGATCTACGGGACATCCGTTGGTAGGAGATAAAATAATACATCAAGAAGAGCAAAAAAACAGTTGAATTCAGACACTCAAATTTGAAAATTGTGAAAAAGAATCCCTTTGGTCAATTAAAAAAAAAATTTTAGACTTTTTTGAGGTGTTTGATCGGAATGGCACGTTTAAATTAACTATACTATGAAAGTAACATATTTAATCCCAATGAAATTAGCCCCTAAAGTGGTAAAAAATAGAAAAGAAACTCGGTTCTAAAAGTCGCTAAAAATTGAACATCGAAGGGGCATATTTCCGGAAATATTGCAGGGGACTTTCGTTGGTGGGAGATAATAGAGGTCACCAAGACGAGAAAAAAACCTTTGAATTCATTTCAATCGGTCTACTCGCTAGAAAGTTACAGGAAGTCGAGCTTGAAAATTGAGAAACAGATATTCTCTTTCATCTTCCCCCAACTGAAGTCCCGCAGGTGCAAGGTTTAGAGATAGACTCTTTCGGTGGCAATTTCTTTAGGTCCGTACTTTTAAAATCGAGTTTTTTTTTTCATTTTTGAAAAAGATGTCTATAGGGCTTAATTTAATTTGAATTAAGTTTGTTTTGTTCTTGGGGGATTGCAAACGTCCCATTCCGGTCAAAAACAGGAAATTGACCACAGGGGTGAGGGGGGGGTATTACTGTATCGTTTGTTCGAGGGTAGACTGAATCAAACTGTTTTTGATCCAACTGATAAAACTGTTTCCAGAAGTACCAAAAGAAACGTAACCAAATAATCAACCCTTCAGATGGAAACTGGAGTGACAGGAATTGATGTTTTTGGCCCAAAATATGAAGATAACAAACTTGAAAGGTTGAACAAAACGTGAACAATTACCTAAAAATTTCAAATGCGAACTGGGCATACAAAAATGACTGTTGTTTTGATAAAAAATGAGAATATAAGAACTCGAGAGACGAAAATATCGAGTAAACTGGCACCTAAGACGCGACCGAAACTTTCCAAATGTGAAGTGAACTTAGACACATACTTATAGAAATTCATGTTTTCGAACGAAAAATTTTTGAACATACATGTAAAATATTACTTAATAATCGAGAACTTCAAATAAAAATTGAACAAACATAAAGCGGTTTTCCGGTTTTTGTCGCTCCAAAAACGAGGTACATAACTAGGGTGAAGTATCAAGTAAAACGTGAACACATCATTGAAAACTTTAAATGTAAAGTGAAACAACCAAAAACAGTGCTTTTCGCTTAAAAGAAGGACTCGAAGGAGCGAAATCTGGTCATAAGACTTAATAAATGTGAGCAAATTATCAAAGACGTCAAATGCGAAATTGGCAGACAAAAATCAGTGCTTTTGGCCCGAAAGTGAAGACATAACGACTCGAAAGAAAAAAAACATGGAGAAGCTGACTCGAAAGACCGAACTAAACGTGGCCAAATACAATTCAATTGTGAACTGGACTGGCAAAAATGTTACTACTTTGCAATCCCCTAAGAACCTAACAAAATTAACTCGAATGAAATGAACCCCTAAAGTGCAATTTGCACAAGATGAAATTTAAAATGTAAAAAAAGTGAAATAAATTGGGAAGAGTATGAGAAAGAGAAAGGACAGTCCAAATAGAAAGTGAGTAAGAAAGTAAAAGGTTCAATAAATAAAGCCGAATAAACGATTTTATAAAAGAAATAAAACCGAAATGAGGGAGCCAAAAAAAAGCGATACCGAAGACACAAAAATCAAACATTTCAAATGCCTAAAAAGACGACTTAATAACATAAAAGTCAAATTAGAACTGAAAAATTATAAAAAAACTTAATATAATTCAATGAAAAAAAAAACATTTGTAGCTATTCAAAATTATATTTTTGGTACAAAGTAGTAAACAGTTTTAAACAAAGTATTGAAAGCCGAAATTCGAAAAAATAAAAAGTGAATTGACTTATTTTTTTCTTTATTTTTAATCATATGTGTAAGACCTTTCACCAACGTGACTTATTAATGTTTTATAGGGTTATTATATGTCGCAGCAATAAAGTTATCACGAAAATCGAAGTGTAACATCAGCGTGACATTACAATTTTACAGGTTTTTTGTTTGTTTTTCACTTTGTCCAGCCCCGCAAAACCTGCGTTAGCTGGCCGAAACTTATGTCGTAATTTGTTTTTGTCTGTTATTAATAAATAACACCCAAACCTTTCCCAAAGTGACCGATCAATCATATTATTTAAGTGCGCTTTACAGGAATTTTCTCTCAGACGAATTTTGTAAAATATGGCATCGCATTGAACTTGTTTCGGCTTATTAATACTCCAACAGTTTATGTTTCAACTGCCAGAAGTTAAATTTAACCATCAAGTGGCTCTTTTTAGACTCTTGATATATCAACAAATTTTAAGTGGTATAATAAACGAGAGGGACTGGTGTCCGCATTTTTAATTGTGTTTCAAAATGTTGAAAAAAATTTGTCACTTGAGAATAATTGAAAATTTTAATTAAGTGAGTACCTGCTGTCTCAGTCTCTGGCAAGGTGCTGAGTAGTGGAATGCAATATTGGCAACTCGTGGCTTAGCGCCTAATTAAATATGTAGCATTACTTTCTGATGATGAAACATTCTCTGGAAATATTGTAAGTAAACATCACTTAAGCATTCCAAACTTTCCTATTATTGTATCATAGCCAGAGGACAGGGGCGGTTGTCCAAAAATATTCTTTTTCTAACGACCCAAAACTAAGTAGTTGTCAAAGCTCTTAAGCAAGCTTCCAGGAGGTAAAAAGAGTTTACTAATCATTCAAAAAAATTGAAATATCTATATGGAAAAAAAAATATCTTTACCTATCCGCCTCTGCATGATTTTTTCTTGATTTTGCATCCGGGACCTTGCAACTTAATTTGGCCGGGGCATAAAATACAATAATAATTGTTGATACTCGTATATCCAGGTGTAAGTACAGTAGTTATTTGCACGTATTCACACCTCAAGTCAGGAATGGATTGTGAGGTCGAGATGCCCAATTGTTTCGAAGTTGATCAATTTCCATTGAAAAGTAAAGCAACAATGAGACGGGGAAGTGTACAAGATGTTCAACTTATTATATTTACGCCACGAAAGTTTTCCATTTCTCCATTTTCTGCGGCCGTACTCCATAGATATGTATGTATCGATTGTTTGCTTTTGAGTGCTTTCTGATTAGTTTTGTTTCGATGCTCTATACAAATAAGATATTTAGTGTAAATTTCTATTCAATTCCTTTTCTTTAAACAGAAGATTATCCAATAAGTAGTTCCTAATATCTTGGCACTTCATTGTAATAAATAAAAGTTGTTCATAAAAAAAACTTATAGCAAACCAAGGAATCAAGGCTCATGTCTGAGATAAGTTTATACAAAAAATAAAAATCGGAACATTTTATAATATTTTTGAATTTTTTTTATGAAATCATCTAAGACCTACTGTTCTAATTCCATAGTTCTACTTGAGGTTTTTTTAAATGAGCGCATGATGATTCGTCGGATCGTCCTTCGATTGTATCTTTGACAAAAAATTTACAAATTGAACTATTCTCCAGATTACATCAGTTACTGCATGTCCTTTTCATTCATCTTAAAGTTGGAATTAGGTAAATTTTGTATTATTTCTCATCAATCTCCAACCATTTTAAGGATAAATAATAAAAAAGTGCTGGCGTTCGACTTGGTCTTTTGAAAACTGCTCTTGTTCATGTTCTTCGGCTTTTTAACAAATTTTTGCCGCTCAAACTACTTTTTGTGACCAATTAATCTTTTTGAGGCTAATTTCTTTCTTTGTTTATATGAGGTATGATTTCTAATAATTTTCCTTGTAAACACATTCCAACCGTTTCGAAGATAAATAATAAAGACCGTTTTGGCCCCCGACTAGTGTACAAATGACTAAATTTAAAATCGAATTTTAGACGAACTTATTGAACTGAAAACTTGGAACATCAAAGTTAAGGCTTAAAATCAGATTTTTAAGTAATTAGGAACCTTACTTGGTACTTAAAAGTTAGAACTTCTAAAACTGGATAAAGGGTGAAATCTATTAAAATCCTTCAAACTTAAAATCGAATTGAGACTTGAAATTTTAGTTTTGAAGATTTGATACGTGTATACTAAAACTTGAAAACAAGCAACATCACTTGTTACGTCCAACTAACCTGAACTAACCTGAACTAACTGTAGGGTGGAACTGTTAAACTTTAGTATGCAAACACCAAACGTAAAGTTTGATAACTACATTTAAATAATTAGAAACCTTACTTGGTACCTAAAACCTGTGAAACTAGATTAAAACTGAGAACTCTTAAAATCCGTCAAAATTTAAATCGAACTTTATACTTGAACTTTTAAACTTAAAACTTGAGATTTGTAAATTAAAGCCTGAAAACAAGCAAACATTACTCGGTACTTGACACTTGACAAACGGTAGGTTAGAACTTTTGAATTTCAGACTTGAAACGCAGTTATCATCAAAAATGCAGTTGTCATATTTAAACATTGATAACTACATTTAAATAATTGGTAACCTTACTTGTAGGTACCAGTTTATTTGGTACTTAAAACCTGTGAAACTAGATGAAGACGGAAGCATATTAAAATACATCAAACTTAAAATAGAACTTGAGACATGAACTTTAAAGTTTATACCTTGAAAATGTAATTTAGAGCTTGACAACATCAGTTGGTACTTGAAATTTAAGGCACCGTAAAGTGGAACTTTTAAATTTGAACTTGGAACATTAAACTTAAAGGTTGATAATTACATTTAATTAACTAGAAACCTTACTTGGTACTTTAAACCTGTGAAACTAGATAAAGGGTGAGAACTATTAAAATCAACCAAACTTAAAATTGAACTTGAGACTTGAACTTTTAAACTTAATATTGAAAAGTGTAAATTAATGCTTGAAAATAAGCAAACATCATTTGGTACTTGAAACTTGAGAAACGGTAGGGCAGAACTTCTAAATTTCAGATTTGAAACACAGTTATCAGCAAAAATGCAGTTATCAAATTTAAACATTGATAAGTACATTTAAATAATTCGAAACCTTACTTTGTGCCTTAAACCTATTAAACTAGATAAAGGGTGAGAACTATTAAAATTCATCAAACATGAAGTTTTATTTGCGACTTGAACTTTTAAACTTAGAACTTGAAAAGCGTAAAGTAAAGCTTGAAAAGAAGCAACATCACTTGGTACTTGAACCCTAACGAACCGTAAGGTGGAAATATTAAATTTTAGAATTGGAACATCAAACTTAAAGATTAATAACTACATTTATATAATTGAAAACCTGACTTGGTACTTAAACCCCGTGAAATTAGATGAAGGCTGAGAACTATTAAAATCTGTCAAACTTTAGAATTGAACTTTTAAACTTAAAACTTGAGATTTTTAAACTAAAGTCTGAAAACAAGCCTACATCACTTGGTACTTTAAACTTGATAAACGGTAGGGTAGAACTTTTAAATTTCAGACTTGAAACGCAGTTATCATCAAAAATGCATTTATCAATTTTAAACATTGATAACTAAATTTAGATAACTGGAAACCTTACTTTTACCAATTTACTTGGCACTTAAAACCTGCGAAACTAGATGACGACCGAGAGCTATCAAAATCCACCAAACTTAAAATCTAACTTGAGACTTGAACTTTTAAATTTAAATCTTGAAAATGTAAATTAAAGCTTGACAACTAGCAACATCGCTTGGTACTAAGAATTTAAGGCACCGTCAGGTGGAACTTTTAAATTTATACGTGGAACAATAAACTTAAAGGTTGATAAATACATTTAAATAACTAAAAACTTTACTTGGTACTTTAAACCTGTGAAACTAGCTAAAGGGTGAGAATTAATAAAATCAATGAAACTTCATATTGAACACGAGATTTGAACTTTTAAACTTAAAATTGAAAAGTGTAAATTAAAGCTTGAAAATAAGCAAACATCACTTGGTACTTGAAACTTGAGAAACGGTAGGGTACAACTTTTAAATTTCAGATTCGAAACGCAGTTATCAGCATAAATGCAGTTATCAAATTTAAACATTGATGACTGCATTTAAATAATTGGAAACCTTACTTTGTGCCTTAAACCTGTGAAACTAGATAAAGGCTGAGAACTATTAAAATTCATCAAACATTTTGAGACTTGAACTTTTAAACTTAGAACTTGAAAAGCGTAAATTAAAGCTTGAAAGGGAAGCAACATCTTGGTACTTGAACCCTAACGAACCGTAAGGTGGAAATTTTTAATTTTAGAAATGGAACATCAAACTTAAGGTTAATAACTACATTTATATAACTAAAAACCTGACTTGCACCCTGTGAAACTATATGAAGGCTGAGAACTATTAAAGTACGTCAAATTTTAGTTCCAACTTTTAAACTTAAAACTTGAGATTTTTAAACTAAAGTCTAAAAACAAGCCAACATTGGTACGTAGTTATTATCGCAAACGCAGTTATCGTCAAAAATGCAGTTATCAAATTTAAACATTGATAACTACATTTAAATAATTGGAATTCTTACTTGTAAATACCAATTTACTTGGCACTTAAAACCTGCGAAACTAGATGAAGACCGAGAGCTATCAGAATCCACCAAACTTAAAATTTAACTTGAGAGTTGAACTTTTAAATTTATATCTTGAAAATGTAAATTAAAGCTTGACAACAAGCAACATCACTTGGTACTTTTAGGACATAAATATACACTGGAACTTTTAGATTTTGACTTGAAACATTAAACTTAAAAATTGATAATTACACTTCAATAACTGCAAACCTTACTTGGTACTTTAAACCCTTGACATCAATGTTAAGGCTTGAAAACTACTTTTAAATAAATAATTGGGTCCCTTACTTGGTACTTAAAATTTGAGAAACGATATCGTGAAAACTGACATTTTCAAGATCATTTATCATCAATACTTATTTGTAGACGAAGGCTGAACTATCGAAATCTATCATTCTATCGAAATCGACCTAGCAATTTAAACTTAAAAGTTGATATTTGTCAATTAAAGCGTAAAAAAAGTAATTTGACATAATGAGTTACTAATAAATACCTTACTTGGTATTCGAGGCTTGAGCAATAGTAGCCTGGAAATTGAAATCTAAAATATTAAACTTACTACTGGAGACATACTTGAAGATATAGGCTATTAAAATCAAACCAATTTGAACTCGAATTTGAAGCTTAAACAAACGTTTAAACTTAAAACTTGTAAATTTGACATAATTAACAATCTCAACTTGGTTCTTGAGAGTTGAGAAACGTTTGAGCAAAATTCTTAAACGTAAAACTTGAAACTACAAAGTTAAAGGTAAAACAAGGTAATTTGATATAATTATAGGAGTTACCTTTAATAAACATAAAATAAAAGCTGAGAACTATCGAAATCCATCAAGTGTAAAATCGCAATGAGACTTTATCTTAAAACTTGAGAACTCTAAACTAAAGCTTTAAAACAGTAAATTGACAAAATAGAACATGTTTACTTTGTAGTTGAAACTTGAAAATCGGTAGGGAGAACTTAAAACTTATAAAAAAATAGAGTTAGAACCTAAAAACAATAATTTTAAATGATTATTAACGGTAATAGATAAAGACCATTATGAATTGTTCATTACTTTTAACTACTCGAATCGAAAATTGAAATTAGTTGGTACCTACTCGAAACTTGAGGAACTGTAGCGCAGGAATTAAAATTAAAAACTCTAAACTTAAACTGAATACTTACTTAAAGATAGGACCTGATCGGAAACTATTAAAGTTTAAAAATTAAAAACTTGAAACATCAAAGTTAAAGTTTGAAAACAGTACTAATTTTATTTGAATTTTTTTATTTTAGATTTTAATATTGGAGATCAATTGGAGACTTGGCGTTTCAAACATAAAGCTTGAAAAATCAAAGGCTAAGCTTGAAAACAGATGCTTAAAATGATCAGTAACCTTACTAATTGTTTGAAACTTAAGAAACGGTAATGTGGCAATTAAAATGTAAAATTTTAACTTTAATAGTACAGGCAAAGTTTGAGAGATAGGAAAATCGATATTGAGATTTAATATTTTAAACTTAAAACTTGAAACGTCAAAGTCTGAACTTCAGAATTGAAAACTTAAAACTTGAAATATTGATAAATGATACTTGAAACAATTAATTGATGTTTAACTAGATGACATTTTAACGTTTTGAGCATTATTATAAATCCTCTAGACAATTTAGGAGTTGAAACATAATAAGAACTAATTTAAAAAAAGTTCTTGATTCTTATAAGGTAAACGAAGAAAACATTAAAATATATGTTGTTCTTAGCTTAGAAATTGGACCGGAAGCTTCGAAGATGAGAAACGGGAGAGTTGAGCTAATTTTTTTGACCTAATTTAATGAGCTTTTGATCTTATTATGTGCCTTCCTCACCTTATCATATACCTCTTCAAACCGTTTTCCTAACTTTTTTTTAGAAGAGAAAGCTAGAAAACAACTCTTTTTTATGGCTTCTAAAGTCTATTTACCTTACAACACACATTTTAACAAAAAGCGAAAGCAGTTTTACTTTCACTCACTTATGCTACAACTTCCTGAAAATTTACTCAAAACTCCCCATAAATATGCTGTTAATCTTTATGTCCGCCGGTATATTGCGCTTTACAAAAATCTGATTCTATTCTAGTGAGCTCCAGATAGTTTCAGCTGTTGCTTCATTTACTTTCATTCAAATTTTTGGCATCACTTTTGCACCAGGCCCAAAGTTTAATGACTAGTAATAATGGATAAATTATAAGACTGGCCCATACACGTCACAAGACTGTGTTGGGGGATGGAAGGGTGATTTAGGCCGCAGCCTACGAGCAAGGCCATGATAGTAATAAATTGATATACTTGTATCATAGGCTTTACTTTTCTATTACAGATGTAATCTAGCAATAATTCACGTCTTGGAAATGTAACGAGAAATTTATTTAGTGCCAAACGCCTGTCGCCTCTACCTGGACAATTGCAAACATTTAATCTCCTGTCAGCAGCACTACTGGATTGAAAATTCCATGACGATAGTACTTAATTGAGCACAACTATAAACACTTAAGTGACACAAAAAAACTCCTCCAGGTTAGAGGTTCGGTGAGCAACAAGTAGCTAGCTGCCAGATTTATGTAATCTTGGGGCACATACCTCAGTGCATACTTCTGAACTTAATTAACCTAAAAATAAAGTGGACATAACAGTAATAAATTAGCACGCATTTTTCTTTGATAGATCGTAAAAGCAAAATCTATATTAACATCATTCAAAAAAAAAAAAAAAAAAAAAAAATTAAGCCTCCTCCAAACGACCTAGATTGAGGTGGCGAGGCGATTAGTATTAAAAATTCATCAATGTGACAGGTCAGTTTTATTGGTGTAAACTATTCGAGATTTATTAAACGGTCATTCGTGCGTCGGCCATTTTAGAAAAATAACCTCAACTGTGCTGAACTTAATTTAAAGCTCTGGCGTCAGTAGAAAAAATGATACATTTTATTTAGTATATGTAAACGCACATTTGGCGAAACTTTTTTTTTATAAATTGCCGGTATATAAGCCAAGAAAACAAGGGATTAGCGACAGTTTCAATCGCGCCTAATACTCGAACTAGTCAAAAGAAGTTGTCCCATCGAGGGTAAAAAACAAATAGTACAAATGACTGCAGCTTTGAGAGGAGTGCAGCTCATCACATTCACCCCTAGCAAATGGGGAGTGTCACCCTGGCTGGACTTGGACAATCTAGAGTCGTCAATACCGGTACGAAATTTGTTTGTTGGTTTAGTTCATGAAATAATGCCTTGCCTTCTATGCAACGTTGCATAAGTTTGAGTTATTGGTGTTCCATCTGCCTGAGCAGTGAGAGTCGATGTCATGAAGAATACGATTTTGCTTTCGCTTAACTCACCGTAAAGCTAAAAAAAAAAGATATTGAGGATTTTTTAAAGAGTTTATTTAAATGTTACTATCAATTCAATGTAGAGAAAAAATTTACAAAAAAATCTGAGGCTTTATTTTCAACCATTTGTTATGATTCACCTAACTGAACAGTTTTCCTCTTGATTCTTTGCCGACCTTGTACAACATGGAACAGAACTGTTTAATTCATTTACTTGATTTTCTTATTTGTGCGTACATTTTTTAGTTGTCCCGTCATGCAACGGACTTATCTCTTGTATTTTCTTGTTTTTCCCACTTAGTAATTTTTCTTTTCAAATCTCCGACATTTGCTTTGATATGACTTGATTTGAATCTCGAACAATCAAAACTCAGATATTTGAAGTGGTAATCGACTTATAGCTTTTAAATCACTTAATGAAATATGATGATTTTTTGTCTGTTTACTTATATCTGGTTTACTTAATTTACCGGTTACGTAATATACAAAATTTAAAATCAAACCTTTTAAACTTAGAACTTGAAAATTGTAAAAATACAAACTGAAAATTTGAAATATCAATGTTAAAGCTTGAAGATACTTGGTACTCAAAACTTGGAAAACGGTATGGTGAAAAATGAAATTTTAAATTAAAGGCTCACAATTAATAAAATCTATAAAATTTTAAATCGAATTTATCGGTACTGGGACTTTCACAGTGAAAGCTTTTAAAGTCCGAGCTTGAAAACAGTAACTTAGTATAATCAAAAACCTTACTTTAGGGCCAAAATTTAAAAAAAACGATAGGACGACAATTGAAATGTACAATTATAAACTTACTTTAGATAAAAAGGGTAAGAATTAGTAAAACTCAACTTAAGAATTGAACCATAGAACTTAAAACTTGATCCAATAATACTTGAAAGTGAATACTTGAAACAATTAATCGATATTTAACTAGATGACATTTCAAGCACAATCATGAATTGAGCTTCAAGATTAGAAGTGTAAACTTGAAATTTGACTAACAAAAAGAGAAGTTTCGAACTGAAGCTAAAATTTCAAAATTGACTTAAGAATATTCCTGGATGCTTAAAGTATGATAAATTTGAAAATTCGAAGTTTAAACTTGAAAAACAAAAGTATGGCAAATTGAATTTAATGTAATTTTAAAATAATTATAACTATTATTATTTTTATATATTACATTACTATAGTTCCTAACATCCATACAAATGAAAACATGAAGATATTTAAATTTCTAAACTTAGAAATTGTACCTGAAATTTAGAAGATGAGAAACTGGAGGAGCAAATGTTTTTGGACATTGTGTTTTTAGCTTTTAACCCTGGTGTGTGCCTGCATCACCTTACCATACTAAATTTTTGGCGAAATGGGAACATGGTCCTAAAGTTATAAAAGTTCAATTAATTAAGGTTAACCGAAAGGTTAAATGATGTAGGTTAACTTACGGCATGTTCTCCAGCTTTTAGATTTATGTATTTCGTTCAAATTCTGGTGAACAACTGGCAATCTTTAGCTAGAATCAACTATCTCGTCTTTGAATACTTTGTTTTCGTTGTTGTTTCCATATAAAAGATGTAAGGACCAAAATTTCGAGAATTTGAACACGAGCTGTTGAACAATAATCATCGCCAATCCTAGAAGTAGAATCGTATATAACCTGACCGAAGCTCCGATCCTTGTAAGCCCCATTTTACACACTCACATACACGGGTCATAGCGATCTTCTCATAGACCCCCTCCCCCCCCCCTCACTCACATAAAATAAACAAGGCTATAGCGGTTATTGACCCCATCTACACACACACGCACCATCATACAGGCCATGGCGATTGTTGGGTTCCATGTTCACACACTCACATACACGGGTCATAGCGATCGTTGGTCCCCTACTCACATAAAATAAACGGGGCTAACGCGGTTGTTGAGCCTCATTTAGACACATACCCAGGCCAAAGCGATTGTTGGGCCCCATTCATACACGGCTTAGCCTTTGTTGGGCCCCACTCATACAGAACACACGGGTTTAAGCGTTTGCTGGGCCCCAAGCATATACATGAAATTTCCGTTCCCATCCAAGAAAAGACGACCGTACATTTTCCTTTAAATCACCGACCGTTAGATGCCTCTCGTTATAATCCATAAAAGCTCTAAACTGATATACTCTTATAACCTTGTTAACATTGCATCTTTGACATAATAGAGTTTTACCGTGTTGAGTCTGCTGCATATTTTTCTCTCAAACCGCAACCAAAGACAGAAAGCCTGGACATCCTACTCCACTCTTTAAAAGCTCCCCGATAGGCATTCCGGTGGACCCTCTACCACGTGAAATCCTTAGAGGGTATATATGAAATCCTTATACAAAATTAAAATTTGCTTTTGAGTATTTCTGCTTTTTTTTTAATTATCGATATAATTTTATGGAATATTTTTCTTTGACTCTGGCTTCTGGTACTTTAAATTGGTTAAAGTTTTGCTGCTTATATGTCACTTTAACTCATGATTTTCGACTCTTGTATTTAATCGTTCTTGTATTTTCTTAGTTTTTTTTTAGTACTTATGTTTTTGTGCTTTTTCACAACTTGTTGATCCTCTTCATTGGATTGGAGAATACTCGATGATTTTTCTAAAACATTATAACATTTTTTATTATTCAGTGTTTTTTAACGTTTATGTTCTTCCAAATTCCTTTTTTTATAATTCCCAGTGATTTTCTCCAATCTAGCCAGTTTTCGAGATTAGTCAATTTGGTCTTGGTTTCACGGCATTTTTTCGCCTGAACTTAAGTATTCTTCATTTTTTTGTTGTCGGATCATGCAACTTGGGTTTTTCTAATTTTTGTTATATTTTTCGGTTCTTCCGACTTAATCATTTTTCTTTGGAAATCTCGGACATTTGATGTAATATGACTTGATTTGAATCCCTGACCATCAAAACTCAGACATTTGAAGTGGTAATCGACTCATAGCTTTTCACTGTGTACCTTGCGATTTGCGATAGAAAAATGTGTGACCCTTTGTATAATCGGAGAAAAATTATTATTTTTACATTGATGTGTTTATTTGAATATGGGAATACTCTCAGACCGGTCTAGAGTAATCCGAAAACGATGTGAGTGAAGCTCAAACTTTCTCTTTATAGAAATCAGTAACAGTTTACTATCCACACACCACTTTATTTTTAGTTTTGGAGAAAAAGCCAATTCATAAGTAAGAAAATATTAAAGTACAAAATTAAACTTTGTCTTTGAATATTTCTGCTTTTTTTCAATTATAGGAGTATTTTATTGAATATTTTGCGTTGCTTCTGTCTTCTGATTCTTCAAATTCGTTAAAATTTTGCTGCTTATATGTCACTTTAACCTACGTATTTCGACTTCGACTCTTTTTAATAATTATTTGCTCTTGTATTATTTAATTTTCTGTTATATTACTTAAGATTTCGTTTTTTCAGATTTTTTTTATTCTACCTATCGGATTTTGGTATATACTTCATGATTTTTCTACAACTGTATAACACCTTCTATTATTCATTGTTTTCTTTAACGTTTAATTTCTTCAAAATTGCTTATTTAATAAATTCTGGTGATCTTCTCCAACCAAGCCATTTTACTTAGATTTTGTTAATTTTGTTTTGGTTCTGCGATATTTTTTCGTCTAAATCTATTGATTAAACATTTATTCACTTCTTATTGTTTATACTTTGCCTTACAAAATTATTTTCAAACCTGAATTCCTCGTTCATCATTAATTTTCTTACTTGTGTGCATATTTTTTAGTTGTCGCACCATGAAACATGGCTTTTTGTAATCTGTTATATTTTCTGGTTCTTCCTATTTAGCAGTTCTTTTTTTTCAAATTTCAAACATTTTTAATTGATTTGAATCTCGAACAATCAAAACTCGGATATTTGAATTGGACGCTATAAATGATAATCGACTTATAGTTTTTTAATCACTCAATACAATTTGATGATTTTTTGTTTGTTACATGTATCTGTTTTTCTCTCTCAACGATTTTACTTAATCTTGTGTAGATAAACTTTATAAGGGAACATAAAGTTTACTCAATAATTAAATTCGAATAAAAACTACAAATTGCTATAGGTCTGCCACCATGAGTACGATTTAACGAATTACTAAATATAAAGAAAATACAATCTAAAGTGTTTTCCGGGCTTTGAAGCCGTGGTCCAATGAAATTTCTTCCTGATGTTTCGTCTGCACTTGTGGCAGATATTAACAAAAGCAAAGATGCAATTAGCAGTTTTTTTTCAAATTTCAGACATTTTTTATTGATTTGAATCTCGAACAATCAAAACTCTTACTTTTTATAGTTAGACTTATAGTTTATTTTTAATCACTCACTGCAATTTGATGATTTTTTGTTTGTTACATATATCTTTTTTCTCTCTCCACGATTTTACTTAATCTTATGTAGATAAACCTTATAAGGGAACATGAAGTTTGCTCAATAATTAAATTCGAATAAAAAGTACAAATTGCTAGAGGTCTGTCACCATGAGTTCGATTTAACGAATTACTAAATATAAAGAAAATACAATCTAAAGTGTTTTCCGGGCTTTGAAGCTGTGGTCCAATGGAATTTCTTCCTGATGTTTCGTCTGCAGCTGTGGCAGATATTAACAAAAGCGAAGATGCAACTAGCAGTTTTTTTTTCAAATTTCAGACATTTTTTATTGATTTGAATCTCGAACAATCGAAACTCGGGTATTTGAATTGGACGCTATAAATGATAATCGACTTATAGTTTTTTAATCACTCAATACAATTTGATGATTTTTTGTTTGCTACATATATCTTTTTTTCTCTCTCAACGATTTTACTTAATCTTGCGTAGATAAACCTTATAAGGGAACATGAAGTTTGCTCAATAATTAAATTCGAATAAAAACTACAAATTGCTATAGGTCTGCCACCACGAGTACGATTTAACGAATTACTAAATATAAAGAAAATACAATCTAAAGTATTTTCCGGGCTTTGAAGCCGTGGTCCAATGGAATTTCTTCCTGATGTTTCGTCTGCAGCTGTGGCAAATTTTAACAAAAGCGAAGATGCAATTAGCAGTTTTTTTTCAAATTTCAGACATTTTTTATTGATTTGAATCTCGAACAATCGAAACTCGGATATTTGAATTGGACGCTATAAATGATAATCGACTTATTGTTTTTTAATCACTCAATACAATTTGATGATTTTTTGTTTGCTACATATAGCTTTTTTTCTCTCCCAACGATTTTACTTAATCTTGCGTAGATAAACCTTATAAGAGAACATGAAGTTTGCTCAATAATTAAATTCGAATAAAAACTACAAATTACTAGAGGTCTGTCACCATGAGTACGATTTAACGAATTACTAAATATAAAGAAAATACAATCTAAAGTGTTTTCCGGGCTTTGAAGCTGTGGTCCAATGGAATTTCTTCCCGATGTTTCGTCTGCAGCTGTGGCAGATATTAACGAAAGCGACGAGGCAATTAGCAGTTTTTTTTTCAAATTTCAGACATTTTTTATTGATTTGAATCTCGAACAATCGAAACTCGGATATTTGAATTGGACGCTATAAATGATAATCGACTTATAGTTTTTAATCATTCAATCCAATTAAATGATTTCTTGTTTGTTACCTACCTATATCTTTTTTTCTCTCTCAACGATCTTACTTAATCTTGTGTAGATAAACTTTATAAGGGAACATGAAGTTTGCTCAATAATTAAATTCGAATAAAAACTACAAATTGATAGAAGTCTGCCACCATGAGTACGATTTAACGAATAACTAAATATAAAGAAAATACAATCTAAAGTGTTTTCCGGGCTTTGAAGCCGTGGTCCAATGGAATTTCTTCCTGATATTTCGTCTGCAGCTGTGGCAGATATTAACAAAATCGAAGATGCAATTAGCAGTTTTTTTTTAAATCTTAGACATTTTTTATTGATTTGAATCTCGAACAATCGAAACTCGGATATTTGAATTGGACGCTATAAATGATAATCGACTTATAGTTTTTTAACCACTCAATACAATTTGATGATTTTTTGTTTGTTACATATATCTTTTTTCTCTCTCAACGATTTTACCTAATCTTGCGTAGATAAACCTTATAAGGGAACATAAAGTTTGCTCAATAATTAAATTCGAATAAAAACTACAAATTGCTATAGGTCTGCCACCACGAGTACGGTTGAACGAATTACTAAATATAAAGAAAATACAATCTAAAGTGTTTTCCGGGCTTTGAAGCCGTGGTTCAATGGAATTTCTTCCTGATGTTTCGTCTGCAGCTGTGGCAGATATTAACAAAAGCAAAGAGGCAATGGGCGAAGTGATCTCCCGTGTTTCCCAATGTTGACTAATTCGACTGTGGTGAGCTTCGCGGTATTTATTCCCCCGCCGTCGCGCTGCAGTGGAGGGACTGGGGTGGGGGTATTGGTGGCGCGGGGTTTCGGCGCACTTGCAGTATGTCGTAGAGCTCGCTTCCAGTCTCCATTTAGAAACGTAATTTTCGCTTTCCTGTTGAAATTGTTGTTGTGTTTAAAGATCTCAATATGTTTAAAATCTCAATTTAAAGATCTCAAAAATGCTACGATTGATATAAAATATCCTCCTCGTTGAAAACGATGCCGTGACCTTCGGAGAGAGCCTGCTATGGCTGATTTTTGTGTTTGTCCCACCCTGTTGTGTTCCGTAGTCCTCGTGTTGATATTGCGTTTTGTAGTGCGATTGTAGACCGCTGCATGGAACTCGGTAAACTCCGGGGGCCGATAGGGGAATTCTGCGGCCTTTGGCCGATCTGAAGCTCTGTTGTATTGTGCTAGTGGGTTTAAATATAGTTTTAACATTGTGCTTTCCCAGTAGCCTGCCGATCCTGTCCGTTACTTTGTGAATGTATGGTAGACAAGTCCATCCCCGCTTTTCATCATCTTCTCCCGTTGTTCCTTCTTTGCGCTGTACATTCTTTGGAAAGACGGGACGGCCCTATCGAATTCGTGCTTGCTGTAACTATTACAATCAAAGACTCTTTCCAGATGCTACATTTTCCGTTCCAATTCAGCCGGCTCACAAATTCTCTTGGCTCTCAAAGACAAAGTCTTTAAAGCTCTCCTTTTCTGTCTGGAATGATGATTTGATCCGTTATTAAGGATTCGGTGAGTGTGTGTTGGTTTCTATAAACGGTGTGCGCAAGCTTCCCATTCGGTCTCCTTGATACCAAAACATCCAAAAACAAAGTCCTTCCTTTCCTATCTCCATAGTGAATTGAATTTTTGGGTTGAAAGATTTGAGGGGTAAGAAGAAGTTTTGAAATTCGCCCTCGCCATGTCTCCAAATAAAAAAGGTGTCGTCCACGTATTGGAACCAGCACTTTGGCCTCTTATGTGACGTTGCCAACGCTTTGGCCTCGAAAAATTCCATAATTAGTTGGCTATTACCGGACTAAAGGGGCTGCCCATAGCTACACCATCAGTTGGTTCGTAGAAATATTCCTTCCATTGAAAATATGTAGTGGTTAGGCTGTGTCGGAACAACTTGGCAATATCTTGTGGAAATTCCTGTTTAATGTTCTTAATTAAAGCTGACGAGAATTTCTCCTGAAGAAAAAGTCAAAGAATGGGAAGAAATTTGGGTTGCAGCAGTTTGGTGAGGTGTTTCGCGATTTCGTAGGTCGGGCTTCCTATGCTGCTCACGATGGGTCTCAGTGGCACAGTTCTTGATTAAATTATTGGTAGCCCTCAGAATTCGGGTGTTTGGAACACGAGTTAGCTTCGTGTAGGTTGTGGGATCTAACAGTGTCCTGATGTTTCTTTGGTAATCTAATGTTGATATTACTACTGTTGCGTCTCCTTTATCTGCCGGTAAAATGAAAATATCCTTGTGTCTATTTTGACAGCCTATGATGTCTTTCACAAATATCCTGGATGGTGTTACGGCAAAATTTCCTCCCTTGTTCGGAACACTCAGTTTATCTGTTGACAGTTCTTTGTCGGTCAAATTGATTACAACATTGCGTTGACCCTCTTCAGATGTGACGGGGCGAATTATTGGCTGCCCTCAATGCGTCAAATTTCTTCAATTGTCGAGTCGTTGCGACGGCTTGGGCTGCAAGCTTCAGTTCATGTGTCAAACGATCCACCTTTTCCCATTCGCTCCAATGCAAGCTGTTAGCTAGTTCTAAATTCAACAGGAAGGAGGAAATTACGTTCCTAAATGCAGACTGGAAGCGAGATCTACGACATACTGCAAGTGCGATGAAACCCCGCATCACCAATACCCCCACCCTGTCCCTCCACTGCAGCGCGATGACGGGGGAATAAATACCACGGAGCTTACCACAGTCGTCAGTCGAATCAGTTAACGTCGGGAAGCACGGGAGATCACTTCGCCGATTGCCTCATCGCCTTTGATAATGTCTGCCGCAGCTGTAGGAGAAACTTCAGGAATAAATTCCATTAGTCTACGGCTTCTAAGCCCAGAAAACACTTTGGAATGTATTTTGGCCGGCCGTGAAAGCCTTCACAGTCTTATAATTGTGTAATGTATTAAATGATATTAAATAATCAAAAGAAAAATAAATATAACATGCATATTCTGAGCATATTTCGAAGGAATGTGAAAATATGAAAGGGTGTTCATACGATAGGGGCATTGGCGGTGTATTCCAAAAATGTTATACTTTTTAGGGTTTTCATATACAAGGTATATGGCAGGTATATGAATATACTTTACTTGCTATATGTGGGAAACGTGTGTTCATAAAAAAAAACTTGCAGTAAGCTCTTGGCTGAGATTTACAACAAAAATTAAAATCGAAACATATTATGAAATTTTCGAATTTTATTTTTTTCAAGGGGTCATCACAAAAGTATTGTTCTAATTACATGGCCTAATTGAGATTTTTTTTTCAGATGAACACCCGGTATAAATATCTACACAAATAGGTGAACCAAGAGGAAAACTTTGCCTGTAGCTAAACAAATTTTGTCAATTAACATTGTCATAAAACATTTTGAAAACTATCTGCGATATCATAAACTCAAGGAATACAGTATGCCACCCTGGGCTACCAAAAGAGCTGAAAGCAATTAACCTAAATTAACTAGATATAACTGTTCTAACAATTATATAAAGGTGGGCCCTTACTGACCCACCTTTCGCATTACAATGCAAGAAAAAGATCTACGCATTGAATTAAAAGATAACTATTTTAATTCAGTGGTTGTGCCCTTGCGGGTCTGCTTTTCACACTAAGCAAAAAGAAAGATCTCTGCATCTCTCTTTTAAACACTGTCTTCTCCATAAGTCTTTTTTTATCCCACTAATAATAAAGTAAAATTCGTTTCGTTAACTTTTTTCTTCCCAGATATTTCACTGTAATTTTTGGATTTATCAAAAGAGCTGAACCAACCTAAATTAAATAGATATAACTTGTTCTAACAATTATATAAAGAAAGCTCTATTAAAAGGTGCGCTTAAAGAAAGGGGGGAGGGGGTAAGTCTATTCCAAAGGAAACTATGCGAAAAGAAGAAACTGTACAGGCAGTTTTCAAACCTAAACCTAAGAAGACAGAAAAAGAAACTCTAAAAGTTGTATTAGAGAAAAACAACGAGTGGAGCCTGAAGATGTAGAAACCGGAAATATTTTGTTGAAGAAAGTTCTCAAATCTCCAAAGGAAGGAAACGTGGTTGAAGCAAAAAATACCGCACAACCCAAAGAAGAAGAAGAAGAAATTAGGTATTGAAGAAAATTTCGAAAATTCCGAAAAAAAAAACAAAAGAAGAGCCGCTTTCAACGGAGCCTGTGCAAGAAGGTACGGACGAAGAACAATACGTGGACGTTTAATGAGAAGCTGGAAAAAAAAAGCTAAAAAATTTCAAGGATATCGATACAAATTTAACAGAGCTAGATGCTGAAATCAAACATCTTAAGAAGAAATACCCGGAGGAAGTCTATGAGACGTTGAGGTATCAGCGTAAGCCTATAAGAAAAGTGCCAAGGAGATAGAAAAATAAGGGAGAAAGGAGAAAAAGAAAAAAAAATAGAACAGGAAGAAAATATTGATACAGTTGTTTTGAAGAAACGGAAAAGAAAGACGAGGAAAAAAAAGTTTTATTTGTCCTAAACCTGCAAAACCATTACATCTGATAATTGAGAGGACGCAATACATTATCATAAAGTGCATAATTTAGGCATAAAAGCCAAAGTTTCAACGTTCAATTTACGTCGAAACGTTGGCCTTTATTCCTAAATTATGCCTAAATTATGCACTTTATGATAATGTATTGCGTCCTATCAATTAACAGATGTAATGGTTTTGCAGGTTTAGGACAAATAAAAGTCCCTTGTCGTTTGAATAAAGGCCAACGTTTCGACTTAAATTAAACGTCGAAACGTTGGCCTTTATTCAAACGACAAGGGACTTTTATTTGTCATAAACCTGCAAAACCATTACATTATGCACTTTCTTTTCTCGCTTTGGCAGCCGCTAATCTGACATTAGTTCTTGAAAGCGAATTTCTTCCCTGGCCTTACTTTTCATTTATATAACCGCTAAATTTGAGCAAGCTGAAATATTCACGTCTCTCAACTTTATAAAAAGCAGTATGGGACTAATGGGACATAAAAAACACGCCACGTTTGTAGAATTGCTAATGTTGCGAACTTTACTGCGGGCTTCCTCAGGGCTAAAATATAAATATACATCAATTTAGCTAAACTATAAACAATTGATACTTAACACAACCAGGACAGTTTTAAAAAAATATCGTTTTTTTTTCTTTCCCCTTATTTACCTCTTTCTGTTCTCTTGTCCCAAAATGACCAGCATTGAAAACAATATGATTTAAGAGGAAATTAAAGTAAAAGAAAAAGAAGGAAAACGGAAATGACTAGAATTAAAATAATATAACAAACAATGTAAATCGCGCATCTCAAATAACTTAAGTCAATATCGAATCCGTGAAAAATCATACGTTTTTTCAAAAGAGCACCGCTTTTGACCGTTTCGACTTTTAATTTACGTCGAAACGTTGGCCTTTATTCAAACGACAAGGGAGGAGTCCTAAACCTGCAAAACCATTACATCTGTTAATTGAGAGGACGCAATACATTATCACAAAGTGCATAATTTAAAGTATTGTTTATTGTGTTGCTCAGTTTCTTATTATTTTAACATAATTTCAACTTTCTTTTTTTACATTCCTTTGTTCTGCATAAAAGTATTTTTCCTTTGTAGACATTGCAGCTATTTTTGACTTTTAGTGGCGTCCAAAATCGATTTCGGACTCTGCATCCTTCAAATTGGAAATTAATAGCTAAACATATGTGTACCTAAGTCCAATCTGTTATCTTACTCAAGGCCGGCAATAAATTCCCTAGATTCTACTGCTCAAATGCCCGCCAATACCACACACACTAGGCTAATTAGCAACAAAAAATGTGTGACACCCAAATTGAGTTATTTGACATTTTTATCGGAAAAGCACGAAGGTCGAGTGATCAAAATGCGTATTTTACAAAACTTATTAGGCCCAAAGTTTTTTTTATAAAAGCCTGCATAAAAAAATGTGGTGGCAGTTTTGACCGGTATCATTCGACAGTCGGTTTGTGTCTCGCCCTCCGCCTCAAAGTGATGAGTGTGTTAAGAGGGGTGCAATTGATCAGGAATTTCAGTCCCTACAAATGGTGCAGCTCTCCCTGGGTGGACCTGGATGATTATGAGTCGCCGAAAACGGTAGTTTTGAAATGTAATTTGAACAATGATGATTTTTGCCCAAATTAAAACTTATGTTTGCCCAGGTTGCCATTCGAAAAAATGAAGAATTTGGCACTGATCTTGCAGGAATAGGGGATTATATCTGCTGTCGTTTTGAGTGCTCTACAGAAGCACGAAGAAAAGCATCTCTATAATTTTTTTTCTTAAAAAATAAGGAAGATGTTTGTGATGTCACAGAATCCTTCCATTTTTTTTTAAAGATTTAGTTAGAGAAACTATTTTAAATTCTCTTTTACAAATTATTATCTGATCCATTACTATAGAAATATTAAGGAAGTAATTAATTTAGCATTTCAAAACAATGAAAAACTGTGTTCAGTTGTAAATATTAAACATTTTAAATCAGTTTTCAATCCAATTAACGCAAAAAAATCAATGGACAATTGCCAGTTCCCAGACGATAAATTCGAGAACCTGAAAATAATTATGTCAGGTCCGGGAGAAGAGAGGTTTACTCATATTTTCAGCTTAAAAATTTAAATTGACATTTTTTATTGGATCAAAGCTATTTTTACGTCAGCACTAGGTGATATTTCTGACGAGATTTATGTCTCACCTTGATTTCTTTATTTTTATTATAACGGATATCTAAATAAGGTGGAATGCAATAATAATTATTATTTGAGTCGATGTTATTTTAAATTCAACCACTACGCATTGTAAAATGTTAAAACAATTTTCTTGAGTAAACTAGCCGTAACAAAATTTAATAACTTTTTCTAAATATAAATGCAATATCTCATATCCTGATAATAATTGAATTATGACGTCTTATTATCATTATGTCTCCGTGAAATATCAAAAAGAATCTCAGTGTGTCAAGTGTTTCTTGAGGGAAGGTGTATTCATACTCTTACCGTACTCAAGAAACTCCCACAGTTGTATAGACAAGTGTTTTGTAGTGGAAAAACAAAGTGGATATTATATTTCATAGTTCGATGTCTGGAGTTGAAGACTTGAAACATGTGCAATTACTGATTTTGTCCCCAGGAAAGTGGGTTGTGTCTCCATTTATGTGCGAAAAATCTTTCAAACCAGAAGTATGTTGTACCCAACGTTGTATCTTGCTTACTTTTTATACATCCAGCAAAAAGCAGTCATCAATTCAGAGCTAAAAGAAGTAAAGCCATTATACTCATTTTTCCTTGCCCCTCCTTCAAGGTAATTTATGCCCTTATTCGGAATAAATGACCCTTTTCATATTTACATTAAACTGCTGTTTGATTTTTTCAAAAAAAATTGTGTATATTTTTTTAATAATAAAATATGCAGACCAAAAAGAGAACAATAACATCATATATGTTTTGAGTCCTTATACCAATCCCACATTACACACGATATCTTATGTATGTGCGATTGTATTCCTCATGTGCAGAACATATCCATAACTTCCATACGATGTTGAATCCTTAGAATTTTAAGAATATAAAGTTACATCCTTGGGATACCTCAAAATAGACATTAAAAGCTGTGTATACTCACTTATTACGAATACAGGGTGTAAAACGGTGCTTTAATTAATTAAAAATTTATAAAAGTTGTGGACTGTAAAATTAAATCGTTTTTATTTATTATTATTAAAAAACAAGCTATTATAACAAAACATTTACTGGCCATCCGGGATTGCCTCTTGACGATCTAACCCTTTCTGCACTCTCAACCTCAAAAACACAGATTGTCTCCAACTTGATATCAAATCCACCTAAGGCCAGTCTTTCCAAACCTGTTGCATTAACACAGGGTGTACCGAAATTAGGTGGACAAACTAAAACAGGGATTCTTGAGGACAAAATAATATTGATTTGTCAAATAAACATATATCGAGAAATTACGGAGCTATGTCTCTTTAAAGAGAGGAGAAAAAAATTATAGTTTTCTTTAATTTATTCTTATGCTATTGGTTATAGAAATAAAGTTGTTTCTCTAATGTACTAACGTTTGCATGGTGAATCTAACCCGAGAATCAAAGTTGTGACTATTTAAACATAAGCGTACAATTTGGGTAAGAACTATTTGATGTAAGTTCTTTTGAGTTAGCATTTTACTTTTTTTTTAATGATTTTCGAAATTGAGGATCATTCTTCTCATCTCAAGTGGTACATACTTTTTGTTGCTCAGATGCAACAGTTTTCGGCAAATTATCTTTAAAAGTGTTACTACTTACATACAGATACATTTTTCCAATGAAGAAGGTAAAGAAAATATTTATTAAACACGATATAAACAAATGCACTTCACTTTTTTTTTCCATAAATTTCGAAATTATGAGCCACTATTTTAAGTCAAATTACTCTTTGTTTATGTCCTGTTTAATAAATAATTTTGTACCTTTTTAAATGGAAAATTTTATGTGTATGCAATGTAGTACCTAACACTTTTAAAAATATTTTAGTAATACGGTAACATGTATGTAAAAGTATTACTACATTAAATACACATAAAATTTTCCATTTTCTAGGAAGGTATAATATTATTTATTAAACATAAACAAAGAGTAATTTTTCTTAAAAAAATGGCTCCTAATTTGGGCCGTATTAGGAAAGAAAGATTTGCCGTAAAAAATGCTTTGTATGTTTAATTAATAATTTTGTATCTTCTTAATTGGAAAATTACGGAATTCCAATTACGTTAATTATTTGGTTTAGACAAGTATAGTACAAACGGTAATAAGTAAAAAAAAAGTAAGAAACCCATTTTTCTTTAGCATAGTCTAATGTTCAAAAAATGCCGAAGTATCTTCAGTTGTTGGGATATACAGGGCATTTTTAGCAAAACAAATTAAAAACTGCTATTAATAGAGTTTTTCGAATAAAATCCAGTGGCATAGTTACCAGTTTTGTGTGGTGTTTTAACTTTTCAAGATATGACTCAAGGATGTAGATGTGTTTTTTTTTTAATGAACTACTTTGTTCCAGTGACAGCCATTTTTGTTATGACTTTTTGGTTTTTTAAAACTGACTCCAAATAAGTCGTCATTTTTTAAACTGGACGCTCTGCATATGGTTTCTTATTTGTATTGAGCTATTGAGCTTGATAGTACCTTCCCAACAATATTTAAGAAAAAAGACCCTGTATAACCTAAGCAAATGAATTCAGCTCGATTTTCATTGGACTACTGAGACTATGCTTAAAAAATCGACCCTGCAACATGTTTCTTACTTTTCTCCTATTACGGTTTGTGCTACTAACCTGTCAAAATCAACGAAAACTATTCACCCTGTACATTCGTCTAACATACTGGGTATACCTATTAATAAATTATGGAATGTTTTTACAATATCAAAATGTACATACACAAAACATGGGTAGACATCCATGCGACATCCACCGATGTACAGGGCAGCCAATGATGTCGCTAGCCGAGGGTCCGAAGTCGGCCATAAATGCTATACGACCCCCATGTATCAAACTTTTACGAAGTTAACAGAAAATGTCATAATTTCGATCTTAAATGAAGGCCTATTTAAACCTTAGTTGGGGTAAAAACTATTTTGCTAATAGAAGTGAAAGTAGCGGGTGTAAGGCAGAAATAACCACTTCACATTTGTGAAAGAGCCAACGTTTCGACCTTTATTGAGGTTTTCCTCGGGGCTTTTTCAATAAGCGAACTTGTCAACTAGGAACACTAATGTGTGTGCCGTCCTGTTATGGTGCTCGTTAGCTCGCTTTTTTGTGTAACTGGGGATGTTTTAATTTCAGTGGAATGTTGTTCCTAGTTGACAAACTTCGCTTATTGAAAAGCCCTGAGGAAGGCGTCAATAAAGATCGAAACGAGGGCTCTTTTACAAATGTGAAGTAGTTATTTTTGTCCTACACCCGCTATTTTCACTTCTATCGGCTTGATATACAGGACGCAAAACATGTATGATATTTTGCTAATTATTGAGCAACATCCCAATTCATTCTTATGTGGGTCACGCTTTATAATAATTTGTAACATTCGTAGGTTTTGCAAAAGGTAAATAAAAAAACAACTATGAAAATATTTCTATTATATTTTTTCCAGTTACGGTAATATTTATTAAAAATATAATTTATTTATATACAAAAAAACATAGAAAATTTGAAACAAAAATTCTCTGAAAAATGTTTGAATTATAAAAAATAAATTTGACATTTATTTTATTACTATATTTCTATAATTTTCCAGAAGCAAGTTTTTTAATTACCAGTATTTTTTATATTTGAATATATTTTCTGGGATTTCTGGGGAACGCTAAATTAAGCGCAATTAACAAAAAACAAAGCTACAGATATGCGTTTCTTTCAGTGTTTGACCGATATCTCTTATATATATTTTTAAATACGTGGTGTTCAAACTCTCTTTAGACGCTATATATCGCCGGCCCTGTACATGCTAGGAAAAAGTGCTTCATACAAAAAGGGGATAATCAAGAAGCTACATCCTAAAGTATTTTCCGGGCTTTGAAGCCGCGGTCCAATGGGATTTCTTCCTAACGTTTCGTCTACAGCTGCGGCAGACATTATCAAAGTCGATGAGGTAATGGGCGAAGTGATCTCCCGTGCATTCCCACGTTGACTGATTCGACTGTGGTGAGCTCCGTGGTATTTATTCCCCCGCCGTCGCGCAGCAGTGGAGGTACTGGGGTGGGGGTGGCCAGTTCTATTAGGATGGGGGTGGCGCGGGGTTTTGACACACTTGAAGTATGTCGTAGAACTCGCTTCCAGTCTGCATTTAGAAACGTAATTTCCTCCTTCCTGTTGAAATTGTTGTCGTGGTTAAAAATCTCAATGGCCTCTCTTTAGTCTTGGAAAGAAACGCTGCCATTGATATAAGATATCTACCTCGTTGAAAACGATGTCGTGACTTTCGGAGAGAGCGTGCTCTCCTACTGCTGACTTTTGTGTTTGTCCCAGCCTGCAACTCCTCTTGTGTTACGTAATCCTTGCGTTGACACTGCGTTTTGTGGTGCCAATGTATAGCGAGCTATAGCTGCATGGAACTTGGTAAACTCCGGGTGCCGATAGGGAATCTCTGCGGTCTTTGGCCGATTTCAATCTCTGTTGTATTGTACAAGTGGGTTTGAAGACATTTTTAACATTGTGTTTTGCCAGTAGCCTGCCGATCCTGTCCGTTACTTTGTGGATGTATGGTAGACTAGTCAATCCGAGATTTATTTTATCTTCTCCCGTTTTTTCTTCCTGGCGCTCTAGATTCTTTGAACGGACAGCCCTATCGAACTCGTGCTTGTTGTATTCATTCCAACCAAAGGGTCTTTCCAAATGCTTCATTTCCCGTTCCATTTTAGCCGGCTCACAAATTCTCTTGGCTCTCACAGAGTTTCTATGCGAGACTAACGAGAGAGGCCATTGAGGTCTTTAAACACGACAATAATTCCTACAGGAAGGAGGAAATTACATTTCTAAATGCAGACTGAAAGAGGGTTCTACAACGTCAGTCAATGACGTTTGATACACGTTTTTTGGTTACTTGGAGTACCGTGTATCTCTATTCCTTCAATGTAGTTCTCATCCACTTATAGAAGCTTACATTTTCCGTCATTATGTTTTGTTCTTTATTCCAATTTACACATATAAGCACTGTTAGTTCTGGTTCCAGTTTTATTCCTGTATATTGTTCACATTTTTTTATTAACTTTTTATCCTTTTTTTTTTAAATTTGTTTCTTTCTTTTGTTAATTTTCAAGTTTATAGAATTTTGATCTTTTTCGTTTTTTATACAAAAAGTAGAAGGGTTTAAAATAAAAAGTCAGCACAAAAGTCAGTCCCTCTCTGTCGTTTTCAAAAACATTTTTTTTTTATTTTTGATAGCAAAGAGACGACTTCTGTTCCTAAATCCGAACTGTGTTCTACCAATCTATCCCTTGCATGGGATAGAGTGCCTTGAAGAATACTGGAGGAATACCGGAGGAATGCTGGAGGAATACCTTGAGGTTCAAGCGACGTCTGGCCGCGTTCATTTTGTTCATCACAACATAGAACACCCAGTATATTTTTCTATATTTGGATTTCTCGTAAAATTATGTATTTAGATGAATTGGTATTTTTGCAGTAGGTGGCGACGTTGCCAACTTATTTAAAAAAATCTTCAAAATAAAGGCAAAACATAAATCTTTGCTATCTGCAATAATTGCCAAATTACTCATAAAGAAGTAACCAAAATTGGCCTAAGGGGAGTCAAAGTTGTAAATAAGAGTGCAAAAAGGAAGCAAGTGCAAATAAGCTCAGAAGACATTAAGTCATACAAGATGTTTCCTACAGAACGCTCAATTTGGGAATTTTCAAAACGTGTTTAATGTTTTTTTTTAACCAAACACCCTGTATCTGAGTCCTGTAACTTATTCTCCTGTCAGTCATCTTCAGTTTTCATTAAGGTGTCATTATACGCATTTTCTTTAGTTCTGGTTTAATACTCAGTTTTTTATACATTTGCAAAAAATACCTGCTGGGTTTATTGATGGCAAAATTTATTAATAAACTGTGACACTGTGTAATAAAGATATCTACCTAATCAAATGTTCAAAGTGTCTTCCATTTTCTCGAGTGCAAAGATCAAGACGCTTCTCAAAAGCATTTTTTAATTTCGGCACATTTCAACAGTTATACTGCGAAAATAATTTGCTATTCGAATTTCCATGTCTTCTCTTGTTGTCGGGATCTTCATTTTGTAGACTTGTTCTTTAACAAAACCCCATATAGAAAACTCATTTTTCTAAAATCTGGCGACCTATGCGGCCAGGCGATAGGTCTCTTCCAATCCAACGGTCGGGGTATGTTTAATTTAAAAAATTTATGATTGACATTGTATGATGCACCGGGGATCCATCATCATCATGAAGAAACCACATTTCCTGTGGAATCTCCATTGCTCTTTCAACAAATAGACCAGGCAGATGATTCTTGCAAAAGGTCCAAATACACTTCTCCTAGAACTATTTGCTCAAAAAAGTATGAACCAATTGCGTTATCACCGATAACTCGTCCCCAAAAATTTAGGGTCCACCGTACTTATTATTTAACCAAACATCTAGTGGAGTTGCTCTTATAGCTTTGTTAAAAAAAATTGTTAATTCAGCCAGACCTCTTTTATTATATATATTGTGTAGATTTCGATTATTTCAATGTTATACGCCAGACACAAAGGACCTGCAAAAATTGAACGAAAGCATTTGATAAAAAGTAGACTACCCGAATTCTATTGACCGAAGATAAACTCTTTGAATGTACAATAATTCCCCGAACACACAATTGCGCGAATAAACATTTCTCAAAGAGCAGACGGCTCGAGAACCATGTTTTCTTGATGGATGGTAAAAAAACTTACTGAACTAACTTGACATGATCTAATTCCGTTTTAGTTTTTAAAGTCTAACTATGGGTAAAACTTAATGTGTGTAGCGCTACATTGTTAGTATAGATTCATTTTCTCTCAGCACTTTTTCTTTTCTTTGAACATAACTACTTTACAATCTAAAGTGTTTTCCGGGCCTTGAAGCCGGAATTTCTTCCTTATGTTTCGTCTACAGTTGCGGCAGACATTATCAAAGGCGATGAGGCAATGGGCGAAGTTACCTCCCGTGCATCCCGACATTTACTGATTCGACTGTCGTGAGCTCCGTGGTATTTATTCCCCGGCCGTGGCGATGCAGTGGAGGGACTGGGATGGGGGTACGGTGCACTTGAAGTGTGTCGTAGAACTCGCTTCTAGTCTGCGTTTAGGAACGTAATTTCCTCCATCCTGTTGAAATTGTTGTCGTGTTTAAAGATCGCAATAGCCTGTCTCGCTAGAAACGCTGCAGTTGATAAAAGATATCCACCAGGTTGAAAAGTATGTCGTGACCTTCGGAGAGAGCGTGCTCTGCTACTGCTGACTTGTGTGTCTGTTCCAGTCTGCAACCCCTCTTGAATTCCCGTGGTACCCATTAAGAAATTAATGGAACATGTTAACCAGGGATTTCCACAAGATATTGTCAAATTACATACATGTTGCTTTGTAGGTAGCTTTAGAATTAAGGCGGCGGAAAAGTACGTTTACCCGAATCATCGTAAGGTAAAGCGTCACTTTTCGCACAAGCTACGAATTCTTATTTTGATTTTTATAGTAGGACACTTTCTTTAAAATATGTTCTACAAACTAATTTTTATAGAATTTGATGAAACAAGACTGATATTTTATCGATAGTTAATTAACTAGGTGGTGTTCATTTGAATCTAGTTGACTGAGAAATGTCAAACGAAAGGGATGAAAGAACAAAAGTCTGTTTACTTTCTTTTATTTTCTGACAAAACCCCATATATGTGACTGGAGAGTAACTAAAACAGTATCAGTTACTAGAAATCTTCGCTAATGGGTATTTGCAACAAATATAAATAAGCAGAAAAATGTTTACTTTAGCATAAAACGTTCGTACTATAAATATGGCTTCCTCGTAAAACCATCTGCACTGGACAAGTGTGGGCGATCAAAAATAAAGAAATTCAAGTTAGTGAAATCTGCTATAATCTGGTAGTAGGTATATCAGATTCCGCTCGAAATATATGTAGTATAGAATCAGTCCTTAACAAGAGCCTGAGAGTGCCTAGTCTAAGATGGTAATATCACCTTAATAATTTCTTATTTTTGCATTATGAGTCTAATATAAGTACATTTTAAATTGCAGGACGAACTACCAGCTGAACAAATTGCCGGTAACCAAATTAAATTCGCCAAATAATTTTTACCTCATTAAAGATTTTCATTTTGTAGTGCTTCGTAAAGCTTTCGAAGCTTTCGATAGCCAGAAATCTGGAAGCATTCCCTGCGACATGGTTGCCGACATTTTACGCCTGATGGGACAGCCCTTCGACAAGAAAATTTTGGAAGAACTTATCGAAGAAGTCGATGCAGACAGTAAGCTACTTTTACTTAATAAATACTGTCACTACAATTTTTAACATGTGTCAGAATCTGGGCGATTGGAATTCGAGGAATTCGTCACGCTAGCTGCCAAATTCATCGTAGAAGAAGATGACGAGGCCATGCAAAAAGAACTGAAAGAAGCCTTTAGGTTATACGATAAGGAAGGTTAGTTTAGAATTGGTTATTCTCCAATTGGTGTATGTTGATTGTTTATTTTGTTTAGGTAATGGATATATTCCCACGAGTTGTCTGAGAGAAATCTTGAGAGAACTGGATGACCAGCTGACAGACAGGGAGTTGGATATGATGATAGAAGAAATTGACACTGATGGATCAGGAACTGTGGATTTTGATGGTAAGTGTAATAGATCTTTTCTACGTTTTATGGCTTGTTTTTCACGATTGCAATGCCTAATAAAAATTGCGAAAAACTCAATTCTAAAAGTGACTATAAATTGAGGACCAAGCAGGTTTATTTCCAAAATTATACATCAAAATCGTCTGTAAAAATCGTCGGGTGTCTTTCGTTTGTGGGAGAAGATAGAGGACATTAACAAGAAGAAAAAACAGTTGCATTTACTCTGATCGGTCTATTCTTCCTAAAGTTATAAGCGGTCAAAGCTGGAAAGTGAGGAAAAAGACGGAATACTCTTTCATCAGTCAAATGCAGAAAAAAACTTTATGCGGTTTTTGATTGGAATGGGACAATTGCAATATCCTAAAAACGTAAAATACTGAATTTAAATGAAATAAGCCATATAAGTAAATAAAAAAAATAAACAAAAAATGTTGATTCTGAAAGGGCCTACAATTCTTACAACGAAGGAGTCTTACTCTAAAAATCTTGAACCAATGGAACCTATATGAGGTGACAGAAGACACCAAGAGAAAGAAAAAAACTGTGGGATTTACTCTAATGGGCCTATTCGTTCCAAAGCTACATACGGCCAAAGTTGGAAATTGATAAAAAAGGCGTGATACTACCTTTGGTTAATTTCAGAAACAACCTGGATAACATTTTGTTGTATGTTTTATTGCAATGGGATCAATGCCATGCCCTAAGAACGTAACAAACTTAATTCGACTGAAATTAACTCCATAAGTGAATTAAAAAAAAAGAGCTTGATTTCAAAAGTGCCTAAAAGTCAATTGCCAAAGAAATTTATTTAACCAATTGGACTTTCATTTATGGAGGGAGACAAAGGATATCAAGACGAAGAAAAAATAGTTTGACTTACTCTGATCGGACCAATTGATTTAAAGTTACAGACAATCAAAGTTAGAAATTAAGGAAAAAAGACGTAATACCCTTCTTTGATCAATATCAGAAAAAACTTGGAGGACTTTTTATGCTGTTTTTGATTGGAATAGGACTATTACAATGCCGATGCCGTAAGAACGTAACAAACTTAATTCGAATGAAATAAGCTTAATAAGTGAATTTTGAAAAAAATTGCAAAAAAATCGATTTTAAAAATGCCTAAATATCGATCGCCAAAGAAATTTATTTGCAAAATTATTGAACCAATAGGAGTTTCATTTGTGGGAAAAGACAGAGGACATCACTAAGAAGAAAAATAATTGGATTTAATATGAGAGCTCTAGAGCTCAAGCAACTCAAGGCAAGAAAACTACAGGATTCCCCTCACCCACGCTGTAGGGTAAACCTGTGCTGCTAAAACCTGAGGTTCAGTACCTGGGGGTGACCATCGACTGCGGGCTGACCTGGAAAAGTCACGTGGAAAAGGCATGCAATAACGCAAAAGCACTACGTAGGGCAATGGGCAGGAAGTGGAGTCTAAAGCCACACGTCCTGCACTGGCTCTACACTGCGGTAATCAGACCGAGGATAACCTAGGGGGCCGTGGTCTGGTGACCAGCGGTGGACAGTGCATGCTATGTGCTGAAGTTAGCCAGACTGCAGAGAACAGTCTGCCTAGCCATAACGGGTGCACTCAGAACAACACCGGGAGCACATTCTCAATGCCTTCCGGAGCTTCCAATCTGGGTTAAGAAAGAGGCGATGGCGTCTTGCAGGAGGATGGATTGTTGCGGCCAGTGGAAGGATACAGCTATGGGAAGTGGTCACACCCAGATCGCCAGCCTTATTCAGCGGGATATCGCAATTGTCCTGTCGCAGGAGGGGCGCCCGCGCGATCAGCTGAGTCTGAAACAGCCATTCGGGATAAATATCTAAACACGGGACGAAATCAAGCCAGAGCTGCTTCGGCAACGTTCTGAGAATAATCAGATAAGGTATACAAACGGATCAAGAATGGTTAAAACACAGTCGAGTCGTCAGGAGCAGGAATATACAAAGCAGGCCATGCAGAGAGCGAGGGCTTCGCCTTGGGAAGCCACACGACGGTTGTCCAAGCAGAAGTGTTTGCAATACTCGAGGTGGCCACACGAACAGAAGTCACACAGGGGGCAGAGCAGGACATCTACACCTACTCAGACAGTCAGGCAGGCGACTGGAGTGGCACTGGCAGAAACAAAAAGGGTAACTCTGGGAGGGGTTCCTGGACATTGGAGTACCGAGGGGACGTATATCATGTATATCGTATATCATGTCGACGAGTAGGCCAAGCATGGTTTCCAGACATGTGTGGGCATGAGAGAGTACAAGGATAAACTGGATACAGTCAGGTTACAGACCAAGGAAATCTACCCTAACCCGGATAGATCCAAGGCCTCGTGCCCTCTTGGGAGAAGCCGCCAGTGTCTGGGAGACCTTATAGAAATCCTTACTGGACACTGCAGACTAAACAAGCACATGTACTTCCTAGGAATGGCTGACAGTCCACTCTGCACCCACTGTGTGGCAGGGGAAGAGTCGTCATACCACTTTCAGGGAGTGTACCATAGGTAGGTACGACTGCGCCCTAGGACACTTGGAGGCACTTTTCTTCATCGAGAGGAGCTTTCGACTCTGAAATGGAACGGGACACTCTGCTTGATTAGGTGGACGGGTCGACTCGTGGAGGTAATAAAGGCCCTGATGGAGTAGGGATGGTTAGACCGGGGGAATGCGAAAAGGGCCTCTAAGGTTTAGTCGCAAGGCTTCGGCCCCTCCCCCACTTTTCACTACTACTCTGATAGGTCCAATTGATATAGAGTTACAGACGATCAAAGTTGGATAATAAGGAAAAAATACGGAATACCCCCTCTTTGATCAATATCAGAACAAACTTGGAGAACTTTTTATGCGGATTTTTTATTGGAGTAGGATTATTGCAATGCCCTAAGCACGTAACCAACTTAATTCGAATTAAATAAGCCCTATAAGTGAATTTTGAAAAAAATGGCAAAAACATCGATTCTAAAAATACCTAAAAATCGACCACCAAGGAGTTTTATTTGCAAAATTATTGAACCAATTTGACTTTCGTTTGAGATAGAAGACAGAGGATATGAGGAAGAAGAAAAACAGTCGGATTTAATCTAATCTGTCCATTTGATTTAAAGTTACAGACGATCAAAGTTGGAATTTGAGAAAAAAGACGTAGTACCCACCCATTTCCTTTTTTTTAGTCAATTTCAAAAACTTGGAGAACTTTTTTTATGCTGTTTTTGATTGGAATGGGATTATTGCCATGCTCTAAGAACGTAAAAAACTTATCTCGATTGAAACAAATCCCACAAGTGAATAGAGTAAGTTCTGAAACTCCCTGAAACAGATAGTTCTTTCGTTTGTGGGAGGAGACAAAGGGCATCGAGGAAGACAAAAATAGCTGGATTCTTCTCCCGCCCCCCCTCCCTTTGACCAAGTTCAAAACTTTGAGAACTTTTTATACTGTTTTTGACTGAAATGGGATTAGTGCAATGCTCTAAAAATGTAACAAACTTAGTTCGAGTGAAATAAACACTATAAAACGCCAGTTTAACATTGGGAGCCTTTACGCGCATATGCCTCTGGATTTTTTCCGATAGACCTTTAATATATGGAAATTTAAAATACAGTGAATCTCTCGGAGCCGGTCTTACATAATTGTTGTTCAGAAGCGAAAGTTTATAGTTGTTAATAACTCTATTAATGAAGGGAAAGGGATAATTGTTTAGTTTCAGCATGTTTATAATTTTCTCCTCATTCTGCTTGTGAATTCTGCTTAGCTCTGAGACCTGTGGTCAGTTGTATTGGCTCACCTTCTTATAAACTAGCATGTTTTGTGCATTCTTTACCTCTTCATCATAATTCATTCTTTACTTTCTTACTCGTCTTTACTTACTCAATTAAGAATTTATTCGAATTTGTTGACGTGATCCAGGGTATTACCCTCCCCATGGATTATATCCTTGTGTCGCTCGATATTGTGTCGTTGTTCACGAATATTCCCAAGTTGCTGGTTCCAAATATCATTAAAAAAAATGGAATTACATATCCGCATACACCAATATTCCTCTTAACATGTTTTGTGAAATTGTCGAGTTTTTGTTCAATACTAGTTACTTTAAGTTTGATGGGAATTTCTATGAACAATTAGACGGCACAGCTATGGGCAATCCTGCCAGCCCGGTATTGGCCAGCCTAGTGATGAACGAACTGATCTCAGAGGTGTTGAAAAAATTACCGTGTGATCTCCATTTTATTAAGTTATATGTGGATGACACGTTACTGGCTTGCCATAAAGATAAAGTCCCTATCGTTGTCGACGCTTCTAACAACTACCATCCTAAAATACAATTTACCATGGAGAGGGAAGTGGATGGTAACATTCCTTCCTTAGGTACTACGGTAATACGCAATGAAGATCAAACATTGACTACTGATTGGTTTTTAAAACCCACCGCATCCGGAATAGTTCTAAATTATTTATCAGCCCATCCAACAGCACATAAGATCTCAACTATAAAAAAATCTTTTTTCTAATTTTGACATATAAAGTGGCACTTTTCAATACTGATGACAGTGACGTAACGTCCTACTTTTCGTAACTAGTTACGAAAAGTAAAATCTTTCGTAACTAGTGATGAAAAGTTGGTATCACCACCAGTTGCAGGTTTCGGCTGAGGCACACCGTTGCTATAGTTTTACGTTATTAAGTAGATACAAAGTGGTTTAAAAGTAAATATTGAAGTTAAATAATAATAATTCTCTCTCTAAGTAGGTATTTGTAGTCAAAATTAGAAAAAATCTTGTATGAAACACGTGACGAAAAACCTTTTTTGTGTATCTCATTCAAATTGCGGGAACTCGCTGCGCTCGTCCCGCAAACATTCATTCGTTACACAAAATCGGACTTTTCGTAACTGGTTACATAAATAGCTATTATTTCGGTCAATTAAACTCAGCGCACCAAAATTTCACAAGCAGAATGAGGAGAAAATTATAAACATACTGAAATTAAACAATTATCCCGTTCCCTTCATTAATAGAGTTATTAACAACTATAAACCTTCGCTTCTGAACAACAATTATGTAAAACCGGCTCTGAGCGATTCACTGTATTTTTAATTTCCATATATTAAAGGTCTATCGGAAAAAATCCAGTGAAATAAACCCCATAAATTTTTTCGCCAAACCCATAAGTGACCCATTCGTCACCCGGGAATTATTATAGTGTTGATGACGTCCATTAGCTTCATCGAGGGTTCGGTATCGGGTTCCTGAGTGGCATCGGGACTGGAATGTAAGCTCAGGTCGACTGTCACATGGAGAAGACGGCGTTTAAAAGAGAGATGCAGAGATTTTTTTTGTATTTGTTAAAAAGGGCGGGCCTGGTAACCCGAGGATGGTGGAATCTATAGTGTTGTAAATGATGAGCCATCGATGGGAAATGTATTCCCAGAAAAGAATTTTGTTATTCAGGGAAACACTCCTGAGACGACCTGAGATCGTTAGAGCCTATGTGTGTGTTGTTTACGTTTCGTCCCGGGGTCTATCTTGGACTCAACAGTAAAGCGTGGTAGATCCCTGCCTTATACGCCCGGGTGAGAGTTCATAGTTGGGTCTTGTATTTGAAGACAAATTCGGCGCAGGAAAGGCGGTGTGATGTTATGAAGGATTTCGACTAATGGTTCCACCTGTGAGTCGGTGAGTGAAGATTCGGCGCTGCCACCTCTGAGTCGGTGGAGGAACTTCCGCCACAATACTCCCCTCCCAGCGACAACGAGAACGGAGGTTGTACGATGGGAGAGAAGCGAGGCTCTTTCTGCGACCTGAAGGAACGAAGTTATGTTGCTGTTGCTTGGCCGAGGTGAGTGAGATTCCTGGTTGAATGGTTCCAGAGATTGACCTGTGTGAGATTATTCCGCGTTGCAGGAGTGAAGAGAGAGTTTGCTGGACGCTGCATGCTTGGGTATGAGAGAGATGCTGCTCTGGTAGTCTCGTGGCGTTGAATCTCGGAAAATTGCGTGTTGCTTTTGCCGAGGGTCAAGCAATTGTGGCGTCGCTTCTTGATATTGAGGCATTGGAAATTTAGTTGTATCCGCTACACAACTCACTTACTGAATCAGCGATTTTAGCGGTTTTATCGAGCGGTAGGTCCTTGAGTGGAGCCAGAATAGCTTCAATATTTTTTGGTAGCCTGCTTAACCAAAGAGTGCCAAGTACGCCTTTGGCAAATTTGTCGCTAGCTAGGCTTCGAAGGTGCTGTAAAAACTGAGTTGGTTTTCTGTCTCCTAAGGGTTCATTCTGGAGTAATCGGTGTGTATTAAGTTCTTGCAATGTGCCTAGTCGTAGAATGAACTCTGTTTTTAGAAGGATATAAGCGTTCGGCTTGAGATTTTGTTAAAATATTCCTGATTTCGTGGGCACACCTTTGATTTAAACCGCGTAGTGCATACCCATATTTCGTGGAATCTTTGGTTATTCCAGCGGCGTCAAAACTTCCTCCTAACATCAGTAACCATAACTCTGGATCTGACGAACTGAACGGTGGCATTTTAACGCTGATAAGGTCGAACGATGTTTTGGTATCATCTCCCGAGTCAGGCATCATTGATGTTTTATCTCTTGTATATGCCACTTTCACGTATATATCCACGCACTTTTCTATCATGTTGGGATCACCAATTTGTGGGTGCGAGTTCATAGTTGGAACTTGTATTTGAAGACAAATTCGGCGCAGGGAAGGCGGTGTGATGTTATGAAGGATTTTGACTCATGCCGCCACCTGGGACTCGGTGCGTGAAGTTTGCACCCTTTTGCACCCCAAAATCGAATAAGTCAGCGGAAAACCCGGGCAAAGTTTAATAAACTATAAGTGAGCATTGTTCTCTATAAATATCATAGTTGTCTAAATATTTATATTCAAAGCGATATAGCAGACGGCACGTTTTCAATTACCGAATAGTAAAACGTAAACTGCGATAGCCATGTGGCCTATCCCTGGAAGTAAGTCATAACAAATAAAAACAGAGTATCAAGGACTTGCATGAGCGTGAAGCAATCGTGATTTCCTTTTCGTTATAGTCGCTTGCTGTGATGGGATCCCGATTTTACTGTATTACAATCTAAAAATATCGACAAAAAGCGAAATTTCTTCCATATGCTTTAACGAACGTATATGTGTACGCATACTCTTATTTTTCTACATTTGAAAACCAGCAGGATTTTAACCAGGCTGGTTGTAAGTTGTAACCAGTGGGCCTGCCGTTAAATTAAGCTTCACCACAAAAGTTATATTTCTAACTTTGGCACGATTTGTCATTCTTTTCTTATCCTTAAGTTTGTTACGTTTTTAAGGCATCGCACCGTCGTAATCAACAACAGCGTAAAAGCAGTTTTTCTGAAACGATGTAGGGGCAACTGGCGGAATTGGGACAAGGCAGGAAAACTTCACAATTACCTTTTTGTCGACGTTTCCTTTAATTGTCATGATGATGTTTAAGTACAATTAAACGAAACATCGACGAAGAGACAGTTGTATTGATTCTGAGACACAATGTTCATCCAGTTTTTTCTAAAATTGACCAAAGGGGTATTGCCTCTTTTTTCTCAATTGCTAAGTTTAACGCCTCGTAACTTGAGAACAAATAGACCGATTATAGAAAATGTAAGTCACAACACACCGCTTTGACGTATTGTCCCGCCTCGAAAGCTCCCGCAAAGTACTCCAACATGTCCAGCGCGGCACTCTTGGTCGACCTCCCAGCTCTAAACCCAAACTGACAGTTCAGGAAAAGATTATTATCCTCAAAATAATTTGGGAGTTGCTGCTTCAGTAGATACTGGCTCAAAAATCTTAGACATTGCAAATAATAAGGAGGTTGGACGATAATGGTTCATGTCCTTTTTGTCGTCTTTTTTATGAACTCTTGATTTCTTTAGACCGTTTGGAAACTTTCCTTTTCTCATGCAGAGATTGAAGAGTCTAGTCAATGGAGAGACCAATAGATCTCTCAGGTATCTAAGGAGGGGAACTTCATCTCATACATGTCTCTGCTGTTTTTATTCTCAAGTGAATCCAAAGCATCCCTGACACACACGCAACTGACCTGAGAGAAGCCAAAACCCGCCCATTCAGGAGCACCCCTTAAACGCTCCTGCAGGAACTGTTCGGGAACAATATCAGCGTTCAGTAGGCACGATAGGATCCTGTCAGCCAGTCCTCGGCTTTCCCGCGCGCTCCGCCATCTCTTAAGAGTATTTACAATGCTCCAGGAAGCTCTGACAGCATTGCCCGAAGTAGCAATGTGCTCAGCGTTTCTCACTCTCACATTATCTGTATTTTTGTCTCAAACCTTGCACAAGTTGCCCGAGCTCCTCTGTCGGTGCAATCCTCTAATCCTCCTTCGTTAAGCGGAGGTTACCTCGCATTTCCAATTTATTGACTGAGGAGCCAGAGGCTTGCCCCTTTTAAGAGGAAACGATTCACGAAATGCATTCATCAGGAAGTCAAGAACGCCATCAAAGAACACATCAGACTCCTCACTCCCAAAACCCCAATTCATTCTCTCCAGACGCCGAAGGCTTGCCATCGACAGGAAGCCAAAACTCAAAGCCAATCGCAGAATGGTCCGAAAGCAAGGGGTCAAAAACGTCAACCGTACACTGCAACACATCAGAAAAATTGACAAATACGTTACCTATACAGTTCACAGCATTCGTTGGCTTCAATATTGTCGATGGAGGCTAAATTCTCTCATTAAATCACTTATTCATTGACTCTTATTGTTGTCATTGTTGAAAATAATATTAAAATTTCCATTTATCATTCTATAAGACAAATTAGTAAGAATTGATATAGATATAGATTGAATAATAGAAGTAAGATAAGAATTTATCTTCTTCTTCTTCTTACTTCTATTATTCAATCTATATCTATATCAATACTTACTAATTTGTCTTATAGAGCAGCAAAGGAGGTCTGGATGACTGAAAGGTGCAAGGAAATTGAAGAATTAGAACGACGAGAACGAATTAGGACGACGAAGAAAAGTACGACAGTTTCAGCCTACATAAAAAAACAAAGAAGTCACCGGTGAAGATGAAAAGGGCGCACTGGTTGCTGACTTCGATGCCACATTGAGACTGTGGCAGCAATATGTAACTCAACTGTTTGATGACAAAAGAACAGAGACATATGACATAACTATATCAAAGAGCTCTCCAGAAATAACGAAGGAGGTGTTGCAGTAGGTAAGCAGTAGGGCCAGATGAGGTACATTGTGAGGTCTTGAAACTGCTGGAAGAGCGTTCAATCAGTGTCATAGTGGATCTATTCAATAGCACTTATACATCAGGAGTAATTCCCAGAGAATGGCTGCTTTCCACCTTTGTTCCTATCCCGAGAAAATCTCGAGAGTCAAAGTGTGATGATCACAGACTAATAAGTTTGATGAGTCAGGTTCTGAAGGTCTTTATAAAAATTATACATACCTACTAGAATATAAAAAAAATGTGAGGCTGAAACATCAGACACACAAAAAATGTGAGGCTAAAACATCAGACACACAATTTGAATTCCGCAACGGAATGGGCACGAGAGAGGCCATCTTTGCTTCGAATGTCTTGCCTCAGAGATGCCTACATGTAAACCAAGACCTTTACGTATGCTTCATAGATTATAGTAAGGCGTACGACATTGTCAAGCATGAAAAGCTTCTGGATACACTCCAAGAACTTGGCATTGATTACCACGATGTCCGAATAATATAAAATATCTACTGGGGACAAACTTCTAGAGTGAAATATGACAATGCTTTGACCGAACAAATTAGTATTCGGAAGGGAGTCAGACAGGGCTGTGTTCTCTCTCCTATGCTATTTAATACTTCCTCGGAGTTTGTTTTTCGGGAGGCATTTTAAGAGGAGCTGACGGGTATAGCAATCAGTGGCAGAACTGTGAACAACATCAGGTACGCTGACGATATCGCTGTAATAGCAAGCTGCATCAAAGACCTGTAGAGGCCGGTAGACGAAGCAACAGTAGTTAGCGAAGATTACGGGCTGAATATTAATATCAATAAAGCAAAAATGCTACTAATATCCAAAAGAAACTTCAGTGGTCAGCTGACTATACGCAATAAGATGGTTGAGCAAGTCCATCACTTCAAATACTTAGGAACTATCATAAATGAAAATGTTGCACACAAACAAGAAATCTTGTCAAGAATTGAGCAAGCGAGGACATGTATGAAACTTTAAGAAAACTGCTGACAGCCCGAGATCTATCTTTGACTTTGAGAGTGAGAATGGTGCGGTTTTGCGTCTTTCCAGTGTTACTATATGGTCTTGAAGGATCGACACTGAACAAGGAAACATCGAAGAGTCTGGAATCGTTTGAGTGGTGGCTGTACCGCCGAATGTTGACCGCCAGATCTCCTGGATGGACCGCATTACGAACGAACAAGTTCCGGAAAGAATAAATAAGGAAATGGAAATTCTTTTCACAATTCAGAGAAGAAAACTAGAGTTTCTCGGGCATGTTATGCGTATTCAAAATATGAAATTCTACATCTCAGCAGGAGAAGATCGTGGGACGCAGAAGCGTCCTAGAATTTCCTGGCTACGTAACCTGCGAGACTGGTTTGACCTCTCATCTGTCGAATTATTTCGGGCAGCTGCCTTTAAAGTTAGAATAGCCGTGATGATCAGCAACCTCCGAAGGAGAAGCTGAGATCAAGAACAAGAAGACAAATTACCTCCAGCGCGGACGAATTCTAAAATCCCGTACATCACGTCCATGAACACATTAATTCCGACCGAATGGTTTTCGTTGTTCACTACTAGATTAGTTGTTGTTGTATATTATTGTTTTTGTCTAAAAAATCTCGGCCCAGTGAGAAGTTAAAACGCTCAAAGCAGACACCTGTAGGCCAGAATGATCCATTGTAAACTTTATCCTATAAGTTCAGGTGCAACGCCAAAAATGAAGCGCACTTTAGTACTTTTGGTATCTTTAACATATCGCTTTACATAGATTTTCTCTACAGCAATACTAGCTTGTTTTGTCACATAGTCCTTTATAGTCTTTTCGCTCACAGTCTCCTTTACTCGTGACAGAAAATCCCACACTCTTTTACCCTTTGTTTTAGATTCTGCAAAATCCGTGCCAAATGCTTCATTCACATGAGTACCTCGCTCAGGCCTTTCCCTTTTGACTTTATGAACCTTCTTCCGACGATTTTCATCACCACTGGGAGGCGGTCGAGGCAAACGTGGCCTTCCCGTGCTATTTCCAGCGTCTGGCAGCACCCCACCCTCCCCACTCTCTAAAGATGCCAGCGATGAACTCACTGTGTGTGCTCAAGGGCGGAGGTTTCCGTTTGTCGACCCTTCCTCTCGGTTCGCTCCACATTAGTACTCCGTGCACTCTCTCGATTGACCCCTCCGTTTTCATTCTGCCCTTGATCCGCCGGACACCTCCCACTACCTGCTTCTGCTCTGTTTACTCTACGCCACTGCGTATGTACCAGCAGCAAGGTTTGAGGTTCAATTTTCTCCGAATTTGCTGGGGGCTTCGATGACAGACCCTCAAGAGGCTCGAAACCTCCTGCAACGGGCTTCGATGTTCTCGCATTTTGGCTCACTGCCTTGCTATCCATGGAGACCTCTCGGCCCTTGCAGGCTTCTTATTTCTAGCTGGAATAAACTAAATTTGGCATTTGGTAAGCATTGGTAATTAGTCCCGTTCTACTAACTCCAGACTGCCCAAGCTTATGCCCCGGGCATTGGTTGTCCTGTTAAAGTGTGCGAATTGACGTTAACATATTTCTATTCAAATCCTTAAGCACTTTATCTCCCATACTGGCTTTTATCAAGTTGAAAGAGGTGAATATTTCAACATGATAAAAAGAACCTAAAACATATATGATTTCGCCGAAAGGTACAATTTGATTTTCTCCAAATTTAGCTGTTAAATAAATAGAAAGCGAGGCCTGTGAAGAAATTCGTTTTCAAGAACTATATCAGGCTTGGCGGTTGCAAACATTGAAAAGCAAGTGCATAATTTAAATTATTGTTTATTGTGTTGCTCAGTTTCTTATGATTTTCACTTATCTTCCACTTACTTTTCTTACATATGTTTGTTTTAAATAAAACTTTTCTTTGTAGACGTTGTAGCTACTTTTGACATTTAAGGGCGATTTGCGCACGGGCAGCCTCTAGTTTAGGATGGCCCCTGCGCGTTGCAAATTTTATTATACAGTGCGGCCATTTCAAAACTTACCACCCCTACCTATTCCTTAATGAACAACGTTTCCAGAAAACCCTGATATACGTCAATAATGTTTTTAAGGGGGACGAATATTGGTGTTAAACTCCGAGGGAATAGCCCTAGGCGCCAGGACCTTATAAAAATGTTAAATGAAAGGTATAGGTTCCCGATAGAACATTCGAAAGTGTCTATTCGCACACTGATGCTTTAATTTAAAAAGTAATTCCAGGGAAGTGCTGTTAAAAGTAGACACTATCGAATGTCGATCCTTTTATTTAACATTTTTATAAACATGATCCTGTCACCTAAGACTACGCCCCCGGAGGATTAAAACACCAATAGTCGTCCCCTTTAAAAATATTACTGACGTGTGTCAGGGTTTTCTGGGAACGTTGTTCATTTAAGGAAAAGGTAAGGGTGGTAAGTTTCGAAATGGCCGCACTGTATAGATACCTAACATCCATTGAATACATTCGGACAACTAATTTGTTTTTTTTTGTTCTTATTTCAGAATTTATGGAGATGATGACGGGTGAGGTGTAACAACCAGCAACAACTCCCAACAGTTTTAGGTGCATTTTTTTTTTATTTACTGAACCATATACACGAAAATCCCGAATGTGAAACAGTATATATAATATGTAAAATACTCTATTTTAGTTACACAACTTCATAAGTTTACTATATTATTATTAATCTATTTGGAATAAAAATACGTTTTGTTATAAATGCGACATTGTAAGATAATTTGTACCTTCCGCAAGCGAATAACTTTTTTTTTCAATTTAATAAGTGTATGCATGTGTGATATTAGTTAGTAAATCACGAATATAGTACATGTGTCATTTTACATTACTCGTTTACCACTGATCGGTATCAGATGATTTTACATGCAAGAATCAAAACCAAGTACGTCAATAACGTACAGGACATTCGTTAGCGACCTTGATGCCAAAATATGGGGACTCGAAACCGATTCACTAATATAAATCTCGAAACGTACTTGGTAAGAATCACACACTTCCGTATCTAACAAATTACCCTCACACGCACGTCGAGTAACCGGAGTAACTAGTAAAGGTATCGGCAATATTGGAAGTCACGAATCGCGAACCAAGTGCTTTCGGTTCTAGTTCGTGATTCGTGGACAGTTCTAACTACACGTGGGTCTAACTGTGCCACTTTCAAACGGGCGCTCATTTTTTGGCACGTGCAGAAATTGCAAGATACGAGGTATTGTGTTTCCACCCCCTCCTTTTGCAGTCCAAGGCCAGCAATGCAAAAGATAGGCAATGTCCTGTATGCTATGGAAGTACGAGATCAAAACATGTATAGGCCGTCCATAACAACGTTTTTAAATGGTAATCGTAATTGGATTTTAGCTATAGCACAACAATCTTAACAATATAAGAATATAGATAAATTTAATGATGGCACAACGATAATAAACTATATACTTAAGGGGAGTATACTCAAATCGCTTATTGTTAGTACCTACTAGTAAAGAAATGATAAACGTAAATTAAAAATAACACTATCTTCTTTAAAATAAAACATCACACACAATATCACATCGACCATAAATAAAATATGATTCTGAGCAAAGCATAATTTTTATTATTATTTGTCACTTTTTTTGCTAATTTAATAACTTAAAAATGTTGAGTATTTAGGACATTTCAGAGGTATTCACTATTGCAGTGTGCAAGTCGTCACATAGAAGTGCAGCTGGTACGCGGGGTGATTTTCAAGTGTTTGAAAACCTTTTCCCTGAATTCCGAAAGAAAGTAAAAGTTACACGTAGAGAAAAACATCACAGTTACCTTGATGCCGAGTTTTAGAAGCGTATTGGATAAGATCATAAAGGAAAGGTTGAGAAGTTATGAGAGGAAAGATTTGTAAAACGAAAATCAGTTTGGTTTAATGGCGAGAAGAGATACAGTAATGGAAGTGAGGAGGTTGGAAGATATACAGTGTGTTTGTTTCATGCGTTCCCACCAATGCTACCGCCGAAACGGTAAAAGTTACAAGGTCGCTTAAATCAGGAAAAAGTTGCCTCTTGTTGGGCTACTTTTTAAGATTCCACTTCAAGGTTGTCAGATTTCGGTGGTTTCCGAATTATTTGTAAAAATTTCTGAAAATTTCAAACTCTTGTATTTCGTGAACTATTTAAAATGTTTAATTAGAACCAACTCGTTTTCTTTTTTTTTTAAATATGGACTTGGACTTTGTATTCAATATTTCGGGGGCGCTAGTCATTTCTGAAAGAATATTTTATGCTGTGGTTTGGTAGACTTTATCTCTTTAATAATTCTCCAAATAAAAAATCCATAGGCGTGACATTGAGAAAACGAGATGGCTACAATATTGGACTCTTATACCGTGTTGAATAGTTAGAAAACGCGCGATGAGGGGAGCTCCATTGTTCTGAAAGTATTCAAAGTTCGCTAACATACATAGTCTATTAAGTCCTGCAAATCGTTTTCCAAAAAATGTGGGTACTCATCTACTGTTAAGTGATGTTCGAAGAAAAATGGGCCCACAACTATAGTATCCAATATTTCGAACCACACGTTATTACCACATCTGTTTCTCCATGAAGAAGTTGCTTTCCCTAGGCGCAGAGATAACGGATATTTCAATCAGACCCACCACAATTGATAAATCGGCTTTCATCAGTCCACATTATCCTCTTAAAAATGTTCGTATCACGCCTTTGGTATCCGATATTGCGAACCACACGTTAACACCAAATCTGTCTTGAAATGCTGTTTCTCTATGAAGCTGTTGGTTTCCTTGCGTGCAGAGATAATGCATATTCCAATTAGACCAAACAAAATTCGGCTTTCATCCGTCCACATCATCTTCTTACAAATGTTCATATCACGTCTTTGGTACCCAATATTGAGAACCGCACGTTAACACCAAATCTTTCTTGAAATGCTGTTTCTCTATGAAGATGTTGGATTCCTTGGGTGCAGAGATAATGCATATTTCAATTAGAGCAGCCATAAATCGGCTTTCATCTGTCCACATTATCTTCTTACAAATGCTCATATCACGTCTTTGGTATCCAAAATTGTGAACCACAAGTTAACACCAAATCTGTCTTGAAATGTTGTATCGCTATGAAGTTGTTGGTTTCCTTGGACGCAGAGATAATGCATATTTCCATTCGACCAACCATTATTGATAAATTGGCTTCCATCCGTCCACATTAACTTCTTACAAATGTTCATATCACGTCATTGGTATCCAACCCAACTAGCAATTATAGTTCCAGTGTGGACTCAACGGATTTATTACCACGCTTTTACTGAAATGGGGAATGATTTTGTAGTAACGGCACCGTAGCGGCGACCACTTTTGGGACTAACCCAGTTACGTTCCAGGGACTACCCTGGGTGTCAATTTGTAGTTGGCGGGTGGTTACTCTTACTAACTGCGACCAAAGAACGACGCTTTTCATTCCGCGACATCTAGGTCATTCCATCTTCCTCTTTCTACTGCGATTGAATGCCACACTGTCCATACTTACGTTCGACGGAGATGAAGTTGGAGTTTAATGGCGGTGCGAAACGGTTTGGTATGGGTTATCAGATAGGTATACGCCAATAATAAATCCAGGCGGATATCGGTAATTTCGTTAAAAAAATCTAGACGCACCGAAGTGTACTGATTAAAGCTGTTATGGTAGATCGAAAAACAGCAAAGCGCCTTCAAAATAATGTAAATTTAATAAAACATAAATAGTTTTTTTACAAACATTTTAGTTTTGCTCTGCATTTTCTAATAAAAAGTATGCCTCAACGAAGTGAAATGACTATATGACGCTAAAGGTAAAGTTAGACTTATTATACATTACTAATTATCCCGAAAGTATGGATTTTTATTTGATGCTTCATTTTGCACAAAATGGCGCTTGAACTTCTAATCATAAACATGTCATCCACGGCAATATATACTTCAACGTTCCATAAACAACTTTAAAGGAAATTTTACTTGATATTGAGTAACTATTTCGAACATTTTGCCTCTTAACAGTAGATCTTACTTTAGGGTAACATTTGCAGTTATTAATAGTAACTGGAACCATTGAATCCTACTAAATAATCGTCTACTCTATAGGATTTTATTTTACTATTTCGAGAGTAAGAATTACTTTAAAATCCTACTATATAGTAAAAACGACTTTAAAGTAAATTTGGTGACGTTAGCGGAACTCCCAAAAATAACTTTGAGGAGTAAATTTTAATAGGAACTATTACTTTGCTGTTACCGCAAATATGGCATTAAAGTTGTGGGACTTCTAAGCCATCAAATAAAGTTATTTTTACGTAATACTTTATATTACTTCTTTTAGGTATATTTTACAATATAGTAGTAAATTGGAGTAGAATTTGCCAAACTGCAATTCATTTTGTGTAATTTCTACTTTGGGAAGGTTATTGGAACTATAAATGCTAGTTGGGAATATTCCAATTAAAAAGTTATTACACTTCCTAGTTACATTCTTCTTTTATCAGGAATAGTTCACGAAATATAGAAGAATGAAACTCTGAGAAATTTTCACATCTTTCCAAATCACTCGAAAACCACTAAAATGTGGCAACCTCGAAGTGAAATATTATAGGATCTTACCAAAAGGCAACTTTTTCCTAAATTAAGCGACTTTGTAGCTCTTACCGTTTCAGAGATAGCAATGGAGGTAACACATTAAAGAAGAACCCAGTATATTAAGGGAAAATAGGGACTCACTCTATAGTGGTGACATTGGATCTGTCTGACGCCTTTAATTAGGCTTGACCGATAGTGTTGGACAGAAAGTTGAAAGCGAACGGTTTCCCGTGTGACCTATTACAGCTATGTTGCAGTTTTCTAAGAAATATGTTGGTAAAGAGTGGTGATGTAGTGACTGAAAGGGGTTGTCTTCAGGAGTCGACCTTTGGTCCTTCTTTGTGGTTGGTGGTTATGGAGGGTGATTGAAGAGAATGAAAGTGATGGTTAGTTCAGGTTAGGGTTGGAAGAAGGGCTCTACGACGCATCGCTAGGAAAATCTGTGAGAGAGATTGAAAAGAGTGGGAGATAGCACGAAGGGTGCGCAAAGAATGAAAAGAGAGGAGATTAAAAATTAATCTAGGGAAAACGGAGTTAGTGTTTGTGGGGAGAAGTGGGAGAATTAGGGCGTCAGTGGCAAGATTAAATGAAGAAAGAGTGGGATGTATTGACAAGGTGTAAAACTTAGAAAAATAAACTGAAATTGTTACTTTGAAACTTACCTCGACGTATATTGCATTGTTCATCTGTCCAAATCTTTTGTTTATCATCAAATTGAAGTATGAGCGTTTGAATAGCAGGACAATAAAGCTACTTCACTTTTTAGAAATCGCCAACATTTCAACCTTTAATAGAGGTCTACTTGAGGGCTTTTTCAATCAGAGAAGCTTGTTATGAAAATCAAAACTAAAATTAAAGTACCATATCGGTACTTGTAAGTACTTCCACGGGTATTAATTGCACTTTCAGACAAAAGGCCACAGGACAACAAGACGGCCTGAGAAGGAGTAGTTGTTGAGTTCTTCTCAAGCCGTCTTGTTGTCATGTGGCCTTTTGTCCGAAATATGCCTCTAGCTCGTAGATGTACTAATACTTTATTTTAATTTTAGTTTAGATTTTCATGGCAGGCTTCTCTAATTGAAAAATCCGTGAAGAAGACCACAATCAAAGGTCGAAACGTTGGCGATTTCTAAAAAGTGAAGTAGCTTTATTGTCCTACACCTGCTATTCAAACGTTATAGTAGTTATCAAAAGACGCTAAGCACAGACAATATCAAACTGAAACTGTAACAGTGAGCCTAAAGAAAAATTTATCCCCCAGCGCCCAGCTGCAACTACCTACCACAAAATCACAATCCATGCTTTGAGCACTACTAAATATCTAAAAAAAGATACGCAAATAAACGCCTCATATCCGTAAAGGCCTTGTATAATTATTATTATTTGAAATACTGTGGAAATTCGGCAAATATTTCTTTAAGTAAATGTTGATCCCTCTTACTCAACGTGCTCTCCTCGCAGAAAATCCTAGTAAAACATTTCAAAATATCCTCGATTCTGTGCCTATGTTCGTGGTAGTTCGTGTTCCGCAAAACTCGCCTGCAGAGTTCCAAATAATCATGGCGTTTCTGGAATTAGTTGTCTTCTATGTCGACTCATAAGTTCTCCACTTCTATAGTAGCAGTTCTACTTACCTTATCACCAGGGGAAAGATCCGCTATATTTCTAACTACAATATCTATTAAAACTTTGGTATCGTTGGTGTAGAAAAGGTCAGCGATAGTGCGTCTGCTGAACATGTCTTTAAAAAGTTTTAGCAAGGAGTGTGGTGGAGCCGGTTCATGGTCGAAAATCCTTATCGGATCCTCTGCAGAATAAAACCTTATTATGAAAAATCTATATCTAGGGTGCCCCCAAGCAGCAAGCTAACGTCACGGTTACGTTATTAATGGGTTCTTTTTTGGGTTTAAGACGTCACCTGACCGAAAAAAGTGACGTTAATTATACGTCAACATTGCTAACCTATTTAAAACGTCGATTAAGTGTCGTAACAAAAGCCGCATTTTTTGGTCCTTGTGTGTTTTCTATTACGCATTCACTTATTTTTGTCATCTAGTTCCCTTTGAAACCTTCATTTTTTTATACCCGTCTCCTTTTAGCACCTGTTAAGAAGATACGATAAAAATGTCAAAGTCAAATTTCCTACGCCTACTTGACGACAATATTAAGCGTATGGCTTATATGGGTCGTTATTGGCTGACCCGTATTAAACGTGAACTAACTGTCGTAAAAAAACCGACATTATTTGGTCATTGTGCGTTACACAAATACGCAAATATTTCAACTAAAAAGAATTAAACCGAGATTGGAACGTTTTTGGTTATACGGTGCTTTCATTAGTCAATAAACGTCATCTAGAAGGCTATGACAAAAAAGAATGACATTATCGAAATAAATGAACTTTTGCTCCTTCACCCATTTGACATTTCAAGGCAACTAGATGACATTTTCAAATTAACACTCCTTATTTCAGAAATCTTACTTGTGATATTATCACATTAATGTTAATAATATGATAAATAAATAAATGTTAATCAAGCAACCTTGCTATATCTGTAATATATGTATAATAAAATGTTATTTTCAAATACCCTAAGATTCAAATTGGCCGCCCACCGCATTATGAGCTTCATACAACCGTTCGCAGCGCTCGCAGTGGTGTAGTTTTGCACGTTCAATGTTGCCAAAGAGCGCATAATTCCGAGACCTAATGGAGAATACTGAGGCGGGGAATTATATTGCTAATATTTTTAGAAATTTAATGGTATAAAAATGTAACTGTTTTACGGCCTATGCACATATACAGGGTGATCGTACCTTATACGTATCTAGAAACAGCTCTTCACATATTTATTTAAAGTTTTTATGTGTGGCCATAAATGCATCTAAACTCTATTGCTAAAATATTTTCACCTTTGCGGTGCTGCCTGAGTTTTTCACCGGTCAATGGTTTTAAACACCCGTTTCAAGTCGATGAAAACTGCAAGCACTACGTCTCCCTGGTTTATAGCTTTTCTCCAGTTTGCACACACATACTGCAGTGCAGACTCAGTTGAATGAGCACCCCTGAATCCTGATTGGCCGCAAAATAAAAGTTTATGCGTTTCAAAGTATTCCCTAAGTTGCTGGCATGCAACAACCTCCAGTATTTTATCTATAACGTGCAAAAGATTTATGGGTCTATAGTCACCTGCGGTTTGATGTGTCTCAATTTTGGGTTTTGGCACAATAATGCTAATTTTTAGGTCTTCTGGCACTTTTTTTAGGCATCCTTAGGTCTTCTGGAACTTGTCTTTTCTTAGTCAGTGACGTACTTATGAGATCTAGCAATGGGTAACCAATCACACAGAACAAGTCTTTTACCAGCTGAACCCTTATTGATATATAAGACTGTAAAGGCTTTCACGGCCGGTCAAAATTCAATCTAAAGTGTTTTCCGGGCTTTAAAGCCGTGGTCCAATGGAATTTCTCGTGGACTAACCTGACGCTTCGACTACAGCTGCGGCAAATATTATTAAAGGCGATGAGGCAATGGGCGAAGTGATCTCCAGTGCTTCACGACGTTGACTGATTCGACTGTGGGGAGCTCCGTGGTATTTATTCCCCCGCGCGCCGTCGCGCTGCAGTGGAGGAACTGGGGTGGGGGTAGTGGTGGCGCGGGTTTCGGCGCACTTCAGTATATCATAGAAATCAAGTCTCGGATAGAAACGCTGCGATTGATATAAGATATCCACCTCGTTGAAACCGATGTCGTGACCTTCGGAGAGAGCGTGCTCTGCTACTGCTGACTTTTGTGTTTGTCCCAGCCTGAAACTCTTCTTGACTTCCGTAATCCTCGTATTGACAATGCGTTTTGTGATGACAATGTATACCGATGCGCAGTTGCATGGAACTCGGTAAACTCCGGGTGCCGATAGGGGATCTCTGAGATTTTGGCCGATTTCAAGCTCTGTGGTATTGTTCGAGTAAGTCTAAAGACAGTTTTAACACTGTGCTTTTTCAATAGCCTGCCGATCCTGTCCGTTACTTGATGGATGTATGGTAGACTAGTCTATCCGCGCTTTTCTTTATCTTCGCCCGTTGTTCTTTCTTGGCGCTCTACATTCCTTGGACCCCTGCTTAAAAGCTCGGAAAACGCTTTAGATTGAACTTGGTTTGTCGTTGGTTTGTCGCTAGATCCTTTATTTTTAATGAAAAATACAATTTTTTTAAGCTCTGCAATATCTAAGGCTTTAAGCCCATCAAGTTGACATGTTTCAACGTCCGGTATTGTTTTTCCACCGTTTAGCTTCTATACTATTGGAAATGTCAATAAAACTATCACGATAAAAAATTTTGAAGTTATTTTGAACCAGCTCTGCGCTATTTTCAAAATCTATTTGTGAAAAGTCTGTGTCCTTCTTTCTTTTTTCCCCCAATTAAATCTTTTAGTCTCCTCCACATTTTGTTCTCATCTCTTTCACATCCTTCAATATTCTTATTATAATATGATTGTTACTCTTGGCGTATTACTGCAGTTACTCTGTTTCGTGGCCCTCCTGCAGAAACAGAACGAGTGCAAAGCTCCTTCAGGACTGCAGAGATGCTCTAGAGTCACTGACAGAAACAAAAAAAGTAATTCTAGGATGGGCTCCTGGTCACAGGGGCATTGAGGTTCCCAGACGTGCTTTACTGAACCGGAGCCATGTCTAGGAGTAATTAATAGGTACGTCTCTCACATTCTAAATGAGTGGGCGTGGGAAAATACAAGGACAAACTGGACACAGTCAGGAATATTTAATCTGCCCTAACCCGGATAAATCCAAGGCCTCGTGGCTACTTGGGAGTGGGAGTGCCTGGGAGACCTTATAGCAATCCTCATTGGCTGCAGACTAACGAAGACACTTGCACCTCCTCGGAATGGTCCTCTCTGCACCCACTGTGGAGCAGGGGAAGATTCGTCTTACCACTTCCTGGGAGTGTATTATAGGTGGGCGCAACTGCGCCACAAGACACTGTGAGCCGCCTTCCTCCATCGAGAGGAGCTTCCGACTCTGAGATGGGACGAGATACTCTCCTTCATTAGGGGGACGGGTCGACTCGTGGAGGGGATGAGGACCCACGCGGACTAGGGATGGGTGGATCGGGGGGGCCTGTGAAAAGGGCGTTTAAGGCCTAGTCGCAAGGCGTCGACCTCCATAATGTATACTACTACTGCTACCACTACTACTACTCTGTTCCGTGTAATTTGTATTCTTCCCAATTTTCAGGTCTCCTAATAAGCTTGAACTCTTTGTAGGATCTATCTCTTTGTTTTTGAGCTGTACCTGTCATTCACGGAGATTTTTGGGTAATAATTCTTTGTAGTGGTGATATTTTTTCAATTGCTGTTTGAATAATATTCATAATATCGCGGTAAATAACATCTTCACCTACAGCTGTATAATTCCAATTTGCGCCCACCAGTTCCTCAACAAGACTTGCTCTGGTTACATCATTATACTTCATAAACTTGGCATATTTTGGCAGTTGCTGGTTGTAAAATTGCGATAGAACAGATTTGTTAAGATTTGTCATTGTTGTCAGTGACCCAGTGTCTATAAATTTGTTTTTTTTTATTTGTGTTAAAATTACTGATTTACTTGTTGTTTTTGCAGAGGGAGAGAAATAATAACTATTCTAGTGCCGTTATTATGAAACTATTCATAATTCGTAGACGTTGTAACAAGATTATCAACCGCACATGCAGGAAATTCAATGAAACTTACCCAGAGCTTCCACCCATCGACAAAAGGAAATTTAACAGGATTCAAGGAAGGGTAATTAATCATGGTTGGCCACCTAAGTCACTCGACCTTACCCCACTCGACTTGTACTTTTGGGGTACCATCAAAAATATTGTTTACAAAACTCTAGAGAAGAACTACAAAATCGGATGGTACTAGCTGTTCGGAATTTAGATCCTATGGAAATTAGGCGAGCTGTAAGAGACGGTGTTACTGCTAGAGTACATAACTGTCTGGAAGTCAATGGAGATTTTAATATGAATATTTATTTCGAATATCATATACGTTTTGCTTCCTTTAATCAGGTCGATAGAAGTGAAAATAACGGGTGTAAGACAGAAATAACAACTTCACATTTGTGAAAGAGCCAACGTTTCGACCTTTATTGAGGTCTTCCTCAGGGCTAAAATATAAATACGTACATATAGCAAATATACAGTTACAAGTGCCTATAAACACAGATAAATTTAGTTATAAAAAATCAGATATAAGAACATGACTAACATTGAGTTATAAAAATCAGACAAGAGAACATGACTAATATTAACAATACATAATCACAATTATAAATCGTGCATCTCAATTAGCTGCGGTACCCAGCTTACCTTTTTCAATATGCGAAGTTTGTCAACTAGGAACAACATTCCACTGAATATAAAACACCTCCAGTTTCACGAAAAAACGAGCAAACCAGCACCATATAGGACGACACACACATTAGCGATGGCTGAGCTACAGCTAGGATGAAATTTGGTCTTTTAATGGGCAAACGAAATGTATGGAATGAACCGGCAGGTGATAAATATTTAGTTTGCGATTTTTTTTCCTCTTTTTCCCTAAATTTATTGTGTTTTTTTGCCGACACTAAGCATGAGAGCATAAGCAACCAGGGATCGATAAACCAAAATGCCCGTTTTCTCTTCTTGTTCTTCAGCTTTTTTTTAAATGTTGTAACAGATTGCAATATAAAACACTCACATTTTGTGTATTCGTTCTATCATTTACTGTATTGTTTATGTAAATATGGATCATTTCGCTTATTGTTCGCTTGCAATAATTCTTTTCGCCATCGAGAATGGAGACATTTGCAAAGTCAAAATCGTGGTTTAACTGGAAATGATGCTGCGCTAGGGCCGTTCTTTGTTTTTATTCCTATTGACTTCTCAACAATCATATTCGTGTTGGTAAGTTCTGTTCTTTAAGTATTGCCGCATCATACCGACCTAGCATTTACTACAATTCTGACATGCTACTTTGTATGTTAATTCCGAGGAAAGAGCGGTCGGTATTGGGTATTTCAATCTAGAGAAAATCTGATTTACAGTCTTGGTGTTGTAAAATGCCAGTTTGGTATCAGGATTACTCTGTGAAATTCGGTAATGAATTTTCTCCTCAGATAAGCCTTTAATATATGCAAAATTACAGTAAGGGAAGTTAGGAGACTTTCGTTCACGTGCAGTTAATGTAATTTGATATTGGTATTCGTTCCAAACACGATTAACCAAATTTGACGGGTAGTTATTAACTTTTAAAATGTTTTTAACCTTTCTAATATTTGTGTCGTGGAAAGTCGAACTACCAAGCCTGATGGCCCTATAAAACAAATTTTTAATAACTGATATTTTTTGACTTGCAGCGTGCAATTATAAATAATTGACTACTCTTCACGAAGCCGTGGGCTTAATATACCAATCTGTCAATAGAGTTCCGTCGTCCACTCTGATAACCAAAGTATCCAAAAATGGTAATCTATTGTCTACCTCCGTTTCCATAGTAAATTGTATTTTTTTATGGTAGGCGTTAAAATAATTAAGAATGTTCGGTACTTCGTTTCTTGGGCATGCCAAAATCGTATCATCCACATACAGTTTTAAAAACGGTATAGGGAAAGGAATAGTTTTAATCACCTCAGTGATTAGGTCGTCCATAACTTTATTGGCTAGAACAGGACTTGCCGGATTACCCATAGCCGAGCCATCAAGCTGTTTATAAAACCTTTCCTCAAACACAAAATAACTATTATCAAAAAGAAATTGAATTATTTCGCAAAAAGATTCTGGTGATAAAGTGGTGTACACTGAGATATGTTTCCATTTTTTTTTCACAATAGAAAGGACCCAAGCGCCCGGAATATTAGTAAATAGCGATACGACAACTAAGGACACAAAGACAAAATCGGCCGGCACTGCATGGACCCGACAAATTCCACAAACTCAAATTAATTTTTTATATTATGGTACGATGTTGAAGTAACTTTAACTATGTTGTGAACTAGACCAGCCAACTTGTACGTGGGAGAATTTCTACAGCTCACCACCGGTCTAAGGCTTAAAGTTTGTTTTTTGTCTTTCTCAGTCCATACAGTCGAGGCGACACACCATTATATGATTTTAGTTTTTTAGAAGTAGATTCACTTATAAAACCCATCTCCTCTAGTTTTTTAAGAAGGCAGTTGGCCTTAGTCTGTATACAAGAAGTGGGGTCACTAGTCAACAGTCTGTAAGTGTCCGGGTCATCATGATTAGCGATGCATGATTTATAATTGTGATTACGTAGTGTTAATTTTAGTCACGTTCTCTTGTCTGATTTTTTTATAACTAAATTTATCTGTGTTTATAGGCACTTGTAACTGTATATTTGCTATATGTATGTATTTATATTTTAGCCCTGAGGAAGACCTCAATAAAGGTCCAAACGTTGGCTCTTTCACAAATGTGAAGTAGTTATTTCTGTCCTACACCCGGTATTTTCGCTTCTATTTATTTCGAACATTTATTATAGATATTTTTATTTGACTGTACCGTTAAATTATTTTGGATTTTGCTGTAATAAGTTCTGCTAAATTTCATTTTATTAATAGGTAGTGGCACCGAATAAGTTTATTTGAATTTCCTGCATGTTCGATTAATAATCTCGTTACATTGTCTATAGATTAGGAATAAATTTAAAATAACGGCACTAGAATAATTTAATATTATTAATATATAGAAATATTTTCTCTCTCCCTCAGCAGAAACAACAAGTTAATCATTAATATTGACAAAAAGAAAACCAAATTCAAAGACACTACTGATGGGTAACTGATGTGGCGAAACTTCATCCACCAACTCACAGGTGGCAGCGCCGAAATAACTCATCGACTCACCGGTGGTAGCATTAGTCGAAATCCTTCATAACATCACACCGCCTTTCCTGCGCCAAATTTATATTCAAAAACAAGTTCCAACTATGAACTCTCACTCCGGCGTATAAGGCAGGGGTCTACCACGCCTTACTAACGACTCAAAGGTACACCCCGGGACGAAACGCCAACACCACATACATAGGCTGTAACGATCTCAGGTCGTTCCAGTGGTGTTTACCTGAATTACTTTTTTTCTATAGAATCTAGCCTGTAGTTAAAAGTTTACCTTCATATACATTGCAGAACTGCTAAAAATGTTGTATACAAATATAGACGTTTAATGACGTGAATTTAGCGTTCCGTGTTCCGTAACTAGCGCATAGCTATCACGTGAATGAAACGTCGGGATTATGACGTCAGTTGTCTGGGACATTTGACCATCCTTTTAGACTTCAATTTAACGTCAGTGCGACACGTCACCCATGTGACTAACCATCGTATTAAAAACGGGAAATTCACGTCAGCTTGCTACTTGGGGTATTATGTGCTGTGCTCACCTTCTCTGTTTAGAAGTAGCAGAATTTTCTCGCATAACGCTTTCGCTAGTTGCCGGTATTCCAAGGCGGTAAGCACGGGGTTACTTTTTTCGTCGTCAAATTGCAAGTTAAAAGAAATCAATAGATTTAGAAAAAGGTCGGGGATTTGTTCGTCTAAATCCGTATCTGGAGGGCATTCGATATTGTTTAAAACAAACGCCAAGAAGTCTTGTCCCAGATATTCTAAACATTATTCATTCGAATTATTCAGTATGTCCTAACTACAGGCACTTACCGAGATTCGTTACGGGCATAGGTTCGCCCATTGAGAACACCATGGTAAGCAACAACGACGAATAATTTAATTTTGGAATGTTTCGAGGATTCGACATCATATCCCTTAAAACAGAATCTCTTAACCAATACCCTGTATTGCAAAAAAATAATAGATACCTGGCCAATTCCCCGGGAAGCACCGAGTTCAACATTATATTAATAACAGTTTTATCTAAACTACATAACACCCCAAATGCTTGCAACAAGAGCTGCCTTATGGACCATCGAACCTCCATTTGATAATACTGAATGAGAGTGGTTATCACATGGTATTGGTCGGAGGATATCACGTGCCGTGATATGCTTGTGTCTGCGTTTGACTTCGAGTGCAACTCTCAATAATAATTCAAATTGAAGAAAAAATCATTGACTTACCAAAATTGATATAAGCTCGGTAATATATTCTTTAATAACACTTTCGTCTTCGTGCAACATCCAGCTCCTCTGCTGAGAATCCTCCTTGCAGCTGGTCAATTCGTTAAAAATTATTTTCAGTCGACTAGCGTCATGTGTTTGATCAATTTGGCCATCATCAACGACTAGACAGGATTGGGAATGTGATAATATTGTGCTAAAAAAAGGAACAAGAAATAGGAACCAAAAATACTAATATAGTTACTGTGGCAACCTTAAATAAGGAAAAACTGAGGCTGGTAACAACTCGTGTAAACCTTGAATAACAGTCTCCAACGCCACCCTGGACATTTCATGTGACAAATTTGTGTTAATCCTGACACTTTCCACAAGTTCGTATACCGACTGAGCAGTTATCACAGGCGTTATATTTGTTGCCGAAGTAACATGTAAATCAGATCTCCTTGAATCGTACAGACTGTCAGATCTGAAAAAGTCGTTTAATCAAAAGATCACTCCAATCGGCAGAATAACGAACAACCTCTTATTATTGGCTTCGAATATTTCCGATTTAATTTCCTCATGAATGTTTTCAATACTTTTGTGAATACTATCTAAACTTTTTTTAACGGGTTTAATAGGTTCTTCCAGTACCGTTTTCGATTTTGCATGTCCACCAGAGGGGCTATATGGCAGGTTGACAGGAGAATCCGATTCTTTATAGTTAAGCTGATGCGCATCTCCGTTGGAACCGATTGGACTTTGAAGACTCACACCTTGTTCTGCCTAGATTATAACAACCACAACTAATAATAAATGAAATTGAAAATTTTTTTATGGAGGCGACAACATTTGTGCCCCATAGAAAAACAAAGCTGCCCTAACGGGCTTCTTGGTTTCAAGTAACTGAATGATGCTTTCTAACCTAACTAAAGGAAAACTTAACTAAACTAACCAGGACTAATCTAATAAAAGAAAAACGTAACTGAACTAACCTAACCAAAGGACTTCACATAAAAAGGCAAACTGGCCCTTGCGGGCCCCTTTGCTCCCCTCAGGAAAATAAAGCGGCCTTAACGTTCAGATATGTGAGGGTAGTGCGTTAGGTTAGTTCAGAATGGGAAGAGTTCGAGCAGCGGTTCGAACTTGTGAACGAACCTAAACTAATCCAACCAAAGCAATAACATAACTGAACTAACCAAAATAAAGGAAAAAAACATAACTTAACCAAAAAATCCTAATGGAAAACCAAACCATTTGTATTAATATCATCTCAAATTGTGAGTGATATTATAGCATATGTACTATACAGGATGTTTCTTTTATGTGTTCTCACCAAGGTCGCTTAAATTAGAAAAAAGTTGCCTTTTGTTGAGCTCCTTTAAGACTCCCCTTCGACGTTGGCTACGCCATCAGTTTGTTGGTAGAAATCTTCCTTCCATTGAAAATATGTAGGGGTCAGGCAGTATTGAACTTGGTGATATCTTGTGGAAATTCCTGGTTAATATGTGATAACAGGAAATGAAGCATCTGAAAAGAGCTTTGGGTTGCAATGGATACAGCAAGCACGAGTTTGATAGTGCAGTCCGTCCAACGAAAGCAGAGCGCCAGGAAGGAACAACGGGAGAAGATGAGGAAAAGAGCGGATGGACTAGTCTACCATACATCCACAAAGTAACGGACAGGATCGGCACGCTACTGGAAAAGCACAATGTTAAAACAGTCTTTAAACTCACTCGTACAATAAGAGGTCTGTTCAAAACGTATTGTAAATTTTATATTTTTTTCAAAAAGTATTTATTTATTCATGAGTATCTATTTTGTCCCCTTCAAAGTAATTCCCCTTGGATATAATACATTTATGCCAACATTTTTTCCAATCTTCGAAGCACTTAAAAATATCATTTTTGTGATCTTGTTTAACTCCTCCTTCGATGCCGTATTTACCTTTTCAATCGTGGCGTAGCGTCGTCTTTTCATGGGCCTCTTCAGTTTTGGAAATAAACCCATGATTCGTCACCAGTTATGACCCTCTGGAGCACATTTGGGTCGTCATGGACCAAGTCCAACATTTCCTCAGCAATGTTGACGCGATGCTGTCTTTGGTCGAAATTGAGCAATTTTGGCACGAAATTCGCGGCGACCCGACTCATGCCCAAATCATGAGTTAAAATCGAATGGCATGAGCCAATCGATATGTTTAGGTCCTCAGCAACTTCTCTAACGGTAAATTCGACGATTGGCTAATACTTTTTTCTTCACTATATCAATGTTTTCGTCTGTTGTTGACGTGCTCGGGCGTGCGGCACGCTCTTCGTCCTTCACATCTTCTCGGCCCTCTGAGAACTTTTTGTACCACCGATAAACGTTGTTTTGGTCCAAGGTAGATTCACCATATGCCACAGTCTACATTCGGAATGCGGCCGCGCACTTTATTTTGTTTTAACACAAAATTTGATACAGATTCTGTGATCAATTTTTTGGAATAGGCAAAAATCGAAGACGATCTAAAACACATCCAAGCAAAACAGCTGTCAAAAATTAACTAAATATTCACAATGGCCGACCTTGTCAGCATACGTAAGGGAGCTGAGTATCAACATAACGCATAATCGGGCAAAGACCGCAGAGATCCTCTATCGGCACCCAGAGCTTACCGAGTTCCACGCAGCTGTAGCTCGGTATACATTGGCACCACAAAACGCGGTGTCAACACGAGGATTACGGAACACAAGAGGAGTTGCAGGCTGGGACAAACACAAAAGTCAGCAGTAGCAGAGCACGCTATCTCCGAAGGTCACAAATCTTTTTCAACGAGGTGGATACCTTCTGATTCTTATGTCAATCGTAGCGCTTCTATCCGAGACTAACGAGAGAGGCCATTCAAATCTTTAAACACGACAACAATTTCAACAGGAAGGAGGAAATTAGGTTTCTAAATGCAGGCTGGAAGCGAGTTCTACCACATACTTCAAGTGCGACGAAAACCCGCACCAGGTGGTAGCGGTGGGGGGGTAGTGGTCCAGTCCTCCACTGCAGCGCGACGGCTGAGGAATAAATACCACAGTCGAATCAGTTAACGTCGGGAAGCACGGGAGATCACTTCACCCATTGCCTCATCGCCTTTGATAATGTCTGCGGCAGCTGTAGACGAAACGTCAGGAAGAAATTCCATTGGACCACGGTTTCAAAGCCCGGAAAACATTTTAGATTGTAATATGGCCTAAACTTAAAAAGAAACTGGTCAACTTAAAGTTTGGCACAAGCAACTCTTCGTCCCATTTTCAATCAGCTGTAAGTTTATAAGCAATAAATTGTTGCAAACACAATTTGCACGGTCTGAAACTTCATCTCAACTAGATTAAGTAAGCGGATAATTAAAAAAAAAAACTGGCGTTATCTTTATTATACGGGGTGTGAAACAAAGTGGTACAAAAATTGCAAAAATTTGATGTTCCGCCATATCGAAATATTTTTTTTTTTTTTTCGTTTTTATGTACGCGAGTAAGCCAACATCTGTTATCTCAGCATTTTTTATTAAAGCACTTTGAATTTTTATATAGGGTGAAACGTAAAATGTGTGAAATTCTTGTTGCTGATATTTTTAAATCGTCAGCTGATATCGTCAGAAGATATTTTTAATATCGACCAGCTGCTCCTCCATTTAAGATGGTGCAGCACCCCACAAGGGCACCCTTACATAAAATTTTTTTTCTACAAACGTCAAATAATGACGCATTTTATGCTTTCATTAGACAAACGAAAACCTAACCATTTTTGAGGATCAGAATGTGAGTTCATTTTTCCGCGCGTTGCCCAGGACAGCAAGCGAAAAAGATTTTATCGCTTGCTGTCAATAGCAACTACCACCACTCAACCAATTATTAAAAACGTCATTGTCACCTTGATTTAAATTTTTAGATTGTGTCTTCAGTTATACTCGGTTGTGATTCACATTATTTGAAATTGATCATTTGCAGAAAAAACGTTGTATGCATTACGAGCAAAAAGTAACTTTTTTGCTCTCGAGAAACTTCACTCTCCGAGCAAAAAAGTTGTACTTTTCGCTCTTAATACATAAATAACTATTTCACATTTTGGCCATTTTTCTATAGGTATTTTCCTAACCGAGCTACGATTTCGCGCAAAGATTCTCGAGGTCGTGTGCCAAAACTCTACCGACTCAGAGAGTTTCAACTTTGTGGTACCCTCAAAAATTCGAATTACATACATGAATTTTTATTTTTGCGAAATTTTGACTTTGGCACGGCACTACTTAAGTAGCATCTTAAAGGAGGTCAACGAAAGGCAGCTTTTTCCAAATTTAAACCACCTTATAACTTTAACCGTTTCTGACATAGCAATGGTGAGAATACATAAAAGAAACACTCCCTATGTACAATGGAGTCGAAATCACAAAGCAAGAAATTTAAATATTAGCATGAGTTTAAATGGGTGATATACTTATTATGTTTTTTTTCTGCAGAGGCGAGTCACCCAATAATGTTTTCATCAAAAGGTGCTCAAAATCAGATATGCTTCCAAAACAGAAACAAAAAGATAATAATTGAAGTCTTGAGGAGCGAATAACTAGGTAGAAAGTCTAACCTGATTTTTTAATTCCCTGAGACGATTCATCACATCGGTTTTCGAGCTTAGAACCATATCTGCACTATCCCTACGTTTTAAAGTTTCCATGGCGTTTTCGAGAAATCTAACATAGAAGGCGGTGTTTACGGTCACAGATTCGACATAGTTTGAGGGTATATAGCCCACGTCTCCCCTCTCGTTGATAACTTCCCACCAATTTTTGTGTTTGGTATTGGTTTGCTGGAGAATGAAGAATTCGTTGGCTTTGAAGCTTAAAGTTTTTGCGTATGTGGCTTTGAAATCGTAAAGACTGTGCAGCATCTCGTATTCACCTAAAAGAGTTATAATTTCAATATTGAGTTGCTAATACCGCACTGATTAGGCTAGATGGCAGCAATCATGGTGGGGCTTTAAACTTCAAATAAACATGATGAAGGTATAATGTATAAAAAAATATTCGACGTCAAAACAGCTTCATTGTACTAAACTACTGTGAGTTTTGTTGTTTAGACATTAAAAAGGCAGTGATGTTTAGTGGAACTTTAGGAATATGGTGGTTTTTAGTGGAATTTAAGGTAGATAAATTGTATGGATTTTTGGTGAACACATTTTATGAAGGGATTTTCACTTCACTGGTAAATTTTGGTGTACAGACATTGGGATTTTAGTGGTATTATGAGAAATTTAAGGTGAATCATATGGAATTTTTTGATAGTTTTTCACTTAAAAATTGACCAGTAATGTTTTCTAAAGGTTGAATTATTGATGAATTTTGCTGTGCATACATCAGAAATTTAGTGATATTTACGAAAAATTAGCCTGAAATTTGGTAGGGAATTTCAGTGAAATATATGGAATTTTGGTGTACCTACACATTTTATGAAGTGATTCCCCCTCACTACATTCTTTTAGATATTCTGAGTGACAAAATGTTTTACCTTTTTTGGCATAAGTATTAGAGATACACCTATCAAATTAAATATTACTACTGAAATTGAGTGGACTTGCTCTATCCAACCTATAAAATATTATAGGGAAAATATTATAGGGTGTTGGCGACTCAAAAAATGTTATGTTTGGTCTGTCAAACATTTTAGGAACCCACTGTATACCAAGCTATAGACTCAAAATAGGCTGTATTCAGTTAATTTACAAAAATGCTGCAACTTCTCATATACCTATTTTTTTTTCTAAAATAAAAGCAAGAATGTTAAAATAGGTGGTGTTTGTAATGGGAAACTCTGTACAATTTTATACTAGTGGTCCATCAATAGTGCCAGTGAAAAGCAAGGTCAAAAACAACCCATGTGGTAAACAGAAACACACATGTGGCTAATAAACATAATACCCTCCACTCTACACATAAAGTAAAATACTGGTGTGAATTTTTTTTCTTTTGAATTACATACTCTTATTAAATGTCTACTATACAGAAAAAATTTAAAGTAAAAATCACTGTTTTTTACAAGACCCAGACCTGGGATTTTAACAATGTGTTTCCCAGTGGTATAGCGAGGTAAACCACCTATGCAACCTCAAAGTGTAGTGCAATGGTGCATAAAAAAAATTTGCTTTAACACTGATAAAGTATGTATAAATAATGGTAAAATGTGTTCCAAACAAAAGTTCAAATGTCTATATTGAAAAGTTCTTGCAATATAACCTCAATAATGTATAATAAAATATTTACTTAAATCCTGTATCCCAAAAATAGTGCGTTTGTGGATAGAGGTTTATAAGCAAAATTTTTATGATTTGGGGTCCTCTATAACCTCTTAAACTTTCGCAATTCCTTTCTGAAACAACATCATGTAACTATAGTGGATTTCTAAAATCTACAGTTTAAGATTGCAGTTTCTACCATAAATGTCTTGATTTATGCTGTGAGCAAAAGAGCATTACAAAAATAGCACGAAATCACGGGACTCTTTAAAAATAACAAGGTAAACAGAAAAAAACAACCCTGAAACTTAACAGACTACCAAAACCAAACTGAATACTCACCCATGTCTGAAAATTCTGATCTAGTCCAACCACGCAATAAGTGAAATGTACGTGAATGATCTCAAGTGCCCTAATTCGATAATAGATTATTTAAACGTGATTTAATAAATAATGTATGAAAGTAAAATTATTTCAATTTGAAAGTAGTTGACACCGTCCTCCGTCCCACCTTCTTTTTGTTTATATTTTGATGATATGATGACATTTGACGTTAACGTCATTCGCGCTAGCGACATCTACAATCAATTTGTTCCAGTAGTTAACGTTTGTCAGGCAACCGTATATACAGCTAATTTAATTGTGCAGCTTTTTCAGTTACAAGAACAAGAATTTGCAAAACGAAAATTTGTGGTCACGATATTGATAAGTATAGATAATCTAATCCTAAAAAATAGGCCGCAATCTGGTTTTTTACTTTTGTATATTGTAACAAATAAATGGGTTTCCATTTGCAGGGCCATCTACAGGGTGTAGATTAAATCAATATGAAAGGAAAGTGATGTTTCACAGGTGACAGGAAAATCATCTGTTATCTGTCAAAATTGTTAACTTTTTAAATACCTGCTTTTAAATTATTTACATTTGTTAAAAAATGTTAAATTAAAGTTATAGAGAACAAAAACGCCTGATCGCATCACAAGTGCACCTGTATCTATAATTATGAACGTGGACTGTGAAAAAGCGGAAGCTATTAATTTGGTAGGTATGAAAAACATTTTGTAAGCTTCTTTGGTTCCTCTTTCCAGTGCAAGTAGCTTATTTCGCTGTTTATTTCAGCAAAAGGAATTCGAGTGGGTCCTGCACCAAGAAATCCACAAAGGACTAGACCAGATTCATCAAATATTAGTGGTATGTATGTAACAATAACTCATACTATTACTAATACTCCCTACTATTACAAATAGTGTGACCTACAGTTCTCACACTACACAACTCCTCTATTATGACCTCCAGTTCATATTATTGTAGCTAATTTATATGTCATAGGAATGTGCCAGACGGTTTCCTGTGCAACTTTATGGACATGACAACTCTAGCAAGCAAGATAAATTCGTGCTTTCTGTACCAGCTGATCAACTAAAATGTGTAGTGACCTTAACAGGCGACAGCATCACTCATGCTGTAAGTAGTTCTTTATTAATTTGTCAGTTAATAAGTAAGGGCTCATTGTGACCACCTATCCAAGCAAGAACTATAATGAACTACACCTCATTATTTTTGTCATGAAAGTGTGATCTTTACACATAAAACTGCAAAGATGGTAGTCTTAATAATTAGTAATATGGTGCAAACTGTGCTAAGTGTTCTTTTTTTCAAAGTTGTTTAAAATAATTTTTGTGAATTTGAAGATAGCTGTGGGTGTTAATTTTCTGCTTATATAGTCATTTTGATAATTACAAAAAATTCTGCATTTAGCGAAGAAATCTACGAAGCGGTGAGTCAGAGCAAATTCGAAATTCCAATATTTTTGAGCAGCCGGGTAACAAACTTATCAGTAGATAGTTTTCCATCTTTTTCTGATTTCCCTTTTTTAAATACTGGTTTTATCAATGTGTTTCTTGTTTCAATGATTTATTGATCAAGTTACAAAGAATCTCTAAAAGTTCAGGAATAGTTGCTTTAACAATCCGCAGAGAGATTTCATCAATAACTCTACTATATTTATTTTTGAGTTTATCAGCATATAGAGGGTGTCAATTTGAAATCTTTCAATATCTCTGAAAGTAAAAAAAAATAGAAAAACTAAATTTGGTGCAAATGTTGTATAGGTAGGGGAAACTGGAATTATCATACTTTGGTTGTGGGATTACTGACCCCTTAAGCCCCATGCACCCCAACCCCAAAAGTTTAAATGGCACTACCTCTTTTGTGATACCTCAAATTAAAGGTCCTTTTGAGTAGTATTCACCTGCACAAGATGTTGGTTTTAATTTAATGGAGGGTCAAGCAAAAAGTACAGTTCAAATAAAATTAATTGTGTTTTTATGAAATGCTATTCTCAATATTTCATGCTAAAAAAAAGATAGTAACATTTTTAGCTCCAAGAATTTTGGTGTGTCAGGTAAGGGTGACTTCTACATCTCCAGTTTAAACCCTACCTGAAGTTTAAACTCCAGATTTGATGTATATTAGCATTGCTTATCTGTCAAAATTTTTCGGTAAATGAGTTGTAAAAATCATTCTTAAAAAAAACATGTATGACATTGTACTTAAAAGTCACAAATGGTCAAACTGAAATAACTTTAAACAAATGAAATATTTAACTTTCTTCTTAATCCATATGGCTGAAAGAACTCAGATAATTTATATTTATGGTTCTGAAAATCGTTGTGCCTTAAGGACTGCTGCAATATTTAATGAAACTAATCCTGGAAAAAATGTAGGTCATAGTTATGTGAGATAACTGGCTCAAGTTTGAAGAAACAGGATTGGTGGCAAACAAAAAAAGAGTTCAGGGTAGAGTACTTGATGAAGCGGCACAAGTAGAAGTATTAGGACAACATTTTGCTATAAATACTACAATGTCTCTACTCCAATGTTCTAAGATAACAGGAATTAGTTATGAATCTGTTCATCAGGTACTTGAGAATAAGATCAATCCGCATGCTTTTAGGGAAGGACACACACAGTACCCAGAAAAAATAAATGTGTGAGCGGGAATATTGGGTGATACTATTGTTAGGCCTCCATTCATTAATGGTAACCCTAATGGCTATACTTACTTGGAAATGTTAGAAAACACCATTCAACCTCTTCTTGTCGATGAAATAGAAAATCAGTTAGATATTAATGGAAGTGGGAACCTAAATGCAGGTTTAATGCATTTTCAATAAGATGGCCCGCCACCCCTCTATGTTCTTCATGTGAGGCAATTTTTAAATGATACTTTTCCACATCAGTGGATTGGTAGAAGAGGTCCAATAGAATGGCCGGCAAGATCACCATATCTAACGCCCCTCAACTTTTTTCCCTCGCGGGTCACTTGAAAACTGTTGTATTTAAAACACAACCAGCTTCACTGGATGATCTTCAGCAACGGATTATTACTGAATGTGCATCAATGCGAGAGATGTGTTTCAGAATGTAAGAACTGAGTGAAAATAGATTATATTTTTTGTTAGCCCGAATTGGAATGCATTTTGATCATCTAATTAAATAAAATAGAATTTCATAAAAAACACAGTTTATTTTATTTCAATTGTAGTTTTTGTTCGACCTTGTATTAACTTCAAACAAAATTCCTGTGCAGGTGAATACTACTCAAAATGACCTTTAATTTGGTGGTGCCATTTAAAATTTTGGGGTAGGGGTGCATGGGGCTTAAGGGGTCACTCACTATGGTAATGCTTGTCCCCCCTACCTGTATCGCATTTGCACTAATTAGCGTTTTTCTCATGTTTTTACTTTTAAAGGTATCCACATTGAAAGTTTTTAAATTGACGCCCTGTATATCTAATTCGTTAAGGTTCACAGGCCGCAACCACATATTGATTTTCAGTAATGTTTTGCAGGGAGTTTGTATTATCCTTTCCTAACTTATTTGACAAATTGGGTACTATTGACATTGACAACAGATAGTTATTGTGCTGATTGACCATGTCTTCCATCACTATTTGAAATAAAATCACATTTGCTCTTCTTACTATTTTTAACAATAATAAAAGCAAGACTAAATTTCTGTTAAAAAAAAGTGATAGTAGTCATCATCATCATTCATTCATGACTGCGGTACCTGGGGCTTTCTTCTATAATTTTTCTTTTTAGGACATTAATTTCAAAGTTACCAGACAGAATTCAGCTGCTGTTGTTAAAACGAGCATACAAACCGAATACCCTTGGAAATTGCAGCAGGTACAAGATGCTGCAAATCACTTGCAGCAAGCAATTTACCACATAGATGATGTTGGTAAAAACTACAAGTTTAAGTGTGTAAAAGAAAGTTGTATTACGAACTAATTTATGATGCGGTTTTTTGGTAGGTCTTCAGACGAGGTTTTACATATATTGGGAAATATATTGGGTAGTCTGCAAAGAGGCCGAACAAGCCTTATTGTGCCGAGAAAGAAAACTATGGACGAATTGATGAAGAGTAGGAATATGGTACTTTAATAAGTCCACTTGGAAACCCTCTAGTTAACAAGAAATATTTTTATTATTTCAGAAAGCTTTAGCTCCAAATCTAACTGAAGACTTGGCGATCAGTTTCTACATACAGAGTCATAAATTGATATTTGCCATCTACCAGTTGGTGCACAGCCATGGGGAGATGAAGTACGAATCCACACATGCTGAAACTTCGGTGCCTTGGCTTAATGAGGTGTTGGTCCTGTTTACTGTGGGACTGCAGTTATGTCAGCAGCTGAAAGATAAGGTGACTTGTTGATTGCGATTTGTTAAAGTGTCACGATGCTTCTGAATAGGGTTTAATTGACTTAAGTTTAACTAAATCCCATATAGATAGCGACAAAAGCTACTTAATCTTTTAACGATGTTATTGCTGTAAACTTGATTTTTTATTGAACGCGCCAAAAAAATCCTGTTTATATCCGAACGCAGAGAGGTGTCGGATTTACGAGATCAACGATGTGGATCTCGGTTAATTGAAGAGGTACCAAGTCGGTTAAATTAGGGCGAAGTTGCGCATTTTCAAGCTTTGTGTGATGCGGTTTTAGAAACTACAAAATTGCGATTACTTCTGGATATAAGTTACCAATAAAAAGCGAAATTTCACTTTTTAGCCGCTACAACATGGCGGAGTCAAATTTGAAATCTGACGTTTCGATTTTCCGGAACCATCATCAACTTTGTTTTCTCTTATGGGCGCCATCTTGGATTTTTACATTTTTATATTCAGCTCTCTTTTCTGGTTACGATGATGTATCACATGTTAAGATTCGGACATGAGTGGAGGCAGATTTACAAATAAGATCTTTTATAGTTCCCCTTAAGTAGAAATCTAATGGGGAAAGGTCTGGTGAATGTGCCGGCAAATGGATGTTTCCATTATTTGCAATGAGTTTACCTGGAAATAGTTCCTGCAATTAATCGGTTACCCTCCTAGCATTATGTGGCGGAGCACCATGCTGCTGGAACCAAAGATCATTCAAGCGGTCGATGCAAATGTTTTCTTCGCTATAGTCAGTAAGGTAGGTTGTTAAAACCTGCAAATACCCACCTGCGGTCAAATTTTGTTCATAAATGTAAAGGCCAATAATCCTATCGCCAAACAGGCCAACTCATACATTCAATCCGAAGCAAATTTGTGGCCGACGACCCTGATGTTCTCTTGGATTTTCAATGGACCAGACATGTTCATTGTGTCGATTGAACATGCCTGTGTTGGTAAACTTGCACTCGTCAGTGAATATCACGTTGGAGAGAAAATGGGGATTTTGTTTCAAACGGAACATGATATTTCTGCAAAACGCCTCCCGCCGTTCAGCATCTCCTGGATGCAAGACTTGAGATATGTGAATTTTGAAGGGACGATATTTTTGTTTTTTTAAGACTCTCCAAACTGCCTGATGAGATGTGTGAGTCTCTTCTGCCATCGCCCTTGTGAATGGCGATGGATTATCTTGGACCTAATGGAGAATGCTGTGTTGTTTAATATTTTTGTGGAAGTGTTAACATTTTACTCACCGCCCCGTAAAATTTCTGCTTCATTTATATTCGGTGGATTAACACGTCTTCGAAGCTTAGAAAATTCCCCAAAGTCGGCTAAATTTCGATTAATTAACAAAAAATAATTTTGGGCCGGTTGTTGTCTTTCGGGATACCGCTCTAGATATGTTTCCGAAGTAATTTATACATATCTCTGCGATGCATAATAAATTTCTAGCATATGTCGTTTGTCTTTGCTTGTAAAAGGCATTTTAATAATAATTTTACACAAAATTTGTATACGTAGGTGACATTAAGCGACATCCAGTCAAAATGTCAATAATTTGTTTCTCAAAACAACTCATATTTCCACCAAACTGCAAGTCCGAGTCTTAACATATCACGCCCATAAGAGAAAACAAAAAATCCCCCATTTTCTGACATCATGATACTTCGCGTCCTTATAGATATTGGTGTGGAAAATATTGCGGGTGTAGGGCTTGAAAAATGCATTTCACACTTTTGAAATTACCAACGTTTTGATCCTTTAAAGATCCAATAAAGGATCGAAACGTTGGTAATTTCAAAAGTGTGAAGTGCATTCTTCAAGTCCTACACCCGCAATACTTTCCACACATAGAAAACAAAGTTTATGAGGGTTCCGGAAAATCGAAACGACGAATTTCAAACGTGACTCCGCCATGTTGTAGAGGCTAAAAAGGGACTATGACAATGTGCCAGCCATTTTCAATTATCTCTTCAATAAGTCAAAAATTAAAACTTTTTCTCAAAATTTCGCATTTTTTCAGTTATTTTCCGGAAGTAATCAGAATTTTGTAATTTTTAAAAGGGCATCTTACAAAGCTCGAAAATGCGTTTTCCGAAAAAAACTTTGCCCTAATTTAGCCGACTTCGTTTCTCTCTAAGTAACCGAGATCCCCATGGTTGAGCCCGTAAAACGGACATCATGTATAAGGATCTCTCCCAGACTGGATTTTGGTTGTATATAAACTAAGCAACAATTGAAACGTAACACTCGATTGCGTCGGTCAATTTTGAAATTAAATTCCTTTAAAATGGCTAGACCGATTTTTAAGAGTTATACTAGTTCAGATATGAACATCTTTAGGCTATTGTACAGGGATAGTCGAAAACCCATACGTTTCCTAGAATAGTTACTACGGGGTGGAGAAAAAAGTTATGTAATTTTGGAAAAAGTTCTTCGACGTGTAGTAACTCTGTACAAAAAAAAATTCCGCAACTTTTTTTCTACAGTTACATAGAGACTGTACTAAAAAATACAGTTACATAGAGACTGTTTTAACATCTCGGGACACGTTTGGCCAATTTTCGATTTATTTTCGGGTTCACCAGAAATATCGCTTTTTGGAAAATACCGACTTTCCTCAAAATTTGGCGCTGCTATGTATCCTGAGCAAGAAATTTACACCCGTTTTCATTCTGACCGTATACAGCAGATTTTTGGCCAACTGTGTTTTCACTATACAATAATTATATATTATTTTAGATATATGGTGGGGTGTCAAAAGTAAAAACTTAGCAAAAATTTCCTAACATGCTAAATCAACGGATTTTCGGGAATGACATGCAAGACATCGAAGAACACATTCTTGCCTCGGGACCTTTTTCGCATTTTGATGTTATCTTCACTAGTTTAATAATAATTTCACTTAAATGACATATCGCACTTTTTTTCATACATTTTCAACGTTTTTTTCAACAAAAAAAGTGGGTAGCAAATCTTTGTATTTTGTTGGATATCTTCGAGCCATTAATACTCTGCTTCCACCTGGCCAGGCATACTATCGATGATATTTGTTATAAAATTTTGGGGAATGACTTCCCACGCATTGTGAATTGCATTTACCAATTCATCCAAATTTTGAAAATCGATCTCACTAAGGTAATCACTAAGATAACCACTTTCAGTTCTTCCAGTCCTATTTATCCCATCCCACACAGTCACGCCAACTCCTCCAAATGCTATTCTCGGCTCCACATGCTCTTCTCTATACTTTTCACCGGTTCCTCTTCATACTAGAATTCGCTCGTTTGACCGATAAAGACAAAATCTTGATTCAGCCGCGAATAAGCATCTACCCCATTCTGCCATTCCCCAATTAGTGTGGTCAGCTGTCCAAGCTCTTCTGGCAGCTCTATGGTGCGGTTGTAAAGGACAAGCAGCACGTCTCCTAGCTTGAAGGGCCCTCTTATGCAGGCGGCGTCTCGTTGTTTGAGATGAAACAGGGATACCGTTATTGCTCTCAGTTGAGTTAATTCTCCTGTCATTTCTCCTACTTGTGATTCGTTTGCGGCCGCCTCCATGTCGGTATGTTATGTCTCCATATTGCTGCTGTCTACTAGATACGCAAAACTCGATGAACCGTCGTTTTCGAACAGTTGTAGAGCAGCGCTACACTTCCAAGGGTCTGACCCATCGCTCGTAATATAATAAATTCGTACCGACGGCTAATGAAATTGAATAAAGAAAATAGAGAACAAAATTTCCCTTACTATATTTTCCATTTTCAAAAACGTTAAACGTGGCATTATCGTAAGCGAGAAGTGTTCTATGCTCAATTACTCAGTTGAATGAAACTGTGTCAAATAATTTTTGACATAGTTAATCAATAAAGCTTGACAGAACAGGCTGCCAAGTTGTTTAAACCTGTAGGGATATAGTTATAAATAATTGCCTACACTGTATATTATTCCTGAATCGATTATTAGCTAATACATTAATTTGTATTAATAATGCATTAGGGCACTAATTATGTGCGATAAATAATGAATATTAAATAATTTAAAAAAATTTTGGTTATGTTTTAATTGTTACTTAGTTTATTTCGTTTCGACGCTTATAACTTTTAAACTATTAATTTTACGGGATACTGCAGTATTGCGTAGGCACAACAATGAACGGGCTTCGCATCAAAGGTGGTCGGTTTGGTGGTACGGGGGGGGGGGGGTCCAAAGTCAAGTTGTAGAGCTCCCCATGGGGAGATTCCCTCATAAGCTTAGATGATAAACTTTCAAGTCTAATTCCTATAAGTTAACTAGAAAGATCGGCAAAGTTGAGGTACTTTTTTTTTAAATTTTTGTTGTAATGGTCAAGTTCTTGGCCTTCTCTTTAGTTAGACGATTGGCGCAATGAGCGGGTACCCGGGGAAAGGGCATATCCTTGTCCCAGTCACTTTTATACAGTGGGAGTGGAGAAAAAAAATCACTTGTTAGTTTTGGTCTAGCGCTTATACCGAGCGAGCCACAAAAGTATTTATGTACCATATTTTTTGCTATTTGTTCTCTTCTCACATTTCACCCTGTAGCTTCCACACTTATACAGCAAAAAATCTGAAATAATTCAGAGAAAAATAGCACATATATGGGCCCCTGTAACTGGCAAAAATTAAGGTCCTGGCTTTGAATTTTTAATTTTAGACGAATTTTTAAAATTTAATTATATTTGAAATTGCCACTTTGAAGTCCATTTGTACCGGGACAGTTGATCTAATCGAATGGCATTCTGTCACAGGGGATACCTTGGAATGTAATCTTTTTGGGCATCTGGGATTCCTAGAAACCACTTTTTTGCTGGTACGTCACAAGATGGTCAATTGAATTTCGAAACGAAGATTTTTTTTTCAAATTTTGGCCCTAAAATCCTTATTCACCTTATCTTCTAAAGGCACCCGGTCTGTTCTGTTGTTCTGGCGACCGGGTAGTGTGGGATTCGCAAGAAGCTCCCCATCCCCGCAGCAACCAGCCGACGAGTGTGGACCAGCTGTCCCGAGGGTAGCGGAGGTACCAAGTGCTTACCCACTAGACACAACTTCTTCGACTAATAGAATAGTGTTGCGAACTCAGGGTTCAATAATTCCAGTGTAACGATTTAATACAAAAACACTATTTATTTATCCCACAAATACACACAGGTACAATTCGACTAATAAATAACTCACTAATTAACACTTTATAGCCTTCCAATATCGTTCGGAACTTTAGCTTACTTATAGCTCGATTAAAATAAGACTACTCTTAACCGCGCGCGCTATTCGCCTTTTATACACAATCCTAAAATTACAGAAAGACCTAAAAAGTTCTTGATAAGAATTCTTGAGTAATCTGATATAAAAAAAGGTTGTAAGCAACTGCGTTCTAGATAAACTGAGCAATAAATCACTCGTGTCATACAGAGCAATAAATCACCCGTGTCACCCATGACGCAGCGCGGATTGGTCGCGAAGGTCCACCAACCACACGCGTTGCCCCGCCTCCGGTGCGGCGTCGCTGCGAATCGTAACATTGCCCTCCTCCTAAGGCTGTTCGTCCCGAACAGATAGGGTTCCGTGGTATCGTGCTAATCGATCTAGATGAACAACCTTCATATTTGACCTGGGGGTCCGATGGATCCTATACACCACGTCATTAATCTTCTTTATAATTGTATAAGGTCCTTCCCAATTTTGATTAAGTTTGGGCGACTTTCCCACTTTTCGCCGCGGATTGTACAGCCACAGCAAATCACTAACCTGGAAGCCGCGGGTGTTAGCTAGTAAGTCATATCTCGCTCGACTTGTTCATGAACATTGTTAAGCCTCTCCTTGAGCTCCTCCACAAAATTCTCAGAGTTGAGCGACTCTTTTTCTGGTGTTCCATACATCAAATCCGCAGGAAGCCTCATTTCCCTTCTGAACATTACTTTCGCCGGAGTATAACCAACCAGTGGCTTCATGCGTAGAGCCTCCATATGCCATCAACATGAGACGATGATGAGAGGTAGATGTTGGTCCCAATCACGCTGATGATCTGGCACCATTTTAGACAGGTAATGCTCCATGGTCCGATTAAATCTCTCTACCATCCCATCCGACTGTGGACGCAAAGGAGTTGTCCTGGTCTTGCGAATTCCAAGAAGTTCCATGACCTTCTGGAAAACAGCCGATTCCAAATTTCGGCACTGATCAGAATGAAGTTCGAGCGGGACTCCAAATCTGCAGAACATTTCATTTACTAGCACCTTTGCCACAGTCGTTGCTTCCTGATTAGGCAGGGCGTACGCTTCAGGCTATTTGGTGAAGTAATCCATGGCGACCAAGATGTATTTATTGCCTGAGTCAGTCTGAGGAAATGGTCCGGCGACATCACTTGCTACCGTCTCGAATGGAGCACCTACAGTGTACTGCACCATTCGGCCCCGTGATCTTGTTCGAGGTCCTTTTGTGGCACAACAAACTTCGCACTTGCGGCACCAAGATTCGACGTCTTCATGATAATTCACCCGGTAGTACCGTTATTTAATTTTGGCCAAGGTTTTATTGACCCCAAAATGACCTCCACTGGTTCCGTCGGGCATTTCCTGTAGTACATCCGATTTTCTGCTACCAGGAACAACCAACTGACTGACTACGGACTTGCTAACCGGACTCTCCCACGCTCTCTTCAGTAATCCATTTTCTATTCTAAGAAAGTGCCACTGGGCCCAGAGCGCCTTCAGGTTTGGACTTTTACCAGCAATTTCTTGCCATTCTGGTCTCTTGTCGTCAGTCTTTGCAGAGAGGATGAGTCCAATATCTGGATCATTCATTTGTTCTTCTCGAAGCGTCTGTGTGGTCCAGCCATCGCTTATTTCCACCGACGTTCTCCTTACAGACGGAAGTCCCTCACGCTGCTCAGCTCTTTGACAATGCTGACTATCTTCTTGACATGGCCGCATAGACAATGTATCAGCATTTCCGTGAAACTTTCCTGATCGATGTTCAATTTGGATCTCCTGTCCCTTACTGCGTCCGGCCTTTGTAAGACTTTTGTCACCCAAATTATTGACTTGACTGATCCTGGGGGTCTTAACGGGCCCGGTCAATTGCCCCCTTACATTGACAGGAATTGGTTTTTCCTGGATTCTAGCGCGGTCTTGGTTGCCGCTCGGTCTTCTAAACAACGGCGACGGACTTCTTGCCCTATTACGGCAGTTACTCTTGACGTGACCCAGTTTACCGCAGTTAAAACATTTTATGCCCCGATTGCCTGTTGATCGAGGAGGTCTTCCCAACAAGGCTTGGATATTGACTGCCAGATCCTTCGACGCTTTATGTAAAGTTGCCATGGATTCAGCTCTAGACGTATTCTCCTCTTCATCGTAAGTTGCCATTCTTACACGTGGAGATGAACTAGATGACACTCGTGACGCCTCGAATTCCAGGGCCCGAACTAGTGCCTCGCTGATATTCTTGGACCTTACTAGACGTAAGTGGTATCTCATGTCACTATCGCGAACTCCTTCAATGAACCTTTCGGCGGCAAATTGCGTTTGAAAAGATTCAAGGGCCGATGGATCTGCCAGATGAATTAGTCTGTCTATGTCCGCCTCAAATTCTTGTAAGGATTCACCTGACTTCTGCCGTCTCATCCTCAGCTGGGCCTGGAACACGGTTTCCTTGTGCTCATTTCCAAATCGTAGTTGCAGAGAGTGTACTAAAGCTGCATAATTACTTTGATCAGCTGCCGACAGAGATTGGAGTAACTCAGCCGCTTTTCCACGAAGTGCTACCACTAATGTTGTAGCTTTCTGGGGCTCGGGCCAGCCATTAGCTTTTGCAGCTGCCTCAAATTGGGTTTTATCAGACGATTTATTGGAAACAGTTCTTCCGTCTTTGGCATGAACATTGGCTATGCATCACTTTGAAACTGGACATCATTTTGATTTTACCAACGCTACAATTTTAGACATAGAAACTAATTTTATAAAACGCACAATCTCAGAAATGTGGCAAATAAACAAGTGGCGGGATAAAACAGTCAAATTCAGGGCTGATACTCAGAATTTAAGCGTCATCTACAATTTTTTGGCAGAGAGGGTTAAATTGTGAGACGATTGAGGTTGCATAAATTACACACAATTGACATAACCAAATGTGTGGCGAACACAAACAATGACCAATTTCTGGTTAATTAAAGTCTCAATTGGGAGAGTTTTGGAGTCGACTTTCATGGGTATCGTATATAAATAAAAAAAAATAATAGTAAACATTCACGCACAGTCGCACAGACACGCCAGTCAGTCTGCTTGCCCAGTATTTACATACCGTCTTGTTCTTGTCTTGTTAATTTAATAGGTGTTAATTGTTTTTAATAATTTTACCTCCAATTTTAAAGTTTGTAAACCTGTAATGTTTTTAATTTTAATATTGATGAATCAGTTTGATTTATTTTCTATGCTCGAGGGAGGTGTTTCAAATGATTGCCGTTGCTGCTTCTGATAAATTTATATCCTTGCAGCCCTGAAGAAGTTTAAGCATTATTAAACGAAACGTCGGCGATGAGCTTGTAGTTCGAATTTTGTTCCCAATCCGCCAATTCAATACGCAAATGAATAGATCCTGGGACGCAATTTTTCACTTCATAAGTTGTAATGTTATATATGTATATACGTCAGAGAACAGTATTAAAGAACTTCCCGCGTCTTTCTTGTATTGAAAATAGGGCAGCATCTTTAATATCAGCTCTGTTCCCTTTCACAATATCTCTGGCCCGGCATTTTTCAAAATAAATTAAAAATTTTAATAATTTGCAACTTGAAACTCGTGTAGCGCGCCTGACACAATCACCACCCTGACAACGACATTGTTTAGAGCTGGTGACCACTGTTAAAAACGACATACGTGCGTGCGTCATTTTTTTTGTTTTATACATTTTACGCGGATTAAAGTGAGATGCAAAAGCTATGACGTAACACTCAACACTAATTATTTGTACTTTAGGTTTCTTTTAGTGCTTTCTAAGCCATCAAGGTTTTGCATAATCTTTCGCAGAGTGCTTAGGATTATGCCAAACCTTGGTTCCGATTCACCTGCCACCTGCCACTAACTAGGTGTCTGAAGCATTCGGGGGCGGCAGCTTCGGCCAGTGACATCTGAGGTTTTCCGAAGTGTAAAGGTTAATTTTAAAGACTTAGACGAAGGAAAATCGGCTGAAAAGTGTGGAAAACTGTGTGGGAGGAGAAAATTTCAATATTTCTCGCAAAGACTGGTCGATTTGAAAATTTCTTGTCGGGATTCATGATGGCTAATGCCGTTGACACCCTACCACGCGGTTTTGTTCGCGATACAGTACATTTTAACAATCCACACCCTCCCATAAGAAACTCATTGTGCAGTGCTTTTTAAATGGGACAACATTGATTTTGTCATATATAATATAACAAGACCTCATATTTTATCGGATAAATTTTGTCTGTAGGTACGAAATCATTGTTGCCTAGCAAAAGCACGATACACCAGCAAAGATAAAAAAAAGTCCCGAGCGCTTTAGCGCGAGGGATTTTGTTTGCTGTTGTTGAGTGCTTTTGCTTAAGGAAACAATGATTGAGTACAAATACAGGCACAATTTATCAGAGAAAATTTGAGGGCGAGTTATATTCGGCTGGACAAATGCCTGAATTATGATAAAGTTCAGACATTGCATATTTTGACCATACTGGCCTACTCTTTATGCTTTCTTTCATGTAGGCTGTAAACTAAAATATCTTAACAGATATTTATTTCAAACAACATAATATTTATTTAAAAACAGTTACTAAAAGAATAATTTTCAAAATTGCGGCAATTAGTTGACTTGCCAGAACTGGCTGTCACAATGGACGTACTGCCCGATTGTGCTCCTGCTCCCGCTCCCCTTTCTCTATCGATGATGTTTGAGTGATGCTCATCATTAAGCTGAAGGTATGGTTTAATGATGAGCTGCTGCTATGACCACTGATTTTTATTAACTCATGTTTTTTTATGCCTACCTTGGCCATGTGAGAAATTATGGTTGCACGGCTGGAATGATTTGTAATCTTTTTCTTTTTGGTGTCCAAGAAACATTTGTCTGGTGGCTTTCTGTTACACGTTGAAACCGTATTCTTTCCAACAGGGCTGCTTTTGAACCAAGGTGATGCAGGTGTATTCCAATAAGGATTCGGGGTAAGAAAAAATCTGTCGGTAGTTATGTTTGAGCCTCGTTTCTCCATTAATTTATGATATAATCTCACGGGACTCACGCTGGTTTGGGTTCGGTATAAGCCACTTTGTCTCCGCACAATTCTTATCTCCTTATTGGCACGTCTTGGAAAATATAGGGTTATACTGAATTGGTCCAGATAAACGTCCATCATTATTGTGCCTACCTGAAAGTACTAACCCCGCAATTGGCTGCTTCATTGCCTCTCCATGCTAATTCGAGGGATGCGACGTGGAAAAACTTCATCTGAAGTCCTTCTGGCACATTTTCATCACAGGCATTGATCATACGATCATGTTCATTAATATTCAATGCAACCGCACTAACTTTACGTTTTTCAAGTCTCTGTAGTTGCTTACGTTTAGCATTTCTAGCCTTTCGGGAACTTTCAAATTCAATGTCGGAGAATGGGTTGATCCGTCTTTGGTAATCATTGAAATACTTTTCTTGCAACATTTTGGCAGTGCTGTTCCAAATTGTCTTCACTGAATACTCCTTATAATCTTCGCCGTTGGTTTTCTTCATATTTACTGCCCAGTCTTCCATACATTCTGCTATTTTTGATGTCTGAGTGGCTTCATCCAATACGTAGTGGCGCGCCTCACAAAAATAATTAAATTGCCTCCATATAGACCTCCTGATGTTTACGGAATTTGTTGGCTGCTCCGAAATAACTAAGCCCTGTATTTCTTCTCGAGATTTCTTACCATATCGATCTAAATTCATTTTTAAAGTGATACTGTAAGTGCATATCAAGCGCTATATACCAAAATATTTGACACTGAATTCTTGTCAGTGTCGGGAAGGTGACGAGTAATAAACAAACTGGTCATATTTCTATACCGATACTGATAAAAATCCGGATTTTTATCGCGATAAAAATCGGGGATTTTATCGATATCAACAAGACTTTATTCAATAGCAAATTGACCGGATTGGATGAAAATGCCACCTTTCTAAGAATGAGTTAATTTGTCTTAAATAAAAGATGAAGGCGAAATAAAAATGGTGCCGTAACCAAGGTGATTAAAGAATTGTGATATCTCTGAAACGAATAAAGCTAGGGAGCTAAAATTTGGTACGTTGGTACTTTCGGGAATGGACTACAAGTTGCTTTAGGTATCAAACCCATTAACGAAATTTGCGAAAAAGTGTTCAAGCTTTTACACGTGTGTTTCTCATAAAAAAAAAACATTGGTGAATGCATATTATATTGGCGGAAGGTAGATTACGTCATATTGTTGATGGTATATGGTTGAAATTTTGGTGTTAGGTTACTACGGGGGTTTCAGAAATTGTAATGCCGTAGTTAACATTTAAAAAACTAGAAAGGTGTTGGATCGCAGGTGTAGGACAAATAGCCACTTCACTTTCTCGAAATCGCAAACCTTTATTTTTAGGTCTTCCTCAGGGCTTTTTCAGTCAGAGAAGAATGTCACCAAAGCTTATACAGACCGGGCCAACGAAACAAAAACGGTTTTTGTTTCGTTGGCCCGTGGGTTTGTTGCTTGTCTTTTACGTGCACCGTCTGGATTTTAACAATTTTGGTTTTATGTACTGCCATCTGTATAAGCTTTGGTGACATTCTTCATTGACTGAAAAAGCCCTGAGGAAGATCTAAAAATAAAGGTCGAAACGTTGGCGATTTCGAGAAATTGAAGTGGCTATTTGTCCTACACCTGCGATCCAACACCTTTCTAATTATTAACAGTACGCAAAGCGCAATATGATTTAGAAAACTATTTATGGTACATTGTTGAAATTTGAATACTGGGTGCCCATGAGGGAAGCATGAATCGTAAAATAACTGACATAGTTATGTAGCTGACGGTGGCTAGGTTATAGCTGTTTTACGAACCGATGGTAGGTCGAATAGTAAGTTTACCTTATGTAATATTACCTGAAAATAGGATTTTAAAGAATCCAAGATGGCCGCCTGAAAAAAATGGTTTTATGCCGATATTTCTGGAATGGTTTGAGCTAACAAGCTAAAATTTGTTTTGAGGTTTTATTTTGAATTTTTTTCAATTTATTGACATTTTTTTGTTACAATTTTGTGGTTGTTACTAAAGGGCGCTGTAACCAAATATATCCGAGGTTTCGACTTTTGGCTTACTGTAGCGCTGAAACAATCACTTTTTCGTATATGACTGACATAATAGCATTAATAGCTTTAACGAAAACTTTTTGAAAACCATACTAACTATTGTAACTAAATAAAAAAACTGGTATGACAAATTAAGCTGGTATTTTGTGGTCGTAAATGCTCTATTCACTGGTGTCAATAGCATCGTTATACCATGTTTACTTTTCGAGATATGATATAAGTATTAAAATGTCGAAAAAATGTGGAAAAATCACGTTTTAGGCGCCATTTTGAAGAGTAAGGAAGATACTGAAAATTTCAATTTTGCTTATTTTTGTCCCCTCTTTTATATGAGACTATTTTCGATAAAATATATGACAATCAAATTCGGCCGAAAATTTTGACGGACGGATTTCGGATATTTTTCAAATTTTCACATTTTTCTATTTTCTTGGGAATGGTAAGATTTTGCGATATGAAAGTTAATATGTTGTATGAAGTGGTCATTGAGGACTATTAGATACATTAATCAGAACGAGGTCTTTCACGGTTTTCAAGAAAATAAAAAAAAGTGCAAAATTTGTACCTCATTTTTGGGCCACCCGTGCTCGGTTACTGTTCCAGACAGATGTTCGAGAATCGGCTCTGCAGGTAGCTCTGTTCTTCTACTTTCTTACCTCTTATAGATTTTCGGATAAATTTTCATCGAAATGAGATATAACGGGTTAAAGGCCGCAATGCTCGATTTTGATCTCTAAATTTAGATTTTTGGGCCGGTTTGAGAGCCCCATATGCTTAACATACAAATATCGACTTTTCCCATATAAACTACTATAAAGTAATCGATTTTATTTGTTGTAGTAGTTTTATGGTAAATAGGGCATATATTTACGTTTTAGATAGTATAGGGTGTCCCAGAATAATGCTGTAACTTGAAATTTTAGTAAGTAAATTTTATTCGAGTAATTTTATGATGAATTCAACGTTGATTTCTATTCAAGATTCTATTCAAGATTATACGGCGTCCCAAATAATGAGGTAACTTTTAATTTTAGATTTGTGTTTGTTTATCTAGATATTTGTTTTGTCAGTTCTATTCATCTTATGGTAAATAGTGCCTTGATGGTACCATTTTACATCTCTTATGAATTGTAACACCAATTTTGCCATTGTTCAAAATCTATTAGGTTTCCGAATATGAAATAAACTCTTTTCGACATAGGTATCGACGTTTCCCGTCGACTACTAGACATCATCAGGTCTTTTTGTTCATATTACCAAGGTAGTAGGGACTACTAAAGAGCGTTAGAATATTTCCTAAACTATGGGCACTCCCGCGCGCGTGGTCGTTACCCACATAACTCTACCAGTTTACAAACAGCGTTCTGATATTTCCTAAATTATAAGCTTTGTCAAAGAAAGAAACGAACAATGAGTTAGAATACACCCCAAAGAAACCAACTCAAAGTTTAGCTAAATTCTTCCTTATGTTATCAATCACCTCCATTTGAAATATTTGTTGTTTTCCTGTTTTCAGATCTGCGTGTTTTCCCAGTACAAGGATTTTACTGTGGGATCCAGACCACCTAGTCCTATTAACTGAAAAAAAATCACCCAGCAGTTGATGGTAAGTAACTCAAATAGTACTAAGGTGCAAGTTTTAGTAATTATTTACATGGATATCATAGCAGAAAATGATATTGTCAATTTGTAGTGTGTATATAAACTTTATTTTAACTAACGTTTTAATTTAGGACAAAACGAATAATCTGTGTTATTGTTCTGTGTTAGACTTAACATAATTTGATTAAACAAGACTCCTAGTTATAGTACAATCAGCCACAAATATCATTACATATTTGGGATTCTATGAGGAATGGCTACTATTCGAATTAGTGGATTTATTTATAAATATATCACTTTAATCATAAATTAAGTCGCTAGAGATTCCAATTATTAAATATTACATTGTCACATTAAAAAGTGTCTTCTAATGGAATAACAAAAAGAACATATTACAGACGGTATTAAAATAGAATTTTAGAACATATTATGTGGGTATTGTGAGTAAACTGTTTAAGCGTCGTTAAAATAGCAATAAAGTTGCTTGTTGGTATTTGATTGGAGCCTTTTATTCATATTTAATAGAATCGCCATAATAATTATTAAGATCTCTTACTAATTTATTCTTGTACTTTAACTTAATATAACTCCGAATTTTTCAATGTACTGCTGAGAAAACCAAGAGAAAACTCAATTGAACTGCAAGAAATTAAAGAAAAAAGATAATATTATGAAACTTCCACAAAAGGAAAAAAATGAGAAATTATTAATTAGCCCAAAATATCAGGAAACTCCACCGACTTCCATGTAAAATGAAAAATAGTCTTGAAAATTACATGGTCGAATCATTCGCGAGTTCAACTTTTTAATGTGAAAATGCCAAAATGCTTTTATGGTATGGTACACCCACAAAAGGGCGAAAGGGAGAAAAGCTCTTAAAGCTACGAACAAAAGTTGCCAAATTATCAACTGGCAAAAATATTAGAAAACTTCTTTGACCTCCATGAAAATGAACAAAAATGTAAAAAAATTGCATGGTGTGATCATTAGAAAATTAACTTTCTTATGTGAAAAATACCAACACTTCCTTGGTATTTTTGGACACCCACAAAAGGGAGAAAAGCGCTTGGGGCTACAAATAAAAGACGTCAAAATATCACTAACCTAGCCCAAAATATCAGAAAACTTTCTTGACCCGCATAAAAATGTAGAAAAATCTTGAAAATTGCAAGGTAGAATTATTAGAGGTCGAACTTTTTTATGTGAACAATACCGAAGCCCTTTGTGTTATTTTTGAACACCACAAAAGAGTAAAAAAAAACGATAAAGCGCTGGAAGCTACAAACAAAAGTCACCAAATTATCAACTAGACGAAAAATATCAGAAAACTCTCTTGACCTCCATGAAAATGTTGACCAATCTTGAAAAGTGCAGGGTGAAATCATTAGAAGTTTAACTTTTTTATGTGAACAATGCCAAAACTTTTTTGGTATTTTTGGACAGCCACAAAAGGGAAAAAATGAAAAAGGCGCTTGATGCCACAAACAAAAGTCGCCAAATTACTAGCTTAAAATACCAGAAACACCCTTGACCTCCATGAAAAGGCAGAAAAATTTTGAAGATTGCAGGAAAATCACTAGAAATTTAACTTTCTTACGTGAACAATGCCAAAACCCTTTTTTGATATTTTTGAACCACTACAAAAAGGGAAAAAAAATCAGTCCTGTCACCTAACCCAAATTATCAGAAAACTCCTTTGAGCTCCATGAAAATGTAGAAAAATCTTGAACATTTCAGGGTGGAATTATTAGACATTGAACTTTTTTATGTGAACAATGCCAAAATCCTTTTTGGTATATTTGAACAGCCACAAAAGGAGGAAAAGGTAATAGGCGCTTGATGGCATAAACAAAAGTCACCAAATTATCAACTAACCCAAAATACCAGAAAGTCCCTTGACCTTTGTGAATATGTAGAAAAAAATTGAAAATTGCAGGGAGGAATCACCAGTTTAACTGTCTTTCGTGAACAACCCCAAAATCCTTTTTGATGTTTTTGAACAGCCACAAAAAGAGAAAAGAAGGAACCCTATCAACTAGCCCAAAATATCAGAAAATTCCCCTGACCTCTCAGAAAATGTAGAAAAATCTTCAAAATTTCAGGGTGGAATCATTAGAACTTTTTTATGTGATCAATTTCCAAAACCCTTTTAGGTATTTTTGAACAGCCACAAAAGGAGAAAAAAAGAGAAAATTTCCTTGACCTCCGTGAAATTGTAGAAAATTGCTGGGTGGAATCATTAGAAGTTTAACTTTCTTCCTTGAACAATGCCAAAACCCTTTTTGGTATTTTTGAACAGCCACAAAAGGGAAAAAAAGGTAATAGGCGCTTGATGGCACAAACAACAGTCGCCAAATTATCAACTGGCAAAAATATTAGAAAACTTCTTTGACCTCCATGAAAATTAACAAAAATTTAAAAAATTGCATGGTGGGATCATTAGAAATTGAACTTTCTTATGTGAACTATATAAATTTTTTTGTAATTTTGGACACCCACAAAAGGGAGAAAAGCGCTTGAGACTACAAACAAAAGACGCCAAAATATCACTAACCTAGCCCAAAATATCAAAAAACTTTCTTGAACCGCATGAAAATGTAAAAAATTTTTGAAAATTGCAGGGTAGAATTATTAGAAGTTGAACTTTTTTTATGTGAACGATGCCGAATCCCTTTGTGCTATTTTTGAACAGCCACAAAAAGGGTAAAAAAAAAACGATAAAGCGCTAGTAGCCACAAACAAAAGTCGCCAAATTATCAACTAGACGAAAAATATCAGAAAACTCTCTTGACCTCCATGAAAATGTAGACAAATCTTGAAAATTGCAGGGTGGGATCATTAAAAGTTGAACTTTCTTATGTGAACAATGCCAAAACTTTTTTGTTATTTTTGGACAGCCACAAAAGGGAAAAAAGGAGAAAGGCGCTTGATGCCACAAACAAAAGTCGCCAAATTATCTACTAGCCTAAAATACCAGAAACTCCCTTGACCTCCATGAAAAGGCAGACAAATTTTGAAGATTGCAGGGTGGAATCACTAGAAATTTAGCTTTCTTACGTGAACAATGCTTTTTTTGAACAGCTACAAAAAGGGAAAAAAAGCAGTCCTATCACCTAGCCCAAACTATCAGAAAACTCCTTTGACCTCCATGAAAATGTAGAAAAATCTTGAAAATTTCATGGTGGAATTATTAGAAATTAAACTTTTTTATGTGAACAATGCCAAAACCCTTTTTGGTATATTTTAACAGCCACAAAAGGAAGAAAAGGTAATAGGCGCTTGATGGCATAAACAAAAGTTACCAAATTATCAACTAACCCAAAATATCAGAAAGTCCCTTGAACTTTGTGAATATGTAGAAAAAAATTGAAAATTGCAGGGTGGAATCACAAGTTTAACTTTCTTTCGTGAACAATGCCAAAATCCTTTTTGATGTTTTTGAACAGCCACAAAAAGAGAAAAGAAGGAGCCCTATCACCTAGCCCAAAATATCAGAAAATTCCTCTGACCTCTCAGAAAATGTAGAAAAATCTTGAAAATTTCAGGGTTGAATCATTAGAACTTTTTTATGTGATCAATTTCCAAAACCCTTTTTGGTATTTTTGAACAGCCCCAAAAGGGGAAAAAAGGAGAAAATTTCCTTGACATCCCAAAATATTAGAAAACTCCCCTGACCTTGAGAAGGTAAAAGTATGTTGAAAATTGTAGGGTAGCATCACTAGAAGTTCTTTTGATTGTGACTGAAACCGCTTCTGGTATTTTTGAATAGCCACAAAATGGGAAAAAAGAGAGGAGTGCTTAAAGCTGCAAACAAAAATCGGCAAATTATCACCTAGCCCAAAAATAACAGAAAACTCTCATTACCTCCATTAAAATGTTGAAAAATCTTGACAATTCGATGGTGGAATCACTAGAAGTTAAACTTTCTTATGTAAAAAATGTCAAAACATTTTTTGATATTTTTGAATAGCTACAAAAAGGACAAAAAAATGGGTAGAAATACTATGTTGATTCAAGCACATCTGGACAAGAGCTGACAGGACAACAGTTTTTTTACCTTCCCCCTACACCTTACTAACCCACCGTCAAATTTGACTTTTTTTCAAGTCAAGACTTTTGACTAACGAAAAAATCATGTCTGACGAAAGCATATCCTACGGGGAAGACAAGGAGAATCTGTTGTACATCTCCAAGAAAATCAACGTAGACGAGTTCGGGATCGCCGAAGATGGGCCCTTTAGGGAATCAATTGTTTCGGAGGAATCGGACATCTCCATCAAACCTATCGGCTCTGAGATCAATATTCTAGAGAGCGTTCAGCATGTACCTCAGATATTTTCCGATCTACAAGTTGCGAGAAGGTTTAAACCGTTTGTAAGTTTTTGAGGCTTTAAAAAGCGTTATTTGTTTGGTAAGTTTAAAGTACTTAGAACCTGAAATGGTCCTTTGGAATCAACGCCGACGTGGGGCTGATCAATCTCACCGATGACGCTAGAAAGCAGCTGTTTTTTTCAAGTGCTCATTCTGCCGTTTTGTATAAATACTGCACTAGGGAAATGAAGCATTTGGAAGGCCATGTAAGTTGACCCATTAAAGTCTATTTTATCTATAGATAAAATATCACACACCACCATTAGTAGTACCTAGTTAGGAACCAATTCTAGTTTGGATTTGTGAATTACTCGTTTATGATAATTTAAAATTTAAGTTTTAAGTAAGAACATAAGCAGGTGTTTTACCAACCAGTAGTATTAAACCTAACTAACTTAGTAGTAGTAGTAGTAGTAAACAATGGGGGGGGGGGGGGTGAAACTTTGCGGCTAGGCCTTAGAGGCCCTTTTCGCGGTCCACCCATCCCTAATCCACCAGGGCCCTCATTCCCTCCACGAGTCAACTCGTCCCTCTAATGAAGGAGAGTATCCCATCCAATTTCAGAGTCCGAAGCTCTTGTAGATGAAGAAAAGCAGCTCCAAGTGTCCTACAGCAGCGCAGTCGGGCCCATTAATGGCACACTCCCACAGAGTGGTATGACGACTATTCCCCTGCCCCACATGGGGTGCAGAGTTGACTGTCAACCATTCTTAGGAGTGTTTAGTCTGCAGTATCCAGTAAGGATTCCTATAAGGTCTCCCAGGCACTGCCGGCTTCTCCCAAGAAGCCACGACGCGTTGGATCTATCCGGGTTAGGGTAGATTTTCTTGGTCTGTCTACATATTCCTGACTGTGTCCAGTTTCTCCTTGTACTCTCCCATGCCCACTCATTCACAGTGTGGGAGACGTACCTTTTACTTACTCCTAGACATGGCTTTGGTCCAGTAAAGCATGTCTGGGAACCAGGCTTGGCCGATTCGTCGGCATGCTCGTTGCCCTCGATGCCCCTATGTTCAGGAACCCATCCCAGAGTTACCCTTTTTGTTTCTGCCAGTGCATCATCCTGTCGGACATCGAAAAGTCCTCAGATACTCTCCAGTTTTTTATCTTTTCAGCCATTCGTTGCGAGAGGACGGTCACGTGTATCACTTCCTATTCCTTTTCCTATGCTAGGTAGTCCAGTAGGGCGTTATCTCTCGCATAAGTGTCGGTGCTGCCCCAAACGATATTGTGTGCATTAGCGTCGTACCCTATTACAAACGGAAAATGTTTACCTTTAGCATATCGCACTACCTTTACCATATCTTTCGTTGGGGGAAGTTGCACGATCTCGTATTGTCACGAATAGAATTTACATATAGTAGTTCTTACCAATATTTTAGGTAGATCAGGACCATATATTGCAACTCAAGTAAACGGACCGCCTTATGGGTGCAAAAAGACTTCTGGGTACCAAGGGGCCCTTCCCTGTACTCTGACAAAACCGAAACATGACTGTAGGCTCCTACTGGTGCGCTCGGTTGGTGCTCGTTCGTCCTTATTGACGTAACGACGCTCCTTCTCGACCCCTATTTACCAATTCCCCAAAAACGAGTCCCCAAGCTAAAGACTGTTTTCGCGAGCGCCAAAACTGACTCTTTTTTTTACTTTTAAACAATGGGCTGGTTAGAGCTTCACGAGACGACGAGACAAGTCTCGGTCTCGATCTCGTACGAGACCGAGATTTTAATATCGACTTCGAGACCGAGACCGAGACTGTCTAGGTCTCGATGTCGGTCTCGGCCTGCGTAACCGAGATCGAGACCGATACTGCCAATCGAGATTCTCGAGGGTCTCGGTCTCGAACAACATCATTCGTTTGCAAGATATTAGGTATTATAATCTGCAGACGAGCAGGTCCTTATAATAGTGCGTTGCGTATAGTTATTCTTAGTATTAAAAGACACTTTAAGAGAAGTACTCTAGTACAAACTTACCTGAGTTTTCTAGGTTCCTCATTTTTCAAATCGTTTCAAAGCGAGTAAGAACCAAAGACGGTTAAGACAAGTGTAAACTGTCACTTTCGGCCCTTTATATTTGTAAATCAACTATCAACTATGACTGAGACAACTGAGTGTGACTAACCTGCCAGTCATCATATTGTTAATATGATGAAGTTTTTATTTCTATACAGGGTATTTTTTAAGTTGGTGACTATTGTGACTTACTTCATTCTACCACAAAATAAAGCTAAAAAATTGGATTTGTTCCATTGGCAGTATGTGCACGTCTTCGAAATGCATATTCTAATCCAAAATATAAAACCTGATTTGAAAAATTTCCATATTTTCAATGAAATTTTGTAGCTGTGTCGATAGCTAAGTATATAGGACGCATACAAAGCCCATTGACTGTGCAGCTTCGCGGCGGAGCAATGGTAAGGATCGCTCGATGTGATTGGCTGATGTCTGCATAAACGCATTGGTTCATCGGAATAGATGATAGTTCAAGTTCAGTTTTCATAAGTAAAGCATTGCGGTCTCCCTGACGGGAAGTGTATCAATCAAAAAGTAGGTCGGCAAGTTGTCTGAAAGTTCGATAAAGTAATCGTTTCTTGTTCATTTGGGTTTAATTGCAGTCTTGTGTATTGGATTAAGTGTGTTTCTGTTCTCGATGGTGTGCAGATTTTCTTCTCGTGTTTTGCAATTGATAAACGTGTTTTGTTTGCAAGTCGGATTAAGAAAAACTAGTCAACAGTTCGTCAGACAAAATCACAAGTTTGATGTCGTTAAGCGGTCATTAGCTCTTAATCGAGCTGCTTAATATAAAAAAATAGGGACACAAATTAGAAAGCTTCTTCTGCTTAATTTTACCAATCAACATATCTGTTATGTCACGATCATACTTTTTATTAAGAGCAATCTATTCAACAGTACCAAGAAGCTTTTTGAAATTTTCAGTAAACATGATACTAAGAATTCAACATTAAAAGCGTTAAAATGCTGCCATGTTATGTTATCTTACAGTGTGCTTAGCTTTCAGTGGACTATGATCTGTTTGAGTGGATAAAGAAAGAAGTTGAGCTTGCTGTATAGTTAGTGGTGATTAGATTTAAAAAAATGAGAGCACGCTTATATTGAAGGAGAGTAAGGATGAAGTTGTTGGAAATCTATAGTACGCATATATATTTTATAAAAAATATGTTCAGTAGTATCAGTGACGAACCTACGAGCAGGTCTAATGCAGTTTTACATTAAACTAACTTGAACTAACTTCATGCACAAAAACGTAAATTTCTCTGAAAACTCTGCATTATAACTCAATATTTCAGAAGAAAATTGAATATGCAATTCAAACATAATAAGATTTCTCGAGATACTATCTTTTTTCGAGACCGAGACTGAGACTCGAGTTGCTACTACGAGACCAAGACCGAGACTACGCGAGTCTCAGGTCTCTCGATGCACAAGATCGAGACCGAGACCGAGTCTTAATTAAAATTTCGAGACCGAGACCAAGAGTATGTAAGTTTCGGTCTCGGTCTCGTGCAGCTCTAGGGCTGGTACCTGATGGTGGTCGTTCGTCCTTCCGGCGTAATGTCGACCTCCGACCAGCCCCAACGCAGCTCCCCGCACTACCCCTTCGTGAGTCACCCCAAAACCGGACTCTCCTCGTTAGTACCCAAACTGACACTGCCGTTTCTCTCTTAAAAATGCTTGTGCTAACTTTCTTTATTGTCAGCACATTTTTCCCAAATGATTGCAACCTTCTTTTCCATGAGCGGTTCAACTATCAAATTTGGGTCAACTATTACTTGGTTACTAAACCGGTCATCGGCCGACCATTTCTAAGAATGCTGCCATTTCAGCTTCATTGTGACAGTATGGAAAATTTATACTACTTATAAGCATTTTAACTTTTCTTTGACTCGCCCTAAATTCTACGATCGCCGCTGTGAAATCCCTTGATCCCAGGTTAGTCAGATACGTCACCTTGGTGCACCGTTGTCTGCCGGGCCATGCCAGACCCCTGACTTGCCCCTGATAGAAATAAGGTTCTTGAATTATAACTATCACCTCTTTTTTACCGGCCGTTACCCTGAATAACTCAGCTGTAGCGTCCCGGCTGTATGTAAAGTTGGGGGAGACTTCTTTTCTACTTCTCCTGTTCTGGCGACAGAGTGACATTCTCCGTCGATGGGCCAGGCTTCGTGGCTCTTCCACGAACAGTCACCCTCCAACATCAGATGGCGATAAACTCGTAGAATAAGAGCCACCCTGCCGCCCCACGACGGCCGGCAACCTCCTTGCTAACTCTAAAGTTCAGGCGCCAGTTACCTGTTTCGCCCTCCGTGGAGACGTGTTGCCCTCTCCCAACGCCGAGCTCCGCGTTTTGAAGCTCTTAAGGTTTTACTTTCTCGACGTTTGGCCTTTCCAGACTTCTCAACGTGAAGCCGACCTCCACTGGCTATGGAGGCTCCAGCGTCCGCATTGCGCGTATCGCCGGTCCATTCTCAATTGCCAGTGGAGGGCAACCAGACAGGAGTCAATTCCTCGACTCCTCATCCTCCGCCGTGACCAGGAACCATCCGGAATCCGTCAAGCCAGATCTCCGAAACCTCAAGGTCGGTCCTCTCTTTCCCTCTTCAGCAGCCATGGCCTTCCTCATCTCCCTGATCAGATGGCCACGGAGAAACTCCGCCTCTTCAGGCGTCACCGCTCCGCCTCCCTCCCCTCTTGGAGACGAAGACCACTTGGTTTCCTCTCTTGGTGGCCGCGCCATATGATCCCGCACCCCCTTTCAGGAGGAAGGTTGGGTCTCACCGCCGCGCCAAAATGGCGATCGGTGGGTTGGTTCTCCCAAGGGGGGGGGGGGTTGTGGTCATCCCCTTTGGTTTTTATTATGCCTTTCTGGTGGGGTCATCTGGTCGGCTTTTTTTTTGCCTGGTGGTGCTGGAAGCTTTTTGGCACTGGATGCCTCAGGGGTACCCTGATTTCCAGCCTCCCGCACAGCTGCAAGTGCGTCAGGTAGGTCAACTGGCTTTAACTGTCTTGCAGCCTGTTTGGCGTCTCTTGCGCCGGGTTCGGGCTTCCCTCCGGTGGTCCGCAGTCTACGAAAATATATTTAAATAGAAAAAAATATTTGAAAATAAAGAAACTTAAATTTTAGAAAAAAAAATAATATTAAATTTATGTTTCAAAATTCAAACATTTTTCACCAATCTTTTGTTTCCATTTTTTAAATGTTTATAGTTTGTTTTTTGTATTAAGTTACAGTTTAAGAGTAATTTTATTTTCAATAAATATTCATCAGTTTTCTCCAACTGGAACAATTAAAATCAAAATATTCTCAAATTCTATTCCAAGTGTTTAGCGTCCCGATAGCAATAGTACGAAGGTGGATTAGCAACGGTGTTATTTCGTCCCCAACCTGCTAATCCATGGTACTATTCTCAAATTCTTTTCTTTTCATTTACCTTTTTTAAACCCTACAAATGTACCATTTAAATTATACATGGTGTCCCACATAAGACTGAACTGCAAAGTAGCTCGATAATTAGCAAACCAGTTTTTAATGACTGGGGAAGAAAAATAAACTTTTCGTATCTAACTTGTTGATTGAATACTACACCCGATTTACATTCAATTATTTTCAGTTTTTAGTGTTGCGTTACATAAAAAGGCGCAGAGTTTTGTGAACATTTGATAACGTTTTTGGCACGTTTATTAAACGTCATTGGCTTGGTTCTATCAGGTATCAATCAGGAAGGTAAATTTTTATCACCAAAATTTTACGTGAAATAAACTTCATACTTTTAAAGTCATATTTCAGTCTCATTAAGAACTTTTAGTATTTTGTCATACATTAGGCACCTGCTTACGCTCATTAATTTAGGTCCATTTATCACGTAATATTTACGTCACATGTTCTCTGTATATTATTTTGTAGCAAGCTCTAATCAATTGCATCTCTTCGGACGCAAGTGGAGACTGGTTGGTTAGTTCAGACGGAGACCAAGATGGATGTTTGATTGTTTGGTCGAGCAAGGACACGTTAGCTAACTGAACTTCGGTTTCTTGCATATATTACATTAGTGCTTCTACTTGAAGGTCCCCAGTTTACACACTATTTGGAATTTATCCAGAAAGCGGCATTCTGCTGACTGCAATGAGCCCTTGCGCCAGATATTTGATTACTATTGGCGAAAATGTAGATTACCAGGTCGATTTCTGGATGTGGACCACCGGGGATGAAAAACCAATAGGTAAATATACAAAATGTATTCTTTATGCCTTATTATTATTTGTAAATTTGTAAAAGTCATTTGTAGTTTTTCATAGCGAATGGGATACTTAATAGGGCGTCTGCTACAATTCGATTTCACCGTTTCTGCTAAAACTTACCCCTCTTTTTGTGATAAATCTCTGTCTTTCAGTATTGTCATTGACTTTTGCCTTTCTGCATCTTATAATTATTTTTCTTGCTATATTGAAGACGAGGTGTATTTTTACTGTACTTGCTTTTTTAAACGTCATCTAGTAGGTTATTGTGTTATGGCCTGTCAAAAGAAAAGGTTATTATGTCATAATTTTCTGTCAAAAATGCATAGCCGTCTAGATGACGTTTTCTAATGAACTCCCCGTATTACAGATTCTTTTATGGTGAACAAGGCAAATGGGCGACCCATTACGATTTGTTTTCATCCAGATTTTGAGGAACACATCATGCTAGTGTTTGCGAAGCAAGTATTTCTGATAGTGTGGGTAAGCATTTTCGAAATTTGCCCCTCATCAACCCCCCAGACTATAAGTCATTCACTTATTTTTGACATCTCGTTATATTTGTTCTTCGTTTTTTTCATCAACACCCCATAAAGTATAAAAATATTCTCAGAATATTGCAGGAATATACAACTTATTGATATCAACTGGACTGGTAGCAGGTAGAGGACAAAAAAACTCTCAATCTTCTACTGAAGAATGTCGACGTTTCGACTAAATTTAGTTTTCTTCAAGGCTACTTTCTATGAAGGGAGATAGTCAGTCATTATATAATAACAGTCCCTGTAGACCCAGGAGATATGTTAAAGTGGGTTGATGTTAAACTCAGATTAACATCATTCATGGATGAGTCTTGAAGAAGGCTAAATTTAGTCGAAACGTCGGCATTCTTTAACAGAAGATAGTGAGTTTTTTTGTCCTCTACCTGCCACCAACCCAGTCTAATTTACATAAGAACGCTACTACACTCAACATGTTATTGATATCTATGGGATATCCATTAAAAGCATTATGTATATCAGGTAGTACATTCGAGGACACTAAAATTACTCCACTGTACTCGCTTTTACACATCCATACATAAGAATGAATAAGAAAATATACAAGGTGTTCCGTTAAAAAAAAATTAATTTATGCCAAAAAGTTCACTTTTGCTTCATCCTCTGTATACTCAAATAAATTAATGAGAATTTATTAATAGCGCATTAATAAAGCAGCTTCTTAACAATCCACTTTTCGTATGAAGCTCTTTCTCTTAGTATGTACAGGGCCGGCAATATGCCTCTAAATAGAGTTGGGACACCCTGTAATTAAAAAACTATATTACAGATATCGGTCAAATTCTGAAAGAGACGCAAATCTGAAACTGTGTAATTTGTAAATTGGACCTAAATTAACGTTCTCCAGAAAAATCCCAGAAATTATATTTAAATGTAAAAAAAAATTGTAATTAAAAAAAAACTTACATTTTGCAAATAAAAATAATATAAAATTTCAATCTAAAGTGTTTTCCGGGCTTTGAACCCGTGGTTCAATGGAACTTCTTTACCATTACCAAAGGCGAATCACGTTATAATCACGTGATTTCTGGTCGGTTGAGCAATATTTTCCAAACTGCGACTTAATCATATTTCTGTCTCTGCTTAATTAATCTCATTGAAGTTTGAAGGAAGGAGATAAGACTATATACTTCAATAAAGTCAAAAAAGTTATGTTCAGTAAAAGTACATGAAACTCCCGAATATAGAAAACATGAATATGCAAGTATAGGTCTATAATGAATATTTTTAGCTTACTCACAGTCTACATTCAATGAATAACCATTCCATGGACAAAAAATTATTACATGTTCCTGAAATCTGCAATAGGCATAGTACACTCGATTCCAAAACTATGCATAACATAGTTATTATTATGTATATCTACCAATATTCTGAAAACCTACGTGGTACCTACAGGATGTTATTTGCATCTTTTATGCATATACATAGGACATCACCTTTTATGTGGCACATGTTGAGAAGATACCATAAAAATGTCAAAGTCAGATTTCCAACGCCGACTTGAAGCCAATAATAAGTGAATGGTTTATAGGTAGCACTAACCTGCAGTTTGCTATTGATCCTCTTACAGGATTCTGAAAATAAAAAGATAGTACCGTGCCCCATTCCTCACATAACAAACAGAAACAAAATAGGGGAACTGACATGTGGTTCCTACATGAACCTCTGCCACGAGTGCTACGTGTCCTCGAGCAAGGGATGCATTTTAGTGTTTAGGAATACCTTGTACAGCAGAAGCTACGAGGATGGCGAATTGACCAATGCCAAAATGTATATAAATGCTGTCAAAGTGAGTCCGTGCTCGATAGGGGTGATAACCACCACCGATGGGTATGCTATTGCTTGTTGATGGTAGGATTGCGGTAACGCGGTTCCATTGCAGAATTCTTGTGGTGGGCGACTCGAGGGGGCACATCTTGTTCTTTGACAGGAGCGTGAAGATTTTGTACTGGATTCGCAACATGGCTATAGGACATGTCACTGGCATCGGTTTTTCATTATCACCAAAGTTGTACAAGTTTGAAAAGTCCAAGATTTTGATCACGGGTAGAAATTTAATGAAATTTACCTTACAACTCAATAAATTTGTTCCTTTAATAAGAAAAACTGCTAAACAACGACTATGTCATATTGGATTGTGACCAATACGAAGACGTTGAAGAGCAGGTCACCAAGCTTATTGAAGCTCCATTTGATGCCACTTTGGAAAACAAACCGTTTACAGTCAGGGATTTCTTTATTTGTGAATATATCTGAATTAAGAAAAGTTGATTTTTCTAATAATGTTGCTTTATGTAGCGACATCTGACTGCAATATATACGCCTATGATTTTATTCACAACACGTGCACACCCTTATTTCAAGTGGCCGACGCAAACATTTCCTGTATGGACGCTCACGACGAAATGTACGACAATGGTTTCGGTTTTATAAACATTTCACTGATAGAGGAAACATTTTAGGCCCCATCTGGTGGTGGGCTACGAAAATGGGCGTCTTTCTTTGATAAACTTTGATAAGAAGGTGCAGATAGCCGAATACCTACTTCCGAAGAGCCTAGAAGGTGGTGATAATGACGCGGTTACCTGTATAAAATTCTCCAGAGAAGGTAATTTTGTGTCAGTAAGGCAAGGCTTCCGTAACCGGAGATGTAACGGATATCCGGTAATCATGCCCAAAAAAAGAAAATAAGGGGTGTTTATTTAAAAATATCATCTAGAGGGCTGTGATATATGAAAAAAAAAAGGACGAAGGAACAAAAGTCCATTTACTTTAATTGTTATTCTTTTCTGTCGAATATTCACAGCCTTCTAGATGACTTTTTCTAATGAACACACTGTAGAGTTATATAGGAGGTGTTTATTTGGAAACGGCATTTTGTTTGCTGTGAAGTGTCAAAAGAAAAGTAAATATAATCTAAAATGTTTTCAAGGCTTTGAAGCGGCATTCCAATATAATTTCTTCCTGACGTTTCGTCTACACCTGCGGCAGACATTATCAAAGGCCATGAGGGTATGGACGAAGTGGTCTCCCGTGCTTCCCGATGTTGACTGATTCGAGATTGGGGAGCTCCGTGGTATTTATTCCCCCGCCGTCGCGGTGCAGTGGAGGGACTGGGGTGGGGGTAGTGGTGGCGCGGAGTTTTGGCGCACTTGAAGTATGTCGTAGAACTCGCTTCCAGTCTGCATTTAGAAAAGTAATTTCTAAATGCACGTCACTTCCTGTTGAAATTTTTGTCGTGTTTAAAGATCTCAATGGCCTCTCTCGTTACTCTCGGACAGAAACGCAGCGATTGATATAAGGTATCCACCTCCTTCAAAAGAATGTCGTGACCTGCGGAGAGAGCGTGCTCTGCTATTGCTAACTTTTGTGTTCGTCCCATCCTGCAACTCGTCTTGTTCCGTCATCCTCGTGTTGATACTGCGTTTTGTGGTGCCACTGTATACCGAGCCACAGCTGCAGGGAACTCGGTATACTCCGGGTACCGATTGGGGATCTCTGCGGTCTTTAGCCGATTTCAAGCTCTGTTGTATTGTATGAGTGGCTTTAATGACAGTTTTAACATTGTGCTTTTCCAATAGCCTGGCGATCCTGTCCGTTACTTTGTGGATGTATGGTAGACTAGTCCATCCGCGCTTTTTTTCATCTTCTCCTGTTGTTCCTTCCTGGCGCTCTACATTTTGTGGATAGACAGCCCTATCGAACTCGTGCTTTCTTTATCCATTCCAACCAAAGGCTCTTTCCAGATGCTTAATTTCCCGTTCCAAATCAGCCGGCTCGCAAATTCCCTTGGCTCTCACGGACAGAGTCTTTATGACTCCCCTCCTTTTTTGTCTGGGATGATGATTTGATTCGTTGTTGAGGTATCGGTCCGTGTGTGTTGGTTTTCTATAAACGGTGTGCGCAAACTTCCCATTCGGCCTTCTTGATACTAAAACATCCAAAAACCGTAGGCGTTCTTCCTTTTCTATATTTATATCTCCATAGTGAATTGAATTCTTCTGTTGATAGAGTTGAGGTGTAAGAGGAAGTTTCGAAATTCGCACATGCCATATCACCAAATAACAAAGATGTCGTTCACGTATCGGAACCAGCACTTTGGCCTTTTATTTGCGGTTGTCAACGCCTTGACCTCGAGAATTTCCATAAAATAGTTGACTGTTTTATTACTAAGGGGGCTGACCATATTTGCACTATCAGTTTGTTCGTAGAAATCCTCCTTCCATTGAAAATATGCGGAGGAAAAAGGTGGTTAGGCAGTGTTTGAACAACTTGCATTATCTTGTGGAAATTCCTGGAGAATGTGTTCCGTGGCTTCCTTAAAAGGTACCATCGTAAAGAGTTACACAACATCGAAGATAACGAGAATTTCTCCTGGAGAAAAGGTGAAAGAATGCAGTTTTTCGACGAAATGAGTGGAGCCTCGGTCGAGTAGTCGGTATTTCCTATTTTAGGATGCAGCATTTTTTTGAGGTAACTGTAAAATAGGACGTTGTTATATTGTTAAGTCCAATCTTGATGAAATATTGCAGGAATCTTTTTTAATAGAGGGACTAGGTACTCCAGCAAGATCCGGCTACACAGCACCCGGCTCTCCTTTTAAAACTACCACCCCTTAGATCTCTAGTCTCGTATTTTTTTGTGAAGGCTTCATTGTTTCTTGTATTTTAGAAATTTTACTTTATAGTAAAATGAAATAATAAAAAGAACGAAAAAAACTTCTAACTTGTTATTTTTTTCCTCAGAGAAGAAAATTTAAAACATATAATAACAAAAAAAAAATCTAACCTGTTTTGTTATTTCAAACATTTCCTAATTTTCCTATATTGTGAAGGTTTCAGAAAAAGAAAAAATCAAGGGTCCATAATTGAAAAACCGTCCTACACTAAAAACAATCTAACTTCGTTTCGTTTCTTTGTGAAAGTTTTATGGTTCATATAATTTACAAATAATTTATCTATTTTAAACTGAAACTTCAAATTAAAAATTCCTTCGTTATTTTTTTCTTAAATAATTCAGCTTTCATGTAAATGAAAATTGGCAAAAAATAAATAAACCGTGGATAAAAAAAATATATTTTTTTATTTTCAGAGGAATGTTTCAGTATGATGCGAAATATGTCGTTGATGAATAGAAAAAAGTGAATCATAAAATAATAATAAACAATAAACATAATTTTCAACAAAAAAAGAGTAAAAAAAAAATGTAAAAATGTTTTTCATTGTTTCGTGTTGTTTTCTTTTGTCAAGGTCATAGGTAGTTCTATATATAGGATATATATTGCAGGTGTAGGACTTGAGATGACACTTCACACTTTTGAAAAATCCAACGTTTCGATCCTTTATTGAATCTTCCTCAGGGCATATGTATAATGGATGTGTTGAAAAATTTCCCATTATGTGACATCATAATACTTCGTGTACCTTTGTATAAATATGGGATATATATATTGCAGGTATAGGACTTGAAATGACACTTCACAATTTTGAAAAGTCCAACGTTTCGATCCTTTATTGAATCTTCCTCATCGCATATGTATAATGGATGTTTTGAAAAATACCCCATTATGTGACATCGTAATACTTCGCGCCCTTTTGTAAAATATAGGATATTTATTGCGGATGTAGGACTTGAAATGACACTTCATACTTTTAAAAAGGCCAACGTTTCGATCCTTTATTGGATCTTTCTCAGGACATATATATATAATTAATGTGTTGAAAAAATCCCCCATGTGATGTGTCACTTCAAGCTCTACACCTGCAATACATATGCTATATTCATACAAAAGGACGCGAAGTATTGGTATGGTGTGGTTCTATATGTATTTTACAAAAAATCTACTTTTAATAAATTAATTTTATTAATAGCAAAAAAAAAATAAAAAACCAAGAAACCTCGATAAAAATGTTTCTCAAAAATTTCGATCCTGTTTAATTTTTTTTCAGAGGAGAAAGTTCTAAATATGTAATAAAACAAAACTTTTATGATAGATGCGTAACGTGATTTGTTATTTTTAATATTTTCAACTTTGTTCTATTGTGAAGATTTCAGAAAAAAGGAAAAAAACAAGAAACCATGAAATAGTAAAAAAATAAAAACGTATAATTTCTTAGAAAACTCTAGAAATTGACTCTAACTACTAACTCTAACTAAACTAGAAAAAGAAACTACACTGAAAAATAAAAAAATCTAATCTTGTTTGGTTTTTTTTGTGAAAGTTATATAGTTCCATGTATATATGTAATTTACATATTAAATACATATTAAAAAAAAATAGAAAAAAGCTGTTTGTTTAAAAAAGACTAAGCTCTTTATTCTCTTTTTCAGGAAAAAAATCGAATTGTACAAGGTGAGTCGTAATGGCTGGCCGAAAATAAAATCTCATATTCTTTGGTCGATTTTAAGGGGGGGGGGTCTGTATCTATCGAGCTTCGCTAAAAAGTTACAGGGTGTTGAAGTTAAAATATCAAAATGCATATATCTTGATTTTTATCACACCATAGGAGGTATTTTAATAAAATTTGGTAGTTTTGACTGCTATGGAATGCGCACATTTTGCAATACAAAATTTATTTTTATTTTTGCCAGTGGCGCGTACCAGCTCGTATTTGAAGAAAAAGTGGTACGACAATGGTTTTCAAAAAATAAAATTTAATAGGGGGATCTAACAGTGTCCAAAATTCAATTCACTATGGAGATAAAAAAAGAAGGACGCCTACCGTTTTTGGTAGTTTTAGTATCAAGGAGGTCGAATGGGAAGCTTGCACACACTGTTTACAGAAAACCAACACACACTGACCGATACCTCAATAACGGATCAAATCATCATCCCAGACAGAAAAGGGGAGTCATAAAGACTCGACGGGAAATGAAGAATCTGGAAACAGCCATTGGTTGGAATGGATACAGCAAGAACGAGTTCGATAAGGGCGTCCAAGAAATGTAGAGCGCCAGGAAGGAACAACGGAAGAAGATGAAGACAAGCGCGGATGGACTAGTCTACTATACATCCACAAAGTAACGGTCAGGATCGTCAGGCTACTGGAAAAGCACAATGTTAAAACTGTCTTTAAACCCACGTACGATACAACAGAACTTGAGATCGGCCAAAGGCCTCAAAGATCCCTTATCGGCACCCGGAGTTTACCGAGTTCCATGCAGCTGTGGCTCGGCATAAATTGGCACCACAAACGCAGTGTCAACACGAAGATTACGGAACACAAGTGGAGATGCAGGCTGGGACAAACACAAAAGCCAGCAGTAGCAGAGCACGCTCTATCCGAAGGTCAGTAACGAGAGAGGCCATTGAGATCTTTAAACACGACAACAATTTCAACAGGACGGTGGAAATTATGATTCTAAATGCAGACTGGAAGCCAGTTCTACCACATACTTCAAGTACCACCACTACCCCCACCCCAGTCCCTCGACTGTAACGCGACGGCGGGGGAATAAATACCACGGAGCTCTTCACAGTCGCATCAGTCAACGTCGGGAAGCACGGGAGATTACTTCGCCCATTATCTCATCGCCTTTGATAATGTCTGGCGCAGCTGTAGACGAAACGTTAGGATGAAATTCCATTGGACCACAGCTTGAAAGCCCGGAAAACACTTTAGATTGTAATTGAAAGATTACATTTCATTTTTCGAAAACCATTGGTGTATAATTTTTTTCTTCAAATAACATGCATCGACGTGCTGGTACGCGCGTCACTAGTGAAAATAAACATATTTCATTGCAAAATGTGCGAAAAAAGATTTCCCTAATTTATAACAATATATACAGGTTTGCATTTGGTATGTGGCAGAGCAAGTGGGGAAGTGTGGGTGCTGGAACCCATAGTTCTTACTCCAAAAACGTCCACCCCTTTCAAGTACACCCACCGAAAAATTGTAAAAATCGAATTTGCTCGTAGTTCTTTGCAGTTTGCTTATTATGTAAGTATTATTTTACCTTCACATATGGTATTTTCTTAACGTTCAGTATCTAGGACACTAACAGAACGGTCATGCTGTTCAATTTCAACACTGAAACAAACCTGTGGGAGTTCGCGGGGAAGATTCGCCCCCACTACGACGATATCAATGATATTAGGTTCTTTTGTACTAAGGACTGCAACACTTCTGTGTTACATACCATCGGAGCTGATCGGTATTTGGTGCAATATAATAACGTAGAAATGAGGTAAGCTATAACCAATTCTCCAACATTTCGAAAGCTTTTTGTAACTTGCCAGAGGATGTACCAATGAGAAAAGTTTTGGGATAATTAGTCGAGAGCGTATAGAGCAGAGCGCAATTCCCATGAACTTTACCTACTACGAGAGAAAGCTTGATCACAAGTGTACGGGATACTTGCTGCTAGCTGACAATAAGGTGGGTGTGTGTTTATAAAAAGAAATGTGGGGGGGGACTTTTAGAAATAAATTACTTTTTAGCATAAAATTAAAATTTTGCACGCAGTCTCTAAAATTCCCAGGGGTCTTGTACTGGGGCCATCATTTGGTTGTTTCAAAGACGCTCATGTTAGAAAAATGATGGTACGTATACTTGAACACAATAATTATATTTTGTGAGTTTCTAATTTTTTTAAACAGATTTTGCCTGGCCTAGGAAGATACATGATTTTCATGACTGAAAGACATATTGGAATTTCAACGTTGCCTCCTGATGGTAATCCGTATAAACATACCGGATATCTGGCTCATCCGAATCAGGTAAGATCACTCAATCGGTAAATTGTTTCATTAATATGCTAGGTACAGAGGAAAAACCTTAAACTAATATCCCGTTAAGCATTTTTAAAGCATATTCCATGCACATGAATGCCCTTTTCTTGCTACATGGGTTAGCTTAACTTTTTCTTAACACGTTACTGCCGCCAAGTATTAAGATTTGCTAACAAAGCTCATCAATTTAATGGTAAAACTTCCATAAAAATCCTTCACGGAAAAGTATGATTTTAGGGATTGATATGAGTGTAGCGAGCCTCAAAACATGATACGAATATCGCTTTCCTAATTTAACCTAAACATTTTAGATTAACTTTTTTAGGGCAGCTTGGGGTAGTGCTGATTAATTTAGTTTTCGTTTTGGTTAGTTTAGGTGAATTCAGGTTACTTCAAGTCAATTCGGTTTTCACGAGAGATCAATTTGTTTTAGTGCAATAAAAACGGGCCTTTTCGCCCTGTTTTTGTTCTTACGTCCCCGCTTTTATTTAATTGTCAAAACAGCTTAACTTTGATTAGTTTAGGTAAGTGCTCGTTAATTAATTTAGTTTTCGTTTTGGTTAGTTCCTATACGGCCCGATTTTGCCCGCACGCTCCCGCTTTTATTTAATTGTCCAGACGCTTTAACTCTGGTTAGTTTAGGTAAATTTGCGTTAATTTAGTTTTCGTTTTGGTTAGTTCCCATACGCTACCGATTTTGCCCGTACGGTCTTGCTTTTATTTAATTCCAAAGACAGTTTAACTCTGGTTAGTTTAAGTAAGTGCACGTTAATATAGTTTTCGTTTTATTTAGTTCCCATACGGTCTCGATTTTGCCCGTACGGTCCCACTTTTATTTAATTGTCAATGCACCTTAACTCTGGTTAGTTTAGGTAAGTATTCGGTAATATAGTTTTCGTTTTGGTTAGTCTCCATACGGTCCCGATTTTACCCGTACGGTCCCGCTTTATTTAATTGTCAAGACAGCTTAACTCTAGTTAGTTTAAGTAAGTGCACGTTAATTTAGTTTTCGTTTTGGTTAGTTCCCATACGGTCCTGATTTTGCCCGTATGGTCTAGCTTTTACTTAATTATCAAGATCGCTTAAATCTGGTTAGTTTAGGTAGGTGCATGTTAATTTAGTTTTTGTTTTGCCTGTACGATTTTGCCCGTACGCTTTTATTTAGTTATCAAAGCAGCTTAACTCTGGTTAGTTTAGGTAAGTGCACTTTAATTTAGTTTTCATTTCATTTTGCCCGTACGATTTTGCTCGTGCGCTTTTATTTAATTATCAAGAGAGCTTAAATCGGGTTAGTTTAGGTAAGTGCACGTTAATTTAGTTTTCGTTTTGGTTAGTTCCCATACAGTCCCGATTTTGCCCGTATGGTCTAGCTTTTACTTAATTATCAAGATCGCTTAAATCTGTTTAGTTTAGGTAGGTGCATGTTAATTTAGTTTTTGTTTTGCCCGTACGATTTTGCCGGTACGCTTTTATTTAATTATCAAGGCAGCTTAACTCTGGTTAGTTTAAGTAAGTGCACTTTAATTTAGTTTTCATTTTGGCCGTACGATTTTGCTCGTACGCTTTTATTTAATTATCAATACAGCTTAAATCGGGCTAGTTTAGGTACGTGCACGTTAATTTAGTTTTCGTTTTGGTTAGTTCCCATACGGTCCTGATTTTGCCCGTATGGTCTAGCTTTTACTTAATTATCAAGACCGCTTAAATCTGGTTAGTTTAGGTAGGTGCATATTAATTTAGTTTTTGTTTTGCCCGTACGATTTTGCCCGTACGCTTTTATTTAATTATCAAGGCAGCTTAACTCTGGTTAGTTTAGGTAAGTGCACCTTAATTTAGTTTTAATTTGGCTCGTACGATTTTGCTCGTACGCTTTTATTTAATTATCAAGACAGCTTAAATCGGGTTAGTTTAGGTAAGTGCACGTTAATTTAGTTTTCGTTTTGGTTAGTTCCCATACGGTCCCGATTTTGCCCGTATGGTCTAGCTTTTACTTAATTATCAAGATCTCTTAAATCTGGTTAGTTTAGGTAGGTGCATGTTAATTTAGGATTTTGCCCGTACGCTTTAATTTAGTTATCAAGGCAGCTTAACTCTGGTTAGTTTAGGTAAGTGCACTTTAATTTAGTTTTCATTTTGCCCGTACGATTTTGCTCGTGCGCTTTTATTTAATTATCAAGACAGCTTAAATCGGGTTAGTTTAAGTAAGTGCACGTTAGTTTAGTTTTCGTTTTGGTTAGTTCCCATACAGTCCCGATTTTGCCCGTATGGTCTAGCTTTTACTTAATTATCAAGATCGCTTAAATCTGGTTAGTTTAGGTAGGTGCATGTTAATTTAGTTTTTGTTTTGCCCGAACGATTTTGCCCGTACGCTTTTATTTAGTTATCAAGGCAGCTTAACTCTGGTTAGTTTAGGTAAGTGCACTTTAATTTAGTTTTCATTTTGCCCGTACGATTTTGCTCGTGCGCTTTTATTTAATTATCAAGACAGCTTAAATTGGGTTAGTTTAGGTAAGTGCACGTTAATTTAGTTTTCGTTTTGGTTAGTTCCCATACGGTCCCGATTTTGCAGGTACGGTCCCGCTTTTATTTAATTGTCAATACAGCTTATCTCTGGTTGGTTTAGGTAAATACACGTTAGTTTAGTTTTCATTGTGGTTAATTCTCACACGGTTCCGATTTTGCCGGTATCGTCCTGCTTTTATTTAATTCACGTTTTTTCCGTACGAGTTTGCCTTGCGCTTTTCTTAATTATTAAGACAGCTTCACTCTGGTTAGTTTAGTTATGTACACGTTAATTTAGTTTTCGTTTTGGTTAGTTCCCATACGGACTCGATTTGGCCCATACGGTCCCGCTTTTCTTTAATTGTCAAGACAGCCTAAGTCTGGTTATTTTAGGTAAGAGCACGGTAATATACTTTTCGTTTTGGTTAGCCCGTACCCTGGCTAGTTTAGGTGAAAGCACGTTGATGTAGTTCACGTTCACGTTTTTTCCGTACGAGTTTGCCTTGCGCTTTTCTTAATTATCAAGACAGCTTAACTCTGGTTAGTTTAGTTAAGAACCCGTTAATTTAGTTTTTATTGTGGTTAGTTCCCATACTATCTCGATTTTGCCCTGTACGGTCCCGCTTATTTTTAAGGGTGACTTCTACATCTCCAGTTTAAACCCTACCTGAAACCCTACCTGAAACCCTACCTTAAACCCTACCCGCTTTTAATCAATCGTCAAAACCGCTTAAATCTGGTTAGTTTAGATAAGTGCACGTTAATTTAGTTTTTGTTTTGGTTAGTTCCCACACGGTGACGATTTTGTCCGTACGGTCCCGCTTTTATTAAATTGTCAAGACTTCTTATCTGTCGTTAGTTTAGATAAATGCACGTTAATTTAGTCTTGGTTTTCGTTAGTTCTCATATGGTCCCGATTTTTTACGTATGGCACCGCTTTTATTCAATTGTCAAAGCAACTTAACTCTGGTTAGATTAGGTAAGTGCATGTTAATTTAGTTTTCGTTTTGGTTAGTTCACATACGGTCCCGACTTGCCCGTATGGTCCCGCTTTTATTCAATTGTCAAATAAGCTTACCTCTGGTTAGATTAGGTAAGTGCACGTTAATTTAGTTTTTGTTTTGATTAGTTCCCATACGGTCCCGATTTTGCCCGTACAGTCCCGCTTTTATTTCATTGTCAAGACAGCTTAAATCTGATTAGTTTAGGTAAGTGCACGTTAATTTAGTTTTCGTTTTTTTAGTTCGCATATGGTCCCGATTTTGCCCGTACGTTCCCGCTTTTATTCAATTGTCAAGACAACTTAACTGTGGTTTGTTTGAGTTAGTTTAAGTACGTCCAGGTTAATTTAGTTTCCTGTTTTGGTTAGTTTAGTTCTCTCTTTTGGTTAGTTTAGGTTTATTCTGTGCGCGCTATAGATGAGTCTGTATTCGTGCCAAAAGCGGGCCCAAACAGACCCGTCTTTGCCCCTACGGTCCCGTGCTTATTTAGTCGTCAAGACAGCTTAACTCTGGTTAGTTTGGATTAGTTTAGGTCCAAAGTATGTCCAAGTGAATTTAGTTTTTGCTTTGATTAGTTCAGTTATATGTTTGGTTAGTTTAATTTCCTGTTTTAGTTAGTTTAGTTATTTGTTGTAGCTAGTTGAGGTTAGTTCGGTTCACGCTATAGATTAGTTTGTATTACTGTGAAAAGCAGATCCGTACGGCCCGTACGAGCAAAATCGGGCCCGTACGGTCCCTATTTTATTTACTTGCCAAGACAGCTTATTTCTGGGTACTGTAGATTAGTTTGGGTTAGTTTAAGTAAGTCAAAGTGAATGTATTTTTTGTTTTGGTTATTTAAGTTATGTTTTGGCTTGTTTAGTTTCCTTTTTTGTTTAGTTTTAGTTTAGTTAGCTTTAAGGCTAGTCTAGGTTAGTTTAGTTTTTGCTATAGATTGGTTTGTATTAGGCCAAAAAGCGAACCCATACGGGCCCGCTTTTGCCCGTACGGTTCCGCTTTTATTTCGTTGCCAAGACCGCTTTTTTGTGGTTAGTTCAATTTTGTGTTTGTTTAGTTTAGTTTCCTGTTTTAGTTACTTTAGTTTAGTTATCTGTTATGGTTGGTTTAGGTTAGTTCAGTTCTCGCTATAGATTGGTTTGTGTTAGTATGAAAAGCGAATCCGTACGGACCCGCTTTTGTCCGTACGGTCCTTCTTTTATATATTTGCAAAGATAGCTTGTTTCTGGATAATGTAGGTTAGTTTGCGTTATTTTAAGAAAATTCTAGTGAAATCTGTTGTTGTGGTTATTGCAGTTATGTTTCGGTTAGTTTAGTTTCCTGTTTTGATTAGTTAAGGTTTATCTGTTATGGTTAGTTTAGGTTGAGTTTGTTCTCGCTATAGATTAATTTGTGTTATTGTGAAAAGCGGACCAGTATCTTATCTCTGGTTATTTCAGGTTAGTTTGAGTTAGTTCAGATAAGTTCAGGGTAACTTAGTTTTCGTTATGGTTAGTTTAGTTAGGTGTTTGCTAAATTAATTATCCGTTTGGTTAGTTTAAGTTAGTTCAATTCTCTTGATAGAATAGTACGTGATTCATAGTTGTTAAGGCAAGTTAGTTCAGGTTATTTAATCTCTGGTAGCACTAAAATTTTTTTTGAGATTGAGACTTACTTTATACATATAAATCGATAAAATTGAAAGTTTCAGTGATGGGACCTGTTGCCATTTTAATATGAAATTTTTGTTTAACTATTTTACTTTACCTTATTCTAGGTAGCCGATATTGCGTCGTCTTACAATGGACTGTACGTTTTCACATATGGAGTTCAGGATAGGTGCATTCTTCAGTGGGAGATACAAACTAGGTAAGTTGTATACTTATTGATGCTGAAGGGTCAGCAACAACTTGTAATTCCTCTCCTCTCTCATATTTTTTTTATTTTATGTCAAAAAAAAATATTTTTAGGGAAATATTAAAGTGATGATCAACGACAGGTCAATAAGCAAGTTTTTAGAAAACACATAAGTTGCTCAGATTTTGGAAGTTATTTAAGTGCCACTTTTAAGAGTGAGGTTTAAACTCTACATTAAATTTAACCTCCCAGTTGGACGTATATTTCATTGTTTATCTATCAAAAGGTTTCGCTTTTCTTCAAACTAAAGTTTAAACTGTTAACTAAAGTTATTCGATCACTTATTGCAGGTCGGTGGAATTATTGAGTCTAATCGGTGGTCCTGAGCTTGAACCATTCTACTGCCTCCTCGAGGGAGGAAAAACCGGATGGCTGTTCCAAGAAATCCAGGACCTGTTTTTCTACATGCAGATTCTGCAGCAGGAGAATATCGATTTGCCTAGGAGGGTCTCTGATAGCATCAATATATCGGAAATCCCAGATCTAGTCAGAACTTGTGGATATTATCCCAGCCATTTCGAAGTAAGCTTGACTTGTATAATGGTATTTTGATTGCCGTAGAACATTGAATTCGAAATTTTTACGTCTGCGAACAGAGACCAAACCATAGAGAATTATTTGAGATAACTTTCAATCTGCATTTTAGCTCGAAACCATGATGATCGACATTCGGTATAGAGACTACGACGAATCGGGGGTGGTTAGGGATGAAATATCGTTCGTTGAGTTTGTGAAACTGTTTATAAACCATAGACCTTGTTATGGGTATCCGCTGGAACAAGTTAAAGACCATTTCGGCACTATGTGCCTCATGGCCGAGTATCCCAGGAAAAACAGCATTGAAAGTCAAGACTTTGTCTATTTATTGCAGACAATTGGTAAATAATGCGTTTTCAATGACAGAAATTAGGAGCTCAGTATTTGGTTTTAGGTGAACCTACTCCCAATTTGCACAAGTATTTGACGACTCTACTTCGTATTCAAACCCATGGCGAAAACAACTACGAGTTTTTACCCGAGGTAAATTTTAGACCCTGTTGAATACTCACTGTCTAAACTCCACCTCTATTAGGACACTTTAACAGTAGAACTAAGACCCGCTTCTAACAGTGGTTCTAAGACCCATTGTTACAAGTTCAGTTTAAACTTTAGTTTGAAGATAAACGAAAGATTTTGACAGATAAGCAATGCAATGTACGTCAAACCTAGAGTTTAAACTTCATACTGAAGTTTTAGTAATAGTTATTGAAAGTCGTTCTAATTCGGTTTTAACAACCATTAAATATACAACTGGGTCTTGGTAGTTCCCTTTTTGTCTTATGGGTAATCGTGATTATTGTAGGATATAAATACCAACTTCCTGTTGGACGAGCTGCTGGGGATTGACCTTGAAAGAAGTGAGAAGCACGAGGCAGAAGAGAATAAATCGAAGGCAAGCGAAGATCGAACCATCTAAATAATAATCAACAAAATTAAGAAATGCAAATAAGTTTATTAATAGAAATTTAAATACACACCATAAAACTCAAAAATGAAAAATGGCATTAGATTTGCGTTCAATTATTTATTAAAACACTTGAATCCTGTGGTTTTCCCTGTCGCACACAAGGATGTGTCCGTCGGGCGTCATGGCCACGCCCTCCAGCCCTTTGAATTCGCCCTTTTGCGATCCCCAGCATCCGAGCGCCCTCAGGAACGTGCCGTCTGGATGGAAAATCTGGATTCGGTTGTTTCCAGAGTCCGCGACGCAGATGTAGCCCTGGTCGTCGACGGCCACACCTCTGGGGAACTTGAATTCTCCCTCTTCGGAGCCTTCGCGCCCGAAGGAAGACAGCACCTTGCCGTTGACGTCAAAGACCTGTATGCGGTGGTTGTTGGAATCGGACACTATGACGCGATTGGTGTTGGACACCGCTATGTAGTGCGGGTGCTCTAGTTGGCCTTCTTTGTTGCCCATCGTGCCGAATTTTCCCACGAAAGTTCCGTCAGATTGGAAGACCTACAGATTTCATTATATAGTACTAGATTAACTTTACTTATACCGAACGAAGAACGTCAATTCCGTTTTACATTTTTAGCCTTCTTTTTTGGCAGTGAGTACTTTTAAAATGGCGGCGATATCCGGCGGAAGGGACGTCACCTAACATCTTGCGTAAAATAGTTCGAAATCTAACTGATGTGCTCTCATGAAAATATTATGTCATGGGTATCTTAAAAATGGCAAACTTTTTGCCAAAAACTGGGACTGTTTTTAAAGAAATATCGGCATTTGTTTGCTTCGTCCATATCTCCTAGATGCCCCGTTGCTTACGACACATCGCAAATGTAACTCTCCAATTGCCTACGGAAATGCTGATGTGTATAAATTCTCGCGCATGCCCAGATAACTTTATTGGAGTGAATACTCAGGTCGATCATCACTTGTTTCCCTGCCTGACCTTCAGAACGTACGTTCTTTTCATAGAACTCCCAATTATCTGACCAGGAATATTTCATGCAAAGGACTCAAATTAATTCTAAACTGCTGGATCATAACGGACAAATATTGACCAATAACAATATGGTGAATCGCGATTTCGAATTATTTGACGTAAGAAGTCAGATGACGTCAATTCGCCGGAAGGGACGCCATATTGATTTGGTACCCACTGCTAAAAAAAGGGAGGCCAAAACTGTAAAACACGATTGTCTCTCCAGATGTAATATACTAGCTCGTTGGATGTTAGCTATTCACAAAAGCTAGACATTTCGTTTGCTGTTGAAATGTTACTTTGGCGCTGTTCGCCAATCTTTGTGACATGAGCTAAAAGTACATTAATACAAGTAGAGAAAACATTAACATTCTATAACTAGGAAGACGCAAAACAAAACCTGAATGGGTACTAGGTACTCAATGACCTATGACACTAACCTGAACTAACCTGAACAGAGTAAACAAATGCCGATGATACCTAAAAATTGTCCCATTTGTCGGCCGGAAATTCGCCATTTTTTAGGTACCCATCACGTAATTTAATTGTCAAAGCACTTCAATTGGCGAATCACGATTTCGAATTATTTGACTGATGATGATGATTTCAATAAATTGAGTATTTTTATCGTCAAAGCACTTCAATTGGCGCATAGCGATTTCGAATTATTTGACGTAAGAAGTCAGATGACGTCAATTCGCCGGAAGGGATGCCATATTGATTTGGTAACCAGTGATAAAAAGTGAGGCCAAAACTGTAAAACAAGAGTGTCTCTCCAGATGTAATATACTATGAAATGGCGTCCCTTCGGACGCCATATTTATTTGGTACCCAGTTCTAAAAATGGAAGCCAAAACTGTAAAACAGGAGTGTCTCTCCAAATGTAATATAATAGCTCGTTGGATGTTAGCTATTTACAAAAGATTGACATTTCGTTTGCTGTTGAAATTTTACTTTGGCGCTGTTCGCCAATCTTTGTGACATGAGCTAAAAGTACATTAATACAAGTAGAGAAAACATTAACATTCTATAACTAGGAAGACGCAAAACAAAACGTGAATGGGTACTAGGTACTCAATGACCTATGACACTAACCTGAACTAACCTGAACAGAGTAAACAAATGCCGATGATACCTAAAAATTGTCCCATTTTTCGGCCGGAAATTCGCCATTTTTTAGGTACCCATCACGTAATTTAATTGTCAAAGCACTTCAATTGGCGAATCGCGATTTCGAATTATTTGACTGATGATGATGATTTCAATAAATTGAGTATTTTTATCGTCAAAGCACTTCAACTGGCGCATAGCGATTTCGAATAATTTGACATAAGAAGTCAGATGACGTCAATTCGCCGGAAGGGATGCCATATTGATTTGGTAACCAGTGATAAAAAGTGAGGCCAAAACTGTAAAACAGGAGTGTCTCTCCAGATGTAATATACTATGAAATGGCGTCCCTTCGGACGCCATATTTATTTGGTACCCAGTTCTAAAAATGGAAGCCAAAACTGTAAAACAGGAGTGTCTCTCCAAATGTAATATAATAGCTCGTTGGATGTTAGCTATTTACAAAAGATTGACATTTCGTTTGCTGTTGAAATTTTACTTTGGCGCTGTTCGCCAATCTTTGTGACATGAGCTAAAAGTACATTAATACAAGTAGAGAAAACATTAACATTCTATAACTAGGAAGACGCAAAACAAAACGTGAATGGGTACTAGGTACTCAATGACCTATGACACTAACCTGAACTAACCTGAACAGAGTAAACAAATGCCGATGATACCTAAAAATTGTCCCATTTTTCGGCCGGAAATTCGCCATTTTTTAGGTACCCATCACGTAATTTAATTGTCAAAGCACTTCAATTGGCGAATCGCGATTTCGAATTATTTGACTGATGATGATGATTTGAATAAATTGAGTGTTTTTATCGTCAAAGCACTTCAATTGGCGCATAGCGATTTCGAATAATTTGACGTAAGAAGTCAGATGACGTCAATTCGCCGGAAGGGATGCCATATTGATTTGGTAACCAGTGATAAAAAGTGAGGCCAAAACTGTAAAACAGGAGTGTCTCTCCAGATGTAATATACTATGAAATAGCGTCCCTTCGGACGCCATATTTATTTGGTACCCAGTTCTAAAAATGGAAGCAAAAACTGTAAAACAGGAGTGTCTCTCCAAATGTAATATAATAGCTCGTTGGATGTTAGCTATTTACAAAAGATTGACATTTCGTTTGCTGTTGAAATTTTACTTTGGCGCTGTTCGCCAATCTTTGTGACATGAGCTAAAAGTACATTAATACAAGTAGAGAAAACATCAACATTCTATAACTAGGAAGACGCAAAACAAAACCTGAATGGGTACTAGGTACTCAATGACCTATGACACTAACGTGAACTAACCTGAACAGAGTAAACAAATGCCGATGATACCTAAAAATTGTCCCATTTTTCGGCCGGAAATTCGCCATTTTTTAGGTACCCATCACGTAATTTAATTGTCAAAGCACTTCAATTGGCGAATCGCGATTTCGAATTATTTGACTGATGATGATGATTTGAATAAATTGAGTGTTTTTATCGTCAAAGCACTTCAATTGGCGCATAGCGATTTCGAATAATTTGACGTAAGAAGTCAGATGACGTCAATTCGCCGGAAGGGATGCCATATTGATTTGGTAACCAGTGATAAAAAGTGAGGCCAAAACTGTAAAACAGGAGTGTCTCTCCAGATGTAATATACTATGAAATAGCGTCCCTTCGGACGCCATATTTATTTGGTACCCAGTTCTAAAAATGGAAGCAAAAACTGTAAAACAGGAGTGTCTCTCCAAATGTAATATAATAGCTCGTTGGATGTTAGCTATTTACAAAAGATTGACATTTCGTTTGCTGTTGAAATTTTACTTTGGCGCTGTTCGCCAATCTTTGTGACATGAGCTAAAAGTACATTAATACAAGTAGAGAAAACATCAACATTCTATAACTAGGAAGACGCAAAACAAAACCTGAATGGGTACTAGGTACTCAATGACCTATGACACTAACGTGAACTAACCTGAACAGAGTAAACAAATGCCGATGATACCTAAAAATTGTCCCATTTTTCGGCCGGAAATTCGCCATTTTTTAGGTACCCATCACGTAATTTAATTGTCAAAGCACTTCAATTGGCGAATCGCGATTTCGAATTATTTGACTGATGATGATGATTTGAATAAATTGAGTGTTTTTATCGTCAAAGCACTTCAATTGGCGCATAGCGATTTCGAATAATTTGACGTAAGAAGTCAGATGACGTCAATTCGCCGGAAGGGATGCCATATTGATTTGGTAACCAGTGATAAAAAGTGAGGCCAAAACTGTAAAACAGGAGTGTCTCTCCAGATGTAATATACTATGAAATGGCGTCCCTTCGGACGCCATATTTATTTGGTACCCAGTTCTAAAAATGGAAGCAAAAACTGTAAAACAGGAGTGTCTCTCCAAATGTAATATAATAGCTCGTTGGATGTTAGCTATTTACAAAAGATTGACATTTCGTTTGCTGTTGAAATTTTACTTTGGCGCTGTTCGCCAATCTTTGTGACATGAGCTAAAAGTACATTAATACAAGTAGAGAAAACATTAACATTCTATAACTAGGAAGACGCAAAACAAAACCTGAATGGGTACTAGGTACTCAATGACCTATGACACTAACCTGAACTAACCTGAACAGAGTAAACAAATGCCGATGATACCTAAAAATTGTCCCATTTTTCGGCCGGAAATTCGCCATTTTTTAGGTACCCATCACGTAATTTAATTGTCAAAGCACTTCAATTGGCGAATCGCGATTTCGAATTATTTGACTGATGATGATGATTTCAATAAATTGAGTATTTTTATCGTCAAAGCACTTCAATTGGCGCATAGCGATTTCGAATAATTTGGCGTAAGAAGTCAGATGACGTCAATTCGCCGGAAGGGATGCCATATTGATTTGGTACCTAGTTCTAAAAATGGAAGCAAAAACTGTAAAACAGGAGTGTCTCTCCAAATGTAATATAATAGCTCGTTGGATGTTAGCTATTTACAAAAGATTGACATCTCGTTAGCTTTTGAAATTTTACTTTGGCGCTGTTCGCCAATCTTTGTGACATGAGCTAAAAGTACATTAATACAAAGTAGAGAAAACATTAACATTCTATAACTAGGAAGACGCAAAAAGAAACCTGAATGGGTACTAGGTACTCAATGACCTAGGAGATATGAACAGAGCAAACAAATGCCGATGATACCTAAAAATTGTCCCATTTTTCGGCCATTTTTTAGGCCATTTTTTAGGTACCCATCACGTAATTTAATTGTCAAAGCACTTCAACTGGTGAATCGCGATTTGGAATTATTTGACGTAAGAAGTCAGATGACGTCAATTCGCCGGAAGGGACGCCATATTTATTTGGTACCCAGATCTAAAAATGGAGGCAAAAACTGTAAAACAGGGTGTCTCTCCAAATGTAATATACTAGCTCGTTGGGTGTTAGCTATGCACAAAAGCTTGACATCTCGTTAGCTTTTGAAATTTCACTTTGGCGCTGTTCGCCAATCGTTTTGACGTGAGCTAAAAGGAGATTACTACGAGAAGAGAAAAAAATTAACATTCTGCTGGTAGGAAGACGCTAAAAAAATCCTGAATGGGTAATATGTATTCAATGACCTAAGAGATATGGACACAGCAAACAAATGCCGATAATCCCTAAAAATGCTCCCGTCTTTAGCCCGGAAATTGGCAATTTTTAAGGTAACCATGACGTATTTTTATCGTCAAAGCACTTCAATTGGCGAATAACGATTTCGAATTATTTGACGTAAGAAGTCAGATGACGTCAATTCGCCGGAAGGGACGCCATATTTATTTGGTAACCAGTGATAAAAAGTGAGGCCAAAACTGTAAAACAAGAGTGTCTCTCCAGGGGCATTATTCTATAGGAAAGAGTGAAAGTGAAAGTGAGAATTTTGACAACCTTGATTGGTCAAAAAATTCTGTTGGCGAATTCCATTGGCCAGCAATTCTCACTTTCACTCTTTCCTATAGAATAAGGCCGCAGATGTAATATACTAGCTCGTTGGGTGTTAGCTATTAACAAAAGCTTGACAATTCGTTTGCTTTTGAAATTTCACTTTGGCGCTGTTCGCCAATCGTTGTGACATGAGCTAAAAGTAAATTACCATGAGTAGAGAAAAAATTAACATTGTGTGATCTTTAAAATGGCGACGATTTCTGTTTGAATTGACGTCACTTGTCACAAATCATTTAAACTGTAATTCGCCAATTGATGTCCTCTGACGATGAAGTTACGTCAAGGGTACCTTAAAAATGGCAGATTTCTTGTCAAAAAAAGGGACAATTTTTAGGAAAATATTGTTATTTGTTGGTTCTGACCTTATCTCGTACATCATTGGAAATAATAAATATTCCATGCCAAAAAATGCTGAATGGGTAACAACTAATTTAAGGTACCAGAAGCAACAGGTGCAAAAGTACGGGGTAGGGGGTGAAATGTTAAAGGAAAGGGAAGAAAAAACGAAAGTCCATTTACTTTAATTATGTCATCCTTTCCTGTAAAAAATTTATAGCCGCCTACATATCGTTTTCTAACGAAAACACAGAATTTTTTATCGAGAAAGTACTTTCGTCATTGGTCTCACAAATGAACAAAGAAATCTTCAATTTGGGATTCGTACCAATGCCACAGATGCAAAACAATAATGTTTATCGAAACCTAACGTTCTCCATTATGTTCAGAAACATGCAGAAATATTCGATTATTTGCGGCTCTTACCTGAATTCTGTGGTTTTCCTTGTCGCAGACATAGATGAAGCCAAGGGCATCGGTGGCGATTCCCCAGGGATAATTGAAGCGTCCGTCTGAGGTGCCTTGACTTCCGAATGCTCGCAGGAATCTGCCTGATGGGTCAAACACCTGGTGATAAAATCAATTAAAATATATTCAAATATGAGTAAGTACACATTATGTATACCTGTATTCTGTGATTGTATCTATCAGCGATGATGTATTGGCCAATTCTGTTGACCGCCACTCCGGCTAGACAGTCGAATTCTCCCTCTCCACTGCCGTATTGACCAAACTCTTTAAGGAAGCGACCGCGAGAGTCGAATACCTTTAAAAGGGTGCCCCCTAAGTTTTTGTTTTAAGATGAATAACTGAGCATAGGAATACCTGGACACGGTGATTAGACGAGTCAGCTACAACAATGGTGTTATCAGGACCGACTGCGACGCCACGTGGCCAAGTGAAACATCCGGCTTCGCTCCCCCGACTACCGATCTGGAACAGCTGTTGGCATTTCTGCAGGTACTGACTCCTAGGGGAGGTACCTGCCGCTGCTGCCGCGATACCTACACAAACCCAATTAAAAGAAGTTTATTATGATGCTATCATTTTACACGCATAAAGCAAAATCTTAAGCTTTAAGCGCCTTTAAGCTCAAATGCGGTGACACAACAGAAAATGGAAACTGATTTTAGTTGAACATTTGACCTTTTTGTACTAAGTAAACACCTAACGTATTTTCAAAAATAATTGGTCACGTTAGAAGACAATGTATTGTTTGGTTGTTTGGATTTAGGGGCCCTTTTGCGTTTTGTTTGCGAAACGCTTGGCAACAGCAGCAACAACAGAAATCTGAGTTTTCGAGATTTTCCACTGTCTTTTTGTTTACACAAATTAGCGAATTCTCATTGCTAAAAATGACATTTTGGTTTTGATCAGGGCGAAATTCCGATTTAGTTAACAGAATTGGTAAGCCGCCTTAAAAACAATTTTATGATTATCAACCTTATGTTAGGTTTTAAAATGGTAAGTAGATTTATATCAATTTTAAAGATGTCTAAAAATAATTTTTTTTAATCGTGTTGGTCTTAAAAGAACGTTAGTTTTAAAACAGCTTTATTACCATATTAGAACAAACTCTCATAAAGCCATGTTGCCTTGTTATGCTGTTAAGCGCTGTTTGGATTTAAAATCAATTATTAATATAAAACTTATAAATTTATAACTTATCTTTGAAGAGAATTCCTAGAATTTCTTAAAACCATTTATTAAGAGCAAGTACTCTAGATTGTAATGTGTCTTGTGGTTGCGTGTGAATCCATAAGCTCTATCGGCGATAGAGAATGGGGATTCAAAGTATTCAAATCCTGAAGTAATGTTAAGTAAAGCCCTAAGGCTACAGTTAACTAAAGTCCTTGAAGCGCTTGATTAAAATTATTTCCTATTAGTCTTTGATGAGCCTATGTAATTGATAAACCTGAAGTTAAAAGGATTAGAGTATTTAGGGAGGGAATTTCTAAGGAATTAAATGGTTTAAATCCCTTTGGGGGTCAATTTATTCCTAGATCAACTCGTAGAGTTGAGTGAAAAATTGCTCAATTAAAAACACAAAAAAAAAATTGAATAATTAGTAAATAAAGTTCTTAATTTTATTTCAAAATATGTAGAGTATTTACCCTCAAAAAGTAAGAAGTATTTACCTTTAATAAACGTTTCTATTAAAAAAAAAATTATTCATATCTATAAGTTTTATATATTAATTTATTTTAAAACCAAATAGCGCTTAAGAGCAAAACGAGACAACAATGCTTTATAATGGTTTGTTCTGAGACCGTAATAAAGCCGTTTTAAAAATAAAGTCCTTTTAAGGCCAAAACTACTTAAAAAACTTGCATTTAGACTTCTTTATAAGCGGTTTATCAGAGTAAACTATTTTAAAATGTAAAGGGCATACCTACATTAAACACGTTTTAGAGTTGATATAAATGTACTTTAAAATTTAAGGTTGATAATCTTAAAATTGTTTCTTGTTTCTTGGGATTCAAATAAGCAAAACATTTTAACAGATCGACAGCTTTTAATTTTTCCTCAGATCAGCAGAAATTACATACAGAGTACACAAGCCTTGAAAGATTTTGGGCCCCAATGGTGGCCTGAGAACAGAAACCGGTTCGCCAAAAAGAATTTTAGCAAAAATTAAGAATTTCGGATTTTTTTTATCGAATGAAGTGGAAAATAATCTTTCTGTGATCTGTCTTGGTAGTGTTTTGAACTCTAATCAAGCATTTCTTTTTTTAATTCTCTAAATCTATGTCTTTCTTTAAATGAACTAGCATACATTCAAACTAGTAGACCCCTCAGTCGCAATTGCGCCCTAAATGTTTGTCATTTACCTACTCTCAAAGGTCATTATTTTACCCAAGAAACAATTTTTAAATTATGATGGTTTCCACTGCCTTTCAAAACACAATCTAAAGTGTTTCCGGGGCTTTGAAGCCGTGGTCCAACGGAATTTCTTCCTGACGTTTCGTCTACAGCTGCGAAATACATTTTCAAAAGCGATGAGGCAATGGGCGAAGTGGTCTCCCGTGCTTTCCAACGTTGAGTGATTTGAGTGTAGTGAGCTCCGTGGTATTTATTCCCTCACTGTGGCACTGCAGTGGAGGGACCGGGGTGGGGGTAATGGTGGCGCCTGGTTTCGGCGTACTTGAAGAATGTCGTAGAACTCACTTCCAGTCTGCATTTAGAAACGTAATTTCCTCCTTACTGTTGAAATTATTGTCCACCTCGTTGAAAATGATGTCATGGTCTTCGGAGAGAGCGTGCTCTGCTACTTCCGACTATTGTGTTTGTCTGTTGTTCCGTAATCGGAACTTGACACTGCGTTTTGTGGTGCCAATGTATACCGAGCCACAACTGCATGGAACTCTGTAAACTTCGGGTGCAGATAGGGGATCTCTGCGGTGTTTGGCCGATCTCAAGCTCTGTTGTATTATACCTACTGGTGGGTTTAAACACAGTTTTAAGCCGCAGCTGTAAACGAAACATCAGAAAGGAAATCCATTTGACCACGGCTTCAAAGCCCGGAAAACATGTTAGATTGTAATTTTAATAATACTTTTTTTAAACGTTTGAGGTAATTATATAAACTCGTCCGTAATATCAAACACTGATGCTGTCTGGACCTGTAGATTATATAAAATAAAGTGGCTTGTCATTGTACTGTAGTTAAGGTGTTCAACTGTGTGTGCCGGAAAGCACTTTTGTTTCTAGCGTAAGAAAAAACGGTTTTATGAATTTATTTGAAAAGTCCTTCTTGTCTTAAGTTGTCCAAATATCCGATTTTTAAAACTATTGGATTTATGAAACCCTTATATAGGTCTTAGTAACGCAAATTTTAAGATAAAATTTACTTCTTGTTTTGTACAGTCCTTTTACAAGACACATTACACTTGGAAGTATTTATTTTTAATACATGATTTTAAGAATTCTAGAAATGCTCTTCAAAAATCATTTATATATCTAGAAGTGTAATATTACTCCATTTTAAAAGGCCTTAAGGGAGCCCTTAAGGGAAAACTAATGTAACATTATAATGATTAGCCTTATAATGGTTTGTTCCAAGATCTTAATAAAGCTGTTTTAATACCTAAAGCCACAACTATTTAAAAAAATGGCTTTTAAGCTTCTTTAAAACTAATTTGTGAGAGTAAACGATCTTAAAGTGTAAACAACATACATTAAAGACGTTTTAAAGTTCACATAAATTTACTTCCTGTTGTAAAACCGTTTTAAAACCAACATAAGTTTGATAATCTTAAATTTGTTTTTTTGGGATTCAAATTAGTAGAAAACATTAAGAGATCGACCGTTTGAAAGATTTTGGGCGCCTTAAAGCACAAACTGGTTCGCCAAAAAGAATTTCAGAAAAAAATAAGAATTTTAAGAATTGTGTCCTTTTATTCCAGAAGGTGCATAATTTTAATTTTGAAAAAATCTAAAAACCCGATACGGTGAAAATGACTGGATCAAGCTAATTAAAAATTGTTGGTGAAGTTAGCAGGTTTGGGACAAATAATGCACCTCTTCTTTATTCGAAAATGGCCGACGTTTCGACTATTTATTTAGTCTTCTTCGGGGCTATTCTCACTTAGAGAGCGTAGTCAGTTAAAAATGAACGTCAGAAACGTCGGCCATTTTCGAATAAAGAAGAGGTGCATTATTTGTCCCAATCCTGCTAACTTCACCAACAACTTACAACTTAGCGACGCTAATTACAAGAAGTAATTAAAAATTAAAGAACTTTTGAAGGAGCACACATGAAGAAATCCCTATCAATGTGACAGAAGAGTATCACTAGGTAACATCCAAAAATAACTTTGCTACAGTGGAACATGTAAATTCCCCACACATAGACGCAACATCACAGATTTCGCACCCTTATTGAATAGAGACACCCCATCTTCCAAATTCAAATCTCTAGTGTTACAACTAATGTTACCATCTCATTTAATAACAGTGTATTTTGGCCAAAACAAAATAAAAAAAAAATAAAGGAAGAGTTCGAAAGACAAAATTTCTGAGAAATCTGAGGAAAATAGAGAATCTGGAGAAAATATAAGTTTTTAGAAAAGGAGAAAAAATAAAAAACTCGAATAAATTGATTCATAACTGGTGACAAAAAAAATCGAGGCCCAAATCTCTGGTGAATTTTGGTGTACATACCTCGGGCTGGGTTTTGCACTCTAATCAAGAATTTCTTTTTTCTTAAATTCTCTAAATCTATATCTTTCGTTAAATGAACCATAATACGTTCAAACTCCAACGTAGACCCTACATTCTCAATCGTGCCTTCAATGTTTGTTTCATGTACCTACTCCCAAAGGTCATTAACCTAGTGTTAACAAAATATGTAAACCTTCAAGCAGTTAATGCACAAACGAAGCCTCTGAAATACCTGCACTAAAACTTTGGGTAAATGATCGTTCAGTGATACCTTCTACAGACACATAAATCGTTACTCTCAGGTCAATGCATTATTATCATACGTCTCATAATTTGTGTCTCCTCGAGTAACGAGTTTTATATGGCCGAAGGAGATACCTGCAGAGCATAAAGCAAAAACTCGTAGCGCCATATATATATAGTTACCGAAAACTCTCCGATAAATAGATCATAACTCGTTCAATATCCTACTCACCCAATGTTTTAGCACGTGCAAGAAAGATGGTTATGGTGTCGCGTTAGGTGTGAAAGGTATGGAGAAGAGAGCGACAACCCGAAAGAGAACGTTCACCCGCTACGGTGGTGGTACTAAGTCACACAACTTACCGGCTGCCATAGCTGTAGGGGTAGTGGGGGAGCCTTGCATGTTTTTTTGGTCGTCATCAGAACTGGCCAATTCGGTGGACGATCTGAGGGGCAGGCCCAGCGAGAGCCGTCTGGCTGCCGCCGAAGAACTGCTGGCTCCTTGCGAGGCTCCGCCAGAATCTTTATCTTTGGCCCCGCTGCGGCCATATTTGTTTTTCAAATACCTGGCCCAAGAGCTCAGTGCGGCGCCATCTTTTTCGGCGGAATTGGCGCCAGCAGTAGAAGAAGGTCGTTCGGGGGAGTTGTCTTTCGATTTTAGGGCGTGCGAGGAACGACTTCGCGACAAATCGTGAGCTGATTGCGATGTTCCATAACCGCGAGACGCTAGGTAAGCAGATGGATTGGAAGTTGTAGGGGAGATCGGGGTCGTTACGCTAGATTCCTCGGTGTCGTCATCGTCACCGAATTGCTGACTACTACGACTCCTCGCCAATCTTTGGCGTCGGTCTTTTAGAGCCATGTACCGCGATCTACTGCTGGGGTATTTGGTGTCCTCGTCGTTCGCACTTGAAGAGTACTTGTTAGTGTCTTCGTCATCGGGGGGTATCGCCGCGGAACTTTTACTTTTATTCAGAAACCTGCTCGTGTAACCGTAGCGGGGAGATTCGTCATCGACACTAGTGGTATTGGTTCGTCTTCTTCCTCCATACCTTTCTTCTGAACCACTGCTATACTTTGATCTATTTATGGGAGATTCTTCTTTTTTGCTGGAGTCCCTGACGTGCGCGCTGCGAGCTAGCAGAGGCCCTATGTCGCTTTTAGCCATCTTATCTTCGGTGATCTTACTCGACGGCTCATCCGATTCTTCCTCGGATTCAGTCTCCTCTTCGGAGGTTGATTCCGATTCATCCTCCTCTTTTTTTGTTGATGCTGTGGATTTGCTGTTTAAAAATCGGCTTTGGTGTTTGGACTGCGGTGCTCCTGCCGGCGCTGGCCGAGCTGGAACTTCACTTCTAGACAAATATTTCTGCTTAACTTCTTCTGTGGTAAAAGGGGCTCCCGTGCTTCGTACAGCCGAAGATGAAGACTCGGCAGATGAGCTGGAATCACTGCTCGCCGATCTAACCGTTTTTTTATGACCAGCATCAGACGGCCTTCTAGTGGATTGCGGTTGAGGTGCTTTAGCTTGTGCAGCGGTTTTTCTTTGCGGTTGCACAGCGTTCATCGATTCTTCTGAGTCTTCGGCGCTTGACGGGGCCTATAGAAAACATTGCGTTAGGATGAGAGTCTGGCACACATCTTCATGCTTCACAGCAAACAACACAAAAGAGGAGGGTGGAAGTAAAGTAGAAACATGCCAGAAGTAAGTGTGTGTGTGGTACCACTACGGACAGTAAGCAACATAACTAATATTTACGTTATCTAATCTAATCTTATCAGGTACAACATGAGGTTACGGCCGATCCAAACTCACCTCGGGGGCAGGGGTTTTCCTTTGCACAACTGGGTGCCTCTCTTCGACGGTAGGCCTTTCTGCTGGTCTAGTCTCAGTGACGTTCTCTGTCGATGTAGTTGCCCCTTTGTTTTGTTTTTTAATTCTCGAGATTTCGTCATCTTCGCTCACTTGGCGAGTGGCTGGAGGAGGCTGCGGCTGCTTTTTGGGCACAACTTGAGTTTGTTTGGGAGCTTGAGGCTGTGCCGGAGTATCTTTTTCCTTCTTTTTGCCTGTCGGATTTTCTTGTAACTTTTTCATAACTCTAGGAGAATCCGCTAACCTGGTGATGCCACTCAAAGGCCCTCGAGTTACGTCTTCGGTATCCAAGGGGCGCTCCCGCTCGTGGCCTTTCTGTTGCTCATTGAACTTAACTCTAGACTCATTGTCAGAGTCGTCTTCAGTCGCAGTGTTCCTCCTCCTAAATCTGCTACTATATTTGCTTCTAGCACTCCTACCGCCCTCGTGATCATAATCGTCTCCATAATCATCTCCACCGCGTCCATAGCTAGATCCGTATTTACTATCGTGTCCAGCTTTTTGCTGACGGTCACCAAATTTTCTACCCCTTAATACAGGCTCGCTTTCCTGCTCGCCGTACGTACCCCTCTCGTAGCCTTGGTCTTGGTTCCTGAAGGCCAATCTATGATCGCTCTTGGACCTCATCAGACCAGGCCCCGGGGGTTGCAGCAATGCTGAGCTTGTGCCTTGAGAGAAAGGATTGTTGCTGTTGGCAATGTTCAAATCTCCGAAACCAGCTACGTGTATAACCAGCTGGTTGGGATCATGTGCTAGTACCAGCCTAATTTTTCGGCTATAGTCGGTATTTTCATACTCGAAATTACGCAGGAACTCGACGGTTTTGAGGAATATTTCTTTGGCGTCCATCAGCTCGCAATCATCCCAAATATCAACGTTCTCGTTCATGTGTTTATCGGCTATGTCGCAATTGCTAGCTATATTCGAAATTTCTTGTTCTAAATTTTGTTTTAAGCTAGTAAGCGTGCGCATTTCACTGGTTAGGTAGCGGTCGATTTCGCTTCGTAAGTAGTCGGTACGGTCTTTCAATGCTTTATTCAACCTCCTGTATATCTCCTCTATTTCCTCGCTCACAGAGTGGCAGTTCGTCTGAATGTTTTGCGTGTTTTTCTCCACCAAACTCAAGCTGTCTTCCAGCCTGTGAATGCCTCTCCTAATCTGATTGTTTATCCTAGAGATTTCCCTACGTAAAATTTCCATGTGCGCGCCTTTGCACTCCTCGCAAATTTTCTTCTCGCAATGGTAGCAAAAGCTGCAGTAAGCCTTTTCGGAGCACACGTTGCACCGCTCCATCACTTGACCACTGGTCGGGTCCGGGAGTTCTCCGGTGATCTCGATGTGAAGTTCCAGGAATCTCTGGAGCGTGACGTTGGTGGGGAAGCCTTGGACCCCTTGGTAGGGGACGCGGTGTTCCGCACGGCATTCTGGACATTTGACCTGAGGACGAAGGTTTTTCAGAAATAGAAAATGTCGATGAATAAGTTAAAAATGAAATGTCAAGGAATAAGGACAGTGATATTTTGCCTTTTTTAAAAACTAATTTTTAAAAATTATGTTATTGATCTTGTAGAAGAAAGATAATTGGAGTTGTTTTTTTAAACCTCCCATTACGTGTGACATTCTGAAAACTGGCTTTGCTACTCTAACTATGGAAGAGCTTACTTAAGTTGAAAACTAGCATTAACTTGAAGGGTTTATCTTCAGAAAATAAAAAAGTTTGTTAATTGCTCTAGCCATGTATCAGATATTTGTATATAGAATTTATTAGGCCAGTCAATACGACACAAAAAGACGACAAACGTGCATTTGATTACAAATTTTTCTATATGTACTTAGGTCCCCTGAAAGCTATTGACAGCCAAGTTTAGTTTGCAACCCTGAAAACTCTCCCCCCAATGAACGTAACAAACATAATAAGAGCGGAATTAGACCCACAAGTGGACTTTTTTCTAAATGCCGCCAAAGTACATCCTAAAACTCGAATACCGAAGGGTGGATCATCCAAATTATTGAACCTACGGGCCTTTTTAGCAGAAGGTGCAAGAAAACATCAAAAAGAACAAGAAACCGTTAGATTCACTCGAATCCGTCCACTGGTTCTAATTTTACAGGCGGTCAAAGTTTGAAATCGAGATAAAAAAGGGAATAAGTCTTCCTCCTTTGGTCAATTTCGAAACTTTTTGGTTTTTTTTTTGTTTTTCATCGGCGTGAAGTGATTTCAATCCCCTACGAACGTGGCAAACATAATAAGGGTGAAATTACTCCCATAAGTGGAGCTTTTTCTAAATGCCTCCAAAATTCGTTCTAAAAATACCTAAAAATTGACTACCAAAAAGGTTTATCTCTCAAACGGCTGAACCTAAGCGACTTTCTTTGGTAGAGGGTAAAACACGACATCAAAAAGCACAAGAAACCGTTCGATTAATTCCAATCGGTCCATTAGTTCTAATGTTACAGGCGGTCAAATTTGAAAATCGAGATAAAAATGGGAATCATGGAACTTATGGCAATTTCTTTGATGGGAGATATACACTCATCTTGGTCAAAAACCTTGGTCTTAAAAAAAAAAATTTGTTGGTGTTTTTAACCAGGATGAGATGATTTCAATTCCCTTTAAACGTTACAAACTTATAAAGGGTGAAATTAGTCTCATAACTGAACTTTTTCTAAATGCCTAAAAGTACGTTCTAAAAGTGCCTAACACCCTGTATAGATCCTAGTGCATATAAAACAATCACTTATCATTGACATCATGAAGGCGCGTTGGAAATCTGACTGACTTTTTTAACGTTATTCCTCAACATGTACTGAAAGGAGATAGGTATTAAAAAATGAAGTTTTCAAGGGTAACGAGGTGTCAAAAATAAGTGAATGAGGTATAAGAAACGACTTTTTTTGAAGCCACTTGATTTGGAATTCCTGAAGCCTGGGACTTTCAAACCGGTTTTTCTAGAAAAAAGAAATCCTATTTGCGTGTACTAGAGTAACCCTTTTCCGCACGGCTTCCTTGGCATGCTTTCTGTTTATCGCACATGTGGTTGTGTATAACGCACGTGTGCTGTAAAAATTTGTAACATACGCCAATATTTTATTGAACTTTAAAGAACCCTTTTCCGCACTTTTTATATGCGCTTTCCACTGACACCCTTCAGGCGGCAAAAACCTGCTTATTGTTATTATAGTCCTGACTTTGACTATAAACCAAACCTGAAGATGTCCTTTTAGATGCAACGTTTTGCCAAGTTTAATTCGGTAATTACGAATGTTACACGATTTTTTGTTTTATTTATTTGACTTTTTGTACTTTGCTTTGTTCTACTTTTATTATTATTTTTAGCATATCGTTTTTTATAATTTCAGTATAAAGTTGAATAAGCGTCCCCTTTTTTTTCTAAATGCCTCCCAACCAAGTTTAAAAAATGCCTTTCCGAAGGGGTCTATCTCCCAAGCTGTTGAACTTGCGGGGCTTTCTTTGGTGGGAGGTAAAAGAGGAGATCAAAAGGAATAAGAAGTCGTTGGATCCACTCCAATTCGTCCACTCGTTCTAAGGTTACCGGCGGTCAATGTTGGAAATCAAGAAAAAAAGGGGATGCCCCTTCTTTGGTCAATTTCGAAAAAAGTTTGGATTTTTTTTTCTGGTTTTGATTGGAATGAGTCGATTTCGATCTCCGGTGTCAATTTTGTACAAATTTTGGAATTATTTTCTTTTTTTTTTTGATCGGAATGGAAGGATCATAATAAGACTAGAACTAGTCCCGTAGGTGTCTTTTTTTTATGTCTCAAAGCACATTCCAAACTATGGAGGTGGGAGATGAAAGTGGACATCAGAAAGAACAAGAAAACCTTCCAAAGGTCAAAAGACTAAGGTGCGTTTGAACTTGCAAATGTTTATCTTGTGGATTTTATGTTTAAATTTATTTCTTGATATTGGTTTACGTTTTCTTGATATTTATGATTTCAATGACCCAATGACCTTACCGATGATTTTTCACTTTGTGCAGTTTTTTTTTCGTCTGGGAGTTGCAGCTTAGATTGGTTTTTACATTTTCTTTTATTATTTCTTTTATTTCATTTCCTTTTATTATTTCTTTTATTTTTATTATATTCTTATTCATGTCCATATTTAGTTTAGAGTTTTTTTTATAATTTCCTGATTATTTCAGATTTCTTATTTTTCTAATCTTATTCTTTGTTGTTCGTTGAACGTTTCGTTGAACTTTTTGTTCTTTATTTTTTTATCGATGTGTATTTTTTAATGATCCTGTATTTTCGAGATTCTTATGTTCTAGTTCTATATAGTATATAGTTTCATTTATCTAAAATTCAATTTTTCCAAATTTGGAAATTGAAAAAAAGAAGGAATACACCTATTGTTGGAATTTTTTGTTTGTTGTTTTTGATCGCAATGAGGCGATTTCAATTCCTTATGAATGTACGGTTGGAATAAGGGTCCTGGTGGAGTAGGGATGGGTGGATCGGCGAACTATGAAAAGGGCCTGTAAGGCCTAGTCGTAAAGCTTCGGCTTCCCCTATTGTTTACTACTACCACTACTTCTAGTCCCATAACTGGGCTTTTCTCTAAAAGCATCTAAAACACGTTCTAAAAGTGCTTAAAAATTGAACACCGAAGAAGTCTATCTCTCAAACTTTTGAACTTACGAGACTTTCTTTGGTAGGATGTGAAAGATCTCATCCTACCAAAAAGTTAACATCAAAAAGATCAAAACACCGAGATAAAAAAGGGAATATTCTTCCCCTTATTATCAATTTTAAAAAACTATCAATGTAACAAACATAATAGATCGATTGCCGAAGGGGTTCCCAAGATATTGAACCTAGAAGACTTTCTTTGATAGGAGCTAAAAGAGGATATCAAAAAGAACAAGAAGCCGTTGAATTCCACTCCAATCGGTCCGCTCTTTCTAAGGTTACAAGCGGTCAAATTTGGAAATCGATAAAAAAGTTGGGAATACCCTCCTTTGGTCAATTTCGAAAAATTTTGATTTTTTTTGCTGTTTTTGATTGGAATGAGGCGATTTCAATCCCCTGTAAACATAACAACCATAATAAAAGTGAAATTAGTGTCCCCCCCCCCTTTGATAAACTTCGAAAAAAAAAATAGTTGTTTTGTTGTTTTGTTGTTTTTGATAGGCATGAGGTGATTTCAATCCCTTGTGAACGTAACAGATCTAATAAGAGTGAAATTAGTTCCATAATTGAACTTTTTTTCTAAATGTCTCTATATCACACTGTAAAAGCGCGTAAAAATTTATTTGATAGGAAGTGAAAGAGGATATGAAAAAGAACAAGAAAACGTTGGATTCGCTCCAATCTGGATACTCGTTTTAAAGTTACAGGCGGTCAAATTTAGTAATCGAGAAAAAAATTGGGAATATCCTCCTTTGGTCAATTTCGAAAAATTTTTATATTTTTTTCTGTTTTTGATTGGAATGAGGCGATTTTAATCCCCTGTAAGCATAATTAATAAGAGTAAATCTAGCTCCCCCCCTCCCTACTGTAGTTAATTTCGAAAAGATTGTTTTTGATAGGAATGAGGCGATTTCAATCCCCTGTGAACGTAACGGTTATAATAAGAGTATATAATAAGAGTGAAATTAGTCCCATAATCGAACTTTGTTTCTAACTATTTCCAAATCACATTCTAAAAGTGCGTAAAAATATATTTGATGTGAAGTTAAAGTGAATATGCAAAAGAACAAGAAAACGTTGGATTCACACCAATCTGTCTACTCGTTTGAAAGTTACAGGCGGTCAAATTTGAAAATCGAGAAAAAAATTGGGAATACCTTCCTTTGGTCAACTTCGAAAAGTTTTGAATCTTTTGTGCTGTTTTTGATTGGAATGAGGCCACTTCAATCCTCTGTAAACATAATTAAAAAGAGTAAATCTGGCTTCCCCCCCCACTACTGTGCTTAATTTCGAAAAATGTTGAGATTTATTTTGATCGGAATAAGACCATTTCAATCCCCTATAAACGTAACAACCATAATAAGAATGAAATGAGTGCCCCCCCCCCCCCCCTTTAAACAATTTCGAAAAAATAATAGTTGTTTTGCTGTTTTTGATAGGAATGAGGCGATTTCAATCCCCTGTGAACGTAACGGTTATAATAAGAGTATATAATAAGAGTGAAATTAGTCCCATAATCGAACTTTCTTTCTAAATATTTCCAAATTACATTCTAAAAGTGCGTAAAAATATATTTGATGGGAAGTGATAGTGAATATGAAAAAAAACAAGAAAACGTTGGATTCACACCAATCCGTCTACTCGTTTTAAAGTTACAGGCGGTCAAATTTGGAAATCGAGAAAAAAATTGAGAATACCTTCCTTTGGTCAATTTCGAAAGATTTTGATTTTTTTTTGCTGTTTTTGATTGGAATGAGGCGATTTCAATCCCCTGTAAACATAATTAATACGAGTAAATATAGCTTCCCCCCTAGTGTGGTTAATTTCGAAAAGATTTTGAGATTTATTTTGATCGGAATAAGACCGTGTCAATCCCCTATAAACGTAACAACCATAATAAGAGTGAAATGAGTGCCCCCCACTCTTTAATCAATTTCGAAAAAAAAAATTGTTGTTTTGCTGTTTTTGCTTGGAATGAGGCGATTTCAATCCCCTGTGAACGTAGCAGATATAATAAGAGTGAAATTAGTCCCGTAATTGAACTTTTTTCTGAATATCTTCAAATCACATTCTAAAAGTGCGTAAAAATTTATTTGATGGGAAGTGAAAGAGGATATGAAAAAAAGCAAGAAAACGTTAAATTCACTCCAATCAGTCTACTCGTTTTAAAGTTACAGGCGGTCAAATTTGGAAATCGATAAAAAAAATTGGAAACACTCTCCTTTGGTCAAATTCGAAAAATTTTATTTTTTTTGCTGTTTTTGATCGGAATAAGACAATGTCAATATCCTATAAACGTAACAACCATAATAAGAGTGAAATTAGTCCCATAGATGAAACTTTTTCATCCCTTTAATCAATTTCGAAAAAAATTGTTTTACTGTTTTTGATAGGAATGAGGCGATTTCAATCCCCTGTGAACGTAACAGATATAATAAGAGTGAAGTTAGTCCCATAATTAAACTTTTTTTCTAAATGTCTCCAAATCACATTCTAAAAGTGCGTAAAAATTGATTTGATGGGAAGTGAAAGAGGATATGAAAAAGAACAAGAAAACGATGGATTCACTCCAATCTGTCTACTCGTTTTAAAGTTAAAGGCGGTCAAATTTAGAAATCGTTAAAAAAATTGGGAATACTCTCCTTTGGTCAATTACGAAAATTTTTTTTTTTTGCTGTTTTTGATTGGAATGAGGAAATTTCAATCCCCTGTAAACATAATTAATAAGAGTAAATCTAGCTCCCCCCCCCCCCTAGTGTAGTTAATTTCGAAAACATTTTGAGATTTATTTTGATCGGAATAAGACCATGTCAATCCCCTATAAACGTAACAACCATAATAAGAGTGAAATTTGTCCCATTATTAAACTTTTTTCATCCCATTAATCAATTTCAAAAAAAAAATAGTTGTTTTGCTGCTATTGATAGGAATGAGGCGATTTCAATCCCCTGTGAACGTAACAGATATAATAAGAGTGAAATTAGTCCCATAATTGAACTTTTCTTCTAAATGTCTCCAAATCACATTCTAAAAGTGCGTAAAAATTTATTTGATAGTAAGTAAAAGAGGATATAAAAAAGAACAAGAAAACGTAAGATTCACTTCAATCTGTCTACTCGTTTGAAAGTTACAGGCTGTCAAATTTGGAAATCGAGAAAAAAATTGGGAATATCCTCCTTTGGTCAATTTAGAAAGATTTTAATTTTTTTTGCTGTGTTTGATTGGAATGAGGCGATTTCAATCCCCTGTAAGCATAATTAATAAGAGTAAATCTAGCTCCCCCCCCCCTACTGTGGTTAATTTCGAAAAGATTTTGAGATTTATTTTGATCGGAATAAGACCATTTCAATCCCCTATAAACGTAGCAACCATAATAATAGTGAAATGAGTGTTCCCCCCCCCCTTTAACAATAAAAAAAAATAGTTGTTTTGCTGTTTTTGATAGGAATGAGGCGATTTCAATCCCCTGTGAACGTAACAGATATAATAAGAGTGAAGTTGGTCCCATAATTGAACTTTTTTTCTAAATGTCTCCAAATCACATTCTAAAAGTGCGTAAAAATTTATTTGATGGGAAGTGAAAGAGGATATGAAAAAGAACAAGAAAACGATGGATTCACTCCAATCTGTCTACTCGTTTTAAAGTTACAGGCGGTCAAATTTGGAAATCGAGGAAAAATGAAAATAAAAATATAAAATTTGGGCATTCTCGGTTTTCTTTTGCTGTTTTTGAACGGCATGAAACGTTTTGAAGCCGTTCTTCTCCCCCCCCCCCCCCTACTCATCCAGATTCTATTAGATCAGGACTTTCCAAAAGGCCAAAAGTCTAAACTGCGTTTAAACTTGTACATTTTTATGAAAGTTGAAAGAAATTTATGTTCTGTGAAGTATGTTAGTGATCGAAATTTTTAGCTTTTAGAGTTTTCTGCGAAAAAGCTAAAAACTTTGTTCATTGTACATTTTTACCTTGTTTATTTTGTTTACTTTTTTCTTGATTAAACTATGGTTTCAACGACATTAGAAGATTTTTAATTTTTACACATTTTTTGAGCACCTTGGGAGTAGCAGGAGGTTTTCAGGATTGCAAACTTGGGTAAAAACTACCATCAGGGAACCTAACAACATATGAAAAAATCGTATTTACATGAGTTAATGAGTGGCCTAATGTGTTTTCCAGTTAACAAAAAGGCAGTTTAAGTCGGTTTCTAGTATTCCATTTATTATTTAGGAAAATGGGTTTGTATAGTCTGATGACTCGAATAAATTTAACGTAGACATTTTTCAGTATATTCGTCTGCTAATGCAGAGTCGTCTTTGGCGTAAGCTGGGAAATTATTTTCTACCCCTCGGGGAAACTGTTTTTATTCCACCGTACAACAGTTACTTTCCTTCCACACTTGCAATGCAGACTGTGAATCATGCGTTCATTAAAAAAAATTCTCAAAAAGGCCATGGAATTAGAACAGTAGGTCTGACACTTCATAAGTCATAAAATTGTCGGATTTCCATTTTTTTTATGAACTTATCTCAGACAAGTGTTTTAATTCCATGAGGTTTTCTTTATGAACACCCTTAATAATCTGTCCTAACGGAGATTTCACTACATTGGTGAGAACCTGAACTAAATATATCGTAGGTAAGTGAAAGTTTCAATATACAACAATTGAGAATGGTGAAAGAAACAAAAAATGACTATACAATTATTTATGTACCTGTCGTCTGACGTAGTCCACAAGACCTTCAAGACAGGGTTCCATGCAAAAGCTGTGCTGGCAGGGAAGCAGCTTCGGGTTCCTGTATCTGTCCAGGCATATTGCGCAGGTCAGTAATTGCTCGAATTGTTCCATTTCGATTAGTCAGTCTGGAAAAAGTAAACCCACTGCTAATATACATTTTTAGGAGAGTTTTTGGCAATTTTCGACAAAAAAATGCAAATTTCATAGGCGGCTAAAAATATCGATTGCAAATCAGGTGTGACGTCCGGTGTGAGAGTTATTTTTGGCTTTACGACATCGTCTACATAGATGAGAGCTATTTTCGATTATAATAATAAATATCCCAGAGTGTGGGTAATAATGAAGGCTGGTTTGCATATAATGTGGTTTCCACACCCTTAATTGAATTTTTTTGCATATTGATTTTAGGTTTAGTAACTGCTATGTGTACACAGAAGTGAGATAGTTATTGGGAATTAAAAACAACTTGCAAAATGGAAACGAGCGTATTTTAAAGACTAGTCGGGTTTATTTAAAGAAATACCACATGGAGTTATTTTCAGTGAAACATTTAAAGTGTTTTACAACTTGGAAGGATGGAATTTTGCCAGGGCGTATAAGAATAGAGGCCGTTATAAAACGTCTTGGTTTTATTAAATTGCAGCCTCGTTAAAAAATGGGATATCTCATTTAATAATAGTTTAAGAACGGGCGCTTTTCATTTTGTCGCAGGAAATTGAAAAATTCCGATTTTATCGATTAGGCCTCACACTCTCCACCGACGAAGATTAAACGGCGGTTTATGTTAAAGTTATTGTAAGTCAATTATGTTAAGACTACGCGAATTTAAACAAAAGATTTGGCGTAAGTCAAAAAAAGTTAAAGAGTTAAAACTTCAGGTACAGCTTAAACTAAAGATATAAAAGGGGATCTTAAAATTTAAAATATGGTGTTTTACATACCAAAGGCAGAGTCCTTAAAAACATTGTTAAGGTTCTTTATTCTTTCATTTTCGCCTGAGGTGTCACTGAGTTATTGTTTTTAAGTCATAGAATTCTCGAAAATAAGCGGAATTAAAAAAAAAAATTGGCAAACTCAGGCATTGACGTAGCCGACAATGACTGAAATTCGCGTGATGGCATAAATAGCGGGAAATGAGATAAGTTTTGTTTTTAAACTTAAAAAATATGATTTGTAGTTTTAAGGAAATTTAGGACACATTTTTAACGAAAATTGTAAACAATTCCGCAGAAACTGTCAGCATCTTATATGTTTACATAGCCCCAAGTCAGGTTCCTTAATTTTGCAGTTTTAAGTTTTTTGCTGACGTCTCATTTCTATTTTTTTTTATTTTCTTTAATGTTTTTTTGTGCCAATTTTTTTACCAACATTATTGCCAATTTTCTACTTCTTATGCAGTTTTGATAAAGCAAAGTTTTGTGCTCTCCGAGTAGTTAAAACTACAACAACAGCTGACGGACGTTCAAGTAACCTTTGTTGTTTCGATTGTAAGTATGCATTTTAAAATCCATAAATTCTATGCTATAACAAAACCATCAGACGTAGAAATTCCAATGTCAGAGATGCAGAAAAATATAAGTAATTAGATCACATGATTCAGATTGGAAAATGTTAAAAGCACACATTTTTCAAACTTTAGTGGTTCCAGAAGCTTTTTTTATTGTTTGATTTTTTGCTTTTATGTGTATAATAAATTTTAACAATTTCTATTGTACGTAATGAAAAAGAAGAGTGCTAAATTTATGCACTCTAACGCAAACATATATTGTTGCGTAAAAGGTCAACCAAAAATAAACTAATAGTGAACAAGAACAATAAAATTGATAAAAGCAAAACTTAAGACAAGGCTTTTAGTAAATGGAAGGTTACAAAAACTAAACAATTGGCAACAAAAACGGATATAAAAATATGGATAATTACTCAAAATATACAGAGTGCCCTGTCAGAGACAGAGGCCATGTTATTTAGAAGAAATTAGTCTGCACTTTAAAAATAATGAACGTATACAGGGTCGTGTGATGGCTTTCACGGCCGGTCAAAATACAATCTAAAGTATTTTTCAGGTTTTGAAGCCGTGGCCGAATGGAATTTCTTCCTGACGTTTCGTCTACAGCTGCAGCAGGCATTATCAAAGGCGACGAGGCAATGGGCAAAGTGATCTCCCGTGCTTCCCGACGTTGACTGATTCGACTGTGGTGAGCTCCGTGGTATATATTCCCCCACCGTCGCGCTGCAGTGGAGGGACTGGGAGGGGGTAGGGGTGGCGCGGGGTTTCGGCGCACTTGAAATGTGTCGTAGAACTCGCTTCCAGTCGGCATTTAGAAACGTAATTTCCTCCTTTCTATTGAAATTGTTGTCGTGTTTAAAGATCTCTTGGGCCCCTCTCGTTAGTCTCAGATAGAAGCGCTGCGATTGATATAAGATCCACCTCGTTGAAAAGGATGTCGTGACATTCGGAGAGAGCGTGCTCTGCTACTGCCGACTTTTGTGTTTGTCCCGGCCTTCAACTCCTCTTGTGTTCCGTAATTCTCGTCCTAACACTGCGTTTTGTGGTGCCAATAGGGGATCTCTGCGATTATTGACCGATCTCAAGCTCTGTTGTAATGTGCTAGTGGATTTAAAGACAGTTTTAACATTGTTCTTGTATGGTAGACTAATCCATCCGCGCTTTTCTTCATCTTCTTGCGTTGTTCCTTCCTGGCCCTCTACATTCCTTGTACGGTCGGCCCTATCAAGAAGCACAAGAGATCACGTCACCAATTGCCTCATCGCCTTTGATAAAGTCTGCCGCAGCTGCAGAAAAACGTCAGGAAGAAATTAAATTGGACCGCGGCTTCAAACCCCGAAAAACACTTCAGATAAAAAGATGCGAAGAAACACTTTAGATTGTATTTTGACCGGCCGTGAAAGCCTTCATAGTCTTAATAAAGAAATGTTTTGGAAAGCAGGTTCTTGACAGGATAAGAAATGTTACAAAATGCGATAAAAAGATGCGAAGAAACTAATAACGAATAAGAGAATATACATTTAAATGAGCGAATAAGCATAAGTATACAAAGAAATACTTGATTGTAAGGAAAATATATAAGTAAATAAAAAAGAATAAAAAAAAATTTGCATATAGCAAAATAAAAATACAAAATTAATAAATAAAAGGAAGGGGAGTAAGAGATGATAAGGAGATAACGGAATGTGAAAAGTTAACCGAGTAAGAACAACACGCTACATTTTGATAAAAACTGTTCTCAAGAACTTGAGGTTAAATCATATATTTAAATAAAAATTAATTATTAATTAACTGTCCAAATTTAAAATTTTTTTGTTCTGATCAAAAAGAGCTGTGACAAACCAAAAATCGATTTTTATTGAAAAAAATTTGATCCGAAAAGGAAAATGATGAAGCAAATCTATATAGTTTTTCAGGTTTCCTAAAACGGTGCTTTTGTAGTTTTTAATTTATTTTTTTCTCTCTTACTTTTCTTTTATTCTTCATGTTTTTCTATTCTCATTTTTTGTCATGTCTCGTTGAACTTTTTGTTCATTATTCGTTTTGATCTTGTGTTTTCATTTTCGTTTCGTCGTTTCGTATTTAGTTTGTTTTTTTTTTATAATTTTCAGACTTTTTCAGGTTTTTTAAACAAGTGCTTTTGTAGATTTCAATTTATTATTTCTTTCTTAGTATTCTTGTATTCTTCATATTCCTCTATTCTTATCCTTTGTCATGTTTTGATAAACGTTTGTTTTTTTAGTTTTTATCGATCTATAATTTTTATTAATTATGTGTTTTCATTCTTTGAAGATTTCTTTGACCTAAAATTTAACATATTGTAACCGAGTTCTTTTAGCAAATTTTTTGGATTATTTTGCACCAAAATTAAAGAATTTTAAATTTCTGCGTCTACCTACTTAGTTTGGAGTTTATTTTTCTATAATAAAGTGATTTTGTCAGATTTCTTAAACCGGTGCTTTTGTAGATTTCAATTTGTTTTTCTTCTTACTGTTCTATTATTCTTTATATTTCTCTATTCTTATCTTTTCCCACGTTTTGATAAACCTTTTGTTCTTTATTTTTTATCGATCTCTAATTTTCATTGATATTATGTTTTTATTTTTTCAAGATTTTTTTTTACCTAAAATTTAGCTTTTCTAACGACGCCATTTTAGCAAAATTTTTAGACCATTTTGGATTAAAATTAAAAATATTTTTAATTTCTGCCTCTACTATTTAGTTTGATGTTTACTTTTTCTATAATTGACTGATTCTGTCAGGTTTAAGGAACCGGTGCTTTTGTAGTTTTTCATTTATTTTGTCTTTATTAAAGAAAAGGCCTTTATCATTTCGGTAAATTTTGTTATTTATCTTTTCTATCGATCTGTAATTTTACTTATCTTGTGTTTTCATCCTTTCAAGTGATTTTTTTTCCTATAATGTAACTTTTCCGTAAGAGTAAATAACTTTAGTAAAAATTAGTTTCTATTGAGACTTTGGCACAAAACTGTGTTTTTAGCGGTGAATGATTCCTGATTTTTAAAGTTTTTTTTTAAAGATTTGGTCCAAAATAGTGTACAAAAAATAATATTTAAAAAAAATTCCAACATGTACAAGCAGACACTTGAAAACACTGATAATAAAGACAACATATTTAATTTAATCAGTCATCAGTGCTTTTGTAGATTTCAATCTATTTTTGTTCTTAATGTTCTTTTATTCGTCATATTTCTCTATTTTTATCCTTCGTTATGTTTTGATAAACTTTTTGTTTTTTATTTCTTTATCGATCAGTCATTTTTATTGATCTTGTGTTTTCATTCTTCCAAGATTTTTTGACCTAAAATTTAACTTTCCTAACGAAACTCTTTTAGAAAATTTTTTGATTATTTTGAACCAAAAGTACAGATAATTTAAATTTTGGCCTCCAACTATTTAGTTTGGAGTTTTTTTTTCTGTAATTGAGTGATTTTGTAAGGTTCCTTAAATCGGAGCTTTTGTGGTTCTCCATTTAATTTGTTCCCTTCTCCTTCTTACGTTCTTCTTACATACGTTCTTTTCTTACTGTTCTTTTATTCTTCATATTTTTCTAATACTTTCTTTGTCATGCTTCGTTGAACTTTTTCTTCTGGAAAAATCAGTTCCAGGTTTCTTATATCGGTCCCTGGACCTAGGCTTTTGTAATTTTCAATTTTTATTCCTTACTGTTCTTTTACTCTTATTTTTTTGATTCTTATCTTTTGTCATATTTCGTTGAACTATTTGTTCTTTATTTTTTTTATCGACCTGTAATTTTACTTTGTGCTTTCATCCTTTCAAGGTTTTTTTTACTTGAATTTTAACTTTTTAACGAGTAAATAATTTTATTGTAAATTGATTTCCACCGAGACAATTTAGGCAAAAAACTGTGTTTTTTTTTTCAAACGATGAATATTTTCTGATCTTTAAAGCTTTTTCTATGAAGATTTGGCCCGAAATAGAATATTAAAAATACAATTTAAATAAAATACAAACATGTGAAAGCAGACACTAAAAAATGAAAACGTTGACAATAAAAACAACCCATTTTATTTAGAATATAAGACAGTCTAAGAAAAAATGGATAAATAAATAAATAAGAAACAATATATAAAACATAGCTAGATACAAAATAAAATGGATTTAAAGTAAAATGAAAAATGATAGGAAAACAAAATCAGCAAAAGAAACGTAATAGACGCTGTAGACAGACGACCAGAATAAGAAAAAAACAGAGATAACAAAAATAGAAAAGAGCGGGGGAGAAAAAGTCTCTAAAAAGGACTATAAAAAGAGATTATAGAAAAATCTTAATTCAAGTATAAATTGGAAATGAAGACTAAATATTTTAAATAAATTTTTATATTTCCTACAATTTTGAGTTTAGCGAAATCGAGTTCTAATCTGAACTAAATTTCATTACATGTGAGCTGAAAGTAGGGGGTGTTTATTTGAAAAAGTCATCTAGTAGTCTATGAAATGTAACAAAAGCAAAATTTATAGCCTTTTAGATGACGTTTGCTAATGAACAACGCGTATAATATGATGTAACAAATTTTTTCAACACCGATTTTTATAATTATATTCTGTGTTTAATAAAATCCTGACCTGAATTCGCCAATAATTACGTAAATGCATGATAATGGGTCATGGTCAAGCGTTGGTATTTAACTAATGGTCAACCTTGAGGCAAATAGTGACGTAAACTTCGGCTAAAAGCGTCAGTTTTCGTAAAACATCGGTTTTGGTTTTCGTGCATATGTCAGCACAATCCACGCAGGCACTAATTGTAATTATTATAATGCGTTTCTTTGAAAAAAAACTCAAGGGGGCCATGGAACTGAAAATATTCCGATTTTCATTTTTTTATGAACTTATTTCAGACATGAGGTTTTATTCCATGGCTTGCTACAAGGTTTTTTTTATGAAAGCCCTTTAGTAGTCTCATCATTACAGATCATGCAGCTGTTTATTCGTTGGCAACTTGAGAATGTAATAGATTCTTGGGAGAGCAATAATTGGAAACCCATAAAGAAAATTTGTGAGGTCCTATTAAAAAAAACCTTGAAGGGCACTTGTATAAGCCATTCACTGATCATTGACATCAATTAGAGGTTGGTAATTTGACTTTGACATTTTTATTTAGTATCTCCTCAACATGGCGTTGAAATGGGATAGGTATAAAAAAAAAATGAAGATTTCAAAGGGTGGCAAAAACCAGTGAATGGGTTATATTACGTAAATCTCATTTTAGACTTAAAAAGCTGAACTGACCTTAAAGTTATCCACTTAAATCTTCCTTTTTTTTCGTTAAGTTATCACAAAAGCATCACAAAGAAAGAGAAACGTCATCACCGCGACTAAAATGCGAAAACGGCAGGAACAGAAAGCTGGATTGAGTGTGCAGTGTTCGGGTTCGTTTGACACCTATATTGAAGGTCCGCGTGTCTTATTTTAGACCGAGTGCTCCAAACAGTTCGTTCGTTCTGGATTTTCGGGAAATGGGCGAAAATATGCACAACGGGAACGGCGTGGGACCCGATAAGGGGGGCCCCTACGCGTAGGTTTTCTTATTATTGCTTGTTGCTGTCATTTTTGCAGCAAAACAACTTGAAGCTGCTCCAATAAGTACATGACCGTAGTTCAAGTTCATTTAATTTTTCCTCAAAATATAAAAATCAAACAAAAAAATCAATTTCTTTCGATAAAAAGAAATCTAGAAAAGAATAGTGGGAAATAAAAAAATGTAATGAAAAATTACGCAAAACATTGAAAGTGAAAAAATTTTAAATAATGAAGGAAATATATAAAAAAATTGTCAGATACGTAGATGCATAATTTTAAAATATTTAAAATTGTCTAAACAAAATCGTTTAACACCTTTAAAAAATTTGCTAAAACAGGTCCCTTTGAGGTTTATAATATTCCTTCAATAAAGGGTGATTTTTTGTTTTTCTAAACTTTATCTAAGTGGAAATCACTGTACATTAGAAGTTTTCGCTGGTCGAAAATGCATCAAATTTAGGTGAAAATTGCCTCTAAAAAATTAAAACAATGCAGAATGCAATTTATATCAATGAAAAAAAAAACAAAAAACAAGAAATTAACGAAATGGCAAACAATCAAAATAGAGAAATATGAAGAATAGAATAACAATATTAAAGAAAAAAGTACAAAAGCACAAGTTAAACTACCAAAGTTAACAGAAAATAATAAATGTAAAAATAAAAAAAGAATAATTCAGTTTTAAGTATTTCTAATTTGGAGCAAAATCGTCTAATGCTTGGAAAAGTTTTCTAAAAGAAGAACCGATGTAGAATTCTTTCCATAAAAATGAGTTTTTGACCGTTGAAAAAGTTTTTTTTCCGGTCAGAATCGCATGAATACTTCGGAAAAATAAGGAATCCTTTATTTAAAAAATAGTTTTGTGTCAAAACTGTTTCAATGCAAATTAATTTATGTTAAAATCATAGTGTTTTCAGGGCTTTGAAACCGTGCTCTAACGGAATTTCTTTAACCTGACGTTTCGTCTACAACTGCGACAAAGAGTATCAAACGCAACGGGCGAAATGATCTCCCGTGCTTCTCGACGTTGACTGATCCGACTTTTTTCGACTTTTTTGACTGATTCGACTCCAACACACGGAGTTTACCGAGTTCAATGCAGCTATGGCTCGGTATATATTGGCAGTACAAAAGGCAGTGTCAACACGAGATCATGGATTAAGAATTAGGGCTAAACTTGGTTAAAAATGACAAGAAGCGTTTAAACAAGCAAATTTGGAATTTCTCTAGAAATTCAAGTTAGAAAAAAGGCAAAGACTGGTTAAAAATTACATAAAGTGTTTAAACAAGCAAGTTTGATTTTTTTTCTAGAAATTTAGTTAAGAATTAGGGCCAAAGTTGGTTAAAAATGACTAAGAGCGTTCAAACCAGCAAATTTGGAATTTTTCAAGAAATTCAGGTTAGGATAAGGACCAAAACTGGTTAAAAATGACACAAAGCGCCTAACGCATTTATAGGTGCTATTGCTATTGAAGAAAATCAGATTGGAATTAGGGCTATAATCGCTCAAGGTTTTAGCGACATCTTGATGCTTTTGGAGAAATTCTATTTTAAGACAAAATTAGGCACTATTGATTCAAATTCAGATAGGAGTTAAGGCTAAATATATAAAATATACACAAAGCCTCTAAGAATGCAAATTTAACGTGTCTGAAAAAATTCAGGTTAGAGAAAGGGCCAAAATTGGTTAAAAATGACAAAAAGCATTTAAACTAGCAAATTTGGAATTTTTGTAGAAATTCAGGTTAGAATAAAGGCCAAAATTGGTAAAAAAAGACAAAAAGCATTTAAACAAGCGAATTTGGAATTTTTCTAGTAATTCACGTAGGAATTAGGGCCAAAGTGGATTAAAAATGACAAAAAGCGTTTAAACAAGCAAATTTGGAAATTTTCTACAAATTCAGGTTAGAATAAAGGCCAAAACTGGTAAAAAAAGACAAAAAGCATTTAAACAAGCAAATTTGGAATTCTTTTTAAGAATTTGGGCCAAGGTTGAAAACGACAAAAAGCGTTTAAACAAGAAAATTTGGAATGTAGATAAGAATTAGCGCCAAATTTGACTAAAAATGACAAAAAGCATTTAAATAAGCAAACTTGGAATTTTTCCGGAAATTTAGGTTAGAATAAAGGCCAGAATTGGTAAAAAAATACAAAAAGCATTTAAACAAGCAAATTTGGAACCTTTCTAGTAATTCGCTTTAAGAATTAGGGTCAAAATTGGTTACAAATTACAAAAAGCATTTATACAAGCAAATTTGGAATTTTTCTAGAAATTCAGGTTTGAACAAAGGACAAAATTGTTTAAGAAAGACAAAAAGCGTCTAAACAAGTAAAATTTGGTATTTTTCTAGTAATTCACGTAAGAATTAAGCCCAAAGTTGGTTAAAAATGACAAGAAGCGTTTAAACAAGCAAGTTTTGAATTTTTCTAGAATTCAGGTAAGAATTAGGGCCAAATTTTGTTAAAAATGACAAAAAGCATTTAAACAAGCAAACTTCGAATTTCCCTAGAAATTCCGGCAAGAATTAGGGCCAAAGTTTGTCAAAAATTACACAAAGCGATTAAACAAGAAAATTTAGAATTTTTCTGGAAATTCAGGTGAGAATAAAGTTCAAAATTTGTTAAAAATGACACAAAGCGCCTAATTCATTTACAGGTGCTGGTGCTTTTGAAGAAATCAGATTGGAATTAGGGCCTAAAATCGCTCAAGATAACTCATATCTTGATACTTTTGGACGAATTCTATTTGAAGACAGAATTAGGCAACACTGATTCAAATTCAGATAGGAGTCAAGGCTAAATATATAAAATATACACAAAGCGTCTAAGAATGCAAATTTAACGTGTCTGAAAAAATTCAGGTTAGAGAAAGGGCCAAAATTGGTTAAAAATGACAAAAAGCATTTAAACAAGCGAATTTGGAATTTTTCTAGTAATTCACGTAAGAATTAGGGCCATGACAAAAAGCGTTTAAACAAGCAAATTTGGAAATTTTCTAGAAATTCAGGTTAGAATAAAGGCCAAAACTGGTAAAAAGAAGACAAAAAGCATTTAAACAAGCAAATTTGGATTTTTTTTAAGAATTTGGGCCAAAATTGGTTGAAAATGACAAAAAGCGTTTAAACAAGAAAATTTTGAATTTTCCAAAAACTTTAGGCAAGAATTAGCGCCAAATTTGATTAAAAATGACAAAAAGCAAACTTGGAATTTTTCCGGAAATTCAGGATAGAATAAAGGCCAGAATTGGTTAAAAAATACAAAAAGCGTTTAAACAAGCAAATTTGGAACCTTTCTAGTAATTCACTTTAAGAATTAGGGTCAAAATTGGTTACAAATTACAAAAAGCATTTATACAAGCAAATTTGGAATTTTTCTAGAAATTCAGGTTAGAATCAAGGCCAAAATTGGTTAAGAAAGACAAAAAGCGTCTAAACAAGTAAAATTTGGTATTTTTCTGGTAATTCACGTAAGATTTAAGCCCAAAGTTGGTTAAAAATGGCAAGAAGCGTTTAAACAAGCAAATTTTGAATTTTTCTAGAATTCAAGTAAGAATTAGGGCCAAATTTTGTTGAAAATGACAAAAAGCGTTTAAACAAGCAAACTTCGAATTTCCCTAGAAATTCCGGCAAGAATTAGGGCCAAAGTTTGTCAAAAATTACACAAAGCGATTAAATAAGAAAATTTTGAATTTTTCTGGAAATTCAGGTGAGAATAAAGTTCAAAATTTGTTAAAAATAACACAAAGCGCCTAATGCATTTACAGGTGCTAGTGCTTTTCAAGAAATAAGATTGGAATTAGGGCCTAAAATCGCTCAAGATAACTCATATCTTGATGCTTTTGGACGAATTCTATTTGAAGACAGAATTAGGCAACACTGATTCAAAATCAGATAGGAGTTATAGCTAAATGATATATAAAAAATATACACATAGCCTCTGAGAATGTAAACTTAAGGCGCCTGAAAAAATTCAGGTAAGAATAACGGCCAAAACTGGATAAAAATGACAAAAAGCATTTAGACAAGCAATTTTGCAATTTTTCTAGAAACTCAGATAAAAATTAAGGCCAAAAGTAGTTAAAAATCACAAAAAGCGTTTAAACAAGCAAATTTGGAATTTTTCCAAAAATTCAGGTAAGAATTTGGGCAAAAGTTGGTCTAAATTTTCACGAAGTGATTAAACGAGCAGATTTGGAATTTTTCTAGAAATTCAAGTTAGAATAAAGGCCAAAACTGGTAAAAAATTATAAAAAGCGTTTAAACAAGCAAATTTGGAATTTTTCAAGAAATTCAGGTCAGAATAAGGACTAGTAGAGGAAACTGGTTAAAAATGACACAAAGCGCCTTTCAAGAAAATCAGATTGGAACTAGGGCTAAAATCGTTCAAGATAACTCACATCTTACGCTTTTGGAGAAATTCTATTTGAAAGCAAAATAAGACAATCCTGATTGAAATTCAGATAATTGTTAAAAATGACAAAAAGCGTTCAAACAAGCAAATTTGGAGTTTGTCTAGAAATTTAGGTTAAGAATTTGGGCCAAAATTGGTTGAAAATGACAAAAAGCGTTTAAACAAGCGAATTTGGAATTTGTCTAGAAATTCACGTAAGAATTAGAGTCAGAGTTGGTTAAAAATGACAAATGGCGTTTAAACAAGCAAAATTTGGAATTTTTCTAGAAACTCGGAAGGGCCAAGATTGGTTAAAAATGACAAAATGCGTCTAAACAAGCGAATTTGGAATTTGTCTAGAAATTTAGTAAGAATTAGAGTCAGAGTTGGTTAAAAATGACAAAAGGCGTTTAAACAAGCAAAATTTGGAATTTTTCTAGAAACTCGGAAGAGAATTAGGGCCAAGATTAGTTAAAAATGACAAAAAGCGTTTAAACAAGCGAACTTTTAAGAATTTTTCTAGAAATTTAGGTGAGAATTAGGGCCAGAGTTGAAAAAAGACAAAAGCAAGCAAAATTTGGAACTTTTCTGGAAATTCATTAGAGATTAGGGCCGAAATTGTTTAAAAATGGCAAAAGCGTTCAAACAAGCAAAAATTGAATTTTTCTAGAAATTTAGGTAATTAGGGCCAAAGTTGGTTAAAAATGACACAATGCGCCTATTGCATTTATAGGCGTTGGAGCAATTGAACAAGAAGAGTTGCAGGATGGGACACACACTAAAGGCAGCATTATCAGAGCACGGAAGGTCACGACATCCTTTTCAACGAGATGGATATCTCATATTCATCGCGGCGTTTCTATCCGAGACTAACGAGAGAGGCCATTGAGATCTTTAAACACGACAAAAATTTCAACAGAAAGGAGTAAATTAGGTTTCTAAATGCAGACTGGAAGCGAGTTCTATGACATACTTAAAGTTCGCCGAGCCCTCTGCACCACCACTTCCCCCACCCCAGCCCTCCACTGCAGCGCGACCTCGTCGGCGGCGGCGGGGGAATAAATACCACAGAGCTCACCACAGTCGAATTAGTCAAGGTCGGGAAGCACGGGAATTCACTTGGCCAATTGCCTCATCGCTTTTGATAATGTCTGCCGCAGCTGTAGATGAAACGTCAGGAAGAAATTCCATTGGACCACGGCTCCAAAGCCCGGAAAACACCTTAGATTGTATTTTGACCGACCGTAAAAGCCTTCACAGTCTTATAGTTTATTTATGGTAAAATTTCAATTTTGGATCAAAATTACTTCGAATGAATGTCAATAAAAACTATAATTTAGATCAATGAAAAAAAAATATGGAAAAACAAATTGATGAAAAATCTCTTTTTTTTTCCTCTTCTCCTTCTATTATTCCAAAATGACCAGATTTGACAACAATATAATTTAAGGTTAAATTAAATTTAAAAACAAAGGAATGACTAGAAATAACATATAAATATAACGACAACTAACTGTTTTTTCTCGAATAACAAAATTTTTCGAAATGCAGATTTTTTATAGTATTTGTTATATTATGTGTATATGCGTGTATATATTAGCATATACATGTATATATTAGTGATGAAAATCTTATTCACTGTACTTTGTTGTTATCGGCACAGTTGTGTAAATCCACTGTGTAAGTGTGTATTATGTTGGTTCTTTATTGTTTACTAAGCGTGTTCTTATACATATGTTACAGAAGACGTGAATTATACGTCGAAAGTTTGGCCGTTTTTCGAATTGCAAGGGTGTTTTATTTTGTCCTATACCTACTAACCATCGCAAATTTTTCGTTATATTGTGTTAATTCTATTAATTTTTTTTCTTTCTTTCACTTCTCATTTTTTTAGATTAATTTTATCCTAAATCAAATTATTGTGGGTTCTGGTCATTTTGAGGCAGGAGAGGAGGAATAGGTAAGAAAGGCGAGATGAAGGCTTTATACATAATTGTTTAATTTACTTGCTTGCAACACTTTTGATAAAACCAAACAATACAGTAAAACATTTAGAAAAAAAACGTTTTTGAAACAAGTAGTAATGAATGGGACAGAGAGACACTTATGGAGAGCGTTTAATGGAGACATGCATTGTTGGAACAAGTTATATCTAATTAATTTAGGTTAGTTGTTTTCAGATCTTTACAAAGCCAAAAATTGCAGTGAAATATCTGGAAGAGTCCGATTTTGTGTAACGAATGAATGAATTTGAATGAGATACACAAAAAAGGCTTTTCGTCACGTGTTTCATACAAGATTTTTTTAATTTTTACTACAAATACCTACTTAGAGAGAGAGAGAGAGTTATTATTATTAAACTTCAATATTTACTTTTGAACCACTTTGTATCTACTTAATACTGTAAAACTCTAGGAACGGTGTGCTACAACCGAAGCCTATTTGTTTCTATGGTGATGAAACGAACTTTTCATCACCAGTTATGAAAGATTTTACTTTTCGTAACTAGTTACGAAAAGTAGGACGTTACATCACTTTCATCAGAATTGAAAAGTGCAACTTTATATGTCAAAATTAGAAAAAAATAGTTTTCGAAACCGTTTCTAAGCAATAACAAGTGGGATAGAGAAACCCTTATGGCGAAGGCAGCGTTTAAAAGAGAGATGCATAGATCTTTTTTTTACAATATTGCGAAATGCGGGCCCGTCAACTGGAGTTAAATCGAAACTTTCTAGCTCCAACTTACTAGATCATTTTCCAGGTAAATAATAACTTATTTTAAATGGCCACTCTTATTATAAATTCGGAAGAAATAAACACAATTAACGAATATGTCGATTGTTAAAACAAATCTTATTTCTGACACAAAAAAAAATACAGTGAAATATCTCGCGAAAGATCAAAGTTTTTGAAACCATTTTTAAGTAGTAATGAGTGGGACAGAGAAAGACTTGTGGAGAAGACCTTTAAAAGAGAGATGCATAGATCTTTTTCTTTGTATAGCACAGAACCAAAACAAAACCCACCTTGTTGTGTTAAGTAGAGGGTGTTCAGTTGAAAACGCCTAGATAGCTGTGAAATGTCAAAAGAAAAGGATGAAAGAACACTAGTTTATTTACTTTGTACACTTTGTCCATTTACTCGTATACTATATTTTGGCCCTAAGGAAGACTTCAATAAAGGTTGAAACGTTGACAATTTCGCCAAGCATTTTCGTTTTTTGCACCCTTATGCCTATAAATAGGACCGCCACTGATCGAGACTTTATCATGCAAGAATGTGGTGGATATGTGGCACTTCTCTGGATTAATTTTTGACTTTTTGCCACACAAAACCCACGTTCTTTGTCACACCAACGTGTTTTGAATCGGAGACAAAATGGTAAGCCGGCAGAGCGTCATACAAATGCGTGTCCAAAATAGATATTAGGTACGACTGATTCTGAATGGCTATTCTGGGAATAAGGACAATGTCCTTTGTGCTAAGTTTTATTGTTTCGTAAGGTTAACATAGTACAATGTGCAAAAATAGATGCCATTTATTCGGAATAGTGTTTTCTTGAGTTTCAGCAAGGCAAACATTTTGAATTCGTAATTTTTAGAACAAACTTATTTAAAGAAAAGTGTGTGTTTAAGAATCTCGTGTGGGAAACTCATGTGGGCTTTAATAGTACAAAGCTTGGAATCTATTCTGGTAACGTGATCAAACAATAGCGCAAACAGATACGTACTTTTGGACATTTTTCAAATGAATAAACGTTTGTTTTCGAGATCGCTATATTTGCAATAAATTTACCGGCCCACGTTATATATTATTTTAGCTGCAGGCACAACCGGGCTAGAATAAAATACTACTTTGATATGTTTAATGTCAAACTGATTTATGTGCTAAATTATATAGATGCTACTGTTACATATTATAGATAGAACCAATTAGTTGCTTACTTGAAATAGCTATAATGATACTGCATCAAGGCGAATCAACACAAACTCAACAGTTTCACTTTAAAGTCACACACAACGCAAACTAATTAGAACACCACGAAGGGTTATGATCGGTTTTTGGTTCCCTTTGACTCCAGAATGATACTGAAACAAAAAGTGTCCGATGCACCCAACCTTGCGAGAAAAAATTATTTTTAGAGCATGGCTGCGCAAAATTCATACAGTGTTATAAATATTTTTGCATTGATGGTTAAGTACAAAAACAATAAAGGAAAATAGGACAAAGGAAGCGAAATAATTGAGAAAACACGTGTGATCAAAACACAAAAATAAAAATACATTTTATTTAAAACGGCTGACAACGTATCGACAGCAATTTTCCTTTCTTATTTCTGCATAAACCCGAAAGATTACACCCCTAACAAAATTTTAACGGTGTCAGTGTTTTTAGTTATATCTCCAAAATTTGAACTGCCTGGTATTTACTCCCCCGGCAGGGGAATAAATACCATGGACCTCACCACAATCGAATCAGTCAACGTCGGAAAGCAAGGAAGATCACTTCGCCTATTGGCTCATCGCCTTTGATAATGTCTGCCGTAGTTGCAGACGAAAAGTCAAGAAGAAATTCCATTGGACGACGGCTTCGAAGCTCGGAAAATACTTTAGATTGAATGAAAGCACAATAAGAAACCTAAATTAAAAATTACGAAAACCATCGAAAGTAAAAAATCTGGAGCAATTAGGAAATTATAAAATAAAATATGTCCAACAGAGGCAGATAGTGGCATAAATCTAAAATATTTCGAAGTTTAGGCCATAATGTTTAGAAGCTTTAAAAATGTAGCTAAATAAGGTTTCTATAGAACCATCATTTTTATTTAAAAAAAAAAAATTATTTAGAACTTATTTTAGACCTCCTGGTTCTACTTAATAATATACAACAAAATAAATAAAAGCGGGACTCATTAATCTTAAAGAAAAACACAGGTTTGAGCCAAAATTGCTTCAATAGAAATAATTTACATTAAAATTCACTCCTCCCTTACACTAATTCACTCCTTGGAAAAGTCCAAGCTTGTGAAAAATTACCTAAAGAAAGAAAACGAGGCAAATTGCAATTTAGATCGTTTTAAAAAATATTTGAAAAAATTATTTAATGAGACGTAACAAGTAGTCAGAATAGGAATAACATTTCATATTAAACGAATAATAAGAAAAGAAAGTTGTATTTAGAAAAAAGTTAAGAAAAGTTAAATAAATTCCAATTTCTGGCCAAAATCATCTCAAATTTAGGAAACTTTTCTAAAAGAATTTTTTTAGAAAACATAAAGAATCAGGCATCAATAATTACAAAAACATGGTTATCGAGTAGTAAGGGTAAAACGTGGCCTAAAAAAATGTACAAAAGGCATCTAAAAAATTCAAATAAGGAAAAATGTATGTTAGAATTTTGACTAAAATTGCTTACGACTTACACACTGTTTTTTTAAGTCTTTGGAGAATTCTATTTTAATACAATTGCAGGCAGAACTGATTCAAATCCTCTAGTTTGTCGTTTTTTGGTAATTTGGTACATTTTTAGACCAAAATATATGACTGAAAATGCCTTAAAATAAAAAAGTGGAGCTTTTCGAAAAGTTCGGTTAGGATTATGCCCAAAAATCGTTACTTACGGTAATAAGTAACATAATAAAATAAAAATTTCTTTTAATGATTAATTTTGTAGGTAAGGCGACCATGAATCTTTTCAAGTAATACACTGATTTTTAGAAATGACGCGTGCTTTCGAAATATACAGTGCGTGTTAAAATGTTAACACGCAACATAGGATTTTACGTGTTAAAATTTTCATGTCCTGTTGAGTGGGGTTCTATAAGCGCAATTCCTATGAAATTTGACGTAAGTAACATTGGGGGTATTAACTTTACCTCTATTGGCCGACCAGGTCCAAAAGGTTTGGAATAACGCAAAAGACGAGCATTTATTTTCTGGAAAATTGTAACGTGAAATGTGTGGAAATGTCAAGTAAATGTCAAATGCAGGTACTTTTGGCATTTAGAACGCTTTGTCGCTATTATTTCTACGCTTTTATAACAAGAGGAATAAAACAACTTGTACTATTCGTGTAATTATTAATTTTTTACTCTTTGCAGTTGAGTTTCCAAAAGTTCCAGATGTGTCTCCAAAGTCCCAGATCCGATGAACATAAAAAAAATTGAAATGGTTTAAGCATTAAACTTCAAAAAATATGTAAATTTGTCTTGCTACCATGGTAGTGGTAACATGACTTGGTAGGCACCTGCTCAAAATGAATTCATAATAGTTACGAAGAAAGTAAAAAGACACATTTTGTTGGAAAATAAATTACTTTTTACGCATTATTCCAAATCTTCAAGACCTAATTGGCCAGTACGGGTAAAGCTAGAACTTCAGTTTTAATTTTGCCAAGTTTCATAGCTTTGGTCACTCAACATGGGTCTGAAAATGTAACATGTAAAATCCTATGTTGCGCGTTAAAAAAAAACACACTGTATAATGTAAATTGAAATATTGAGTTGTTAACTATAACTCAGATGCAATGTCATACGGTATGTCATTTTGTAGAAATTGAAAAGTCATTATACCTAATTTTTAATTCAAAATCTTCTATCAAAAATTTTGAGAAATTTTTAAATTTTTTCAATAACTCGGAAACTACTGAAAATGTGGCAGGCTCGAAGTGAAGTCTTAAAAAATCTCAACAAAAAGCAACTTTTATCTAATTTAAGTGGCCTTGAAACCCTTACCGTTTAGGAGATAGCAATGGTGGGGACACATAAAAGGAACACCCATAGTAGAAACTTTGTTAATCCCAAAGATTAAGGTACAGACTATTTAAGATTAGCTTAAGATTATTTAAAATCAGTCTAAAACTGATTGAAGTGAAGAAAGAACAAATTACAAATTTCCTAAACTGTGCAGAGTAAAAGTGCGGCAATAACCTTATTGCCGCACTTTTGCAAAACGAGGACGGCAGGAGGAGGAGGTAGCGAAGAGTTTTGCAATGGATGTGTGCGACAAAGAGCATTATGAATGTGTATCTAGTACAATTTTTTCTATTGAGGAAAATAGTTATATATTAAAATAGTATATATTAAAAGAACATAAATTTATTTTTCCCAATTACTCCCTTTTTTAACTTCTTATATCTGTAAAGGTTGGTAGGTATAACTAGAGGTTAAAAAAATTCGAAAAAATGGATTGCTGAAAAGAAACCGTGTATATTTCAGGAAAAAATTAAAAAAAAAAACGGAAAATTCAAGTAAATACATAAAAATAAGTTAAAATTTTAAAGATTTTTATCGTCAGTTATAAAATAAAGTTGTTAATAATGTTAACATTGATCGAAACATCGAATTGGAGAAGTCAGTTTCTTCAGAAAATTCAAATTCAGAGACTTCGGATGTGGATTCGGATATATCTTTGAATACTTACTATTTAACTTAAATGTTTTTTTTCCATTTTAGATTAACAGAATTACAAGCATGTTTTTTTTTTATTTTTTTGTTTTATTTTTATTTTTTTTAATGGAAGATATTTTATTTTTAATTCAATATTATCTAAAATAAATACGATGTAGTTTTGTCATGTAGCGCTGTTGTCATTTATATCTAAATGTAAACATACCCATATGTGTATGTTCAAAATTATAATGAATCTAATGTTTATTCATAAATGGCATTTAAGATTTGTCTAGAACAAATTTAGAAATGCTTATCTTTTTGTTTTATTTTCAAATGACACTTTTTCCTAATCTTTCAATTTTTTTTTTATTTTCTGATGATTGAAAAAAAAACGAAATAAAAACGTTTCTTTCGGTCCGGTTTCTTTTCGAACCTTGAATAGCAAGTCAGGATTAGAGCTAAAAGTAATCGAAAATGACTCAAAGCTTGCAAAAATACAAATTTAAAGTTTTTGAAAAAAAAATTATGATTAAGGCCAAACTAGGTTAAAAAAATTACTTATAACGTCTAAAAATGCCAATTTGAAATTTGCCTCTAATAAATTTCCACCTCCTCCATAAAAAAAAACACATCCTGTTTAAAGGCAAATTTTTGATGTTTTTGGAGAAACTCAATTTTAAGACAAAGTAAGGAAAACTGATCCAAAACATCTGATTTAATGTTTTTGGTAAACTTACATATTTCGACTAAAACGAATAAAATTTGACTCAATATGCCTCAAAATGCAAATTTGGTATTTTTCGATAAAGTTAGTTGACATTAAAGCTAAAATCATTATAGAAATAAAAAGTTTGAGTTTTTGGAGAAACTCACTTAATGACTATTGCCAAAATCGGTTAAAATTGTCTCAAAACATTTAGAAATTCAAATTAAATGTCTTTGTAAAAATTTGGGTTACGATAACGGTCAAAATCGGTAAAAAAATAGTTACCATTTTAATATTTAATATGATTTTAATAAATAAAATTTTTCGAAAAATGCATATTAAAAGTAGGACAAGGATCGGATAAAAATAACTCAAAACGTCTAAATATTTCAATTAAAAGTTTTTGAAAAAAATCACAATACGATTAAAGCCAAAATTGGTTAAAAATTTCTCAAAGCATCTAAAAATGCAAATGTGAAGCCTTTGGAAAAATATAGCTTAGAATTAAAACGAAAATCTATTTAAAGTGACTCACCTCGTCTAAATATGCAAAGTTCAATTTTTTTGGAGAAATTAACTTTTTGACTATTGCCAAAATCGGTTAAAAATGACACAAAGCATTTAGGAATACAAATTTGAAAAAATTCAGGTTACAATAAGGGTCAAAATCTGTAAAAAAATACTTAAAGCGTCTAGCAACGCAAACTTTTATTTTTTGGAACAATGCAGATTAAGATTAGGACAAAAATAGTGTAAAAAATAACTCAAAGCGTCTAAAAATTTGGATTAAAAGTTTTTGAAAAAAATCTGAATATGAATAAGGCCAAAATTGGTACAAAATTTCTCAAAGCATCTAAACATGCAAAAGTGATGCCATTCGAGCAATTCAGCTTAGAATTAAAACTAAATTTATTTAAAGTGGGCCACCTCGACTAAAAATGTAAAATTTAAATTTTTTTGTAGAAATTAACTTTTTGACTGTTGCCAAAATCGGTTAAAAATGATCCAAAGCATTTAGAAATACAAACTAATTTTTTTGACCAAATTCAGGTTACGATAAGGGTCTAAATCGCTAAAAAAGTACTTAGTGTCAAGAAACGCAAACTTTCAATTTATGGAAGAATGCAGATTAAGATTAGGACAAAAACCAGCTAAAATAAATTCAAAGCGTCTAAAAAATTTCAATTAAAAGTTTTTGAGAAACATCAGATTGCGATTAAGGCCAAAATCCGTTAAAAATTTCTCAGAGCGTCTAAAAATGCAATTGTAAAGTCTTTGGAGAAATTCAGCTTAGAACTAAAACTAAAATCTATTAAAAGTCACCCACCTCGTCTAAAAATCTAAAAGTTCAATTTTTTTTTGGAGAAATTCACTTTTTGACTATTACCAAAATCAGTTGAAAATGACCCAAAGCATTTAGTAATACAAATTAAATGTCTTTAAAAAAATTCAGGCTACGGTAATGGTCAAAATCGGAAAAAAACATACTTAAAGTGTCTAGAAACGCAAACTTTCAATTTTTGGAAAAATGCAGATTAGGATTAAGACAAAAATCGACTAAAAATAACTCAAAGCGTCTAAGAATTTCAATTTCAAGTTTTTCAAAAAACTCAGATTACGATTAAGGCTTAAATCGGATAAAAATTTCTCAAAGCGTCTAAAAGATGCAAATGTGAAGTCTTTGGAGAAATTCAGCTAAGAATTAAGACTAAAATTTGTTTAAAGTGAACCACCTCGTCTAAAAATGCAAAGTTCAATTTTTTTGCTACTACATAAATAGGTTAAAATTGACCCAAAACATTTAGTAATACAAATTAAGTGTCTTTTAAAAAACTCAAGTTACAATAAGGGTCAAAATCGGTAAAAAAATACTTAAAGCGTCTAGAAACGCAAACTTTCAATTTTTGGATAAATGCAGATTGAGGTTAAAACAAAGGTCGGCTAAAAGTAACTCAAAGTGTGTTAAAATTTCAATTAAAATTATTGAAAAAAAGATTACGATTAAGGCTAAAATCGGTTAAATTTCTCAAACCACCTAAAAATGCAAATGTGAAGCCTTTGGAGAAATTTAGCTTCGGATTAAAACGAATACCTATTTAAAGTGACTCACCTCGTCTAAAAATGCAAAGTTCAAATTTTTTTTAGAAATTCACATTTTGACTATTGCCAAAATCAGTTAAAAATGACCCAAGCATTTAGGAATGCAAATTAAATTTCTTCGTAAAAATTCGGGTTAGGATAACACGACAAAAATCTGCTAAAAATAACACAAAGCGTCTTAAAATTTCAATTAAGTTTTTGAAAAAAATCAGATTTTGGTTAAGGCTAAAATCGGTTAAAAAATTCTTACAGCCTCTAAAAATGCAAATGTGAAGTCTTTGGAGAAATTCAGCTTAGAATTAAGACTAAAATCTATTTAAAGTGACCCAACACAACAAAAAATGTAAATGTTCAATTTTTTTGGAGAAATTTACTTTTTGACTATTGCCCAAATCGGTTAAAAATTACCCACAGCATTTAGGAATACAAACTAAATGTCTTTGGCAAAATTCAGGTGACGTTAAGGGTCAATATTGGTAAAAAATACTTAAAGCGTCAAGAAACGTAAACTTTGAATTTTTGAAAAAACGCAGATTAAAGTTAGGTTAAAAATCGTCTAAAAATAACTCAAAATGCCTAAAAATTTCAATTAAAAGTTTTTGAAAAAAATTAGAATACGATTAAGACCAAAATTGGTTAAAAATTTCTCAAAGCGTCTAAAAATGCAAATGTGAAGCCTTTGGAAAAATATAGCTTAGAATTAAAACGAAAATCTATTTAAAGTGACTCACCTTGTCTAAATATGCAATGTTCAATTTTTTTGGAGAAATTAACTTTTTGACTATTGCCAAAATCGGTTAAAAATGACACAAAGCAATTAGGAATACAAATTAAGTGTCTTTGAAAAAATTCAGGTTACGATAAGGGTCAAAATCTGTAAAAGAATACTTAAAGCGTCTAGCAACCCAAACTTTAATTTTTTGGAACAATGCAGATTAAGATTAGGACAAAAATAGTGTAAAAAATAACTCAAAGCGTCTAAAAATTAGGATTAAAAGTTTTTGAAAAGAATCTGAATATGATTAAGGCCAAAATTGGTAAAAAATTTCTCAAAGCATCTAAACATGCAAAAGTGATGCCATTGGAGCAATTCAGCTTAGAATTAAAACTAAATTTACTTAAAGTGAGCCACCTCGTCTAAAAATGTAAAAGTTAAATTTTTTTGTAGAAATTAACTTTTTGAGTGTTGCCAAAATCGGTTAGAAATGATCCAAAGCATTTAGGAATACAAACTCATTTTTTTGACCAAATTCAAATTACGATAAGGGTCAAAATCGCTAAATTCTCAAAGCGTCTAAAAATGCAAATGTAAAGTCTTTAGAGAAATTCAGCTTAAAATTAAAACTAAAGCATTTAGGAATACAAATTAAATGTCTTTAAAAAAATTCAGGTTGCGGTAATGGTCAAAATCGGAAAAAACATACTTAAAGTGTCTAGAAACGCAAACTTTCAATTTTTGGAAAAATGCAGATTAGGATTAAGACAAAAATCGACTAAAAATAACTCAAAGCGTCTAAGAATTTCAATTTTAAGTTTTTCAAAAAACTCAGATTACGATTAAGGCTTAAATCGGTTAAAAATTTCTCAAAGCGTCTAAAAAAATGCAAATGTGAAGTCTTTGGAGAAATTCAGCTAACATTTTGCTTACAGTGACCCACCTCATCAAAAACTGCAAAGTTCAATTTTTTGCTATTGCTAAAATAGGTTAAAAGTGACCCCAAACATTTAGGAATACAAATTAAGTATCTTTGAAAAAATTCAAGTTACAATAAGGGTCAAAATCGGTAAAAAAATACTTAAAGCGTCTAGAAACGCAAACTTTCAATTTTTGGATAAATGCAGACAAAAAATAACGCAAAGGGTCATCAAATTTCAATTAAAATTTTTGAAAAAACTCAGATTACGATTAAGGTTAAAATCGGTAACAAAATACTTAAAGCGTCTAGAAAAGCAAACTTTGAATTTTTGGAAAAATCCATATTATGATTAGAACAAAGAACGGCTAAAAATAACTCAAAGAGCCTAAAAAGTTCAAAAGTTTTTGAAAAAAATCAGATTACGATTAAGGCCAAAATTGGTTAAAATTTCTCAAAGCGTCTAAAAATGTCTATACATTGGAGAAATTCAGCTTAGAATTAAGACTAAAAGCTATTTAAAGTGATACACCTCTTCTAAAAATACAGTTTAATTTCTTTGGAGAATTTCGACTTTAGAATAAGTACCGGCAAAAAGAATTATACAATCACATTTTTGGGCCAAAATAAGAAAAATTTAGCTCAAAGTCTCTGGAAAATGCAAACTACGTGTTTTTCGAGAAGTCAGGTTAGGTTAGGGCCAGTATCAGTGAAAAATTACTCAAATAATATAATTTTAACGCTGTACAAAATTATATTATTGTATTTAAACCGACTCCACCCTGTCTAATTGTAATGATCACGTAGCAAGGCTTATTCAGATATTTTAAAACTTTATTAAATGAGTGTCACACACCATTATCCACTCAGAAACAAGCAGCTTAACTATTAGGAATTTCATTTTATTAAATGTTGAAAATTTTCTCCGTTAGCGGCCTGGCAATGTAAAGACGACGTGTGAATTAATCTCTAACATTTATGAATCTGTCTACCCGTATTTCAAAGCTAACGTTCCTTATTCTCTCTTTGAAGTCCTCAATTGAATCAGGTTTTGTAATCTAAAGTTCATTGGGGTAAGATCGGGCGACGGTGCCGGCCATTCGACTGGCCCCCGCTGTTCTATCCACCTATTAGGAAAGGTCTCATCATTTACGCGGACACTGTATACTTTCGTTATTTACAAATTGTTTTAGGAAAAATACGACTTGTTTCCACAATTCTACATACATTCCTCAAACACAGCGCTTCCTGGAAACTTTCCACTAGATTTGTTAAAAGTTTGTGTTATTTTAAACTGCGGGACGTGCGATCGGGTTTGCACGTGTCCCGCAGAATTTAAAACTCGCCCGGACATTTCGGGGGACAAGGCGAGGCCTGGTGGTCCAATTTTCTTTTTCCAGTAAACAAGATTGAAATGCCGAAGAATTAGATCCGAACGAGTCGTATATTTTTGCAGCATCCCGTTGAGTTCGCCTAAATACGGATTTTCGGTATTTTAGAACGTAATCTTGCTAAGAGGGTGTCACCGAATGCGATTCGGTTGGTCCATCAATAGAGGCAATTAAGTCTCCACTAGAAACGTGGAGTAATTCCTCTACACAAACGTTGGGAATTCAATAGTTTTTAACTCGTGGAAACTTACACTGGCGAGAAAAGTTTAGAAGTTTTTATCAGGGATGTTTATTGGAAAGTGGTTGACTTAAAGGAAGGAAATAAAGAACTCGTTATTTCATAGTCCTTCTTATAGTGGACAAATGGAATTTTGTATTTAGAGCCGCCATTGGAAGAAGTTGCAATATCAGCCCTCAAGGATTATTGCTTGACCCTTTTTGGTCAGTCAAAATGAGCATTTTTGTGACATATTTGCATCCCCCTATGACTTGACACCGTTTATAAGAAAATCTTTGGCAATCGATTTCGGCTTAAAATTTCCACTACTTTTTTTTTATTTTAGATTTTATATGTATTCTAGACAGACATTTATCGTTTTCGATATACATATGGAGAGACATTGTAAGGAGCCCCTTAAGGACTATAAAATACAGTAATCAGAATGACGCTATCGTTTACGGTTTTCGAGAAAGATAATAAAACAGTGCAAAATTCGTAGAGAAAATTATTGGAAATTTAAAAATCAAATTTTTTGAAACACGTGCACATCCCTCCTATGATTTGACACCATTTTTAATGACATTTTTGGCCGAATATTCAAATCTTTTATAAAAACTTTTGTTTTTGTCTTTAGTTTGAAAACAGTAAGTTTTTTCGTTATACATGTAGAGAAACATTAAAAGGGGGTTTATTGATGACTTTAAGATACAGTAATCAGAATGAAGCTATCGTTTAGGGTTTTTTCGAGAAAAATAATAAAAAGTTGCAACATGCTCACTTGGTATTACACGTGGACATTTGTAACCTGGCTAAGAATGTAGCTCAGCCCTTCTCTTTTTCTAGCTTTTGTAATACATTTTTGCATAAATCTTCATAAAAACGAGAGAAGAAACTGTCAAAATCAGCCTTGCACAATTTTGATCTCCAAATGTGGGCTCAGGAGCATGATGCTCAACATGCAAATTTCGTTTTTTTTTTTTTAATAAATCTAGCGTAATCAATTTTGCTTGTTTGTTCTAGGTTTTATGACAAATTCGGCTTTGACTTCTATTTTAGATAATGTAGGGTGTCCTAAAAAGTACCTATAAATTCAGAGTCCGACCGGTCTACATTTTACAATATTGTGAAAAGGGTAGAAGATGACGTTTTAGGCGCCATTGAATACTTATTTTTTTTTTTTAAATTTTTGTTTTATGTCTCCAATTTGAAAACAGGAATCAGAATAAAGCTACAGTTTCCGGTTTTCGCGAAAAATAATAAAAAGTTGTACGCGATATTTGGGCTACCCATGCTCAGTTACTATTACGCGTTGACATTTGTAAATTGGCTTATTATATGTAGCTCAGCCCTCCTATTTTTCTAGCTTCTATTATAAATGTTTGGATAAATCTTCATTGAAACTAGAAAAGAGCTATCAAAGTCAGCCTTTCACGATTTTGATCTCTAAATGTAGGTTTATGGACATGCTTTCATCAATTTTACTCGCTTGTTGTAGGTTTTTTTTGGTAAATTCGGCTTTGACTTCTATTTTAGATAATACAGGGTCTCCCAAAAATTATAAAATCAGTGTACAACCGATCTACATTTTCAAAAGGTTTTTAAAAGAGTAGAAAATGACGTTTTAGACGCCATTTTGGTGGGATAGACAATGAGTGGACATTTTGAAAGCCACATTTTTGTGAACATTTTGAGCCTTTCTATGATTTAACACCATCTTTATTGAAATATATGACAATCAGTCGACCAAGTGAAATTTTTTGAAATTTCAGTTTTTCATTTATGGCATGGAGTGTTTTCTTTATGAATATATAAAGTCATTATGAGGGGACCATTGAGGACTGTAAAATCCAGAAGTCCGAATGAAGCCATCGTTTGGGGTTTTTGATAAAAACAATAAAAAGTACAAAACTTGTACCCCGTTTTTGGGCCACCCATGCTCAGTTACTATTACATTTGCGAATTCGTAAATCAGTTCAATATGCAGCTTCATTCTTCTGCTTTCTTAGCTTTTTTTATTTTTGATAAACTTTCATCGAAACTTGTAATAAGCTGTTAAAAATCACGCAATACACGTTTTTGCTCTCCAAATAACTTTTCAGGCCGGTTGGAGAGAGTCTCATAATGCTCAACATAAATTTTCAATTTTTTCTTTACAAATTTTGAGTAATCGATTTTATTCGTTTATCGTAATAGTTTTATAACAAATACTGTTTTGATTTCTCTTTTGGATAATATAGGGTGTCCCAAAATTAATAACATTAGGTTCTGAGGGTTCCCAACATTTTGCAATATCGTTTTAAGTATAGAAATGTGACATTTGAGGAGTCACTTGGTAGGGAAGAAATTGAGTAGAAATTTGAAAATAACATTTTTTTGCCACACATTCTTTGACTTGATACTAATGAAATCTGTGACAAACGTTTTATGCCGAATATTTCGACGACCTACCTATCTACCACTTATTTTTTTTTAATAATAGTTTTATAGATTACAGTCTGAAAGTTTTTTTTGCTATGCATGTGGAAAAATACTAGGAGGGGCTTATTGAGGACTTTAAAATACAATAGTCAGAACAAAGCTATCCTTTACGGTTTTTGAGAAAAATAATAAGAAGATAAAAATTTGTACTCCATTTTTTGGATCATTTGGATATTGGAGAAGTTGTACATCATTTTTATTAGTTACTATTAAACGTGGATACTTGTAAAACATAGCTCAACCCCTCTACTTTTTTAGCTTCAATTACAAATTTTTGTATAAATCTTCATTGAAACCAGAAAAATACAATCAAAATCCGCCATGCACGATTTTGATCTTCACATTTAGGTTTTTCGAGGAGGTTCGCCTAAGCTTATTATGCAAATTTCTATTTTTCCATATAAAGCTATAGACAACATGTTTTCACTAAAACATCATTCAGAGAGAAAGATAATTAAATCTTGATTTCCACTACACTTTACAGATAAGCTGTTGTAACTAATAGTTTCCAAAGACACCTTTAACTTGAGAATTAGACAAACTTGTACATCGCAGAAGTAGCCCCCTTTACCTTCAAATTCTGTGACCCATATATGTTGGAGCAAGTTTATGTGCTATCTGTTAGAACTTCTAATTAGTCCTAAGTTTCTGTTTTTGGTTCAAGGCAACATACTAATGCCAATATCATTACAACTTTAATTTAAAATAGACAACTGAAACCAAAAACAGCATTTTATCCATAACATATGAACCTACAGCTGCACCTAAGCAAAAGAATTTAAAATGCTGCAGTAAAGGCACTTTAAAAGCGTTCAGACATCTCTTTCTTGTTGGGTTTCGACGCATTATTTCCAACGAAATAGTCAAGTAATTAACTCCAAAGACGCTTTAAGACAAACAGGCATTTACACACGACTCCACGGTTAGGTACATATCGCTGAAAACTTTCATTTTAGCAGGGAGAATAAATTGCTTACCTGGAAACGAGGCAAATTCGCCGCTGTCGTTAAACAAGTTAGAAAAATAAGTGCGCCTTTTCGGGTTTGTGCGGAATGAATGACGACGAGAAGAAAAAAAAAAGATCAAAAGAGCGAAGTCGAAAGATACCTTTTTAGGCCGTTGAAAGGTAAACAAGCAGGAATTGACTAACAAAAACCAATTTAACTTTGGTCCGTGAAACGTGTAAGACAATAATGCTACTTTTGCAAGTATAATCTGTGCTGTTAACCACGACTTTCTAAAAATAAACTTATTTAAAATTAGACTAGCTTTTAGTTTCTGGAGTAGTGGTGGCGCTCTCTATTTTTCAATGCGTCCATTGATGAGATTTTTAGATGAAATACTGAAACTGCGGGAGTTTAAAAAATATAATACGATGTACTCTAATGAGTCTTAAATCATTGATTAAATTTATGACAAAAACAAAAAAAATATTTACTAATTAAGTTGCTGACAAGATAATCACAAAACATAGTACACACATTGAGGTTTTGGCATATGTCCACCTGACATTTTAAATTTAGCAAGGTTATGACGATTTGCTGAAAGACGTAAAGGATTAGTCAGGGCCATATTTCCCTATACAAATTTACGTAAGCGTTACACAGATGTTCCAAAAAACTTTTTCCTACTAGTCATCTATCGATTTATTCGTGGTGTCATGATAAAGCAGTATTGCATTTTTTGAGCTATCAACCTAGGATTCGTTATTCTAAAATCCACATTTCGCTTGCCTCCATATCATCGTTCACGAGCATCGCTTAAAAAACACCAACTCTCTGCTTGTGGAACACCCTCTATACATAAACCTCCGATTTACTTGACATCAACGAAAAAGTTAGTTCTTAAAGTTCTGGAAAATTATGGATGGATTCACAACCAGTAAAATTCCTCGGACTTCCTCGGACTCGATTATCCTGTACAATTGAGATATCGCAAAGAGAAGAAAAAACTCCCAAGTCATGATCACCAATTTCGATATCCTGATACCCATTTTTGAAACCTTTCATGGTCTCACTGATAATATCGCTTACGCAGTGCCAGTTCGGCATTTTACTAATGGCCGGACCAATTTCTACATTTTTCTGCAATCTGTATTTCGCTGGCTTGCCCTCTGTTAGTTTCTTACTCGCGGATATGTTGCACTAGACTTGCTGCTTGCACTCATCCTGAGACAACGAATAGAAATGCTTCTCAGAGAAGATATCAGACTGAAATATTGAAAAAAAATGCATATTTTTGATAAAACGATGTTTCTGTCGAACCAGGTATCATATCAAATATCGATCAAACATTTCTCGAGCTATCACATTCCTGTATATACTATGCTGCAGAGGAGCCACCTGAGATTTAAAAAGCTAGTCAAGGAGTGAGCCTATGCGATATGTTTTTAGTAAAGTAAGTTCAACTGGCCGTTTTCGAGATATGGACTTTAAAATTTGGTAGTAACATTGGCTTCGTACGTTTCGTTTGGCCAGCAGTTTAGAGAATCTAGACTAGTTTAAGACGCAGACGTAATTAACTATTATTGACCTTAAAACGTTTTGTCTGCGTTTATTTTAATTTCCTGTATGTAAAGAACAAAATATACAAAAATTTGTATGCACAGAACAAAGGATACAAAAAGTATTACGCGTTAGAAAACGCCGCATCAGGTGGATAGGAAAATCACGTCCAGTCTGTATTTGTCAATTTTACTATTAAAATCCAAGTTTAGTGCTAAATTGACGTTAATTTGAGTTGGAATTTGGTTGGGGTTTATAGGCAAAATGGGCAGATCTAGACTGGACTTGATATTCTTTTGCACCTTGTTGGCTAATGTATTTACCACCAACATTGTTTACATTAAAAGTTGCAATTCATTGCCTCGGCACCACACACATAAAAAAGACACTGTGTTTTACTAGTTTGCTCAGGCTACAAATAGCAGTAGATGGAATATGAGACACCCGGCTCGTCCCTCAAAAAAAGGGCCCACCGGGTGACTCCCCCAGGAAGGCAAAATAAAAAGCCAAAGAGGGTGACCACAAACCAACAATGCGAACGAATCTACCGAAGGCGGTGGGACGCAACCTTCCTCCAAGAAAGAGGTAGCGGAACCCGGGGTGCTGGGTCATATAGCGCGTCCACCAAGAGAGAAAACCAAGTGATCTTCGTGTCCGAGAGAGAGAGAGGGGGAGGCGGTAGTTCTCCCTGGCCATCTGATCATGGAGATGGAAGGTCATGGCGGATGAAGAGGGAAATAGAGGACTGACCTTGAGGTTTCGGGGATCTGATTTGACGAATTCCGAATGGTTCTTGGTCACGGCGGAGGAAAAGGAGTTGAGGAATTGGCTCCTGTCTGAGTGCCCTCCACTGGCAATAGAGAATGAGAGAATTCAAAACGCGGAGCTCAGCGTTGGCAACACGTCTGCACGGTGGGCGAAACACGTAACTGGCGCCTGACCTTTAGGGTTAACAAGTAGGTTAACGACTGTTTTGGGGCGACAAGGTGGCTCTTGCTCTACGAGCTTATCTTCTCGACTACAGGATGATAACATTTGAAATCGAGTCAGATTGGACAGAGACACTGCCGAAAAGGAATCCGAGGGCCACAGACTGGGATTTTTTCTACGACTGCCTCGAAAATGAATAAATGCACACTACTGACTAACGTTGAAAATCGCATAATGCAAACATCGGGCGCAAAGTGAACATTGCGCACGCTTCCATACAGAAGCGTATGCAAAGTGGATTTTGCACACGCTTGTGATTATTTTGCACAGGCCTTGCATAGTTTCTATAATGCGAATAATCATTTATGCAGCAAAATCGCAGTCATAGGAAAAGTATCGTGTGCAACACGTACGAAAATCACGCTTCACTCACTTGTGACGTTGTGTTTTTCGTTTTTCACGTTGCATGTTCGCATTTCACACGCTCGTGTGAAAAGTTCAATTTTCGACACTAGTTGCACAATAGGCTATTTGTTTCTTCATCATTTTCTTGTGATATTTAAGGCTACAAACTATAAGATGTGCTACATTAGAATCAAACCAGTTGAAACGTTTTTATTTAATTAGTAATGAGGGATTATACCAGAACTACCTTTATTTTTTTCCGATTGAAGTGGTTGTATTAGAATATATGATTACAATTTATGGTTTCAAGAAGACGGGGCTTTTCTCTACTACTGGTGATATATGAGAAGTTATATCATATGACATTTTCTTGTCAAAAACTACGATTTGCAGAATCTCAAACATGGTTACATATAAATCGCGTTTTTTTCTTTTAAGCAGTTGTGAAGAAGACGCTGAAACGTTAACATGTCGCTGAGACGTTAACAAGAAGTTTTCGTCCGATGTTTATCCAGGGGCAAATTAGTGTTTATTGTAATTTTACTGTGAATAGTGCGAAATTCGTTCTTCAACATTAAGGGATACACTCAAAGGGTATTAAGTTTGAACACCGAAAAGTAGTAAAACATATTTAAATGAAACCTTTTTAAACAGCTGGATATCTCGAGGAGGATTCTTCAAAAACCCGCGGGCTCTCCCGACTTAAATCCTCTAGACTATTTCCTTTGGCGTCATATCAACACGAAATTCTAACTTATCTCGCTGATGTTGTGAATTGAAAAAAAAATATCTAAATTTCGTAATGCTGAATATCGACCAGTACCCATATAATTTTGTAATTTATTTATTTTCTAATGATTTAGTTCTCTTTAGTTGTTTAATAAAATTAAAATACGTTGAGCACCATTCGTTGCACAATCATTAGGTGTGACATCAGTGACATCAGGTAATTACAAACATAAATTGCGATTTGCTTGATTGAGTTTATAAAATAATTTACATAAAATACAGAATTAGAGGCAAGTTCGAAAACTCTTGTCCCTCGTTGCTATGATATATTAGATAAATATTGAATGCTAATCCTGGTTATTTCAAAAACAAAATAATGTCAGAGGAAATGCTGCATATACCATACCCAAAATTGAATTAATTAAAAAATTTCTTAATATATGAAATACACAATTTTTTTGTATCTGAATACTCAACTAATAACTTGGCTTCATCGTTGATATCCCTCTTATATTATTAATTTTTCACTAATTACTTATGCGTACTACGCCCCAATACAATGTTTTCGATGTTTCTTTTGTTGTTAGAAACCGAATTTCGCACTAATTCCAGTAAAATTTCTAAGAATACTATCCTGAAAAGAGCTCGGATAAAACACGTAGTTAAACCTGGCGGTTTCGTCTCATTTCACCGCATCCTCTCTTTCGAAACTCCTAGTTACAAACAGATGTTTCGTCCGAGCCCACATAATTTTTCACAAAAACACAAAAAGTATTTTTCAATTTGCTTTTTAAATTGGCAGTTCTTTACTCGATAAATTTTTGCTTTATGTTAAAAAATTCTAAATGATATTTTATAAGGTATCGAAACGATTATGGTAGAGAATTTTACAATTTTAAGTTCTGACGAATAATTGAAACAACATAAACTTAAAAACAACCAGAAAATTGTATGCTAAAATTGTGCTTATTCCCGTTTTTAACGTACTTTTTTGATTGGAACTCCAACAACAATTTACTCATGTTTTACTAATTTAATTAACATTGTCCACGATATCAAAGCGATAAGGGCTAAGAGTTCTCTTACTTGCCTCCAATTTTTGTTTATCATTGTTTTATTATATGCCTCGGCAATTTTTTCTTAAATTTATTTTTATTAGCAAATAAGTATTTAAGCGAAGCACAATGAATTTTCCAAAAGGCTGAATGACTCCTCTTGCAAACGATACGCATAAACTATGACAAAACTCGTTAGAGGGTCCCCTACTCGAACAGGTCCAAATTGACAGTAGACGGGGAAATCTCGTTCAAAGAGGCGATTTTATGCAAATTTAACGAGTTAGGGTTTTTACGCGTTTCGTATTCGTACTTCTAAGTGGTTTTTTGGAGTTTTTAATAAAAAGGGTAACTGCCACTCGCGAAAAAGGCCCGGCCATTCATTCAATGTTTGCATATGCTTTATCTGCAATTCCCACAAATGGCAGAAACGAGCATGTGAAAAAAATTCTTCTCACATATTTTTGGCCTAATTTTCTGAAATATTTCCCTTTTTGTTCCACGCGCTCCAGCGGGCTTATTGTTGCAAAAATAATATCCACTTTTAACGAAATGTAATTGCCCAAATTGCCGGCCATGTTTCGGAAAAAAATCCCTGTTGTATTTTTTTTAATTTAGCTCATTGTGATCATTTATTAGTAAGGCTCAAATTGCCAGAACAATAACTCCCGGCTTTTTAATTTTGCTTGTGTTCTTATAAGAGAGTATCATCATTTACCATTAGTTTTAAATCATTTGCGTTATAACGAAACGTATTTTTGACTGTTAAAAATAAGCATATTACGTACGTGACTCAGTTACCTGTGCTCTCTTCAGACCCCTAAGTTTGACATCATTTCTAATGATAACATTAGACAAGATAATCGATAAATACATCATAGAGGAGATTTTGGGAGGCATCCCATAACCAAAGATCAACATGCCTAGAACCAGGGGAAGTTGACCGACACGGCTCTCCACTCTGTAGTGCATAAAATAGAGAAAACATACTCGAATAAGGAATTGCTGTTGGCACTCTTTTTCGACATTGAGGGAGCATTCGACAAAGACAAAACAAACAACATCTGCGAGGCCCCTAGGGCCCAGGGAACCGCAACACAGTTCGTAAGCTCTTTGGTAAGTAAGGGTCAGATCGGCACTCCGCAACCGTAAGGTTACGGCTTCTCTTGGTGATCACCGGAGGGAAATCGAGGCCGAGGGCGGCTGTCCACAAGACAGCTGCTTATCACTTAGACTATGATGTCTCTTAATGGATGATCTTTTGGAGAGCCTACAAGCCGAGGGGTTCAGTGGTCTTGATACCAGCAAAATTTGTTGGCAGCGTTTGTGATGGAATTCAAAATGCGGACATCTACATCTACAGCCGTCTGCAGGAGCGGAACGAGTTTAAGCTCATTCAGGACTGCAGGGATGCTCTAGAGTTACTGGCAGAAACAAAGAGGGTAACTCTGGGATGAGTTCTTGGATATAAGGGCACAAACGTGGTACCCAGACATTCTTTATTGGACCAGAGCCATATATAGGAGTAAGTGAAAGGTACGTCTCTCACACTCTGAATGAAAGTGCAAGGACAAACAGGGCACAGTCAGGATCTACCCTAACCCGGATAGATCCAAGGCCTCGTGGCTTCTTGGGAGAACCTGTCAGTGCCTGGGGGCCCTTATAGGAATCCTTACTGGACACTAGAGACTAAACAGGATTAAGCACCTCCAAACAATGGCTAAAAGTCCATCCACTGTGGGACAGGGGAAGATTCGTTGTGCCACTTTCTGGCTTGCTGGGAGTATATCATAGAGGGGCGCACCATAGGACCCTTGGACCCGCTTTTCTTCATTTCTTCCGACCCTCTCGATGGGACGGGATACTCTCCTTCATTAGAAGGACGGGTCGACTCGTGGAGGGAATGACGGCACTGGTCGAGTAGGGATGGGTGGACCGGGGGATTGTGAAAAGGGCCTCTAAGGCCTAGTCGCAAGGCTTCGCCCCCCATTGTTTACTACTACTACATGTGCTGCCTTTTTGGTGGCATGTCGACAGTCATAAAAAAGCGCAGTTTCTATTACATATTCATAGGGCAAGGTTATGACAAGTTGCTGAAAGAAATTAAGACTTAGTTAGTGCCATATGTTTCTATAGACATTTACGTAAGCGTTACACAGATATTCCAAACAACTTTTTCCTCTAGACAACTATCGATTTATTCTTGTTGTTATAATAAAGCAGGATTACTAGCGGCAATCTCAATGGAAACCAATAAGGTTTTGCAGGAAATTAAATTATTTTTCACTCTATGTAATGGCCGAATATCTAAAAGACGATGGCTACTCGAAATGTAACGTCTTGGACCCGATCAGAAAATACATTCAATATTCTTGCACGTATATATAAGGTTACCAGAAATTTTCCTTCAGCTTCAAAACGTAGGTTTTATTGAATTTCGATATAAGATTCTATTTTAAGACCCACGCATTTTACAGCTCAATTTCATTTTAAAAAGTGTATTTTTCCGGTCCCAATATGGTGAATGCAGATACAAAAAATTATTAAAAATAAATTATAAAATATGTAAGTAAAAAAATGCAAAACCATATGTACTAGGAAAAAAAAACAATTTTCTGCAAAGTTTGGCACTTTGATCGGGATGTTCGGGATTTTTATCTAGACTGTCTGGAAGAGGAGCAGATTAACCAAACTTCAGGTTCTGTCAGCTAGAGGCACCATAGTAGGCAACATTTTCAGGGTCTAGACGCAAAGCGAAAATTTCAAATTTTTTAAAGTAGGTCAAATCACAGGAAGGATAAAAATATATCATAAGGATGTCATCTAGTAGTTCTGGTAGTTTTTGTAACAACACACTGAAAAACTGACCATTTGGTCAAAGCGGATAAATGCCGTTTCTCCATCGAAACAAAAGTTTTACTTAGAAACAAGTCATTGGGAAATTTAATTAAAATCTATGGTAACTTTTCTAAACATTACAAAATCACATTTTTTTTTCGAATATTTTTGCCCATAAATAGTACTAGAACTCGGCACTTTTTCTTAATAATATTGTAATCAAATCGCGCTTTCTTTTAACCCAAAGAATGTCGTAGATTAGTTTTGATTATTTACATGTACACCCTGTAAAATATACCAAATTAGAGGAAAATTTGAAAATTCTAGGCCCTCGTCTCTTTGTTATATTAGAAAAACATTTTATGTTAGTCTTCGTTATTTTTGAAAACTAGAATACTGCCACTAGGAATGTATATACACATACACTACCTAAAATTTAGTGAATTATCTATCAATTATTGTAGTATTTTGGTTATCACATCTGAAATAAGCAATTGTGTGTCTGGAGACAAAACTTGGCGACATCGTCGAATCATCATTGAATCGAACACAAAAAATTTCGATGTTACCCTTTTTATGATACTGACGCCTTTCAAGACTTTTAAATGTTTGGAAAATTTGATTTTTGATTCTTTTGAATCTTACGAATATTATAATAAACTAATTATTGTTTTTCTAAAAATTGCGATTTGTTAATAAGGAAATGTATCAAAGAAATCGAAGTAAAGAGTTGCAAAATTAGTGGTTCTTGATGAACATTTGCAACATTAAGAAAATTATAAAATGTATTCATATTTGAAATATACAATTTATTTTATCTAGAGACAACACTATTAACTTGGTAGCGTCTTCGTAAATGCTGATTGAATCTGGGGAAAAAGCTAGCTTTCGAGGTTACACTTTTTTAGATATTGAGGCCTTTCCAGACTTCTGAAAAACACCATAGAAAATTAAATTTTTCAATTTTTAAAACTTTTGGATCTTATGGGATATAAATCACAGAATGAATACATGTTCCTCTAAAATTTATGATTTGTTGCTAGGGTAAGGTATCAAAGAACTCGGTCACGAGTTGCCAAATGAGTGGTTTTTGATGAATATCTTATATGAACGACATGTTTTTTTTTAACACGAAAAAACAAACAACTATGGCTCTTAACTTTTTTTGTATTGTCAGTACTGCGGTACCTATTTAGTTCATTTGTGCCTTATTTATTTTATACTTTCACTTTCACCTTCACCTTCTAAATGTTAATTTTTAATGTATCAGTGCGATTAGGGCCGAGAGTTTCACAATTTTTTGTTCACGAATAACTTACAAAATATAAACCTAAAAAGAACACGAACATTTTACGCAAAAAAGTACTGATTTATTTCTAATGTACCCCCCTGTTTTTAGTGTACTTTGCGATTGGTCCGTCGACAAAAAATTAGTCACTTATTACTAATATAATATTTTTTTTCTAAGGTATCAGAGCAAACAGGGGAAAAAGTTTTCGAATTTGCCTATAGGTATATTTCTTTTTCTAGACTGTAACGACTGAGTATTGAACCAAAGCACATAGAATTTTCACAAGGCTCAATGATATCTCCTTCTCCTCTTGCAAACGACATGCAAAAACTATGATGAAACTCGGTAGAGGGCGCCCTACTCGAACACTAGCATATAATGTGCATTTTGTGGCCCGTGCGGGAATAAAGTATATATATTTTATGACTATTTTAATAATAATAGGTGGGGCAAAGAGTATCGCAGTTGGTATTTTCATAGACATTGTAGGGGCCTTTAATAATGCACCTAGAGAATCCCTCGTCAGCGCCAGTAAAGCGAGAAGGGTCGAACCAACAATAACCAACTTGATTCGCAACATGTTAGAATCCAGACTGATCACTACATCATTAAACGATGACACTGTCAGATTTACAACAGCGGGAGGTTGTCCACAGGGAGAAGTCCTTTCACAACTGCTGTGGTACTTACTAGTGGACGACATTCTGGCTAATTTGGAACTATGGAGAATCGAACACCCAGACCAACAAATCTCCAGCACGTTGCAAAAGTTGTTGGGTGGTGTGCACAGCTGGTGTTCAAGACAAAACCTAGCAATTAACCCTAGGAATACCGTGATTGTTCCATATAATCGAAGGAAGAGGCTGGCCTTCCTGAAACCGCCATCTTTGTTTGGGACAAATCCTGGACAAATCACTCGCATGGACCCCACATATGACTCGTACCTTTAGGAGGGCACAGAGCTCTCCCTTTGGTCGTGTAACAACCTGTGTTGCAAAGTATGGGGCTATATGTGGCGGAAATAAGACCATATGGGGCCATAGTTTGGTAACGGAAGAGCAGACAGGGCTCCATCATAGTTAAACTGTCCTCTCCGCTAAGACAAATATGTCTTTGCATCGCGGGGGCAATGAGAACGACGCCCACGGCAGACGTTGAGGGGATTTTTAACCTGCTTCCACGTATTGCACATTAAACCGCAGCCATTCAATGGTGAGGCCAATAATGCTTAGGCTGGCTTGGAAGGTAATGCGGTATTGAGCATGGTCTCCGACCGAAAGGCATCAAAACGTACATTTGACACTAGCTGCGTCGCGTCGTCAGGATTCTCTCACGGGCAGACTGGAACGAACGAGGCAAAGATCTGCAACTTCCAGGAAGTACCTGGTACCTGGACGGATACAAGCCCGACGAAGGGGCTGGCTCCGGAGTCTATGGGAGATCGGATGAATCGGAGTCTATGGCCTCTGCATATCAGAGAGCCTGGGCAGATTCACCACAGTGTTTCAGGCAGAGATAGATGCAATTGAATTGTGTGTCCGACACCTATTAGAAGAGGGAGGACACAATAGACCAACAAAGATCCGCTCGGATAGTCGGGCACCGCTTCAAGCGCTTATGTCTTTGCGCTGGAGTTCCAAAAATTCTTTGGAACTGCCACAGGACTCTGAACACCCTATCGTAGGAGAACAGCCTCTCTAGCCAGGACGGCGGCGGACTCGTGCATTCGTGGACCCAGAGCTAGCAGTGGGAGTTCCATACTCTGTGGTCAAGACTGAACTCCCAAAATGGAGCAATGTTAAGTCCTAGGACTGGTGGGAAAACCTACCCGGGTTATCGCACTTCAAAAAATTTATCACTGGCATTACAGGTGGCAATTAGTGAAGCAGGCAGGGGCAAACCTTCCTGGCAACACCTCGAGTGAGCCACAATAGTTCGCAGGTCGCGGTGGCGGACAGTACAAGTCCACTCACATTGAATACAATACAATACAATACTGGAGGGACATAAACGTTTTTATGAACCACGGGCACAATAGTTATTTTCCTAACAAGTGCGCAAAGTAACACTTTTGCACACGCGATTACCGTTTCAAAAAAAAAAAAAAAATCCATGAAGTTAGTTTCGGTTTTAAGCTAACTTTTTCCTAAGTAAGCCAAGTATGCAATTCATTCTTTGATTTTTAAATCGGTTTTGAGATATTTACTAACTTTTCCGAAATAGTCCCAAAAAATTTCTATTTGTTTTTAACTAATTTTTTCCAACCAACACAAAAGTCTAATGAACTTTTTATATAGTAATACTTATAATTTCTAACTATGTAACACCAATTGGACGCCCTGTATATTGAGCACTGGCAGTTATTAAATGCCACTTAAGGAATATTAAACTTGAAAGCAACATAACTATGATATCAAAAAAAACTGTATTTTTTTCTTAAAAGAACTTTCGAAAACTTGAAATTATTATGGCCAAAATCGGGCAGCAGTCAAATTCGCGAAAGGCACTTTGCGCAAGAATTAGGAACTACATTTTTGTTACAACCGTATAAAAATCCACCTGCCACTAACATGGAACATCTTTAACGATTTTATAAATGATTAAGCTTCACAGTTATTTTCTGCTACCCCTGTATTGACGGCGTGCGCGAAAATTTTTTTCTAATTTTGACATATAAAGTGGCACTTTTCAATACTGATGACAGTGACGTAAGGTCGTACTTTTCGTAACTAGTTACGAAAAGTAAAATCTTTCGTAACTAGTGATAAAAAGTTGGTGTCACCACCAGTTGCAGGTTTCGGCTGAGGCACACCGTTGCTATAGTTTTACGTTATTAAGTAGATACAAAGTGGCTTAAAAGTAAATATTGAAGTTTAATAATAATAATTCTCTCTCTAAGTAGCTATTTGTAGTCAAAATTAGAAAAAAACTTGTATGAAACACGTGACGAAAAACCTTTTTTGTGTATCTCATTCAAATTGCGGGAACTCGCTGCGCTCGTCCCGCAGACATTCATTCGTTACACAAAATCGGACTTTTCGTAACTGGTTACATAAATAGCTATTTTTCACGTGTCCTATGGCAACGAGTAACTTTTTTTACGCTGCTATGGGCGACGTGCGAGAAAGATAAACGTAAAAATATTTGTCAGTTTGCATATTGTCACTAATGCGCGAATCGTGTCATATTTTGACGGTTGTAGAAAAACATATATTTATGCATTTGTTCGACTTAAAAACCCTCGGTCCAGAGGCCCTCGGCTTTTCTAATCTAGCCGCCCTCAAGGCATAAACATCTGCTTTATACCATTGATACAAAAATAGTATAACACACTTTAACAACAAAAAGTGTCCTTTTTTGAGTCATAACTTTCTCAATAAATATCGACTTTTTCTCGTTGTATCAATGCGATTAGGGCCAAGAGTGTTATGATAGTGATAATTTAGAAATTATGAAACTAAAAAAAAACATTTTACACTAAAATTTTACCAATTTTTGTTTGTAGTGTACTTTCCGATTAGTCCTTCGACAAAAATTTAGTCACTTTTTACAAATGTTTGTCAAAGATATCAGATTAAAAAGGGCTAAGAGTTTTCGAATCCACCTATAATTTTTTTTATTCTCTATTTTTTTAAACTGTAGAGACTGAGTATTGATGGGAAGCACAATGAATTTTCCAAAAGGCTCAATGACATTGTCTTCTCCTCTTACAAACGATATGCATAAACTATGACAAAAACTTGTTAGAGGGCCTACTCGAACAGTTCCAAATTGACATTTGCGCTATAACGAAACTTATATATATTTCTTTTTCTGGGTGTTAAAAATAAGCATATTTTGTATGTAACTCGGTTACATGTGCTGTCTTTCTGGTGGCAGGTCGAGAGTGATAAAAAAACACAGTTTCTATTACATATTCATAAAGCTCAGTGTTTTACGAGATTTGCGTCAATGATAACCGGCTTGGACAAAAACCATCGAATGATTTATCCACGGTCCCAGGATCGATAAAGCAAAGTTTCCCGTGTAAATTGAAACAACAGCGGACTGAAATTATTACACACAACACTGAATGAAAAACGACAGTCTATAAATCATCCATCCTGCTAATTGGTTTTCAAGCTTTTCGCATTTTTATGCCAATATTTCGTTCAGAATTTCCATCTAAACCGACTATATAGGAGTATATACGTGTTAGTAGCTGGACTTACTTTTTTGGGGTTTCGCACTCGGCTTGCTATCTAATCGCAGCTAGTTTATCCGAGGCCCCTAGGGGCTGCTTCTATTAAACTCTACCCTCTGCCGCTATTTTCGTAACCTGAAAGAACAATTTACAGAGGTTATAATCACTTTTACCCTAGGCTGGCGGTTTGCTGGGGTTACAACACACAGTTTGATTAATGCCATAGTGTGTAATTAAGAGGCGAGGGTAATTCATCTAACGTATATGTTGAAATGGGAACATGTCAGACACATAATACTATTGGGCCCTGATAGGAGATTCTATACGTACATACGGGAAAGCGCGGTCAATAAACCATGAGCAAAGGAACATAATCTTGATTTTATAACTAAGGCCATTGTCTTTTAGTGTGGATATACATCATAAAACGTTTTGCCGTTGGCCAATTTGACGATCTCAGTTTACGACACGTCCTTTATTCTATCTGCACAGATCGCCATAAAAATCAATCTAGTGTCCCATAAAGCTCAACTTATATGTGTGGGTATGGTGCCTTTCTAGCCGGGATTGTTGTGCAAATAATCTCAGAGGACTGCTGGGCCTAGCTAGGCTTTGCCTGCCAACAGGAGAAGACTCTAATTTATTGATGGCACTCGTATATTATTATTATGCCAGACGACATTTATATCTAGTGATTTGGATTTATGGGGGGTAGGTAATTCAGGTGTTTCAGGAAGTGTGACATTACCAAGAGAGTTAATATTTTATAACATAACAGCACACTCTCACGATGCGTTATTTTAACCGCACTGGGAAAAGAAAAATCTCAAGCAACTATTACTCATTCACTTATTTTTGCCATCCAATTACCTTCAAAATCTTAATTTTTTATATATATCTATCTACTTTTCGATCTCAGTGTTGAGAAGGTACGATAAAAATATCAACGTCAGATTTCCAACTGCCTGATGTCAATGAGTAAACAGCTATATTAGAAATACATACACCACAACCCTTCAGAACATTGGTTTCAGAGCCACCAGGGGGTGTCCGCAGGCAGGAGTTCTATGACCTCTGCGGTTCGTACTGGTGGATGAGAGGCTTGCTGCGGTCGAACTGTGGGATGTGGATGTTCAGGCATATGCAGACGACTTGTGATCTTAATTTGATGCTATCATGGAGAACGCTAACAGCAATACTTTAGGAGATTATCATCACCATCTACGAGTGGTGTTTTGGGGAGAAGACGTACATCAAACCTGACAAAACCGTGGTGGTTCCTTTCACAAGGAGCAGAAAACCAGACTCTTTGAGGCCTCCCTCCTTGCTAGGCAAAACCATTCTATTTTAAGTAAGTAAGTAAGTAAGTAAGTAAATGATTTATTGCCGACAAAATGATACAAAATTACAAAGGAACGTCAGAATTTGTGTGGAACTCAAGGCCTAAACCTAAAGTACAAATTTAATATACATAGTTTAATTTTTATACGTTACATTATAACCCACAAATCAATATATCCTTAAACAGAGTAGAAAAATACAAATATGAACAACACGATCTAATAAATTTTATATTTACTGTATTTAATAGTGAGAAAAGTTTACCCTCTAGTGATTAAGGAAACTATACTAATACCTTAAATTCATATATACATTGATCGATTAAGTACATATCCAATTTCTTTTAAAAAGCCCAATATTGTCAGTTTTCCTTATTCTAGGTGGAAGCCAGTGAAAAGCTTTTATGGCTCTATAGTTGCAACCCTTTTCATAAAAACTTGATCTGTGTTTTGGAATGGCTATATTAGCTGAACCTCTCGTTGACATAAATATAGAGTTAAGATAATTTTCATGATTTCTTTTAAATAGATAAATATTCTTTTTTTTTAGCAAATAGAACAAAGCTTGAAATATACAAGGAAGGAACAGTCAAAACTCTCAGCTCGGTGAAGTACTGTCGGCAGCTACTTTTCGGATGCAAATTGTAGATTGATCTAATGATTCTTTTTTGAGCTATAAAGATATCGGAGGCCCTCGTTCCAGCACCCCAAAATATAATACCATAGCTAATTATGGACTGAATACATGCTTATAGAACGTTCTGATGATATTTGTAGAGAGTACTTCACGTAATGTACGGATCAATACACAATAGCTGTTTAACCTCGATATAATCTTTGTAATATGTCCTTCCCAGTTTAGGTGAGGATCTATATGGATTCCCAGAAATCTCACCGAGTAAGAAATGGGTATTGAATTTGATGTGATTTTTACATACAGAGATTAATTTTTTGAAGTTTGTGTGAATTGAATTAAACCCGTTTTATTTGCGTTAATGCTTAAATAATTTATTTCACACTACTCACACATCTGTGAAACAACTCTTGAAGCAATAATTGATAAGTCATTCATTGATTTGCTGTGCAAAGTTATTGTCGTGTCATCAGCATACTGACATACAAGGCCATTTTCAAAAGTTTTTGGCAAATCATTTGAGTATAAAATAAACAAGGCTGGACACCTTTGTTGATTGGTTGTAATTTGGAAAAATATGCCCTTTCATCATGATTAATACATATTGTTTGTTACCTTCCACTTAAATAGGACTTTATCAGGGAGTAAGACACCCCTCGGAAGCCATAAGATTCCAGTATCTGAAGCTGTAGTTCATGGTTTATTGTGTCGAACGCTTTGGATAGGTCGAAGACAAGTCCACAGACTGACTCTCTTTGTTCAAGCAGTTCGTAAATTAATTTAGTAGTGTTGTATATTGATATGTCGGTAGATTTTTTCGGGATATATCCATATTGAAATTCGTTCAATATTTTATTGGCACACAGAAAGTGGAAAATTCTATTTGCCATAGCCATACGTGAATGATCACGTATGGAGCCATTGTCTGGAATTCCAAGGGCGGACAAAGAAGTGCGAGGTACATTGCAGCGTCAAGCCTGCCTGGCCATCAGTGGGGCATTTGGCACCACTCCAACATTGTTCTTGGAAATACTTTCCGCTCTACATTTTGGTAAAGAGGGAAGCAAAATGGAGTATATACAGACTTCACCACACGCAGGGAGGAGGAGGTTATATTGGAACCAAACCCACTGTAGGCTGAATTAATCGGCACTGCTTTGCTGGGTATACCTTCAGACTTAATGCCCCCTGTCACCTACACTTATGCGGCCTACAAGGTAAAGCTACGAAAGAGGAGTGGGACCAGAATAAACTAAGGCTACTGAACGGGCACCACTGCTGGTACGCGAATGGCTCGAAAACTCCCGAGGGAGCTGGAGCTGGGGCGTATGGTGGTGGACAGAGATACAGATTCCAGGAGAGTCTGGGAAAGCTCGCAACAATATTTCAAACCGAGCTTCATGCCATTGAAATATCTGCCAGGTCGATTGGTTATCAAAAGTGGACAAAAAAATATATCAAAACATCAAGGCACTCAAGCGGCAGTCAAAGCAATTGACTCCAGCACGATCTCTTCCAGAACTGTCTAGGGGGTTCGAAATATACTGAAAGACATTGGGGAGCCTAACACGCTAACCTTGCTCAGGATTCCTGGTCACAAAGGCCTTGAACGCAATGAAATCGCCGATTCTCTTGCAAGGGAAGCGGCGAATACTACCTTCATCAGGCCTGAAAAAGTCTTGGGTATCACAAGGGAGGCATCGAGAAGGGCGATAATCCAGATGACGGATGAACAGACATAACGTTAGTAGATAGACAGCCCAGGCCTTGTCCAAGAGTAGAACACATCCTGAGGGAATGTCCTGCAGCTGAAAGATTTAGATTTCAGAACTTCGGAAGATTAGACATCCGGCCACCGGACTTCCACAAAATCTCACTCAAGAATATAATGGATTTTCTAAAAGGACTTGGCCTTCTGAGTGAATTTCTATTGATATTGAGGCACAATAGATCTTGTAGGTCGCGGTGGACGGGCCCCCCTCTTCCGACCACTTCTTTGGAATCAATCAGTCAATCAAATATTGGAAGTGGTCACCATAGTATATTAGGGTTAATATTCACATCTCAAGTGTATTGGATATACCCAACAGGGCTAATTCTCCATTGTTATTTGTACAATTTCAATAATCCTGCGAGACAAAATGGAAAATGAACTCAGAGTTATGAAAGTTGAAAGGAATTTATTTTCTGCGAGCTTAGAGATTCAAATTTTTAGCTTTTTTGCAGAAAACTTGGGGTGCCGATATCTTACATCGATCGCAGCATTTCTATCCGAGACTAGCGAGAGAGGCCATTGAGATCTTTAAACACGACAACAATTTCAACAGGAAGGAGGATATTACGTTTCTAAATGCAGAGTGGAAGCGAGTCTACGACATACTTCAAGTGCGCCGAAATCCCGCGACTTCACTACCCCCACCCCAGTCCCTCCACCGCACCGCGACGACGGGTGAATAAATACCACTGAGCTCACCACAGTCAACGTCGGGAAGCAAGGGAGGTCACTTCGCCCATTACCTCGTCGCCTTTGATAATGTCTGCCGCAGCTGTAGACGAGACATCAGGAAGAAATTCCATTGGAGCACGGCTTCAAAGCCTTGAAAATGCTTTAGATTGTATTTTAGCAGATCCATGATACTTTTGTTATAATTTGTTTGTGTTTGTTCGCAAACCAGAAAATTTTCAATTTCCAAATTGTAAATATGGCCTTTCCATATTATAAACTAGATCATATACGTTTTGCGTTCTTTAGTCAGGAAGAATAGAAGTGAAAGTAGCGGGTGTAGGACAGAAATAACGTTTTTTCGTGAAAATGGAGATGTTTTATATTCAGTGGAATGTTGTTCCTAGTTGACAAACTTCGCATATTGAAAAAGCCCTGAGGAAGACCCCAATAAAGGTCGAAATGTTGGCTCTTTCACAAATGTAAAGTAGTTATTTCTGTCCTACACCCGCTATTTTCACTTCTATCGATTATAAACTAGAGTTTTCTGCGAAAAAGCTAACAATTTCAATGTCTAACTCAGAGTTAATTCTAATCTTAAAAATATCACTAATATTCAATTCTGAAATCAATGGGGGAACTGTGAAAATATTTCAGAAGGGTCTAGACCTATGTCTAATTGGTCTAGACCCTTCCATAAATCATCGTCCGAAAAGTTTTCAAGATATTTTAATTCTGCAACAAACGCAGTTTTGTCAGATTAGAATATTTTTAAATCACCAAAACTTGAAAGTTATCAGATTTATCAAAAAATTACAAGTGCCGTTATTTTTTTTTCAGTTTACAAAATATTGCTAAAAGTTAATTGAATATATAGAAGAAACTTAGATAGGTATATTATAAAAAAACCATACATCATTTTATAACACACTTTAATAAAAGTATTACTACAATTCCTTTAACAAGGAAAAAACGTTTTTCTAACAGAACTAGTAGACAGAATAATAGGAACAATAAGACGTAAATAATTTAAATGAAAAAGAACAAAAAGAACCAAAAGTAAAAAAATTATTATTATTATATTATTATTATATTAAGAAAATATTATATTAAGAAAATATGATTAAGAATAAGAATAGAAAAATATAAGAAACAAAGAATAATAAGAAAGGAGAAAATAAAGAGAACACTACTGAAGATCCGAGTAGAAAGAAAAAAATATGTTTAAAAAGTTTTGGGCGCAATTTTTTTTCTGTTTTAAAGCAAAAATTCTGTAGAAAAAATTTACTTTCAGAAGTTCGAAAGAGGGAGAAAGAAGCACAAAATAATTTTTTTTAGTTTTGGGCCAAAATCGTCAAAAAACTTACTTAAAATTATTTCCTTTTAGGGCCAATATTTTCTCAATAACAATCTTTTTTTTCTCGTTGGAGAACTTTTATTTCGGCCCAAAACTCTATAAAAACTTGAAAAGTTAAAAACATCAACTTAGAAAACATACATTTTAGCCAATATTTTTTCAATGCAAAGCAATTTACATTGCAATAATTTTTAAATATTTAAAATTACCTCGAAAGAATAAAAACCCATTAAAAAGTCCAATTTATATAAGTAAAATATTAGGGAATAAACATTTGGGCGAAGCATGATTAAAAATGGAAATAGAAAAAAATATGAACAAAAAAAGTAAGAAATAAAAAAAAACGTGGAAGACAGGCAGATAGTTAGAGACATTATAAGCCAAACTAGTTTAAAAGCTTTGAGCAATTTGTTAAATGAGGTCCCTTTTTAGTCCCTAATGTTTGGATTTTGACTGGTTGGAGTAATTCGATTTTGGGCCAATAACGTAAAAAAGATTGTAAAAAAATGAAAAATCAGGAATCATTAATAGTAAAAAACACAATTTTGTTTCAATGAAAGTTTGTATGTAATCGTATGTAATGAAAATGTTTAAAGAAAAAGCAATGAACAACGCAAAATGCTATTCAGATAATTGAAAAATAAAATATGAAAGTACAAAATATTTAGGGAAACATGGCGAATAATAAAATTAGACAAATACAAAGACTAAATGAATAATAGGAAGGAAAAAAGTAGAAACTACAAAAGCACAATTTAAAGACTACAATGTTAAGAAGAATGAAAATAAAAATTCTGAAAATGATGAAAAAACGAAAATCTAAAGAGATAGCTAGAAGCACAATTTTAAAATATTTCTCCTTTTAGGCCAAACAGCAAAATCGTCTATGATCACGTCTAAACATTTTCTAAAAGAAGTTCGTTTTCAAACCAAAATTTTCTCAATAAAAATTGATTTTGTTTGACTACTTGGAACACTTCTATTTCGAGTCAAAGCCGCAAAAAACGGTAAAGAATCATGAATTATTAATTCAAAAATTACAGTTTTGGGCCAAAATTGTTTTATTGCAAATCAAATGAGATATTATTTTTTGGAAAAGCTTAATTTTGATTCAAAATTACCTCGAAAGAAAGAAAATAAAAAAAATTAAATTTTAATCTATTAAAAGATATTTGTAAAGAAATAAATATTTGTAAAAAAACGTAGCAAAGTGGAAGAATAGAAAACTACGAACAATAAAAAAATAAAATTAAAAAGCATCGCAAGAAAAAATCTGAAATAGGCAGTAATTACAGAAAAAAAAATGTTCAAAATAGGGAGGGAGGTGAAAGAACCAAATTAAATTATTCTCTAATTTTAAACCAAAGTCGTGTAAAAACTGACAAAAATTGCAAAAAAAATTTTCCAAAAACTTCAGATGTTTTTTGCAACTTTTTTAAAGTTTTTACACGCATTTGGTTTAAAATCAGAAAATAGTTTAATTTGTCCCTCCAACTCCCTATTTAAACTGCAGTTTAAATCGATTTTGAATGAAATTACAACCACGATATCTAAATATGTAAAAAAGGGCATTTTAAAACTTTTTAAAGATCAACGACTAAAAGGGTCTGCTATCTTTATTAATCTAATGAAGCTATTACACTAATGGGACTCCTGCTTTTGAGAAGAGATAGAGGATATTAATATAAAGATACATCAGATCATTTTCCTCTAATATGGGTGATTGATATATGCGTTTTAGAGTTAAAGCCGTTAAAATTTGGAAATCGAGAAAAAAGAGAAAAACTCCCATCTTTAGTTTCAAACTTTTATTTTCTGTTTTTGACCAGTATGAGATAAATTTCATTCTTTTTTATCACAACAAGTGGATTTAGTGTGAAAATTGTCCTGTTAGATTTTTAAATATTTTTTAGAAAAGCAACACTCCATTGAATGAGTCTATGTCGTAACATAATGAGTTACCGTTTGTGAGGTAAAAGTTTTTAGAAAAAAAACCCTCTTTTAATCAGTATGACAAAAAATCATGTATTCTTACGGCTTTGTTAATGTATAATATCAACTAGTAAGTAGTCATCAAAGGAAACTTAAAAATAATTCTAAATGATATTTGAGCGGTTTGTATGTCAATGTCGCACATTTTTTGGAACACCTCCAATGCAGTATAGAAATTTGCTGATTCAGTCCTGCTTTAAATATGAAATGAATCCTCAATAATTGTATAAGTTAATGGCAAAATAACGGAAAAGCTTCATTTAATTAATTATCATTAACAGCTGCTCATAATGAAATATGTAAACTCAATTACCTATTCATTGTTAATGATGAAGTATAATATAAGACAAGGCATTTAAGTTATGACTGGCAGAAAAGGCTCAGACAAGTGGCTGGACTGCTTGGGGTAAACACAGAGGGGTGGAGGGGAGAGTAAGAAAAATTTCAGGCAAAGAGGGAGGTCCTCGCAATAATTGCAATATTAATCCAGTTAAGTCATGACTGGCAGAAAAAGCTCAGACAAGTGGTTAGACTGCTTGGGGTAAACACTGCGTGGGAAAGAGGGGGGGGGGGGCAGATAAAATTCCAAAGGAAGGGGGGTTTTAGTGGCGATAATAAACCAATCGACTCACGTTGTCCCACTCCACTGGATATCCGGAATTTCCGTGGACCTAATTTTGAAACTGGTGCACTGGAACAACTATAGATTTATTAAGGCCGTGGCGGCCCGCACCGGTCGTACTTTAGTACTGCAAACGCAATTCGGGCGACAGACCGCGTTTTGGCAACTGTCGTCGTCGTCAACCGATGATTCTAAATAGGTTCGGGATGACTGTTCCATAAAAAATACACGTCTCTCTGTTCTTTCGACCAGACCTGTTAGGTGTGATGCTCATGTATTTTGATGCTAAATTTGAATCCTATTAATAACGCGCCAACCTATTTTGCAACCAACAGCGGGCTTTCAAAATACTGGAATGTGTTTTTGGTGAAATTTTCAATACTTTTATCAAATTGTTTATTTATCTACAAAAAGTTAAAAATAAATTCCTCGCTGGAAAGGAGCCATGAAGGGCGTTGTCCCGAGACAAGTGATAAATCAACCCTTAGGAAACGAAAGAAATCATTGACAACTGGAAGTCTCTTCGGGACAATATATGCCGACACGAAGAGAAGCAAAATAGCGAGAAAAAATATATATCCATCCTCGGACTTTTAAATCGTAAAATAAATTCCTTGACCAAAGCTGTTGGCCCCCTCTCTCAAATCCCCCGGGATGTGTTTGGAGTTTACGTAGGCAGATTTATACGCTTTACTTTCTATAATACTAATGCAGAATTCACGGTCCGAGCCCACAAACAATAAGTCTATTACCTTCAAGCGAGGTTCTGAATTTATTTATTAGATTTCGTGGATCGATTAGACCCTTTAGCATCACGTTTTTGACCCTCACTATGTAACTGATGCGACGACATTCCCAAGCTTTTAGGCTTTGCTCTTTTGGGCGAATATACGATGGTCAAGCCTAAGATATACCCGAAACGTGCCTTGCCGCAGGGTGTTAGCCTGGACTATAAATTATTCAAATCTGACCTCGCTACGGTTGCCTTACTCGATACACTTTTCTTATATACACTTTAGACTATTCCATTTTCATGTCAATAATCCAATTAAGCAAATGATTTTGGAATTTAAATACAATAAAACCTGAAAATGGTAAAAGTATATCTTAATTTAATTCCGTGATACTCAGGAAAGCTTATTACGCCTGATTTAAGTATTCTATAAAATTTGCAAGTTTCGGCACTAAGACCGTTCTCTTCGTGTTGGAATTCCATAAAATTGAAAAGAATAAAATCTTTGCTTAACTTAGTTATAAGGGGCTGCTGAACTTTCGGTTTGAATAATTTCACGAAGTTTAGTCATCGCTATACAGGCTGTTTCTTCTTATGAAAATCCCACGGTGCTGTGAGAGTCACAAGGGAGAGGACAGTTATAGAGGCGACCAGTACAGGACATTCGGCTTCTAAGAGTTGGGATTTGCTGACAGTCGAGGGACTTTTGTAAACGTTCTTTTTACCGGCGACATTAAAGTATCTTTTTAAGCATAGCTAAGCAGTCAAAAGGGTTGCTAATGAATTTCAAGATTTGCTGACCCAATTACGACTTAGTTAATGAGCAGATTCGGTCATCTCTGGAGCTACTAATTGACTAAAGTGACGAGATAGTTATATATCTGCGTTATTATTAGTCATTTGTTTTGGCGCTACAGTCGATTTTTCAATTTTGGCCCAATTTGAAAATGTATTGTATTTCGCTTAATATCGCAGATGTCGCAATTCTGTAAAAACATTGTATGGACCCTTTTTAAAGCAGAACTCATTGGCGTACTCAGATTTGTTCTACTTCTTCAAATTTTTAAGTTATGACATAAACTTATCTTTTTTTAAATGGTCATCATAGTTGGCCATAATGGCTCTTAAAAGACATTTTTTTTTTATTTTAATGACGTATGTTTTCTGGGTCTAAACAAACTAACTCTTCAAAAAAAATAAGAAACCTTTTTTTTTAGCCATTACCAAATTTTGTGTAGCAATTTGTCGCTTAACAAATTATAAAAAAAATAATTTCATCCACAACTAACACCTAACGTAAGTTTTCAAACTGATTTCCATGTTCTTCACAACGTCGTCGTAAACCTCTCATTGCGTTTAAAATGAACAAATTTGTTATTTCTCTTACTGCATTCTCGAATTTTTGTTTCAGTTCTTCAGGCGTTCTGGAAGGGTCTAAATATATTTTGTCTTTAATGTGACCCCAGAAAAAATAGTCTAGAGGTGAGAAATCCGGTGACATAGCTGGCCACAAAACTGGATCTCTAGTACCCAACCACCTATTATCAGAGTGTTCATTTAAAAAATCAGTAGATCGTCGAGCATTATGGGCAGGTGCGCCATCCTGCCGAGAATATAACTCCAACTTTGTTGTGATAGGAAGATCGTCAAAAGCATATTGTAATTTATTGGCTAATATATTTCTGCCGCTAAGTTGTTGACGAATATATGGAACGACAACACTTTGTTATTTAAAAAAGCACACCAAGCGTTAAACCCAAACTTGCCTTGTTGAATCCGATTTCCTAATATAGCATGTGAATTCTCATCAGCCCACATCCTTTGGTTATTTCGATTAAATATTCCATCACTGGTAACACGTGTTCCATCAGTCCAAATTATTTTCTTGGAAAAGTTGAGGTCCCCAGCCAACTGACGTAAATACCATTGACAGAAATCTAGCCTTCTCTTGGCATCTCCTGGGTAGAGTGTATGCACTTTTCGTACTTAATAAGGTTTGAATTTATTATTTTTTTAATATTCTTTGGGAAGTAGATTGTGGTATTGTAACCTTGTTACTTTGGAGATGTGATATTTTGACGTCCTATCCTATTTCCAGATATATCTCGGGTGCCACCCCCTATAGGTTTTAAGTGGTAGAGGGGCCACAAGTGCCTTTCGGGTATGCTTTTAGACAGTGGAGAAATAATGCCCGGAATTCGGGGTTCCGCTTTTGATTTTAGAGCCCAAAAGAATAATGCAACTAGGTATTTAATAAAAATCACCAAATACAGTGAGTACGGTAATAGGAAACTAAACTTTTAAAACAGCGAAGTAATTTATAGATACCACTACTGGCGGTTCATGACACGAAATTAACGGGCACATCTACGGTTTATCGAGAGGTTCAGATTTGGGGTTCAGTAAAATATGATATGATATTTAGCAGTCGGTAAGTGTTCTGTGAGGTTAATGTTCGTATAAAAATGGGGATCGGTAATCACCAGGGCTTGAAAGACTTATAGGAAGAGTCCAGTAAGCACCGGGAATGAAGTGGAAGAGGTCCAGTAAACACCTAGACCAAAGAATAAAAGGGGCCCAGTAAGCACCAGGGCATAGAACTCAAAGGGGTTCAGTAAATATCAAAGCCAAGAAACTAAAAGGGGCTCAGTAAACACCAAAGCCAGAAAGGGAAAAAGGGGCTCAATAAACACCAAAGCCAGAAAGTGAAAAGGGGCCCAGTAAACACCAAAGCCAGAAAGAGAAAAAGGGGCTCAGTAAACACCAAAGCCAGAGAGTGAAAAGGGGCTCAATAAACATCAAAGCCAGAAAGTGAAAAGGGGCCCAGTAAACACCAAAGCCAGAAAGTGAAAAGAGGCCCAGTAAACACCAAAGCCAGAAAGTGAAAAGAGGCCCAGTAAACACCAAAGCCAGAGAGTGAAAAGGGGCCCAGTAAACACCAAAGCCAGAAAGTGAAAAGGGGCCCAGTAAACACCAAAGCCAGAAAGGGAAAAAGGGGCTCAGTAAACACCAAAGCCAAGTTATATAAAGGGGCCCAGTGAGTACCAAGGCACAGAGTAGTGAATGAAGGTGAGTGTATACAGTATTATTATTTGGCTTACAATTTCAGATCTCAAATTGGGGCTCTTTTGTTATCGGTTGGGTAGTTTTCCAGATGTTGATTCGAGGACTGCTGGCGATCGAATCCTTTCTACAGTTCTTTTTAAGTTTAGATCTTGACTCTTTAAGAGTCGGAGCCAGAATGAATGAAAACCACAAAACATACCCATATAGAAGGGACAGTGAAATGTTACATCTTGGCGATATCTTTCAGCGCCATCTGTTAATAGGAAGGCATAGTTTTAGGAATACTGGCGCATTCACCATTTTTAATTCTGTTTTTTTTTGGAAGGGTGTTTCAGAAGAAGATGCATGTGATGCAGTATGTTATTCTACATTTCATTTTAAGCAAATGTTCCTTTATACACTTATATCGGCAGAGGCCTTATGTGGGATATACTCTAATTATATCCCAAGTTTATAGGAACATTTTTGCTTAAAAAACATTTAGAATAAGATATTGAAGAACATATCTTCTTCCTGAAACAGCATGCTGCTCTATCTAATAGATTATGGTTTGGTATTTTTAGGGAGAAGTTTTTGATGTGAATAATCTTAAACAATTTATATTATCCAGCTTACCTACCATTAATAGTATTAATAGTTTACGGACTATTTAGTACTTATATATTGTGATTGAAGTTAGCAGGATTAAGATAAAAGTGACACAGATAATCCTTTATCTGCTGTGAGTTCGAGTCTCTACCAGATTAAGCAAATAAATACTCTAACCTGAATCCAGTTAACTTAAATTGAGATACAAATAAGTAGTGTTTTAAATAAAGTCGCTATTAATATTTCAATATGTGGTACTTAAATTTTATTTTCTAAAACATTCTTGAAAATAACAAAATTATGTGGTCGAAACTTAAGGGTAGTAACTAAATATTCTATGTAGATTAAAAAAATTATTGGAAATTAAAGCGTACAACTGCAAAATAAATAATGAAAAAGCACTATGCATCCCTCTTTAAACTTAAAAAATCAAAAATGTTTTTATATATTTTTAAACTTGCTGTCACGTATAAGGCAAAAATAAATAATTTTTTTTAACTGGTTTTAGCTGGTAGAAATCATGTACTACTTCCCATTTTCGGTTATAAGCTTATTTCAAGTTATACTTTTTAAACGAGAAGCATAAAGATAAAAACATAGAAAAGTACTACGTAATATGTTACTATAATTATTAGTACACTAGTAATTTATAATCATTAAATTTCTCATGTTTGAAAATTGTGCAATAATGCATAATAACTCATTTATGGAGTTTATACCTGTTAATGTTTGAGTATCTGGAATAAATCTTCTTTGATGGATTGCATTGCCAGAGAAAAAAGACGAGTTAAGTTGACTGTGTGGTTAGGGTTCTTCAGATGCATTTCCATGATTTTGTAGAATCTCTTTATTTGATGATGTATAAATCCATGTTTTTCAAATGTACCATCAATGTTCTTCAGAGTTTTAATTTCTTTGATAATCTCTGCAAATGTTGATGATGTAACTATGTATTCTTTTTGCAGAAATAACATGTGAACATTAGGAAACAATACTTTCTATCATACATGTATAAAATTAACTTTTTACCCAAATATTTTATGCTTTCCATATCATGTTCAACTTGGTAATCTGGTTCATATATACCGTTTCTTTTTTCGAATGCCATTTTGATACGAGAATTTTAGATAGTATATAAACTAGAATGATGATGGCTGAATATGCAAACTTTCGCTAAAATCACCTTATTTTCAATTTTTTTATGAGATACTGTATATCTAAACACATTCAAAACGAGAAAATCCCATAAAGTATATACTACAAACGTATTCCCGACAAATTTGACAAATCTTACCTTGGAGTATACATAAAACAGGAAAAGCGCCTAGAGTAAGATTCCTACCATCCTCAAGTAACCATATATTTGCAATAATTAACTCTTTTGAACTAAATGATACACTCAATAAGTAGCAAGTCGAAATCATTGAAATTAAACGAAATTTGTGCCCAAATTTGACTACTGCCAAGTTGAGAAAGACGTGAATTTTAAGTGTCCCGTCATTGTAACCTTCAACTTGACCAAGTTTTTTGGTATTTTTTTAAGAAAATTGTAACCTTTGAAAATGGAGTACTAGTGGCGCTGTCACACAATAGGAAGGCAAACTTAAAACAGTTAACCGAGCCATCCATCTGATCCTTCCTTTCTATATGGGTATGTTTTGTGATGAAAACTGTCTGTGATGAAATAGTTGAACAACAATACTCTTCGATTCTCCCCTGGGATCCAAGTGCAGGTCCCGAAATCCAGTTTCATACGAAGTTCACAGAAAATACTTTACAATAGATATTGGCATCTCCTATTAACCAAAAACTGTTAACCTCGTATGTTTAACTTGACAGCGGATTATTTACTTTCTGAAATACAGTCCACGTTTAGTTTTATCTCACAATTAATTTGTCATCCCCTAGAACTGATAAAGAAAATTAGTAACTTCGTTACAGTATGTTTGTGTCCTGTTCAAGCTGTCTCACATAGGTACTGGTGTTATTTGCAGAAACGGTTCCAATGATTTCAATAATCTTTGCATCATCATCTTCTTTCAAATACTTTACTGCTTTTGGTTTATTATATGATCCATGATTTACGAGATTATGTTCTATCTTCTTGAATGTTCTTAAACACGGTCGTCGCCTTTCTGGATATCTTTCAAAATAGAGCTCTGCCGCTGTTTCGCAATTTTTATTGCTAAGAGTGTAGCACTCATTCATATTATAGTACTCGTAGAATTCAAAGCTCATTTTGAAACACTGATTTAACTTTCCAAATTCTCGAAATTGTCAAGTTAATGTCATTAAATGTCAGATGGAATAGCATTGTGGCCGCCAGTCCCAAGCTTACTTTTTAAGTCAGAAAAATTTATGAGTGTTTTACTTCTATTAGCAAGGAATTAATTTTTGTGTGTTAAAATATTTATGATCCTGCTATTCTGTCATTTATTACTCATCCCATACCCACAGGAAAACAACATAGTTACGGTGAGAATTTAGGCAATGACTGAAAACAAAATTTCATATTTTTCGAAGAGTCAGTTTGTTTAGACCCATTATGGCAGTCATCGTTAAAATCAGAAAAAAAATTTTTTTTTAAGAGACATTATGGCCAACTATGATGACCATTTAAACCACCCCACTCACATAAAATAAACAGGGCTATAGCGGTTGTTGAGCCCCATCTTCACACACAAACATATAAGCCATAACGATTGTTGGGCCCCATTTTCACACACTCACATACACGGGTCTTAGCATTTTTTTGAACTCCCTCACTCACATAGAATAAACCCGTCTATAGCGGTTGTTGGGCCTCATTTACACACATATCCAGGCCAAAGCGATTGTTGTGCCTCATTCATACCCATATATACACGGCTTAGCGTTTGTTGGGCCCCATTTCCACTTACACATATATACCCGGCTCAGCGTTTGTTAGGCCCCACTCATACAGGGCACACGGGTGGAAGCGTTGTTGGGTCCCAGACAAATAATTAGTTACACTTACCACCGAATTAGTTAAATTCCCGTACCGGTTACCATCCAAGGAAAGCTGACTGTATTCCTTTAAATCACCGACCATTAGAATGCCTATCGTTATAATCCATAAAAGCCCTAAACTGATATACTTGTATAACTTTCTTGACATTGAGTAGAGATAATAGGAGAGTAAACTCCTCATTTGAAACTCCTCCGCCAAAAAAACCCATGAGAGCAATAGCCTCCTCCAAAAAACATATGAGAGCAAGAGCCTCCTCCTCCGTCATCTCCACATACCCATCAATTGCCCCACCATAACAAAACCACCACCACTACAAAACCGCCAACAAACATATACTTATATGTAAGTGAAGACACACGTTGGCATACAAACAAGTTTAGATATTATTGGAAAATATGAGTGAATTAGTTCATTTGACATCATTAGTTGAAGAATTGTTACCCAAAGACTTCTACATGTCGGAATTAATGGAGATGACACCACCAGCTGAAGAAAATTTACCTATAGATCTGTCTATGAGTCAATTAACGGAGATGACTCCATTAGATTTGGAATCATTAGATTTGGACTTAACAAATAATCAGTTATTTGATTTGAGCATGGAAGATACAGACAGTTTTTTGTCTACGCCTTATCCATATGTAGACTTACCAAGGCCAAGTCAGTTTCCCAACTTGATCACTGTAGATACGAACATCTTTTCCTCTCCACCTTATCCAAGTGAAGAAGACGATTTTGAAATGGAATGTGCAGCTAAGGAACAACAAAGTGAAGAAGACATAGTGACTTGTATTATTTGTTTTGAAGAAGTGAATGACGTCTGTTATCCAAATAGTTGTAATCACAAATTTTGCTTGCAATGTATTACAAGATGGACAGATGAACGTTGTTTATCATCATCAATGTTAAAAGAATGTCCATATTGTCTCAAAAGTTATACATATTTGATTGAAATTTCAAAGAAAGTAATCAGACATCACTATATAGTCACAATGAGAAAAGGTTATTAAGTATAGGAATTAGTTTTAAGGAATCTTTTAAAAAAATTTATTGAAAATAAAACAACTCAATAATATAATAAATAATAAAATAAATTCTAAAAGTAATCCTGATTATAATAAAAGACAGGCTAGACTGGCACGGTCAAAAACAAATAGTGTATGAAAAAAAAAATGATTTGAGGTAGGAAAAAGTTTTACACTTACACAACGGTCCTGTGTGGGAGGCTAAATAAAACAAAAAAAAATGTCTTCAAGATTTCTTTTATTCCCCAATTGTTATATAAATTGAAACAAATCGAGGAGATTCAAGTGCTCCAATTTTTTTATGAGGACTGCCTCCTCGATTTGCCCGCCGTCCAGGAACTCCTTCACAAGTCTTATCCCTTTCCGTAGGCGATCCTGCCAGCGGATCTCGTATTTGATAACACTAGAAAAAATAATAAAAAAGTTATTTTGCAAGACCATGCACATTCGACTAGCACAAGAAATTTCGCAAATCGCATGTATCAAAGTACAAATTTTAAAACAAAACAGGAAAAGAAAAAACTTACTTGGGGATCCATAGGCGTCTTCCCTTTTTCGAGTACATCAGTGCCAACGAGTCTTCTAACTCGTTGGCGTAGCCTTCCAAAACTCTTTCATAAAATGACGCCATGTTTGCAAAACTGTTAAAAATGATAAACATAATACCTCATAGTAGAATAAACCAAAATATACTTACCGAAAAAAGTCGTGTGAATTACACTGAATCAATGGAGTTGGGGTTTGCCTTAAATAGTAATTTTGTAGAAAGTAAAAGTGGATTAAAGGCTGAAGAAACGGAGGTTACGCGACAAGGCACCATAAGGGTTTTTTTTATGCGTATTGCATTAACCTTGATTACAGATGCACCAGATGGTTGCAGTTCCTAAATAAGGCACAAACCAGCGTCGTAACGTAAAGGAAAAATTTTAAGTTTTTTTTTTAAAAAATCAGAGGTTGACAGTTCTAAAAAGACTTATTACCCATTCACTTATTTTTGTCATCTAGTTACCTTTGAAACCTACATTTTTTTTTTTTTATGCCCATGTCCCTTGCCCATGTCATCAAGATATGCTAAAACGTCAAAGTTAAATTACCAACCTCCACTTGACGGCAATAATAGTAAGTAAATGACTTATACTATAATAACCCATAATAGTCGTACACTTATCGTATTATAAGAACTAAGACATACTAATCAATCAAACAGTATTAATATAAATAGTGTCACAAAGGAGCAAAAGACATAAAATTGCAGTGTGCTTAGAAATGGTCGGACGATGATCGGTTTAGTAACCAAAGAATAGTTGACCCAAATTTATAAATCATAGATCATAAATTTGATCAACAACTGGGTACTTCGAACCGCTGATTGACGTCATGGAAAAGAACGTTGCAATGCATTGGAAAAAAGTGCTGACGAAAAGAGAAGTAAGCTCGAGGATTTTTGGGCTAGCGACGAGAACTTGCTCGATGGCTTGCACATAGGCAAGACTCCAAGATTTTGAAGTTCGAGTTGATACTTTTAAGGGACGTTACGTCAGATAGACGAACGATCACCTGTCGAAAGAGTAATGAATTGTTTTCCAAAATTTGTTATCGTCTGAGTACAAGGAAGAAAGTAATCCTAGAGTCCTTGTTGTCCTAAGAGAAGCCACGGGTACGCATAGAAGTACCCCTGAAGTACGGTGAAGAATAACGGTGTTTGTTTTCATATTGATCATTTTATTAAAGTAGTTAGAGTAATTTTAAGGCACAGAAAATAGAAGTTTACTTGAATCCCATCTTCTTATTTTAAATATTAACCCACCCAGATTTTTGAAAGCCCTCATTCAGTGAGTAAATCAGCAGAAAACCCTTCGGGGAGGTACATAACGACTATCAAATACCCATTTAAAGAATAGAGATTTAAAACATAAATTAACGCCCAGTCAAAAATAGTAAATTTTACATAAAATAGCAGTTCACGTGCCTATTTAGCATGACAATACAAATTGATGCCACTGACCTTCTACCTGCAACGTAACAACTCTCGCTTTCACACGGAGGATCGAACCGAGTCAAGTTTACAATGTAGTAGCTTACGTCTGGTAGCCTTGTGATTAAGAAGACCGTGAGAGAAAGTGGGTCACCGCATAATAAGAATTATGGTAAACGGTCGAAACAGAAAGTTTGGTGCAGTGTATATAAGGTGAGATCTCGATTCGTAGCTTTATACGTATCAGATCGTTGATGCAGTCCTCAATCTCGTTGCAGTGTTGGCCTTCTTTCTAAGTCGTCGAGCATTTTGTCTTTGTGTTTTGTGTAAGTAAGTTGTTTATTTATTTTTTGTTCTATTGTATCTACTTTTTTGCCATGTCCTCTACCCTATCCACCAGTTCTTCCAAAATTATTATTTTGTCCAACATTAGACTTGATAGAAGTAGTGATATTAGGAGACTCACTCCCCCTCCCAGAGGTACAGAAACCACACCCCCTAGCAGAATATATCCTCCAGTGATCCCAATGGCCCCAAGCCTGAGCCCCCTCGATTGCCCCAATGTAGCTATGCCTCTAGACACAAAATATCTTCATTCTGACAATAACGAAATTGACGTAGACAAAGAACTTGACAAACTTTTGAAATGTGACGTAGCCCTTACGGGACCAGACATTTCAGGCTCTCTATTCTGTTTGTCACAAATGGAAAATTGGGCCAACGAAACAAATCTACAATACAGACAATCGACCAATACAACACAGACAAATAGTGTCAAAGTTTTATGTGACAACAAATACGATCTAATTACAGATACACTTAACGACAAATCTGATGAAGATGTGCCATGCGGACAAAAATCACCGTTTGGTTATAACTTTAATTCATATAATATGTCTTCCTATTGTCCCACTTTATCTCCAATTACTTCACCTTCGCCCAGTCCCTCTCATAATATTGACTCACATGTTAGTGATTTAGAAACAGCTGAAGCAAATTCTATTCAAAAAACTAATTTATCTTTTACTTGCTCTCCAATTATTTCAACTTCACCTTGCCCCTCAGATATTATTGACAACCATTTTAGACATTTAGAAAGAGCTGGAACAAGGAAGCCAAGTTCTATTCAAGAATTTAATTTAACTTTTGCTTTCTCTCCTATTGTTTCAAGTTCGTCTTGTCGCTCCGATATGATAACTCCCACCCATTTCAGTGACTTAAAAGGAGCGGGGGCAAGTAGACAAAATGATATTCAAGAATCTAGAAGTCGAAAACACACAACAAACAAACAACCTGACAATAGTGACATGTTAATAGATGACAATTACGCAGTACCGACAGACATACTAAACAAAAACCTTAACGAATGTTCCCCTAATACCCATTTATCTCCTCTTATCTTGGAAAAAGATAGTAGTGAAAATTTATTTGGCTCCTCTGCTATTAGTGAACCTTTTACTGATTCAGAAGGGGAGGCAGCAAGTTCAAAACCGAAGTTTTCTTTTCTTTTGAAAAAACAATTTAAAGTTAATAATAATAATAGAAAGAGATTGGCCTCTCTAAAATCCGTGAGTTCTGCTCTTCAAAATTTGTTTAATATTACCAAAATCAGGAAGGAAAATGAACGAGAGTGGGAATATGCCATTGAAAAATTTAATAAAGCGGTGGATGTTTGTATGCAAAATTAAAAAAAGCATTTTATAATATCTTAATTTTATTCTATCTATTCTTCAAAAGGTTTCACAAATGGCGTTGGAATGCATAACTTGTAAAAAAAAATTCTCTCGCAATGACAATTTGCTAAGACATTTAAGGAGCAAGAAGGCATGCAACAAGAACCTTCCATCAACACAGCGGTCTAAGTCTGTAGAAAAAACAGGTAAAACAAGTCATATTTTTATGAGAAATAATCTTAATAAAAATTATTTTACTTATTAACTAACTATATTAACTAACTAATAAATTTTATTTTAGTATAGGTATTGTATTTCTAATGGAATATTTTTAATTGTTATAGATATACATTGTCAAGAGTGTAAGAAGGAGATCAGACGTGATAATTGGTCTGCGCATCTGCGTTCAACGTTGCACAGAAATAAGTGTAAGACAAAGTTGGAAAAAGGAGTTCAAATTATTAACTCAGCTTTCAAAGAAAGAATAATTACCTACAGACTATCAACTGAAGGAATACTTCTCAACATACCACATTACTTCCAAAGTTTGGAGACAAAAATATTACACATATTGGATCAAGAGCTACAGAAACATAGATGCATGAAGATAAATATGGAACTATTTGGATATTACTTTAATCCAACCAGTGAAAACTATGATGTAAAATCATTTAACACTGTTTTTCGTGTTATATGTGAGGCTACCGATTTGAAAGAGACTATTGATCAATTCTGTACTATTATTGATAAAAAAGCAGATGAATTTGCAGAGAAAGACTCAGGTGAGTTATATTTTTGTTTTTTTTTTTATAAAATTTATATGTATCTTTTCAATTCCCAGGTTGGATTCTTTTCAATCTTCTTTACCTTGAGGTGAACATCAACAAGTATAACCCACTGAGAGCATCATCTTTCATCGATCTTCCTCGAGCAATCAAACAACGTAAAGCCATCATCAACATTAGAAACGATGATGACTATTGCTTTGCCTGGTCCATTGTGGCAGCTCTTCACACACCATCAGGTCTTGAGTCTGAAGCATCATCCTACCCACACCCACAATCAGTTTTAAATTTAACAGGTATTGACTTTCCAATTTCATTAAAGGATATCAACAAATTCGAAAATCAAAATAATATTTCAATTAATATTTATGGAATTGAAGATTTAAAAAAAAAAACATCTATTGATTATGAAGTTGTTGGTCCCCTTTATTATTCAAAAACAAGAAAAAATCAACATGTGAATTTATTGCTGATAGGTAACGATATAGGAAACTTTCATTACTGTTATATAAAAGATTTGTCGAGGTTAGTTTCAAGTCAAATGTCGAAACATAATGGTAAAAAGCATCTATGTGACGGTTGTCTACAATATTTTCAAACACAAGAGAATTTAATTCGTCATAATAGTTATGATTGTGGTCATGTTCGAATCAATCTTCCATCAGAAAGTTTAATTGTAGACAAATTTGGACACTTGACATACGAAAACAAATTAAAATTTGTGAATTTTCAAAAAAAAATAACAGTTCCTTTTATTGTATATGCTGATTTTGAATGTATTCTAAAACCTTTAAATGATGACATTGCTGATCTGCCACCAAATACTTCATACACTGAAAGACAATATGAACACATACCATATTCATTTGCATATTTTATCAAATGCTCATTTGATGATAGTTTTTCGAAATTTGAACGATATAGAGGACCAAATAGTGATCATATTTTTATAAATACATTAGAAAAAGATGTTATATTGCTGTACCAAAATTTTCTTCAAAAACCGAAAAAAATGAAACCTTTGACTGAGGTAGAACATTTCTATCACCATTGTGCCACACTTTGCCATATTTGTGACAAACCATTTGTTGATAATGACAAAGTTTTTGACCATTGCCACATTAGCGGACGCTATAGAGGCCCCGCCCATTCAGTTTGTAATTTGAATTTTAAAATCCCAAACTTTATTCCAGTTGTATTTCACGGATTAAAAAATTATGATTCTCATCTATTTATAAAAGAGCTATGTCAAAATAAAGAACAATTGTCAGTTATTGCCCAAACTAAGGAGAGGTATATTTCATTTGAAAAACACATTCATGTTGATAATTATTTTGATCAAAAGACTCAGAAAACCAAGAAGAAGAATTTTACATTGAGATTCCTTGATTCTTTTCAATTTCTTCCTTTCTCATTATCAAAGCTTTCTAATACGTTAAAAGATGAACAGTGTGTAGAAATAAAAAAAATTTTTAATAATGAGGAGAAGTTTAAACTCATTCGTCAAAAGGGGGTTTTCCCATACAATTATGTTGATGATTATTGTAAACTACACGAGAACACTTTACCAGATAAAGAAAAATTTTATAACAGTTTAACAGATGAGCATATTTCTGATGAGGACTATGAAAGGGCGCAAACAGTTTGGAACTTATTTAAATGTGAATCTATTGGTCATTACTCAGATATTTATTTACTTTCAGATATTTTGTTGTTAGCAGACATATTTGAGAATTTTAGAAAAACCTGTTTACGAACATATAAATTAGATCCTGCTCATTTTTATACCTTTCCAGGATTATCATGGGAGTCCTGTTTGTTATATACTGAAATAGAATTGGAACTATTAACAGATCCAGATATGTTACATTTTTTTAAAAATAGTGTTCGTGGGGGAGTAAGTTCATGTATTTGTAGAAAATCTGAAGCTAATAATCCGTTTATGTCAGTTTATGATCCTTCAAAACCAACTAAGTATATAATGTATTTGGATGCAACAAACTTGTATGGCTATGCAATGTCACAATACCTTCCAACAGGAAATTTTGCTTGGCTATCAAATGAAGAAATTGAAAATTTGAATATTATGACAATTTCTAATAATTCTCCAATAGGTTATGTTTTGGAAGTGGATTTAGACTATCCTTCAGATTTACACGACTATCATAATGATTTACCTTTCTGTCCGGAAACGTATAAACCCTCAAATTCAAAAACAAAAAAATTAATCCCTAATTTGCATAATAAAACCAAATATATTATACACTACCAATTACTAAAGCAGTGTATTGAACATGGACTTAAATTAACTAAAATTCATAGAGTTTTAAAGTTTTCTCAATCAGCATGGCTAAAAAAATACATTGATTTGAATACAAAGTTAAGAAATGAATCTCAAAATGAATTTGATCGCAGCACTTATAAATTAGCAAATAATAGTATTTACGGTAAAACTATGGAAAATGTTGATAATAGAATTGACGTAAGACTAGTTACAGAGTGGGAAAAAAATGGTAGAAAGGATGGAGCTGAAAATCTCATTGCCAAACCACACTTTAAAGATTATACAATTTTTTCTGAAAATTTAGTTGCTATTCAAATGCAAAAGACACTAGTTACTTATAATAAACCTATCTATGTTGGTTTCTCAATTTTAGATATCTCAAAAACTGTCATGTATGATTTTCTCTACAGTTTTCTCAAGCCCCTTTATAGAGATAATGTTTCACTTTTGTATACAGATACTGATTCATTCATTTTGGAAATTACTACCGATAATGCATATAACGATATGAAAAAAAATATTCACAAGTTTGATACTTCAAATTATTCAGAAAACAATGTGCATAATATGCCTGTAACAGAATCAGTTGTTGGGAAATTCAAAGATGAATACGCTGGTGAGATTATTACATCTTTCTACGGAACAGGCGCAAAAGCCTACTGCGTACAAACAGAAACTAGTTTAATGAAGAAAGCAAAAGGAGTGAAAAAAAGTACTATTAAAAACCAGTTGGATTTTACACACTATAAAGATGTTGTAGAAAAAGAATCAAAACGTTTCTGTTCTATGTATGTGTTTCGATCTCATTTACATACCATTTATACTGAAAAAATAAACAAATTAGCTTTGACTTCTGAAGATGACAAACGGTTTAAAATTGCCAATAATTATACCACTCTTGCGTGGGGTCACGAGGATATTCCATTTTACCAATGGAGTACTGATCATCCCGATTTAAATATTTTTCTTTAAACCGGTTTTCATTCTGAGACGCTTAAAAGCCAGAATCGCAACCACATGATTCAGTTCTTAGCAAACAGTTCTTTCATTATTAACACTTTACAAAATTTCCAAAATGTGTTTAGAAACTTTTGATGAACCCAAAACTTATGAAGAACGATTGTCAAGTTTCACCAAATGGAATGGTAAAGTGAAACCACAAGTGTTGGCTGCGGCTGGTTTCTACTATACATTAATTAATGATGCTTGCAGATGTTCCTATTGTGGTATTGAAATATTCAAATGGTTGCAGAACGATTGTCCCATTGAAGAACATTATAAATTTACTAAGCACTATACTAAGAACTGTGATTTCAATAAGTGTTTGTTTTTGAACAAAAATAACATTGACTTGAAGCTAACTAAAACAGAAATATTTGATCTAGTTGATGGTTTAAGAAATGCAAATACATGCAGTTTGAAGCTTTTATGCATCACAGTATTTTTAAGTTTTGTATTTAATTTTTTGTATTTACTTTCCATTACTTTTTAATTCATCATTATTTTTCAAAATACTTTTTAATATTGTTAAGTTATTTTTTAATTGTTACGAAGTAATATGTAGTTATCATATTTTTCTATTGTGTATTAATAAGATTTTGTAATTGATTTTTTGTGTAGGAACTATATGTCCCTTATTAAATGGTATTTAAACAGATTAAATGTTGTTTTGCTTTTAGTTAAAATCTTGAAATTCAACTATACAGTTGGTTCTAATTTTCAGTTATAATGTTACCAATCTCACAATTTATATTATTGTACACAATTATTCAAAATTCTTTATTTGTTTATTATCCTCCAAATGTTACTCAAAGTGAAGTATGTTTTGGGAATGAAACAAACATTACACTTGACAAAAATTGTCATTTTATGAGAGTTGCACTAATTAACAATAATACTATTGTATTTAAACATCAAATGAATAAAAATGAAAATAGTAGTGATTTTTTTAAAATCTTATATCATTATCCTAATAAGACTATTTTTGATACCAATTGGTTTAGGATAACTGACTTCAATTCGCACAACAAGCAAAATTATTCTTCCTTAGGACTTGTCAATAAAACGAATTTTCAAGAAAGTGAGCTTAATTCATGTTATTTTTCCTGGATTGTTAATATAATATTAAGTTTGACTATATTTTTAACTTCAATTATTTTAATATTCATCTATTACAAATTTAAAGCCCTAAATTCCTGATATGATCTTTAAAATGTTTAATTATTTTGTTACATTGGAAAGACAGACTGGGACCAGCTTGGAGCACCACATCCGACCACATATTTTGATATATCCATTATGTAATAAAAATATACCTATTAATAAATAAAATACATTTATAGATTTCAGTGTTTTATTACATAAAAATTTGTTCATACAAATAAAAAACATTAGATAAAGCACAAACACATGATAATTTTTGATGGTAAAAACAGCTGGCATCCAGTTGTGTTATAGCCGGTTGTTCATCCAGTTCAATTATTGGCTTAGTTGAATACTGTCTTACAAAGTCAGCTTTTTCTGCTCCTTTTACATACACATGTTCTGCTTTACTACATAAACTTTTAATTATATCTCCGCATTTATGAAGGGGAGTAAAGCCTTCACTCCACATTATACAATGATGATTATTCATCAACCAAACTGCCTGTTTGTGTAGGTGTGGTGGTAGATGATCTATTGGAAATGGTGGCTTGAAAATATAGTGACTGGTTCTTGTACCATCATATGCTGCTAATTCTTTTACAATAAATTTATTGTTTTCAATTCGAAAGCCTTGAACGTCAAGAATAATGTTCATAGTTTCAACTGAGATATTTTTTTCACCAAAAATTTCTGATCACTATAATTTTGAATTTGCTTCTTTAAAACATTTAATTTTTTGAAGAAGTCTGCCACTTGGTGCTCTAAACTCATAATGAATACTTAAATAAGGTGTTTTTCTCTTTTATAGAAGAAAACATGCGCACTACAGTTGCTTTACAATTTTTGTGAGAGGATTGTAACTAAAAACTTTATCATGCAAAATGAGACAAAACGCTGAAGTATCTTTTTTAATGACTGTATTGGTTTCGAATTCTACCCTCATAACAATGGAGCCAGTTTGAATTGACTCTTTCTGATGGGAACAATCAATTGGAGAAAGTAGGAGTAATTGGAGAAATATTTTTAAAATTTTCTGGAGTAAAAATAGGTTCAATGGAATTTCCATAATATGAATGACGGAAATTTGAAAACATTTCATATAATGTTGAAAATTTATTTTCTTTAAAATTCAAAAACATGTCATGATATGGATATCGCTCAGAATTTAAAAATACTCTAATATTCCTTAGGTCAACATTATCAAACTGACTCATATCTTTTTTAATCTGTCCTTTCCGGTCTTCTTGAAAAGCGATAACAACATGACGAGGAGCCTCAAGTTTATTTGTGGTTTTTACAGGCCAAGTATGTCTAAGACTCTCCGATAGTGAAGAATATTCTACAAGTTCCCAACTTCTAAAACCTAACAAAATTTCTTTATTAGATTCTAATATTTTCGTTAAAGCCAGTTGTTGTGGAATATCTACTGTTATATGAGGCATTTTCCAATATATTTTATCAAAGGACACTTTTGGTGTTTCTACAGTGGGACTAGGAGGTTCTACATCATCTTTAAAGATAACTCCATCTAAATCATTACTAGCCCTAATAAGAACCAGTTCCTGTTTCATATTTAGGATTATTTTTTTGTAGTCTTCAAAAAATCCTAGCAACATTTTTAATGGTATAGACACACAAAAATTTCCCTTATCGTCAACTAAAATTCGATCAGATTCCTTTCTGTGAGGAAACCAACCAGCATTTTGCAATTTTAAGCTTTCATTTGTGTTGTATGAGAGATATCCTTTGAGGGTCGAAGCTAAACCAACATTTCTAACAGAATCTATAGTAATACCGTTTAATTCATAGCGAATCTCTCTAAAAAGAAAGGTGATGCCGTTGTTAATAAAACGTAATTTTTTTGTATATTTATCTTCAGTGTTAGTTACTTTGCCTTCGATATAAAGTAAACTTTCTGTAGGTAAAGTGTAGGCGTCAAGTTCTTGAATGGGTATGCGAATTTCATCATTATAATCAAATTTTGAAGAGATGTATGGTTGATATGTATGAAGTTCAGAACTAACAATTGAATTATCTACATATAGTTTTTCAGTAACATTTAAAATGTCCATTATAAAACTTTAAAACCAAGAGATGTGAGGAATTGACGATTTTCTCGTGTTAATCTCTTGCTGCTTTTTCTGATACTGAGCTTTCGAGTTGATGTTTTCTTTTTATAGGGTTTTTGATCTAAAAGTGTAACTATGGGTATTCTATTGTATCTAACCACCATATTATTCACTATTTGGTTTTAAATGTAAACGGACAGTTACAGTTTCACCTCTAAAACTTATGAGATCTCCGTCTTGATCAACTATTTTAACAGTAATGTTGTTTATCGTTTTGACGCTGACTGGAAAATATAACACAGGTAAAGGAGATTCCACTATTTTATACCCTGGTGGTACAGTTGGATAGAATTGATGAATAATGTGAACTGGTTTTCCATTACTAAAGGATCCCACACAAATATTGCAATCGATGCATATGGCATTTACTTTAGTTATGTTGGCTACATTGTCAGATATGTCAAATGTATTTGCTTCTATAACTTTACTTGTAAAACCCAATATCTTTCTTATTGAATCTTCCTTTGTGAAATCGACTGGTTTGCTACAAACTAAACTACATTTAAGAGTGTTGGTATTTGCAAGTAATCGAAAATTAACATCTTCGTTTGGAAACGTTTCCTTAATTTTCGATTTAATAAAGGAGTCTAAATCTGCAATATCATAAGTTCCGTCCGGAATAACTATAACTTTATTGTCTATATATATTTTGTTATGACCTTGTTCAATATTTGGTATGGTCATAAAAGTTTCAAAATCCGCTAAACCCAAGTAATATTGTCTTCCATCATCCAAGTAAATGGGAGGATTAAAATCAGCAGATAACACGGAACTATTTCCGGATATGGCAATAGTTGTAGACATTATGTTGATAAGTCTTTCAGTGATTGGCTTATATATCTGTTTGTAGAAATCTTAGTGACAGCTGCCCACAATTATTTGAATTATATTTCTGTTGATTTTCATAGGTATAAAATATTGTCACGTTGCCATTCGATTGAAAATATTTTATTAGTTCTTTTGGAGGCTTTAAATTGCCATAGCTATCAAAATATATAACTTTGCTTTTATTTTTGTTGTAAGCTATCCAATGGGTTCCTTCTTTTTTCACACTATCTAAATTAACAATTCCTCGCTCAACAAAGTTAATTTTGTTTGGCAAATTATCACGCATGAATACTCCTCTAAAATTTGGAATTTTTAACATTTTTGAATAATTTAGAATTTCTACATTGGTTAACGCTCTTTTCGGAATATTTATTTGGTGTTTCTTTTTTTTTGTGATTTCCTCTTAACCGAACCTCCTTTGTAGGGTTTAATAAATAATCCTTTTCCCTTGGAAACCCCCTTGCCACTTTTGAAGGGTTTTACAAAAAGACCTTTGCCTTGTGACATATTTTCCATTGCTGTATTATGTCTATGCAATTCTTCCAACTGTTCTCTAGCTGCTTTAGCATCATTCACTGCTTTAGCAATACCAGCCGCCCCGCCACCCAATGCTCCAATCGCACCAAGTATTGGTAGTAATAATGGTAAAAAACCTCCAATTTTCTTAGGAGGGCGAATAACACGCTTTTTTCCCACTTTTTTCCTCTTTAAGCCCATTCCAAGTTTTCTCTTGCCCCTCATGACGCCAGCTACTGTCAATGCTGCGATTTTTTCTCCAATCGAAGAATCTTTAGCTTTCACCCTTTCCCAAGCCTCGTTTGCTAAAATTTTATCCGCCTCGTGTCTTTTTGATAACTGCTCAGACTGAGAGTATGCTATATCATGTTTTTGACAAGCAGCATCCAATGGATTAACTCCAATGTCTCCACGCTCTAATCTTTTCTCTAATTTTGTTCCGGGTCCGCAGTAATTATATCCAGGTATATGGAGTTCAAACGGAAGCTTAGTAACTAATTTATTTACTAAACCAGAACCTGTTTTGACGGCTCTATTTATACGTTTCTTCCTACAAGTCATCATGTTATTATGACAGAATGTATTATGTCTCTGGTATAAATACTTTTACCTTCAGTCAAATCTACTAGTTAGACATGAGGGTTGAAAAACAAAATTTCTCACTGCCTGTAAAGAATCATGATGAAAAAGTTTTCTCAAGGCAGTTTAAAAAGCATGGTGAATTATTTGGAGGAGGATCAAAAAGATGTTTGATAGTAGGCTGTAGTGGCAGTGGCAAAACTAATGTAATGCTCACCCTGCTAGAACATCCAAACGGTATTAGGTTTGAAAATGTCTATGTATATTCAAAGTCTTTAGATCAACCAAAATATGAATATCTGAGAAATCTATTGGGACCTATAAAAGAAATTGGCTATGTGGAATATGACAATGATGAAGACATCATCTCACCACATGAAATAAAACCCAATTCTATTATAATTTTTGACGATATCCCATCACAAAATCAGAATGTTATTAGAGATTTTTTTACACATGGCAGACATAGGAACACAGATGTTTTCTTTATTTTCCAAGGGTATAGTTCCATTCTAAAACGTTTAATTAGGGAAAATTCAAACTTATTAATACTATTTAAACAAGATTCAACAAGTATAAAGCACATTTATAATGATCATTGCATCATGGACATGACGTATGATCAGTTTAAAAATATTTGTTCCAACTGTTGGAAAGAGCCCTATGGATTTCTGGTAATAGACAAAGACTGTCAGATAAACAACGGCAGATATAGAAATAAATTTGATTCCTACATTTACCTATAAAAGTAATTGTTTCATAATTTTTCATCATTTAAAATTAATTTGACATGGACAAACGTGTAGCTAGGGAATTGATAAAATCTAGAAAAGCAGTCAAGGACAAATATCGTGGTTTAAAATTGGCTGCCTCTTCGACCCAATCAGAACTAGAACAATCTTATAAACCAATTACCCAACCACTTAATCAACTACTCTCTACCATAGGAAATATTGAACCTTTTCAAGTAAAAGTAGAACCAAAGGAAGAAGTTGAATCTCCATCAAAAATTTTTGAAACATCTACACCGACAAAACAAAAGAAAAAAGCACCGATTTTGACACCATCAATTCCTTCATTTTTTGAAGCCAGCCAACTACCGTCAATATTAGAAACAGACGTAATTGCTGAAACTAGTGACCCATCTAGTTCAACGTTAGATCTAAACTTGTCTGACATTTTGGAACAAACTAAGAAAACGATTCAAAATTATGTTTCCACACCTTCATATGCAGATTATTTGCAAGATTTTCATGAATTACCTAGAACATATATTGATGAAGGAGTACGAGATACAGAACATAAGTTTGATCACAACTATGGAATAGTTCATGATCTTCAAACAGAGAAATTTTTTTTGGGTACAACGCAGAAACCTGTTGACATAATAGGCAAAGATATTAAAGTTGAAGGAAAAACATATAATGGAACAGTAGGTTTATATGAATTACTTTTCAAAAAGCATCCTGTCACCTATAAGAAAGAAGACTTAGATAATTATATGGACATTTTGGCGAGAACTCATGCATATCGAAGAAACCATGATCCCAATGAACAAGTTCAGGGAAACTCATCTAGCAAATATATACAAATTATCGGACCATATTTGCATAAACAGGGAATTACTAAAACAAGAATTACAGCGATGCAAAAATTGGCTGAAGCCTTTGGCAAGCCCAAAGCTCCATATAGAGCAACAAGAGCAACAGCTTCTGGAAAAGGGTTAACTTTAAAAAGAAACCAATTGAACACTGATTATGTACACTGGGATAATGTCAATGAATTAGTAGACAGACTGCGGTTGCTAGTAGCTTCTACCGTTGCAGGAAATAATGCTCATTCTAATGAAATTATATCTATTGTAGAGGAATTAAAAGAGGCTAAGGTTATACTATAAATAGAAAAGTCTAAAAGCATTTGTTGTTCATTAAAAAAATGACTGTGGATAAATTCGGACGTCATATTTCAAAGCGGGCACAGCCAAATATAACATATTTAGAAAAGTCAATTATCGCAGATGTTGAAGCTCAAATTCTAGAAAATTTCCAAAACTTAAGTAATAATAATAACATAACTAAAAGACTTAATGAAAACAGAGCAGAAATTGGAAATGTTGCAAAAAAATTAAAGCTTCTAGAAGATGACGCCTCAAAACAAAAACTTGAAAATAAAATAGAATCGATTGAATTGGAAATTAAAGCAATAAGTAGTCATCAAAATGAGGTGGAAGCTATACAAAATAATTTAGAAACAGAAATAGGTGAACTTAAAAAAGCAAATACTGATGTTACTAAAATCAATGAAAACAATCTAGTTATTGAAAATGTTGCGAAAAAAGTAAAGCTCTTAGAAGATAGCAACTCAAAAAAAGAAGAATTTCAACAGAAATTACTCATGATTGAAGATGACATAAAAACTATAACAAACTATCAAAGTGAATTGAATGTTTCCAAAAATAATTTAGAAATGGAAGTAAATAAATTAAAAGATATAAAGAGTGACATATCTAAAATTAAAAGTGCTCTACAGAGCGATGTTAAAACGAAATTTGAGACATTTGCTGCTGACGTATACAAAAGAGTTAAGGAAGAAGTAAAGCATTTTGGCCACACTCATAGCGAAATTGACAAAAACATAAAAGAAATTGAAAGAAATTTAACGCTACATTTAATGATTCATAAAAATGATATTGATCAATTTAATGAGTTGAAAGTAAGAGTTGAAGGTGATTTAATGAAAATGAATGAACTAACTGTTGAACTGAAGGACAAATTTGAAAATATTTCAGCAGATATTTTAGCTTTAAAAAATGAAATTAATATAAAAACAATTAATGAAGATACAGAAATGGTCTCCAAAGTGCAACAAATTGATATTGATATTCAATCATTAAAATCATCTATAGTAGAAGAAGATAACAAATTAAAAGAGTTATTAAAAGTAGTTAGTGGTATTGACAAATTTGGTGAAGATATTAAATCATTAAAAAAACACGTTAAAGAAGAAGATGAGAAATTACGTGAACTATTGAACACTAAGTTTAAAGATATTACAACAGACGAACTTTTGGAAAAAATTAATTTAATTAAGGTGGAAGAACAAAAATTAAAAGAAAATAAAGAAAACATAAACACTTATAAAAACAAAAATAATGAGCTTAAGGAAGTACGTTTACAAATAGCAAATATTGAAAAACTAATGGAACTAGTAATAAAAAAACATGAAATGTTGTTGAATGGTATTAGAATAAAATTCTCACAATGCTTAAAAGCAGAAACATTAGATTCTTTGAATTATTTATATAAAGAACTTGTAAAACTAAATAAGTCTTTAACTAAACCAACAAACTTTGAAGACGAAGAGTGGATTGAATTTTATACAAAGTATCTAAAAACGTTCTTTAAAAATTTTGAAGAATTATTATACAACAAATAATGACAAACATTAAAGAACAAATAGTAAATGAAATACATAGACTGGCAAGAAAAAACTATTCTCGAAGGAGGGTCATTGTAAGGGGTTTGAATGATCTATTTCAAGCGGATTTAGTTGAAATGCAGCCTTATGCGAAATTTAACAAAGGGAATAGGTATATTCTAGTTGTTATTAATGTTTTTTCTAAATATGTTTGGGTTGAACCTGTGAAATCAAAAAATGCTAAAGATGTTAGTAGGGCAATGGAGAAAATAATAATTAGTACAAAAACACCACCGAAAAATTTGCAAACGGACAGAGGTACTGAATTTTACAATAAAGATTTTGAGAAGCTTATGGAAAAATATAAAATAAATCATTACAGTACATTTTCAAATTTAAAAGCAAGCGTTGTAGAACGTGTAAATAGGACTATAAAAAGTATTATGTGGAAACGATTTAGTAATCAAGGTACATACAAATGGCTTGGAATATTACAACAAATTGTGGATAAATATAATAAAACAAAACATAGTACTACTGGCTACAGACCTTCAGATGTTAATAAAAGAAATGAAAAAATTATTTTAAAAAACGTATACACTCACAAGAAAACCTTAGATCCAAAACAACCTAAATTTAAGTTGAATGATTTTGTAAGAATTTCCAAACAACGGGAAGCTTTTGCTAAGGGATATACTCCAAATTGGTCTACTGAAGTTTTTCAAGTAAGGAGGGTTAAACTGACCAATCCAAGAACATATCTGTTAAGAGATCAGCGAAATGAGAATATTGAAGGTGCTTTCTATGAAGAAGAATTACAACATGTTAAATATCCAGATGCCTATTTGGTTGAGAAAGTGTTAAGACGCAAAGGCAATAAGGTGTATGTAAAGTGGTTAGGGTTCGATAAATCACATAATTCATGGATTGATAAAACTAATGTTTTGTAATATGTTTTAATAAAATACAAGTCATTAAGAATAATAGTTTTATTACATTAATTCTTATTACATAAGCTTAGGTATATTTTATTTCTATGCTCTTCACTTAGTATAGGATTAATTATGTAACTACAGCTAGCAATTCTTTTTTCGAATCGAAGTCTGTCACAATATAGTTGAAGATAATCACTTTTTCGTGCTTGTCTATATGCAAAGTCCCACTTCACTAGCACATGTAGTTTATTACTACTTTCACTAATAGTCACATATTTCTTTATAATATTTTCTTTTTGTTCCATGCTTCTGCAGTCGGTTTTCTAACTCCTCTGGATATAACATTAGAAACTCCAACATGGTGCTGACATTCTCACTATTTGGATTTTCAGTTGGATTTAAAACATTATAAACATTGGTGAGCAAGTCGCCTATTTGATTTACCATCGTTGTTTTGTAAACATTAAAGTAATTTTCAAAGTTTTGTTCTTTTATAATAGAAATTCTATATGCCATCAAATCTTTTATTTTCCACAAGCTATCAATGGATTCTTGACCAAGATAAACATAATTAGAATCTGGTTTGTTAATTTTTAGAATTGGAAAATCATTAATTTTCTCAAAACTTAAAGTAATGTTTCCACACTGAATGGCAGACGTATCAACTCCGGAATAGTAAAAGTAGTTTGCAATTACACCTTCATACTTGCAAAAGTTTATCCACTCATCTTCACTCAGAGTCATGTAGAAACCATTTCTTCCACCAATTACTATTTTGGGTGAAAAATCATTTACACTTATTCCAACTAAAACAAATTTTGTGAAAGAGCTGTTAAGATAAAAAAACTTGGTATTCACAATATTTAAAACTTTGTTGGATGTTCCACTCACATTATTTTTCTTACTATTTGATAAGTAATCATTATTTTGACTAGCAAATTTAGAGAACGACATTTTGTGAAAATGAAATCAAAACTTTTCTGCTGCAATAACCGTAACTCTTGCGGTTGGTATGTCAACGTGTGTCTTCACTTGTGTATAAGTATATGTTGGTTGCGGTTTTTGTGGTGGGGTTTTTTGTAGTGGTGGTGGTTTTGTGGTGGGGTTTTTTGTAGTGGTGGCGGTTTTGTTGTGGTGGTGGTTTTGTTATGGTGGGGCAATTGATGGGTATGTGGAGATGACGGAGGAGGAGGAGGCTATTGCTCTCATATGTTTTTGGAGGAGGAGTTTGCTCTCATAGATTTTCGGAGGAGGCTATTGCTCTCATGGGTTTTCGGAGGAGGAGGCTATTGCTCTCATAGGTTTTTTTGGCGGAGGAGTTTCAAATGAGGAGTTTACTCTCCTATTATCTCTACTACATTGCACCTTGAAAATAGAGCTTTATCGCATCGAGTCTACTGCGTATCTTTTTCTTAAATCGCAACCAAAGACAGAACTCCTGGACATTCTTCTCCAGTGTTTAAAAGCTCCCAATAGGCATTCTTGTGGATCCCCTACCACGTAAAACCCTTAGAGGCTGGCGCCCGAAATAGTTTATGTTATGAATGAGTCCTGCTTTAAAAAGGGCTCATAGAATGTTTTTACAGAATTGCGATATCTGCGATATTAAGGGAAATACAACTCATTTTCAAATTGGGCCAAAATTGAATAATGGACTGTAACGCCAAAACAAATGACAGTCGCAAAAATCTGAAAGCACTATCGTGAAAAAAGCCTACGGGCATGCGAGGTCGGTTTTCTTCTAGCGCTAATAATAACGCAGATACGTTATTCGGACAACCAATTTGGGACACCCAGTATAGTTGTCCAAAATGTTAGATTCTGAATCTGACAAGGAATCTTGTTGAAGAAATATGTGAACGTGACACCAATTGTAAGACGTACGCAATATGTTATAAGGAAGGTGAGAAAAATGTAGAAAATAGTAAGTCAAAAATTTTCAACTAAGGAGTCAGGTATATGGTAGGATTGAACTGTAAAAATACAGGAAGATACACATCGACACTGTAATATATAACTCAGATAGAATTAAGTATCTTGTGCAAAGTACATTCCCTTCTAGAATTGTTCCAGCTATGGGTGAAAACTGGTGGAACGCAAAGTCCAAGCCAATATTCCTAAGTCAAGAGTTTGCCTTTGATGATAATTGTGACGCAACTGAAAAATATCAGTTTTTCAAACCAAGAGAAACCCCGTCACATTGAGCTTTTTCGAGAAACAAAGTAACATCTGATAATACCCATATAACCAAAAATAAAATATTCCAAGCATATACCTGGTATAAACTTGTAGGACGCTACACATTGGTGGTTATTTATCTGTTATATGCTAGAAATATGCCGATATATATCCGGAGTATGCCTGGTATCTTGATTTGGCCAAAAAGTGCATGTTCCTGGTATATAAGTGAACATTCAATTTGCTTATAGCTATGTGCCTATGATATATTAGAAACTCGAAATATATAGGCAGTATAGACCAGTATTATGACTTAATATGTGCCTATCACGGCCTTGATGGGTGAGAGTCGTGAGTTTAGGACAGGAAACCAAAAAGTGCTCGGATTCTATTAATCTATATCTATTAGATATATGGCGTGGAATAATGACGTGCCATAGATGGGAAATGTATTCCCAGGAAAGATGTTTGTTATTGAGGGAAGCACCACTGGGACGATCTGAGATCGTTGTAGCCTATGTATGGAGTGTTACCGTTTCGCCCCTTAGACTCGTCAGTAAGGCGTGGTAGACCCCTGTCTTATACCCCTGTAACGTGTGTAACTGTAAGAGTTTGAATTTATGTTTGAAGACAAATTCGAAGAAGGAAAGGCGGTGTAATGTTATGAAGGATTTCAACTAATGCTGCCACCTGAGAGTCGGTGAATGAAGTTCCGCCATAATACGTAGGATGGGAGAGAAGCGAGGCTCTCTTTGCGGACTGAAGGGACAAAGTTATGTTGCCTGTTGCTTGAGCAAGGCGAGTGATTATGGATGTGCCAATTTTGCCGAGAATGGTACCAGAGAGTGATGTGTGTGAGATAATTCCGCGGTGCGGTGAGTGAAGAAAGAGTTGCTTAATGCTGCGTGAGGTGGGTGTGAGAAAGTTGCTGATCTGCTAAAGTCTCGTGGCGTTGAAGGTATCCTTGTTGCGGCCTTGTGCTCGGAAGATTGCATGTTGCTCTTGTTGAGAGTCACCAATTATGGCGTGGCATAGATGGGAAATGTATTCCTAGAAAAGACTTTTGTTATTCAGGGAAACACCACTGGGACGATCTGACATCTTCGTAGCCTTTGTATGAGGTGTTGGCATTTCGTCCCGTGGTCTAAGTTGGACTCGTCAGTAAGGCATGGTAGACCCCTGTCTTATACGCCAGGGTGAGAGTTTATAGCTTGAAATTGTATTTGAAGACAAATTCGACGAAGGAAAGATGGTGTAATGTTATGAAGGACTTCGACTAATGCTGCCACCTGTGAGTCGGTGGGTGAAGTATCGGCGCTGCCACCTGTGTCGGTGGATGAAATTCCGCCCCAGATTCTATATCGATCTTTTTTAACGGTATTTTCTGTATGAAAGTTCGTTATATCATCGACAACGAACTTCCACATGTGCAAATTATTGAAGAAATGCCGAATAGGTTTGGTAGAAATGATGTAGGTGAAAAAATATGTAAGGGAGCTTCTCAAATTAGTAGTCCTAACACTGGGAGTTACATCTGCTATGCTGTAGGTACCCACTGGTTGAGTCTCAGATATTATTGTGGCAACGTTCTTTGGCTTTTTTTAATGGTGCTTAAGAAGTCACTGAAGAAGATAAGGCAACCCCTATTGTAGAGACACAACTTCGAAAAGTTATGACATTCCTTACATAAGAAGTGGACTCTGAGTGAAGGAGTTGGGGAAGTGAGGGGAAATATGACAATGTTAAGAAGGAGTTGACCATATTCAACCAGCTGATGCTAACTGTTTGAGTTATACAGGTGGCCAAACAACTGTTTGGAGATTTATAGACAATGGATCTTAAACGTAAAAAGATAGAAAGATACTGCCAAGCACTTGGGGTACCGATCGCCACTTCACGAGAAGCTGTATTGTCTGTTTTGTAGAAAAACTCATGCCTGTTTTGAAGTTTGTGGTTACAATCTTTCACTAATTACAACCCATGTGACACAACAGTAAATTGGTCTGGTAGAAAATGGTATATTATTTACAACCATTTATGTAATGCTATCATTATAAACGTCATAGGAGGGTGGGAAATTACCTATTACCTACCTCTAAATTAGGCGTAGGTAATGGGTATTCATTACCACCCAAGGGGGGTAATAGCTTATTACCTACCTCTCTTTAAACCCTCATTTTCCATGCTTATTTCTTAGCCCCTAAAATTTGATGTCTTTATAAAATTAAAAAGGTGTCCCTAGTAGCATCGAACTGGTAATTTTTAAAAAAGATTAAAAATATTATAAATACCTTATATGAAAAATATAAATTTATATTATGTAAGTTGTAAATAAAATAGTATACACACCTCGGTAGGAAGTTTCCTTACCGTCTCGAGATTTTATAGTTCATCTCGATGCTCCGCGTCTCGATAAACTATCACATCTCTCGACAGTAATGAACGACTTCCCACACCGGTATGTAATATACTATTCCTTATCATGAGAGGTAATCTTCAGTAATATTACCTCAAGATCCAAAGTAATCATAATTCTGGTTGGCATATAATATATACTTATATGAATGAAAAGGCCACTGGGAGTCCTACCAGGGATCACTGCACAATCCAAATGATGTGCCAGTACCTAAAGGAAAGATAGTTTTGTTGTGCTGCAATTTTTAATTGGATGCAATCTACATTCACTTTTAAGGTCGGAAAGTGGTAAACAATGTATGTAAGGCCTGTGGACCTAAGCGGCTAAATATATGGTCTATTCCGAATGCGTCTGGGCAGTAAAGTAACAAATTTAATTACATGTTTGAACTAATATTTTAATAAATGGGTTCAATTATTTAACTCCTGTGACAATTTCTGGGTGAGTATATTTGAAATTTTTGGAAATCTTCTTTATGTTAGAAGGCTTCAGTTCCAGTTTTTTCCACGGCGAATTTCGTCTCTAAAACATCATATATCCATCGTTGCTTGAATATGATCTGCTGTCTCAATTTTTGTCCCTCTTCTCTGGCCTTTTTGGGCAAAAATGTTATTACTTCTGGGTAGTAGTTCGTCTCTTATTAAGCCACTTTACTTTTCCTACTTTACAAACGCATCATACTAATTGGATATGAGCAGAAACTTGAGAAATTAAGTAGATTTGTTTGGAAATTAGAAAATGTGAGGTTACGGTTTTTAAGTCGCTTCTCCGATCTAGTAACTTCTCTGGTAACTTTTCAATTGTTTCTAAAAGGTGCGGTTACAATGTTATAAGTGGCTAGATGAATATCTGCCTGAAATGAACTATACATGAATGTTGTAACGAAGTTACTGGAGAAATCAGAACGCGGTCCTAAAGTTATAAAAGTCAAGTTCAATTAATTAGGGTTAACCGGAGGGTTAATGGGTGTAGGTTAATTTACGGCATGTTTGCCAGCTTTTAAAATGTTTGTATTTCCTTCAAATTCTGGTGAGCGACTGGCAATATTTAGCTAGAACCACACTTCGATACTTTGTTCTCATTGATATTTCCATATAAAAGATCTGAGGAGCAAAATTTCTAAAATTTGTTAGCCAGCCGTTGAAAAGTAAACATCGCCAATCCTAGAAGCAGAACTGTATATAAACAGACCGAAGTCCCGATCCTTGTAAGCCCCATTTTCACACATTCACATGCACGGGTCATAGCGATCGTTGGACCCACCCCACTCACATTAAATATACAGGGCTATAGCGATTTTTGAGTCCCATCTACACACACACATGCATACAGGCCATTACCATTGTTGGGCCACATTTTCACACACTCACATACACGCATCTTAGCGTTTTTTTGGACCCCTTCACACTCACATAAAATAAACAGGACTACAGAGGTTGTTGAGCCTCATTTTCACACATAACCAGACTAATGCGTTTGTTGTGCCCCATTGATACACATATGTACACGGCTTAGCGTTTGTTGGGCCCCATTTCCACTTACACATATATAACCAGACTAATGCGTTTGTTGTGCCCCATTGATACACATATGTACACGGCTTAGCGTTTGTTGGGCCCCATTTCCACTTACACATATATACCCGGCTTAGCGTTTGTTGGGACCCACTCATATAGGCAACACTGGTCAAAGCGTTTGTTGGGCCCCACACATATACATTTCACCGTCAACTGACCGAATTAGTTAAATTCCCGTACCCGTTCCCATCCAAGAAAAGCTGACCTTATATTTTTATTTAAATCACCGACCGTTAGAGTGACTCTCGTTATAAGCCATAAAAGCCCTAAACTGTTATACTTTTATAACCTTGTTGACATTGCATCTTGAAAATGGAGTTTTACCGCATTGAGTCTACTGCGTAACTTTTTCTCAATTCGCAACCAAAGAGCGAGCGCCCGGACATCCGTCCCCACTGTTTAAAAATCCCCCGATTTATACGACAAAAACTCTATTCCCTACTACGTGAAACACTTAGAGGGTGGCGCCCGAAATAATTTTATTACAAGCTTGGACATCAAAGGCGTTTACAACGTGAATATCAAGAAATCCCAAAAATACGGCTCATTGATGTTCAACGACTGAAGAAGAAGATGCAAAGTTTTTGGATGCAATGGTTCAAGAAATGCACATAGAAGCAGAGTTTGGTTCCTGCTACACGTTTGGTTCCTGGAATGGTGGTGTTAGTTAAAGAAGATGCCTTTTCTAAAGTGGCGTCTTGTTGTACTGGATGATTTGCTTCGTCGGATGGCGTGGTGAGAGCTGTAACCTTCCGGCCAGGAACTAGCGTCCTGTACTCTTTGCCCTATCAAGCGATGGCAACTGCGTGATTGTGAACGTCAACAATTGTTAACGCAATAAATCGAACACGTGCAAGCTCGAAACTGAAATCAAAAAAATCAAAGGGATTAATACAATATTGCACTAGTCTTTTCCTGCCAAACTAATAAAAATTGCCAGCAAAATATTTCCTACGAACTCAAAATTCTTAACAACCTCTCTCGTCGTTCTTTAAACCGCAGCATTGCGAACAAACCAAAGCGAAACGTTTTGAACGTACAGGCTGATTAATGCGCCTTTCTTGATTAAACTGGCCTCTGATGGCAAATTTCATACTCCCCCCAGGAACAATATTCTAAATGCTGCAATTCAGATGCCTAAACAAGTCCCAATTTTGAGTATCATTGTCAACTCAAATATTGTATGTTCGTGCTATGCCCTAATTTTACGAATAATAAAAATGATGGTCCTTTTCCCCTTCCAGCGTCCTATGCACCCATAAAAGCTGCTACGCCTTGTAAATCTTTTGTGCGAACGTTTATTATTCGAGTTTATGTTTGGAAACAGTGGGAAAAGGCACTTCTTTATGTAAATTGTAATATGTTTCGTATGCAAATACTGATATAGCGTTAAGTTGGACATTTTAAGAGGATTGAGCCTCGAAATTTATTCAGGAGAATTTCGCGTGCACACCGCATAAGCTCCTTGAAACTTGAGACTGGTCTATAAGCTTTTTAACCTTCTTAAGCAACAAAACATAATTTTAATATATTCCGCATTCTCCAATAGTTTAATGAACAACTCGCGGTAAATCTTCATCGAGTTACCACCGTCTGACTGGTTCAGCTCTCGAAAGTTCTTGTTGAAATATAATTATATCACTGCAGCGGATTATTTCATTAGGTTATATGGCGTCTTTAATGAAATTTGCAATCTTCCTACTTACATATTTGAAATTGAATGCGACTGGAACGGGTTTTGCGGTCGTGCCAGCTGCATCCTGAACTCCTACCTCAGATTAATAAAGTTCACTTTATGCGCGACGTATAAATTTATTTAATTAGGTAAGTGGTCTCTCAGGATTTTGTGCCAAACTAAAGCAGGCTCCTGGCTGCACAAAAGACTCTCTTGACTTCATAAATTTTTAAAACTTTTTCGGATTTCAATCGGTCCAATTTCACCCTCAATTTACACCGAACTTCCTCATGTAGTAGTTGTAAACGAATTGAGAGCTTTTGCAGGTTGCCTTTAATCAACAGTTTCCAGGAAGTTTGGGTCTGTCGGTATGGACACAAGAAGTTCATGTTCATTACAAAAATACTACTAGGGCAGGAATTTTTGCAGTCGATTCATAGACAGCAGGGGCCCAATCCTGATGAACATTTGCAACTAACCGAGATCATGTGCTGAGGCACACTCAGTTTCTCGACAACTAGATAATTTTTTTATTACTTACTTATTGGTATTATGCCTCAATACAATTTTGTGGGTGATTCCTTTGTTGTTGGATACCGAATTTAGCACTATTCCCGATAAAATTACCGAGCATACTAATTTATTCTGAAAAGGGCTCGGACGAAACACCTAGTTGATCTTTTAAGACATGTCGTTTACCACATGGGCAACTTATCTGTTGCATTCTTCAGAACTAATACCTACAATGACAAACTTAAAAACTGGTGAATTTTCAACAACAAAAAAAACGTATCAATTATTTGACTTACTGCTGGAAACACCTCAATGCAATGATTTTTGGGAAACCTCGTCGCCAAGAAACCTGGAGAACTTCTGCCATAAGTAAAGGTATTCAGCTCGAATTGCTTAATTTTATGAAATGTTCTTTTTTTACTAAATATTAAATGGATTAGAATGCAAAAAAAATAGGCTGCAATTTCTGGTAATCGTCCTCAAAGAGCCCCTGCTGATACATTCTTCAATATAAAATGTGAGATATTATCATCAATCAAAGTCAGCCATTATTCATGTGAACAATCAAAATTAGATAATAGCTTAACATTCGCCTCAATCGTTAACGTCTTGAAAATACAGCCTTACTGTCCTCAGATTCTTAAAGTTTAAATCATGAGTTTTGCTATTCACCCAGTAGTAGTAGTAGACTTCGGGGGCCGAAGCCTTGCGACTAGGCTTCGGCCCCCGAAGGCCCTTCTCACACTGCCCCGATCCAACCATCGCTACTCTGCCAAAGCCCTCATTTCCTCCATCAGTACACCCGTCCCTCTAATGAAGGTCCCGTCCCATCTTAGAGTTGTAAGCTCCTCTCGATGGAGGAACGCGGCTCCCAGTGTCCTGTGGCGCATTCGCGCCCACCTACAGCACACTCCCAGAAAGTGGTATGACGACTCTTTTCCTGCTCCTCAGTGGGTGCAGAGTAGACTGTCCACCATTCCTAGGAGGTGCATGTGTCTGTTTAGTCTCCAGGGGCTAGTGAGGACTCCTATGAGGTCTCCCAGGCACTGCTGTCTTCTTACAAGTAGTCGCGAGGCCTTGGATCTAACTGGGTTAGGGTAGATTTCCTTGGTGTGTCTACATGTTCCTGATTGTATCCAGTTTGTCCTTGTACTCTTCCATGCCCACTCATTTTGAATGTGAGAGACGTACCTATTGCTTACTCCTAGACATAACTCCGGTCCAGTAAAGCTCGTCTGGGAATCGAATCACGCTTAGCCGATTGATCGGGGCGCTCGTTTCCCTCAATGCCCGTAAGGCCAGGAACCCATCCCACAGTTACCCTTTTTGTTTCTGCCAGTGACTCTAGAGCATCTACACCATTTTCACATATAGTTTAGAAAGCATAATTTGTATTTTAGAAAACGTCACTTGGATTTCAGATATATCACTTGTATTCCAGAAATCATCACTTGTATTTCAGAATAGTAATTTTGATTTTAGAAATCGTCAGTTGTATTTCAGAATAGTCACTTGTATTTCAGAAAACTACAGTTGAATTTCAGAACAATCATTTAGATTTTAAAATATATCACTTGTATTTCAGAAGGCGTCACTTGTAGTTTAGAAGATATCACTTGAATTTCAGAAAATTGTTTTGGAAACAAAGTTTGTTAATTGCATTTGTGTGGAGTTCTTCAAAAAGGTAAGTACAGTGCAAAAGTGAAGGACTCAAAAACCACTTCAACTTTCTAAAAAATTGGACTTTATTCGCACAACTTAGCATTCCTCTTAATTCTGCCGTCTTAGAAATGGAAGATATACCAGTTGGAGTAAATTTTAAATTTCCCAAGAGTAAATTGTTGTCATTGTTAAATTTTATGTGTATATCAAGTATAATTTATACAATATAAAAAAGGAAACTCTGTTGTAGCTGCACCGCATGCTTTTTCAATCCCATTCTGAAGATGGTATGTAATTCATTCATTTTCTGAAATTTAAATGACGAGTTCTGAAATACATCTGAACTTTTCTGAAATACAAATGACTGATCTAAATATCAACTGATGGTTTCTAAAATATATGTGACGCTTCTAAATTTCAAATGATACTTTCTAAAATTCAACTGACTATTCTGAAATACAAGTGATGATTTCTGGAATACAAGTGATATATTTGAAATCCAAGTGACGTTTTCTAAAATACAAATGATGCTTCCGAAAATGGGAGTTTGCTGCGAAAAAGCTAAAGATCACTAAAAAAATTTGTTATTTGCATTTGTGTGGAGTTCTTCAAAACGGTAAGTACAGGGAGTTTCAAATTCGAGCCACATCATTGGGATCTCAGCAAACGGTAAGAGATACAGGGTCGGTTAAATTGGGACAAAGTTGAGCCTTTCGACTTTGTTATCTATTTCCTCTGTGGAGACCACCCGCCTGTCGTTGCAACCCATGGTGTGACCTGAAAGCTCATTGAACTTTATACAGGTTGTGGTCCTTAGGGTCCTTTTCGGCGGTGTATCTGTCGAGTCTGACTCGATTTCAAATCTTATCGTCCTGTGGTTGGACATTGAAATATCATCAGATACCCTACAGTTTTTTACTTCCTTGGCCATCCATTGCAATACGACCGTCACCTCTATCACCTCCTGTCGGATGCAATTAACGAAGGGCGGTTGGCTATATCTAGATTTTCCGATGCGATTACAAATGCAAAATTTTTACCTTTAGCATATCGCACTATATTTACCATATCTTCCGCTGGGGGAAGTCGCACGATGTTGTATGGAAGATATATACTACTTATAAGCATTTTAACTTTTTGCTGACTCACCCTAAATTCTACGATCGCTGTGATCAGTGCTGACATCTCTGCAGAGACAACAACGAGATGGGTAACTACGTGTTAAAAAAACAGTCCGATTCTGAACTGACAAAGACACTAGCGTTTCTTTTTCCCGCCTTTTTCATAATCTTTATCTTTGATGAGTTTTTTTGCAAAACTGTTGAAATTGCTACTATATTTGAGAAGAATCCTTGTTGAAAGGCCTTCTCGTTTTCGTGTTTATGCTAATAGGTAATATATTCATAAAAAAATACTTTTATGACTTCTATACCTACAACATAAAGCTACTGTTTAGGTGCTTATCCCTGAATTATAAATTATGGAAGCTTATCATCTTTCTTATGGCTGTTTGCACCAATTTTCTTAAGAAATAGGGGGAGTTAAGTAGAACTTGAGTTCTGATGATTACATTGAATTGGCATAACAATAACGTTATTTGGAGTTATCTGATAATATTCTTCCAAATACATGTACCTGGTGACACAGGCATTACTAGTCATGTAATATTAATAACAATGAATTAATAACTAAGAAGTACTGTTACTCCTGAAGAATAAATACCACTGCCCTTCTCTTAAATACATAAAGATGAAAAGGATACAAATCTCTGTATATATCACTAGGAAAAGAACTATGATGATATTTCTTTGAATTATCGGAATATAAATCTGCTTATGGAACTTGAAGGCACCAGTCTCATTTAGCGCAAGAATTGTCCAGGTGTATGTATTACAAGCTAACTGTTACATTATTAAACTAATACGAAACGTTAAACTAATAATTTTCCCAGAAGTCTGTGTCCTGTGGCCTTGTCCAGTCCCTATCACGGTGGTTGCCATTTAGTACATAGGTTCTTCAATTTGATTGCATATTGTAAGTCTACTATCTATACCGAGTTCAGGAATATCGTATATTACTACATATGCAGAAAACCGTTCATTTTCTTTTTATTCTTCCTTTTCCCTTTCTTAGATTCCTTGAATTCTTAATTTTTTCTTTTGTACCACCAAGGTATTCCAACTTTGCATACAGCTTTGATGATTGCTTCTGATACTAATTGTTTATGATCTGTACAGCTTAGCCAACTAAAGTTAATACTTTCTCTTATGACATGGCAACTCTTTCGACTGATGTTTGGTTCGTTTGCATTTAAATCCAGATATGACTCTAAAATAGTAACCGAGTGCCCCATTGCAATGGCCAAATTTTGGCTTGGATACAACAGCCGCTGTCATTTTTCAGACCATTCCTTGAAAGATATAAATACATTCTGAAGATCTACTGAGTTAGAGGCTAGATCTTGACAACAATAGGGACATCCGTTTAATTTAACTTTTATGCATTTAGGGATAAAACCCGCTACATATGCTACTGAAAACGTACTAGCTTGACCAGTTAAGACATCGTCAGTTATTTGGGCCGCTATTTCTTCAGTGTTGTCTATAGATATCTGGGTAGTTCCAGTAGCAGTATTTGCGACAAACGATTCCGTATCCCCTTCTCGTACATCTAAGAATGATTTTAATGTAGATAAGAGGAAGTGGTCATCTTCTTCACAATTGCCATTGACAGCTCTGTTAGTCAAGCCATTCAAGATTTGAGTTTTTAGACTGCTAATAAACTGTTTGGAGGTTGGATTATCACTGCATCCGTATCCACTTCTTATAGCGCCGAAGAATTTTTCAATACAGTCTTGTTGCGGTGACCTTAGTCCTCCTAGTGACTCCTTCATACTGTTAAGAGTTGTTAACCATCCGATTTGAGACGGAGGTTTTGATTCCTTGAGTTTTCCTTCTTTTGTTAAACGCCGGAAACGCCATGACTTCACCACGTCAAACGCTTTGTCCCAGTAAGCCATGTGGGGAGAATCCTCTGATATTAGACACTTCAATTCCTTACCAGAAGGAGCAAAGGTCCTACTTCCGTTGAAACTATCAAACAGTGTATCTACTTCTTAAATAAAATTAGCAGTGGCGATGACCCTTTGTTCAACAGCACCTAAAATATAATTTTTTTCATATTAAATATCCATAATTAGAAATAGATAACTTACCTGTACTGCTTAGAGAATACAAATATGCTGCAACTGTATGGCTCAGTACTTGTGCAGCAGCGCATACTTTCATTGTGTGCTACATGACAGGGTGAATGTGGTGTTCTTTGATTTTATGCATGGTTCTGAAAACATATGGACACTTTTTGTCCTCTTTGTAAGCTCGTCGTACGGCTCCAAATCTTGCCTCAATGACCATTTTGTTTCTCCGACAGAAACAAACATATTGTGCTTCCGGAATAAAGAGTATATACATTTTAATAAATGTGGTGGGTCGAAAAAGGTAAAAATCTTTTCTGAATTTATCTCGAAAAAGGGATGTTCGATCGATACACCTAATTGCTTCAAGCATTTTACATTTGAGACCCCCATATCACAAACTGTAGCCACAACATCGCAATTGGATGTTTTTGCAGCATGTATGACATCAAAAAGACACGTTTTTAATGCATCAGCATTACATCCATTGTTTGCAAAATAGTAAGCAACAGATTGCTCCCATTTCTCATATAATCCTATTAACATGAAAACTAATGGTTTGTTAGCTGGTTTGTTGGTTTTGGTTCCAATACAGTTCTCAAATACGGTGATTGCGTCAGCACCCACGTCATACTGCACGTTTTCTTTAATGTCCATTTCATCAAATACGACAATGCAACATCTGAAAAATAAAAAATATATACGTCTTGAAGGGGACATCTAATAGCACCATAACACATTAATTGCTCACTCTTGTCCTAAACCCTATATATGTATAATATTTCTTACTATGGCCGTCAAAACATTTGACAATAATTGTACTTGGCTATTTTTTCGACTAGTTATTCATAAAACCTTAAGTTTTTCTACATACCTCCAATTAGGACATATCAGAAAATAACATATAGTTCTGGCCTGAAAGATAATTGAAATTCAGCATAAAAACCGCAGAAATTTCATTATTGGAAATTGCATGAAAAGGTAGCAAATTTGAATATCACAGTTCATGGGTAAATACCAAAAACGTTTGTTTAATGGAAAAAAGCTGGACATACATGATCTGGACTAATCTGAAAAGATGTTTGTTAATTCCAACATGAAAGGGTATTTTGCTTAATAGACTAATTAGGGTTTTCTGGCTGGGTAATGCTACAAATTTCCTTAAAAGATTGTAGCATATTGGACCTCTTTTATACATAGGTAATGACATTACTTTATCTTCTAGAGTCCATCTTCTGCCAGTAGTACCTTTATTTCTTGCGCAGAGAATGTGCGCGAGCATAAAGTTGGAAGTAGTCAGAGATTGAAGATGTCTTTAACCACTCTCGAATCGGACAAATTTGAGAGTGCTTTTATGTCACTGGATCTTTTCTTGGATTGCTTTTTCACTTTTCTGAGCTGATCTTCTTTTCTTTCAATAATTTTGATTGTTGCTTTCTTGGGGATGCTGAGTGTTTGTTTAACCTCGCAATATCTCGATAGGCCTTTGCTTTTTTACTTTTACATTTTTGGCTTGACATTTCTGAAGAGTTTGGAACTGGCGAGTGGCATAAAAGAAAAGAATCGAATGCTGAAGTACTTTCTGAAGCGCTTAGTTGGGGGCTTTGATCCAAAGCAATGATGTTTACATTTTCAGAAGCTGGAAGTAATACTAACAATAACACGGTGAGTGTCTCGACCGGAGAATTTACAAAGAAGCAAGTTTCTCGGGTAATCGGTCAGAAACCGATTATGCTGACCGATTACCCGAGAAACTTGCTTCTTAATAACAATAACGTTAGTCGCGGTCTCGCCTGTAGTTGAGACTTGCATTAGTCTAGCACTAAAATAATATAATATATTAAAATTGCTTTATAATACCTGTACATATAGATTTTTTAAAATGTGGCAAATTTTTATAACACAATAACACTTACTTACCTGCTTTTACATCTTTGACAAAATATGTGGTGCTGTATTCATGGGATAGATTCGACTTGATTGAACCTTCACTTCCAATTTCCTCTGTGAGAGAAGTTGCCTCATCTGAGAGAGAACTGGCCTTATCTGTTGTCTTAAAAGTAGTTGGAGCATTGGCCATAGTCTCCATACTGATTTCCAAGACACCTTTTTCATGTTTTCCATCTTTCATTCTCATATAGTTTGCTACATTTGCATAAGATTCTTCACTAAAATGATTGTAGCAAAACCTGTCTGCTTTTCGAGCAGGTCCAAAAGCCGAATATCCTAATGAATCTTTCCATTTTTTACATCTAAAATATTATTGCTTATGAAAGTACTATAGCTACCAGATCTTCTAAATTGAATAACAGAAGTCAGTAGTGGCTACTTAAAAATAGGGGAGAACGACAACAAAGACATGAAAGAGAGGAACAGAATTTGAAATTGAAAAAATTAAGTAGGTAGTTAGTTATTGCCTCGACTTTGTCTAAGTAAACAACACCAGTAAAATTAAAAACATGTAGATCATGCCATCAGTCGTACTATTAAAATATTATGCTGATGAGTTTGATGATGAGGGCGTTATTTTGTGCTTATAATAAGTGTAACTTGAGCAAAAGTGGGAAACCTTAAGGGTTTACATAGAGGCGAGAGATGAGTTGCATACCATGTCAAAAGGGAAAAACACCCGCCCAAATCGGGAAAGTATCAGCACTGACCACTAAACTGATCAACATTTTACACGCTACAAAAGCCCCAAAGTGTTGTACCACTTACTTTTCTATGTTTGATGGGAAAACATGTAGTCGTCCTACATCATCCTCAGAGAGGCCGCAAATATAGCATAACCTTCTACTCATGGCCACAATATTTTTTCTATTCTTCGACCTATATAGTTGTTGTCTCCGCTGTTTTTTGTTTTCTTGACTGACTATTAGCAAAATTAATAAAATATTTAAGAACAGAAACGAGGAAAGGAAATAATATAAATTAGCAGCGTGACAAAAGCCGGACAAGGGCCCAAAATTAACGGTTTCCTAGAGAATTCTAAAATTCTGCTGTAAAATTGTTTCGAGTCGCTGTTATATTGGTATCTTTATTCAACTCGACATTGAACAAAGAAACCAATTACGAACTTTCAAAAATGTCACATGACAGCATTGATACTTTTGCGGTGAAAGTAGCGCCTCTATGAAAACTTACCGAAAAGTGGAACAAAGATCGTATTATAACTGTTACTTTCGTTTAAAACAAGACAGATAATAAAATTTAATTAAGACAAAAATGTCTATCTTTTTACTCATCTCGTTGTTGTCTCTGATCTCTGAATTCCAGGTTAGTCAGATGCGTCACCTGAAGATCCTTGATTTGCCCCTGATAGAAATAAAGTTCTTGAATTGATCCTATCACCCCTGTATTTCCGGCCGTTACGCTGACCAGCTCAGCTGTAACGTCCAGGCTATGTTGGAGGTTTATTTGACTTACCCGGACCATTGCGAACAAAAGTTGGGGGAGACTTCCTTTCTAGTTCTTCTGTTCTGGCGACGGTGTCACCTTCTCCGTCGATAGGACAGGACTGGTGGCTCTTCCCCGAACAGTCACCTTCCAAACTCGGATGGTGATAAGCTCCTAGAACAAGAGCCACCCTGCCGCCCCCAGACGGTTGGCAACCTCCTTGCTAACCCTAAAGGTCAGGCCCCAGTTACCTGTTTTGCCCCCTAAAAAAACGTGTTAAGTTTGCGACCCATATTTTCCACATTTGAAACAAAAACAGCGCTCGATTCAATTCCAATTTTCCCCATAGAATTGAGATAATAAACCTACAGAAATTACGCCGTAAATTAAATGAATGAATTGATTTTAATTAATTCTTCGAAAACATTGGGAAATATACTGCACCCACACGTACAATTTATTTTAAATTTTAAATTAGAGGGTAAGTTTCCAATTTTATAATATCGCTGGATTCGATAATAATTGCTTTTCGTGCTATGATCGAACGTTACAAATATAGATTCCATCAGATATTAATCGCGTTTTTCTATCGGCTAACCGAACTTTTGGGGAGTTTACCCAAACATTTGCACAACATGAGGCATTATTATATCGGGAAACAAACTGAAATAAACTTGTTTACCGTTGGCCTTGGCCGTTCACATTCATCATTCAAACTTCTCCCCAATTCGCCCCCGAGATACGTATCTTATTTAAATACGTAACCTTGGATGTATGTTCGCGAGATGGATTACTTAATAACCTATTTAAAATTTGGATGACAAGAAGTGAGTAACACATCCGTGAAGTTGGGGTTCGTTGATAACGACCTATTAAAGCCGCGACATTTACCAACTCCAAAACTTTCCCTTTATCGTACATCTTCGTTTCGTGGCCCCGGGATTTATAAAGGAGATTAAGTTAAATTGTGAATTCGAGTGTTGGTTTAGTTAATGAGAATTTTTAAATATTTAGATTGTTCATTATGTTTGTTCAACACAAAAAACGGCCATTTTCACATAATCGCAATCATAAAATCACGGTTTCTACTCCCACATGGAAACTTTCTATTTGGTCAACAGTTTACGGAATGGATAAGTAGGCAATCGCAGCTACCTGAAGTGCTAACTTTGAGATATGAAATAGACTAATCAGATCAAATCCTCTCTATGAAATATGAAATAGAACATTCATGGGCAACTCTAGCCTTGTTTAAATTTTGTGCTGTCTTATCAAATTTTCAAGAAACTTGGCTTGATAAGACGAGCCAGCATGAGTTAAGACGAGACATGTCTTCATTTGTTCTCAGTCATTTTTAATCGATTTTGGCCTTAATTATAACCAGCATTTTTTAGATGTTTCATATAAACTTAAAATTTGCATTCTTAAACTATCGGAATCATTTTTAAACGACTTTGGCTTTAACTCTTACTAAAATGTCTCAAGAAGATTCATATTTGCTATTTTAGACGCAAAACAACAAAATTGCATTTTGAACCGAACTTCATTTATCTTAATCCAAATACTTAATTTTAGCATAAACGAAAGTCAGTTGCCTTAGGTTTTGCCTGATTTTGTCCTAAAATTGAGTTATACTATTCCAAAATAATAAAAGTGTGCATTTTTAGGCAATGTGGGTCATTTGTAACTGATTTTATTCCTAATTATAACCTTAATTTCTCCATATTCTCCACATTTGAATTTTTTTATTTCTTTGTATTTTTTTAATAATTTTGGCTCTACTCAAAATTTCAAGTTTTGAACCAATTTTCCAATATCAATTAAATGATTTCTGTCGGAGTTTGTCTTAAAGTTGAGTTAGCTAATACAAAAACATAAAAATTTGCTTTTTTAGGCGATGTGAGTAATTTTTAGTTGATTGTAGACCTAATTCTAATCTGCATTTTTCCAATAAATTAAAGTTTAAATTTTCAGACGCTTTAAGTACTTTCTTAGAGATTTGGCTCTATTAGTAGTTAACCCGAATTTTTCCAATACTAAATTATAATTTTTTATTTTTTTGCACTCATATGTTCAACGATTTTTCCAGTTGACTTCCAAACTTGCACATTTTTAGACAATTTGATCTAATTCTTATCGATTTTTTGGCCATAATCCTATCTTCATCTTCCTACAAGCTCCACATTGGTTGGTTTTGGCCTTAATCCTAACCTGAATTTCCCAGTAGAATTTTTCCATATCAATTTTTAACAGATTTTAGCCTTAATTCTAATAATAATTTCTACAAAAGCTCCACTTTTGCATATTTTTGATTCCTGTGGATTTGTTTTTAGCGATTGTTGCGGAATCGTAACCACAATTATTGCCACAAATTTGCCATTTTAAACGCTTTGAGTAATTTTTAACCGATTTTGCCTTTAATAATTTCCTGTATTTTTCAAAGAATTCCAAACTTGCATTTTTTGACACTTTAAGACATCATTTATCGATTTTTTGGCTCTAATTCTATATTAATTTTTAACAAACTGCATAACTTGTCAACAACCAAAACTGAACGAATTTTTCGGCGTTGAAAATAATTTTTTACCTGGTATGGCCCTAATCCTAACTTAAGTTTTCAGAAACTTGTAATTTACATTTTTAACCAGTAAGTATTAAGTATTAACGTTTTAACCAGTAATCATGATTTGAATTTTTCTAAAAAAATACCTAATTTGCATTTTGAGCCAAGTTTATTTATTTTAGACCTCAAATGTAATTTTACAAAAAAACAACAAATTGGATGAATTGAACCTAATTTTGCCTTAAGGTTGAGTTTACACAAAAGCATAAAAACAAAAAAAATTAGATGATTTGGACCTACTTCTTTTCTATTGTTTATTTTATACATAAGCATACAAATTTCCATTTTTAAATATGGATGATTCATAATTAATTTTAAACTTAATTTGAGCCTGAGTCTTTCCAAATATTCCAAATTTGCATTTTTAGACGCTTTCTTAATCGATATTGGTTTAGTCAGAACCTCAATTAGAATAAGTTCTAACAAATAAATCTAAAAGTCTAAAAATTTGCATTTTAAGAGTTTTAAAGTATGTTTAAAAGTGGTAGACAATGATGTACAGTGAGTTTCATTAACTTTGATAACATTTTGATCAGCTGTAACTTTTTTGTTTTTAAATATATCGGAATGAAGCAAAAACCATACTGCATAGTTCAGTAGCAAATTTTTTTTTAATGGAAGAAAGAAACAAAAGACCAATGATTTCGAGAGATCTTAACCTAACTTAAACTTTTTCTTAATGGAACGCCATGTATGTTATTGGTTATTGGATTCTACTCAAAATTCCAAGTATATCTTATAAAGCATACCCTATAGCCATCTTCAACTGTTTTCGCAAACATTCAATAATAAATCAAAAAAAGTAAATTTGAGCGGTAGTATTATACAAATAGATTTACAAACGTGTAAAGTTATCGTAAAAATTGTTCTAATTGTCTGCCATTTTCCTCAACACAACCACATTCCTCCAAACAAATATTTGCCTATAGGTCAGTTAAAAAATTTCAGAAGTCGTAGGGTTAAAGACGAACAAAATAAAGTGACCGTACTAGGATTTTTTAAAGTAGATCTAAATGTTCTCAGGAACTACCGGTCTCACGCCGTTCAGTTGACAGAGTTTTAAAGAAATACCAATATAAAGTATAAAAGTTTTGATAAACCCAGAAACTAAGCGACAAGCAGTGCCAGAGAAGGCTAATTTTGTATGTATTAGGATGGAAGCTAATTGATATGTATTAGGATGGGAGTGGCAAGGATGATGGGGCAGCAAGATGCTGATCCGCCTCACAGCGTAATTCAAGTTGAAAACTAGCTTAATGTAGAATATCCCATTGGTTGGATAGGAAAATGAGGAACAATTCCGTGGCCACCAAACAGTCCAGACTTGATAGTAGGTAATGGATTTTTTCTTTTGGGGTTACGTTTTTCAGTATGCCTAAAAAAGAGAGGAGACGTGCCCGTACATAATTTCAGACTTATATTAGACAACGAAAACTAAACACTGGTAAATTCTGTACAGAAAATGTGTGGGTACCTAAACATTTTCGGTGTGCCTTAAAATTAGAGGGCACGTGGACGTGCCCGTACATTTTTAAGACTTATATAAGACAACGAAAACTAAACACTGCTAAATTCTGTACAGGAAATGTGTGGGCACGTAAACATTTTCGGTATGCCTAAAAATGAGAGGAGACGTGCCCGTACATAATTTCAGACTTATAATAGAAAACGAAAACTAAACACTTCTAAATTCTGTACAGAAAATGTGTGGGCACCTAAACATTTTCGGTGTGCCTAAAAATTCGAGGGCACGTGGACGTGCCCGTACATTTTCAGACTTATATAAGACAACGAAAACTAAACACAGCTAAATTCTCTACAGGAAATGTGTGGGCACGTAAACATTCTCGGTATGCCTAAAAATGAGAGGGCACGTAGACGTGCCCGTATATTTTCAGAGTTATATTAGACAACGATAAATAATCACTGCTAAATTCTGTGCAGAAAATGTGTGGGCACGTTACGTTTACGTGCCCACACATTTTCGGTAGCCTAAAAATAAGACGGCACGTAGACGTGCCCGTACATTTTCAGACTTATGTGTGATTACGTGTGTGTCCACGTAATGTAAAGTAACGTGCCCACACATTTTCGGTATGCCTAAAAATGAGAGGGCACCTAGACGTGCCCTAAATTTTCAGACTTATATTAGACAACGAAAACTAAACACTGCTAAATTCTGTACGGAAACTGTACGTTTGAAAATATAGTGTATAAAACACCATGCGATACCACTGAAGAGCTCAGCCAAAGAATCATCTTTGAATTTAATGAGATGAAGGAAAATTCAGAAATGTTACTAAACGTAGTAAATCATACAATTAGAGTGTATGAAAAATGTGTTGAGGAAAATGGAAGACAAGTAGAGCAATTGTTATGATAATTTGACATGTTTAATTAACTATTTGTTTAATACCACCACTCAAATTTACTGTGTTTTGTATTTATTGTTTTATGTTTATGGTCTACTTATACGGACGCCATTTTCGCAGAAACAGTTGAAGATAGGTTTAGAGTAAGTATGCTTCATGAAATATACTTAGAATTTTCAGTAGAATCCAAATATACAGGTTCCATTAAAAAAAATATAAATAAAGTTAAGATCTCTCAAAATCATTTCTTATTCTTTTGTTTTTTTCTTCCAATAGGAAAAAACTTGCTCAGTTAGCGCAATATGGTTTTTGCTTCATTCCGATATGTTTAAAAACAAAAAGTTACAGCTGATCAAAACGTTATCAAAGATAATGAAACGCACTGTACTATTAAGCGAAATATCATGGGCTTCTATTGTCTTTAGTGAGTTCTTTACACGACGTTCCGAGCAGTGGAATTTCTACTCGTTTTTAAGTGAAACTGAGCATTAAGCTCGAGGCTACTTGCTTATATACTAACACAGCCAACCGCGCCTACCATTCCTATAGCCTTCCATTCCAGTCGCGCGTCGAGCGACCAGCACTCGTCAGCCGTATCAACGGATGCCACACCGAAGAGACGTCGCCACTTGGTTTACTAAAGACGCCCTCATTGCTTCCAATGGAGATTGCTATCTTAAACTTTCGTTTACACTTAAATTTACACTTTTAGACGCTTATGAAAACAAATTTTTGCCCTAAACATGATCTGACTTATTCCAAAAATAATAAATTTGTATTTTACACGTACCAGTGGGTTAAAGTGCTACTTTCAACTAGCAAATGTGTGGGACAAGGGAAAAGGTGAAGACATACATAAAGCGACTTTTACATAAATGAATATAAATTCTGGGCGCTCAACAAAAAAAAAAATATGACGTAAAATAAGAAAAATTTGCATTTTTGGACAATGTGGACTGGTTTGATTACTAACTCTAACCTGAATTACTCTAAAAGCTCCAAATAAGGGTCAATTTTTAAAAGATTTTGACCATTTTAACCAGAGTTTCTTCAAACATTCCAAATTAGTAAATACTTTTAGCAAGCCATTCCAATCAAAGGCTCTTTCCAGATCCAATTCAGCCGGCTCACATTTTCTCTTGGCTCTCATAGACACAATCGTTAAACATGACAACAATTTCAACAGGAAGAAGTAAATTTTGTGTGGTGCAGACTGGAACCGAGTTCTACGACATAGTTCAAATGGGCCGAAACTCCTCGTTAGTACCACCCCCACCTCAGCTGTCACGGTGACATGCGTTTCCCACCAAAACTGAGAAGTTGTCATGTAACTTAACCACAAATAAACAAAAAAAAAGTTTCCACATATGGAAAAACAATTATAAAATATTGACCATGTAATCCTGTCTATTTGGGTTTAAGAAATATGTGTAAAAAAAATTAATCTGTAGTCCCGTACAAATGTGTAATTTTAAAACAATGTTTAACATCATTTTCTGTGAAATGTCCTAATATAGACCAAGACTAGAGTGCCCCCTACTGGTAATGCAGAGCTGTGACTTTCATCAGAAACAGTCTGGAAGTAAGTCAAAGATAAAACAGTTTGTTTGTCTAGTAATGTAGTTCCTCCCCTTTCCCTCTCTATTGCAGCCCTGAAGAAGTCAATAAACCATTGCCGAAAGCTCGGTTAGCTGAAAAGTTTCTTTTCTTAACGCCCTGACCGAACACCTGAGAAAATCCTTTCCACATTTAATTGAAGAGTGGCTTCACCTTCATTTTAGAAGAGCAACGAATCTCATGACAATGTTAGCGGTGATCATTGTTCTTTTCTTGGTGAAGAGGCTTCGAAGTTCAAAAGTGGAGAAAACTAATCAGTGCACTAATTAAGTAAATATTTTTACTGATTATAGGTATTTTAAACCACCATTGTTGAATACAATATTTATAAATAAATTTGAGACAACCGCGAGCCATTTATAGGTACTCATCATTTACGGTATTTTTGGCAACATTTCAATTTTGGCGCATTTATCTATATTTAAAAATAAAATCATGAATGATGTCTATCCGCCCATTTACGTGGGAACTTATCTCATATTAGAATACATCGCATTTAATATATATTTTATAAACTCGCAAATCCGCAATACAATCAAGACGTTATTGACTTTTTTTACGTATTTTTTTATGGTGTGTGTGGCTTTTTAAAATAAAATCAATTCGCACAAAAGTTAGCCGTAAGACGTTTTCAATCTCTGAGCAGCAATTTCGGCAAAATTGAAATATATTCCCACCATGGCTCCAAACATTTATTACCTGTTATCGTCCTCCATGCACCAATATAGAAATGTATTTTATTTAACCGCCCTGTCGGAAGCCATTCCCCGGAATGGGAAGGTGCGAGCCAAGATTGGCAAAAACAATAAACCGAACTCAATGGTGGCTCAAACGTCCCTTTGTATTATCCGACACTATAATTCACTTAGACTTAGAGAAACTCTTTTATTTGATCGTAGAGCAAAGAGCAACGAGGCCGGTGGCATGGGAATTTATGGCCAGTTCAAACAGCGTAGTGTCGAATGGAAAAAGTGGATGACAGTTTTGTTTTTTTTTACATATACGTAACTACGATGTAGATGCAGACAATGGTGTAATTTGTGCTTTAAGCTAGGGGAAGTGTTAAAAAAGGGAGAACAATAATATCTTTCCTAATGTGCATCTATCCTAATGCCAGAATCACGCATGTCAACGATGTTATTCTCATCAATTGTTTTATTCGTTATATTTTCTTTGTTGTTGATGTTTTCAAAATATATTTTAATTATTAACATTTCAATAATACGGTGCAGGGAAATTGGGACAAGGCAGCCAAATTACAACTACCTCTTTGACGACGTTTCGTTTAATTTCATTTAAACATTATCTGGACTACAATCTAAAGTGTTTTCCGGGCTCAATGGAATTTCTTCCTGACGTTTCGTCTAAGCTGAGGCAGCATTATCAAAGACGATGAGGCAATAGGCGAAGTGATCTCCGGTGCTTCCTGACGCTGAATGATTTGACTGTGGTGAGCTCCGTGGTATTTATTCCACCATTATCGCGCAGCAGTGTAGGGACTGAGGTGGGGGTAGTGGTGGCGCGGGGCTTCCGAAGCTAGAACTCGCTTCCAGTCCGCATTTAGTAACGTAATTTGCTCTTTTCCTGTTGAAATTGTTGTTGTGTTTAATGGCCTCTTTCGTTAGTCTCGTATAGAAACGCTGTGATTGATTGAATCGGTCTCAAAATAAGAGATATCCACCATGTTGAAAAGGATGTCGTAACCTTAGGAGAGAGCTTGTTCTGCTACTGCTGACTTTACTCGTGTTTGTCCCCGGCTGCGACACCTCTTGTGTTCCGTAATCCTCGTGCTGAAACTGCGTTTTGTGGTGCCAACGTAACCGCGCCACAGCTGCATAGAACTCGGCAAACTCCGGGTGCCGATAGAGGATCTCTGCGGTCTTTGTTCGATCTCAAGCTCTGTTGTATGGTACGAGTGGGTTTAAAGACAATTTTAACACTGTGTTTTCTTCATCTTCTCATGTTGTTTCTTCCTAGCGCTCTAGATTTCTTGGACGGACGGCCCTATCGAACTCGTGCCTGCTGTATCCTTTCCAACCAAAAGATCATTCCAGGTGCTTCATTTCCCGTTCCAATTCAGAGAGCTCACAAATTTAAAAAAAATATAACTAAAATGTGCTTCACAGATATCTTGTTTCCATTTTTTTTCTATTTTATATTTTTTGTATTAAAAAAATTACCTTTTAAGAGTAAATTAATTCTATTTTTAATAAATATTCATCAGCTCTCTTCAACTGTTTTTTTTTTAAATATACAAATGGAACAAAAAAATTAAAAAGGGTGCCCCACATAAGACTGAACTGCAAAGTTGCTCAATAATTAGCAAACCAGTTTTTAATGAAATTGAGGTTTAAATGGGCCGTTATTTGAAATCGAAATTATGAGGTTCTAACATAGGGGTCAGAAGAAAAAAAATATTTCTTATGTAACTTGCTGATTGAACACTACCTACACCCGATTTATACTTAATTATTTTCTATTTTTAGTGTTGCTTACATAAAAAGGCTCAGAGTTTTGTGAACATGTGCCAATGTTTTTTACACGTTTATTTAACGTCATTGGCTTGATTCTATCACGTATTTATCAGAAAGATTTATGGCATCGAAAATGACGTGCCATAGATAAGAAATATATTCCCAGAAAATATTTTTGTTTTTAATTAAACACCACTGGGACGATCTGAAATCGTTGTAGCCTATGTATGTGGTTTTAGCATTTCGTCGGGGGGTCTACCTTGGGCTCATCAGTAAAGCGTGGTAGATCCGTGCCTTATACGCCGGGGTGAGAGTTCATAGTTGGAACTTGTATTTGAAGGCAAATTTGGCGCAGGAAAGGCGGTGTGATGTTATGAAGAATTTCGACTAATTCTGCCACCTGTGAGTCAGTGGGTGAAGTTTCGGAGCTGCCACCTATGAGTCGGTGAATGAAGTTCCGCCCCAGTGACAGCGGGGACAGAGAATGTATGATTGGAGAGAAGCGAGGCTTTTTTTGCAAACTGAGTGTGCGAAGTTGTGTTGCTGTTGCCTGAGCGAGATGAGTGATGAAGGATGCGCCAGTGTTGCCAAAAGTCGTACCAGAAGCTGACATGTGCGAGATTATTCAGCGTTGCAGTGAGTGAAGAGAGAGTTTGCTGGATGCTGCGTGCGGTGGATATGAGAGAGATATCTGGTAGTCTTGTGGTGTTGAAGGAATCTTTTTTTCGTCCTTGTGCTCGGAAGACTACGTGTTGCTTTTGTCGAGGGTCACCAATTATGCCGTGGAATAACACCGTGCCATAGATGGGAAATGTATTCCCAGAAAAGTTGTTTTGGTATTCAGGAAAACACCACAGGTGTGACCTGAGATCGTTATAGCCTATGTATGTTGTGTTTAGCGTTTTATACCGTTTTACACCTGCTTTATACGCCGGGGTAAGAGTGCACAGTTAGAACTTGTATTTGAAGATAAGTTCAGCGCAGGAAAATTTCAGGTGAAATACACGTGATAATTTTAAGATAACATGTCAGTCACATTAATGCAGTTTAATATTGTTCTTTCATTAGACACCGGTGTTTGTGATTGCCGCCAATTTAGGCAGCAATCATTACGTTATCTTCACGTCATCGGTGACTTCCTGGTCGGCTGGGTAGTAAGAACGCAGGCTGTGGCTTTGTGAACGTCACTCCAGTTATTAGTTCAGGTTACTTCAGATTTGTTCAAATTAATTCAGGTTAGTTCAAGTTAGGCGGCAGCTTCAAATTAGCGCTTATAGGTTGATTAATAAATCTTCACATCAAAGTTAGGAGTTTTATGACTTTTCAGTTTCAAAACATCAATCGCCTTGGCAGCTATATCTTACTTTTGATTCAGTTCTTTTTTAACTTTGCCTTGAAAATCTTCAATTTTTTCATTTATTTGATGAATTTCTCTCTCTTTGTTCTTAATTATTTTCTTCCATCAACTCTATCGTCCAAAAGTCTTTGATGATTATTCCGTCGAGGGTAGTCTTAACCACTTTGAGATTGTTACTCAATCAAGGATCACTTCGAGGCGATTTTCCAGATTTCTCTTTGCCTTCATTCATTTTTTAAGATGAGAGTTTGGTATAGAATTGCAAAAACTTAACACCAAGCATCTGAAACTCGAAATACAATCATTTTTTCTAGTACTGGAGAAGTACAAAATGTTGTTTGAAATGTTGTTGAAAAAAAGGAAGGGTACAATTTGGTCTTTGTAGAAAATTGTTTTTTTATTTGAAAAAAAAAATAGTAAACTGTTTTACAGAAAAATAATTGTATCAGAATAGAGGAAAGAAGTTTGTAGAAAGATTAAAAGTTTTTTTCTATTTTTAAAATATCTACAAAAAGCCCACCACTCACAATATATAAATAAAATCTCCAAAAATTGTTTCACTTTCCACATGAGCCATCATTTCATGTATAACTTATTTTATATTTATTGTAACCATTGTGGCTGCAGTGGGGGGGGGGGAGGGGGTTTCAGCTGATATTTTTGAACATATTTTATTATGTCTAATTTAAAGCGCTTCTCCGCTTGCGTGCTCTTTCTCTATCAATAGGTAAAGCATTTTCTAGGTTTTTTTTTATAATTATCGATTTGTTTCGCTTTTGATCCCACTTTTGATATCAATCTATAAAGGGTACCAATCAACACTTCTCTAAATGCTTCTAATGTTTAAAATCATGTCATTTTGGCCTTTGGCATTGACAGCTACATCTTACTTTTTATTTAGTTTTTATTACACTAAATAACGACGACGTCGCGTCGGAATGCGTACGCTGGTTTTCCCATTGGCTGTGCAGCATCGTGACTGATCAATAGTATGCATCGCTCGATATGATTGGTTGATGTCTGCATAACAGCCTTCGTTCACCCGGCTGAAAGCGAGTTAAAGTACAGCTTTCGTACCCCCCGGGGGGGGGGGGGGAGGGGGGGCGTAAGTCCAATAAGTCAGCCAGTTGGCTGAAAGTTTAATAGAGTATTTGTTTTGGTTGAAATATCAAAGGATAGAGTTGATAGAGTTAAACTCGATGTAAAACAGTCCTGCCAGTCATAAACACAATGCTTGTGAGACATCGAATCAAGCTGCAGTAGTTGAGAATAAAACGTCATAGTTTTCAGATTGTCTACTCTGATGAGTTTGGTAATGAAGTCTGACCGCTCATAGCTCACACCAAGTTGCAATACCCTAACGAGCTAGAGTGAGACGGGTTCATGTCCAGAGCGCTCAGATTGTGTAATTACCGAACTCAACTACATAGAGAAGTAAAATAAAAAGCTCAGCTAATAAAAGTTTAGAATATTATACCTTAATTAGTTGCCAGTCATATCCTTCGCTATTATGTCAGCGTCCACGAGCACGTCTCTTAAAAGATTATATACATTCTAGACCTGCAATATTAAAGTAAGAAGGTCATTCAAAGTTTGCTTCATTATAAAACGTAATCTCCATCAAGAATTTACGGCGCGCTATTAAAGTTCTGACATGTAATTTAGCTCTAGAGCTCCGATGATAGCTTATGGATAACATATAAAGGAGATGTATTTTAAATGTCCAACTGGCAAGTTCACTTGTTGTTTGTGATTACGTCATTGATATCTTAATTGTATTTTTCTGGAGAAGGTATGCTAATCATCTACTATTAAAAACAAACCTAGCCTCGACTCACGTGCGAAACAGACAACGAAATGATAAGGAGAATCTAAAGTGAGAGAGGGGAGTGACAAAAATCGTAAATTGGCAGGATTTTTAAATTTGAATAAGTTTTTCATAAGGTTAACTAACGAAATCATGCACCATGTGAATAGTAGAAAATATAAGAGGGACCTTTCTCAAGCCAACCCGTGGTAAACCCAAGAGGGCCCATGCTCCTCCTCCTCTCCAAAACCTTGTTAAAAACAAAATGATGTTTTACACAATGTCAATAGTAGGGAATATAGGGGATACTCATCCTTCTCTTTTGAAAACCCAAGAGACAGAACGCACCCCCTCCTCTCTGACAAAAATTATAAAAGCACTCTCTCCTCCTCCAAAGCACATAAATTCCCCTCCGTTTTTTATAGGTCAAACGTTACAAATATATCTAAATGTGAAAAACAAATCTTACACCATGTCAATAGTAGGGAATATTGAGAGATCTTGCTCCTCCTCCTTCTTCAGAAACCCAAGAGAGCACACGCCTCTCCCCTTCCCTTCCGAAAACTAAAAAAGGCACACCCTCCTCCTCCAAAGCCTCCTTCTTTGCCTTTTCTTCGGTCAATTTTCTCCAAGTTTTTCTAAATGTAAAAAACTTCTGAAAAACGAAACGAAATTTTACACCATTTAGTTATATGGAATATAGAGGAATCCTTCTCCTCCTCTTTTGAGAATCCAAAAGAGCGCATGCTCCTCCTCCTTTCTTCTAAAAATAAAAAAATACACACTCTCCTTCTCCAAAACGCAAAAAACCTATTCCGTAAATGTAAAAAAATTGTGAAAAACAAAATAAAATTCTACACTATGTCAATGGTAACTTTGACATAGTGTAGAATCAGTAATCTTTCCCCTCTTCCTCATTCGGAAAAACCACGACAATCCACGCCCCTCCTACTCTCATTAAGAAAAAGCAGTCCATCCTACTTCAAAGCGCATAGGTTATCCGCTTTTTCTTCGGTCAATATTTTGCAAACTTTCCTAAATTTGAAAAACCTGTGAAAAACAAAACAAAATATTATTCAATGTTAATAGTAGGGAATATAGGGGATCTTCCCCGTTCTCCTCCTTCGAAGACCCAAGAGAACGCGTTCCTCCTCCTCCCCTTCAAAAATTAAAAAAAAACACACTGTCTTTCTTGAAAGAGCATAACACCTTCTCCGCTTTTTCTTCAGTCAATTAGTACCAATTTTATCTAAATGTGGAAAACTTGCAAAAAGCGAAACCAATTATTACACTATGTCAATGTAAGGGAATATAAGGAGATCTTATTTGTCTTCCTCCTTTGAAAAAGCCAAGAGTACGCACGCTCCTCCATCCTCTTCTTCAAAAATAAAAAAGCTGTCCCTTCTTCTCCAAAGCGCTTAGGTTATCCGAGTTTCCTTCGGTCGATATGTTTCAAACTTTCCTAAATATTAAAAATTTGTGAAAAACAAAAGGAAATATTACACCATGTCAATAGTAGGAAATATAGAAGAATCTTCCTCGTCCTTCTCTTCCGAAGACTCAAGAGAACGCGCTCCTCATCCTCCACCTTCGAAAAGAACTGACGCTCCTCCTCCTAACCTATAAAAATTAAAAAGACACACTCTCTTGCTCCAAAGTGCATAAAACCCTCTCCGCTTTTTCTTCGGGAAATATGCTTCATATTTTTCTAAATGTGAAATACTTGTGAAAACAAAACAAAATTCTACACCGTGTCAATAGTAGGAAATATTGGGAAATCTTCTTCATTCAAATAAAAAAAGCACATCTTTTTCTTCCAAAAAGCGAAAAAATCTCGTCTGCTTTTTTCGACCAATATAATTAAAATCTTTCTAAATGTAAAAAATTTGTGGAAAAGCAAAACGAAATCTTACGCACCATATCAATTATAGGGAATACGAGAAAGTCTTCCCCTTCCCCCTTCGAAAATCCAAGAGGGCGCATTCTCATTTTCTTACTTCCAAACAATTTAAAAAAAAAAAACACTTTTTCCTCCAAAGAGCATAAAACCTACTCCGCTTTTTCTTCGGTCAATATGCATTTCTAAATGTGAACAACAAAGCAAAATCCTAGACCATGTCAATAGCAGGGTATATAGGGAAATCTTCCTTCTCCTACTTCGAAGAACCAAGAAAGCGTACGCTTCTCCTCCTCCCCTCCTCCCCTCTAAAAATTTAAAAAAGCACACCTTCTTCCTCTAAGGGCGACTTTTACAAGTTCAAGTAAAACTTCAGATTGAAGATTAAACACCAGACTTGATGTACATTGGATTGTTTACCTTACTGATAAACAATGCAATGTAGGTTATATCTGGAGTTTTATCTTCAATCTGAAGTTTTACTTGAACTTGTAAAAGTCACCCTAAAGGGCATTAAACCTTCTCCGCTTTTTCTTCAGTCGATAAGCTCTAACTTTTTTTTAATGCGTAAAACTTGTGAAAAGCAAAACGAAATCCTACACCATGTCAATAATAGGGAATATAGGGTAGTTTTCCTTCAAATATTCAAAAGAATGCCAGCTCCTCTTCTTCCCCCCATAAAGATAATAAAATTGCACCCTCCTCCTCCAAGGACCATAAAAGCTTTTCCATTTTTTCTTACCTCGATATGCTCCAAATTACTCTAAACGAAAAAACCAAATCATACTCCATGTCAGTAGTAAGGAATATAGGGTGATCTTCTTCCTCCTTCTCCCTCGAAAACCCAAGAGAGAAAAAGCTCCTTGTCCTTTCCTCCAAAAGTTAAAAAAGCACCATCACCATTCTCCTCCAAAGCCCATAAAATTTTCTGCACTTTTACTTCAGTCAATATACTCCAAATTTTTCTAAATGTAAAAAAGTAACAGAAGCTTACGCCATGCCAACAGGAATATAGAAAATCTTCCTCCACCTCCTGCTCCACTTCGACTCTAAAAATAATAAAGCGCACCCTCCTCCACCAAACCGCATAAAACTTTCTTCGCTTTTTCTTCAATAAATATGCTCCGAATTTGTCCAAATGCAAAAAACTTGTGAACAACGAAACGAAATCTTACATACACCAAGTCAATTGTAGGAAATATGGGAGGACCTTCCTCCTCCTCTTTCAAAAATAAAAAAGTTTGCACAACTTCGCCCTTTTTCTTCGGTCAATATGCTCCAAATTTTTCAAATATGAAAAATGTGTGAACAACCTATCTTACACAATGTCAATAGTAGGGAATATAGAGAGATTTTCCTCTTCTACCTATTTCTCCAAGAGAGCTCATGCTCTTCCTCTTCATCTTCGAAAATTTAAAAAAGCACCTCCAAAGCGCATAAAACGTCAATATGCTTAAAATGTTTCTAAATATGACAAACTGGTAAAAACTGAAGCAAAATTCTGCATTATGTCAATAGTAGGGAATATAGAGGGATCTCTCTCCTCTTTCTGCAAAACCCCAAAAAATAGCACGCTCCTTCTCCTCCTCTCCAAAAATAAAAAAGCACTTCTTCCTCCTCCAGATCCCATTAAACCCTTTCCGCTTTTTTTTCGGTCAACGTGCTCCAATTTTTTTTAAATGTTAAAAACTTGTAAGAAACGAAACAAAATATTATATCAAGTTAATAGTATAGGAGGGCCTTGGTCCTTTTTTAAAAAGCCAAGAATGCGCACGCTTCTCCTCCTATCCTCAAAAAATTAAAAAGCACACCTTTCTCTTCCAAAGTGCATAAACTTCTCGGAATTGTCTTCACTCAAAATATATTCCAAAGGGTTCTAATTGTGAAAAATTTTTAAAAATTGAAACGAAATCTTACAGCATGTCATTAGCAGAAAATATAGGGTGATCCTCTTCCTCTTTCTTCTAAAACCCAAGAAGTCGCACGCTCCTTTCCTTTTCTGCCAAAAATGAAAAAAAGCGCTACCTCCCTCTTCTAAAGCGCATAAAACCTCCTCCGATTTTTCTTCGGTCAATATGCTCTAAATTTTTTTTATTGTGAAAAATTTGTGGAACGCAAAACCATAGCTATTTATGTAACCGTTACGAAAAATCCGATTTTGTGACGAGCGCAGCGAGTTCCCGCAATTTGAATGAGATACACAAGAAGGGATTCTCGTCACGTGTTTCATACAAGATTTGCTTATAATTTTGTTTACAAATACCTACGTAGAGAGAGTTATTATTATTAAACTTCAATATTTACTTTTAAACCACTAAGGGTGAATTTTACAAGTTCAAGTAAAACTTCAGATTGAAGATAAAACTCCAGATATAACCTACATTGCATTGTTTATCTGTCAGGTAAACAATGCAATGTACATCAAGTCTGGTGTTTTATCTTCAATCTGAAGTTTTACTTGAACTTGTAAAAGTCGCCTTTAATATGTGTATGTGTACCTACTTAATACCGTAAAACTGTAGCAACGGTGTGCCACAACCGAAACCTGCAACTCGTGATGAAACGAACTTTTCATCACCAGTTACGAAAGATTTTACGTCACTGTCATCACTATTGAAAAGTGCTTCTTTATATTTCAAAATTAGAAAAAATCTTTTACACCATGTCATTAGTACGGAATATAGAAAATTTGGCTTCCTATCCTCGTTCGAAAACCCAAGAGAGTGCAAGCCCCTCCTCCCGCGTTCCAAAAAATAATAAAGCATACCTTTCTTCTCCAAAGCAAATAAAGCCTTCTTCGCGTTTTGTTTGCTCCATATGCTCGAAATTTTTCTAATCTGAACTAATCTGAACTAACCTGAACTAACCTGAACTAACCTGAACTAACCTGAACTAACCTACTTCAAATCTTTCTAAATGTAAAGAAATTGTGAAAAAACAAAACGAAATGTTACACACAATATCAATTATAGGGAATACGAGAAAATCTTCCCGTTCCTCCTTCGAAAATCCAAGAGGGCGCATTCTCCTTTTCTTCTTTCCAAACAATTTAAAAAACACTTTTTTCCTCCAAAGAGCATAAAACCTTCACCGCTTTTTCTTCGATCAATATGTCCTAAATCTTTCTAAATGTGAACAACAAAGCAAAATTCTTCACCATGTCACTAGCAGGGTATATAGGGTGGTATCCTTCGAAAAACAAAGAAAGCATACGCTTCTCCTCCTCCCCTCTAAAAATTAAAAGAAGCACACCTTCTTCCTCTAAAGGGCATTAAACCTTCTCCGCTTTTTCTTCAGTCGATAAGCTCTAACTTTTTTTAAATGCGAAAAACTTGTGAAAAGCAAAACGAAATCCTACACCATGTCAATAATAGGGAATATAGGGGAGTCTTCCTTCAAATATTCAAATATTCCTCCTTGGAGAAGGAGGATACCCTCCTTCTCCAAGGACCATAAAACCTTTTTCATTTTTTCTTACCTCAATATGCTCCAAATTACTCTAAACGAAAAAAACTTGTTAGAAACACACACAAACCAAATCATACACCATGTCAGTAGTAAGGAATTAGGTAGTAATAAATAAAACATAGTAAGGTCATCTTCCTCCTCCTTCTCCCTCAAAAACTCAATAGAGAACAAGCTCCTTCTCCTTTCCTCCAAAAGTTAAAATAGCACATCATTCTCCTCCACAGCGCATAAAACTTTCTCCACTTTTTCTTCAGTCAATACACTCTAAATTTTTCTAAATGTAAAAAGGAAACAGAAGCTTTCACCATGCCAACAGGAATATAGGAAATCCTGCTTCTCCTCCTGCTTCTCCTCGACTCTAAAAATAATAAAGCAAACCCTCCTTTACCAAAGCCCATAAAAACTTTCTTCGCTTTTTCTTCAGTCAATATACTCCAAATTTTTCTAAAGGTAAAAAAGAAACAGAAGCTTACACCATGGCAACAGAAATATAGGAATTCCTCCTCCTCCTTCTTCTCCTCCTCCTCTTCGACTCTGAAAATACTAAAGCACACTCTCCTACACCAAAACTCATAAAGCTTTCTTCGCTTTTTCTTCAGCCAATATGCTCCAAATTTGTCTAAATTCTCCCACACAGCCCACTCTGCACCCACTGTGGGGCAGGGGAAGAGTCGCCATACCACCTTCTGGAAGTGCGCCCATAGATGGGGCGACTGCGCCATAGGGCACTTGGAGCCGCTTTTCTTTAAGAAGAATAGCTTCCGACTCTGAAATGGGATGGAATACTCACCTTCATTAGAGGGACCGGTCGACTAGTGGAGGGAATGAAGACCCTGGAGGAGTAGGGATGGGTAGACCGGGGTACTGTAAAATGGGTCCCTGAGGCCTAGTCGCAAAGCTTCGCCAACTACTACTTCTAGCCAATACGCTCCAAATATTCTAAATGCGAAAAACGAAGAACGTAACGAAATCTTCGACGAAAAGTCCTCCTCCTCCTCTTTCTTCAAAAACCCAAGGGAGATCACGCTCCTTCTCCTCCCCTCTAAAAATAAAAAACAATAATTTATTTCTTTTAGTTTTTTTTTTCGATAAATAATAAATAAATAAATGTTGATTTATTTAGCATAATGCTATAAAAATAGTAGACAAAACATAAAAATTGTCATAATTAAAAACAAAATTTACTAATATTAAAAATTACAAAATTCAAAATCTATAAATATGAAAAAAACTTACAAACCTACTCAACAAAGTAAAAGTACTTATTCATGCAAATAAAGTTTAAAATAATCATAAAATGTCGAACTTATATTACTAAGACCTAATATCCAATTTAAAATTTTTAATATTGAAATAAAAATTACCAAACTCGTTGCACTACATGTTTAAAATATGTTTTTGCAACATCACTTTAAAATGTTTTAAATCTGTACAGGCTTTTATACTTTGTGGCAACATATTGAATTTCAAAAGTCCGTTGTAAAGAATTGAATTTACAGCCTGTTTTGTTTTACATTTCTTTTCAATAGTGAAGTCTCTCCCCGTGTCAAGTATTATAAGTGTGCACCTCAGAAAAAAATCTTACCTTATTGCAAATATAGTCAGGCAATAATTTTATAGTCAGGCAATAAATTAAAAAAAAAAATATATAAATAAACATACAAATTTGAGAAAAACTTTTGAAAAAAATGCACACTTTGTTAATAGTAGGAAATATAGGGAAATTTTGATGTTCCTCCTCTTTCGAAAACCCGAAAGAGCTTAAATGCTTTTGCTTGCATTCAAAAAAACGCACCATCTTCCTCTAAAGCGCATAAACCCTTTTATCGCTTTTGCTTTTGGTCAAATTGCTCCAATTTTTTTTGTAAATATGCAAAGTATTTAAAAATAATAATACGAAATCCTATTCCATGTCATTAGTAGGAAATATAGGAAAATCTTCCTCCTCCTCCTTCAAAAACTCAAAAGAACGCACATTTCTCCTCCGCCCCTCCAAAAATAAAAAAAAGCACTCCCCTTCCTTCAAAACACCTAAAATCTTCTACAAACTTTTCCAAATGTTTGTCTTGCCCTCCAGTATTTTTCAATGAATACATAGGATTTCTTTCTCCTGCTCCTCCTCCGAACACCCAAGAAAGATATTTATATTTTTCCATAAAATGTTTATTTTCTTATCATTAGTACATGGGTTTGTGCAAACCATCTGAGATTTTAAATGCATGTGAAGCACAACACAATTTTATTTCATACTGTATCAATTAGAACACTTTTACGCACTTGATTTTAATCCGGTAAATAGCTTTCTACAGGATTGGATATCGTAAAGAAATTTTGCAGTATTGAGTACCGGCACATCTTCTATAAATCCATTGTATTCATGGTAACCTGGAAACCGGTACTGGTACAGATAATGAAACTATTTGTCAATTTTACGGATTTGTCAAAACTATATTCGAAGCGCAAAAAATGATTTTTTTCTTGTTTTTAATAAGTATGAAGTAAAATGTTGTACATCATACGTCCGGTAACGTGTTGCAGTAGTCGTTTCGAAATTTCAGACTCGGCTAGCGCCTCGTCCGGAAACATCTTACTCCTACTGTAAAACTATTTTTACCGGACTTATAACGTAAATAACTATTATCGGACTTATAACGTAAATAACTATTACACCATTTTCCAATCCCATATTATGTAAAAATATTACAAAACTGTCCCATGTCTCCTAAACTCTCACAATACAATTTTTTTTTATGTTAGTAAGTCTCTCTGCACTCTTGATCGAATAATACGAAAACAACGCTGAAAAGCCCATCTAGCGTTGTCAAGTCCATAGATTACGCCCAGCTGGTTATGGTTAACTTTTCCAGTCCTCGTGTCCGCCGTTAAATACGTTTACGAACGTTTTAGGATTAGACAAGCAAGAGGGAAGTAACTTTTCCTTTACGATTAGTGTCTGCTGTCTTACTTAAACCCATCACAGACGGAATTATTTCTGACTTAGATAGGTTGCAGTCTGCCCCAGGAGATTAATTTGCCTGTTAAAATTTATTTAAAGGTAGTTTGTAAAATTTCGATTAGTGGATTAGATCACTTGAAACTCTCAGACCAATAATCAAAGAGAAACTTGACCATGTGCCTTGCAGATCATAAAGCCCGGTCTACGTGCCTACTACTATCACAAAGTGGCAAAACTCAATTAGCCCTGAGTGCATGCACACACACACACTCACAATATCTTCTCGATACGGATGCTGGGTAGGGCCGACAATAGAGGGCGCTTGCGTCGACGTCTCTTTCTTATCTCTTGCCGTCGGTCGCGCCTCTGATTGCTAGTTTTCAGTTGTTTTCAGCATTTCGTATGCGCACTTTGGACGGGCTGGAAAACGCTTAGGCGCGCTTCACATGGACGCGCGTTAACTTTTTTCGAACTATTTGCGAAACTTTTTTTTTTTGGGTAGAACGATGATTGTTTGAACTTTCGATTCGGACCCGAGCACAATGACTGTTTTAGAGTTTTGGCTCGAATGGGTGGGCTGATGATGTTGCTGAGGTAAGTTTTTTGACGTTTAATATATTGTGTAGGCAAGCATACAAAAAATGTTTTTTTTTTTTGGAAGAAATTAGCATGTTTTTGCCTATGTGTATAGGATACAATCAAAGCTGAAGCGGTTTTTTGTACTTCATAAGTTTTTAGTTTTGTAAGTTTTTTGTTTTTAGGTTAAATATGAACATTTTGTTGAACAAAATAAAAGTTATAATAAAAGAAGCTATAAAAATATCTAATACACTACTTTTGCTCTAATTACTTTTTAACCAACTGTACTGAAAAAGTGTCTTTTGGCTAAAAAAAAAATCTAGACTAGTGCTCTGTTATTTATGGAAAAGTAAGTAAAAATTTATGGAAAATTGACTTTGGAAAAAGAAAAGTCCATATAAACTTTCTTTACATAGTTTATACTCAATTTTTCAAATTTTTTGTTTTTCAATATTTGAAAGTTTGCAAAACTTTTCTATAACAAAACAGTAGTAAATTTAATTTTTCCTTAAGAGATTGCTTGTAAGGGAAAAAACTTTATTGCTTAAACAAGTGATTTGTTTATTTTAATTATATAAAAAGTTTATTGTATAAACAGTTTAAACAAGTTTGTATGAGTAGAAACAAAAAGAATTCAACGGGTTGGGGGAAGTTGAGCAGTAGCACAAGTTACTCGTTGTATTTTTCTTTTTTCCCAATAAACATTTTGCATTCCCTTAAAGGCTTATAAGTTTTATAAAAGGTATATAAGGGTGCGTATGGAACAAAAAGCGCCCATAAAGGATTTATAAGATTACCAACGGACACTTAAAGTTTATAAAAGTGTTAGTACAACACCATAACTCATAGGGTTATAAAAAAGTGATGAAAACATTTCAGATATAGAGACTTCAACGGGTGGTTACCAAAAGTTTTATAGCAGATTTATATAAAGCGCTCCAACTGTAACCTCGAGATATATAGTAGCTGAGTACATTACCTTTATAAAAATTGTAAGTTTGAAGGTGATGGAAGGATGCATTATGAAACTTTTGTGATTGGAAGACCAATAAAGCATCTTTATATATCCTTAAGTTACATTGTGGTTACCAATAAACCCATTTTAAACCTATATCTTCCTGCCAAAAGAATGAATTTGTTGTAGTTAACCAAAAACATGTTTAAATAATACGTCGACGTAATTTGTTTGTTAATTTTTTCATACGTTCCTTCTAAAAACTTGTTTATATAGGCAGGGTAGCAGAATGAGCGAATGGAAAAAAGTGAAACGAAATAGTGCTTTCAGAAGAAAAATTTTAAGAAAATTTCGTGAAATTACATCAATTTCGGTCAGCTCAATAGAATCAACAATAATAAGTGTTGTCGATTTGTGTAAAGATGAAGCATCACACTTAAAAGCAGACTCTGCTGAACCTATGTCATGTTCTGATGATAAGGAAGTAATTTTTAATCAGGATATTAATAATTCTTCACTTGATTTTTTGCCTTTGTGCCTTAAATAAAGACAAATGCAGAATAAGTAATTGGGTGAACTAATTTATTGACTATAAAACTGAAGAGGACAATAATGCTGAATGTAGAAAAAATGAACGGTTTCGTACTAAGTTTAAAAAATGGGCTGTAAATTTTTAAATCACACACAGAGCCTTAAAACAGCTAATGGAAATTATAAATGTAAATGTTTGGTTGCCAAGTATATGGCCTATGGATCCCAGGACACTTCTAGAAACTCCTAAAGCAATTTTGATAAAAAAAATTGGCCCGAGACAGTAGCTTTACTTTAATTTCCACAGAGTAACGTAATTATTGTCGTAATTTCATTTCAATCAAAATTCGGTAAGAATGAGGTTAGGAATGACAAATAACAATTTAGGAGTGGCTACTGGGCTATAAGCTCGTAAAAATAACATTTTCGATGGCAACCGCCTTCAACTATTTCGATTTTTCGATTCGACGGATCGACGTGTTATACAGTTTTGTCTTTTGTCTCTAATATCTCAATTTTCAGTGTATCATAATTTATTAATCATTACTATGTAAACTTTTTAAGGCAAAAAAATAGAATAAGTCAAATCCTCAAATCTATTCGTCGTACGAGACATTAGACAGAGCCTATCATATACCAATGTCCCAAGGAGCATGTTATATAACGATTTCATAGTAGACACTATTTTACCAAAGGTGATGTAGTGGACTCAAATAGTTTATAAAGGTGTCACGTTTAGTCCGCCATGTTTACGTGTTAATAATTTTAAAATCCGGAAAAGATTTGTTTTAATCATTTAACAAATATAAACTCTCATATTGTACATCTTTCATATTGTACAAGAAGGTTATTTAATGACTTTTAAGTTAAAAGGAACAACTTTCAAGCAATAAATTTGTCTTTTACCTGATTGGGTATGCGTTTTGACTGCCACTGATTAGGCCTGGCTAAAGTAAAACTCATATAAATAATCCTAAACTTATATATATTTAAGGCCCGTGAGTTGTACTGAAGTATCTCGCATATATTCACAGTAAAACTTGGATTGCAGGAAAATTTTCATCCATGGATCGCGAAACTACCACTCGTTAAATATGGTTACTATAATATCCCATAAAAACAGCACGCCATTCACACACATATATTATCTATTCTAACTATATTTGTAAATACCTATATATCTCTGAAGTCATTCATAATTACCTAATAAATTATTAGAGTACAAAAAGACTGGATTCTAAATTTGGGTCATAAAATACCTGGTTACTTCATTCCTTTTGTGGAGGAACCGGAGGAAAAAAATTGTTCTTCTTATTTTTTAAAAAAAAATTACTTTAAATTTTTATGTTTTTATATTTAATGGTTTCAAGAAAAATTAATTGTGTTTTTTTAATAAAAAATTGCCCACAAAATATATAGACAATCGGACAATTTTTCGATTTTTGGAACTTTAAGTAAAAAATTGCATTTTTATATTCGTTTTTGCTGCTACTAGCTACATAATATACCTTTTAGTTATTATGAACGTGTATGAAGTGGTAAGTACCTAATGATTTCCGTACTTGTTTGGTAAATAACTATTGATAGTTTCTGTAAGAACAATACCCAACAACATTTTTCTACTTTTTTTAAAAACTAGTAAAATTTGACCTTGCTTAATTCAAAAGTGAAGAGCAATTTCTTTCATCAGGTATAGTTTGTGAGTATTGAGCAAAGCTTAAATCTTTCAAAAAGCAAAAGAACCGAAAACCATCGTTGACTTGACACTGCATCATTTAGGACACTTTTACGTACTTGATTTTAATCCGGTAAAAGCTTTTTGCAGGATTGAATATCGTAAAGAAATTTTACAGTATCGAGTACCGGCACATTTTCAATAAATCCATTATATCCATAGTAACCTGGAAACCGGTACCGGTACATGATACCGTAATGAAACTATTTGTCAAATTGGCGGATTTGTCAAAAATATATTCGCCGCGCATAAAATTATATTTTTCCTGTTTTTAATAAGTATGAAGTAAAATGTTATTCATCATACGTCCGGTAACGTGTTACAGTAGTCGTTTCGAAATTCTAGACTCGCCTAGCGCCTCGTCCGGAAACATCTTACCCCTACTGTAAAACTATATTTACCGGACTTATAACGTAAATAACTATTTTGATCGATCAAATCAGGCGAAATTGCGTACGTGACTTCAGTCAAGACGACACGGACATGGAAACAACTGTCATAAGTACTTTGTTTTTGGTAGTTCAGTGGACAGAGGGTTCCCTGTTCGAAAGCCTTTTTTTTTCACTGACACGTAAAATTTGCTGAACAAATTTCATATAAATTTTTCAATAATCTGCAATACTTCAAAAACCACCTACAAAATTTCGAAATTTGCTATAAAAGGGCCTTTGGTCGGACCATAATTCTCTAATTAATCATCGATTTTTTGGGGTGTGATAGTCCGGGTAGGTTCTCCCACTAGTCTTGGAACTTGGCATTGCTCCATTTCTAGACTTTGGCCTTGACCAGAGAGTATCGGACTCCGAGTGACGGCTCCGGGGCTACGAACCTAGAGCCCGCCGCCCTTCTGGCTTGTGAGTCGGCTCTCTCATCCTCTCTCTCACTCCATATCAGTGTAATGCTGTTCGCCTGCGATGGGCTTTTCAGAGTCCTGTGGCAGTTCCAAACAGTTTTGGAATTGCAGCGCAAAGACATAAGCGTTAGAACTGCTGCCCGGTACTCCGAGTAAATCTTTATTGATCTATTGTGTCCTCCCTCTTCTAATAGGTGTCGGGCACACAATTCAATAGCATGTATGTCTGCCTGAAACACTGTGGTGAAGCGACACAGGCTCTCTGCTATGCAGATGCCATCCGAATTCCCGTACACTTCGGAGCCAGCTCTATCGTCGGTTTTGGATCCGTCCGTATACCAGGTAATTCCTGCCAATTGCTGATCCGAGGGAAACCGACGCCGACGTAGCGAATGTCTAATGTACGTTTTGATGCCATTAGGTCGGAGACCATGTTCAATACCTCAAGGCCTTCCAAGCCACACTGGGCATTGTTGGTCTCACCATCGAGTGGCTGCGTGCTATGCGCGTCACTTGTTGCAGCCGGTATGTCGCCTCCATTGCCTATCGTTCCAGGAGTATTGGAAGTGGAAACAGGTCAAGCATGTGCATAGCAAACTATGGACCCATACGTGATTATCGGTCTTATTACCGTCACGTGTAGCCACATAACTTGTTGGGGGCCCTTCCCCCATGATTTGCCGCAGAGGTTCTTGCATTGCCAAAAGGAGAGCCTTCCCCTCCTAACGGTATGAGTCACAAGTGCGGTCCATGTGAGGATTTGTCCAAGATGACTCCCAGAAATTTCTCCTCTTCCTTCATTTGAATTTTTTCCTCTTCCTTCATGTGAATAGCACAATTACCTTTTTCCTAGGGTTTATTGCTAGATTTTCCTTTGAACAACAGCTGTGTACAACATCCAGCACCTTTTGCAATGTGCTGGAAATCTATTGGTCTAGATGGTTTCTTATAACTATAAGGATAACGATGTCGTCCGCGTATGCTTGGACCTTGACTCCCCGTATTTCTAATGTAGCCAGAAGGTCGTCCATTAGTAGGGACCACAGGAGTTGTTAAAGGACTCCGCTCTGTGGACAACCTCCCGCTGTTATGAATCTGAGAGTGTCATCATTTAATGGAATTAAGTGAAAAACAATTAGAACCCAAAAAAAGATCAATTTAGAAAAAAAATGAAGAAACAAAATATGCATTAAATCGTGGCAAAGCATAATAAAGGAAAACTATGAAGAATAGCAAAACGATAAGAGGAAAAACAAAAAGTACAAAAGAACCGATTTAAAAAAAGTGAAAAAACCAGAAAATTAGGGAAAATATAATTTCAAAATTGATAGTATACAAATTCAACGTAAAAATCCAATTTTGGGCCAAAATTATCTAAAACTTAGAAAATCGAACCAGAGTTTTCTCAACAACTCGTTGTAAACTCGTTTACTTCATGTCAAAACCATATTTTTTATATGAAATTATATTATATAAAATATTTATATAAAAAATTAAAAATCATTATCGTTCAAGAAACAGGGTTTTCATGTCAAAGTTGTCTCATTTTTTTTGTCTCAACAACCAAGATTTTTCCCTTAGTGTAGAAACCTCCTCTATTTCGGGCCATATTCGTCGTTTTTGCCCGTTTTCGGTAGCTTTTGGAAGTCTGAAAATGTACGGGCACGTCTACGTGCCCTCTTATTTTTAAGCATACCGGAAATGTGTGGGCACCTTAACGTGTCCTAACATTTTCGGTAGAAACACAAAATTTTAACAAGTAGCGAGAAAAAAGATACCAAAAACGAATTTCTTTTCAAAATAAATATTGTGGCCCATATAAAAATATAAAAAACTTAAAAAATTAAAAATCATTATCGTTAAAGAAACGGGGTTTTCATGTCACAATTGTCTCATTTTTTTTTGTCTCAACAACCAAGATTGTTGCCTCAGTTGAGAAATCTCCTCTATTCCGGGCCATATTCGTCGTTTTTGCCCGTTTTTAGTCGCTTTTGGAAGTCTGAAAATGTACGGGCACGTCTACGTGGCCTCTCATTTTTTAGCATACCGGAAATGTGTGGGCACCTTAACGTGCCCTAACATTTTCGGTAGAAACACAAAATTTTAACAAGTAGCGAGAAAAAAGGTACCAAAAACGAATTTCTTTTCAAAATAAATATTGTGGCCCATATAACCATACAAAAAACTTAAAAAATTAAAAATCATTATCGTTAAAGAAACAGTGTTTTCATGTCAAAATTGTCTCATTTTTTTTTTGTCTCAACAACCAAGATTTTTGCCTCAGTGTAGAAATCTCCTCTATTCCGGGCCATATTCGTCGTTTTTGCCCGTTTTTAGTCGCTTTTGGAAGTCTGAAAATGTACGGGCACGTCTACGTGCCCTCTCAATTTTAAGCATACCGGAAATGTGTGGGCACCTTAACGTGCCCTAACATTTTCGGTAGAAACACAAAATTTTAACAAGTAGCGAGAAAAAAGATACCAAAAACGAATTTCTTTTCAAAATAAATATTGTGGCCCATATAACCATATAAAAAACTTAAAAAATTAAAAATCATTATCGTTAAAGAAACAGGGTTTTCATGTCAAAATTGTCTAATTTTTTTTTGTCTCAACAACCAAGATTTTTGCCTCAGTGGAGAAATCTCCTCTATTCCGGGCCATATTCGTCGTTTTTGCCCGTTTTTAGTCGCTTTTGGAAGTCTGAAAATGTACGGGCACGTCTACGTGCCCTCTCATTTTTAAGCATACCGGAAATGTGTGGGCAATTTAACGTGCCCTAACATTTTCGGTAGAAACACAAAATTTTAACAAGTAGCGAGAAAAAAGATACCAAAAACGAATTTCTTTTCAAAATAAATATTGTGGCCCATATAACCATATAAAAAACTTAAAAAATTAAAAATCATTATCGTTAAAGAAACAGTGTTTTCATGTCAAAATTGTCTCATTTTTTTTTGTCTCAACAACCAAGATTTTTGCCTCAGTGTAGAAATCTCCTCTATTCCGGGCCATATTCGTCGTTTTTGCCCGTTTTTAGTCGCTTTTGGAAGTCTGAAAATGTACGGGCACGTCTACGTGCCCTCTCAATTTTAAGCATACCGGAAATGTGTGGGCACCTTAACGTGCCCTAACATTTTCGGTAGAAACACAAAATTTTAACAAGTAGCGAGAAAAAAGATACCAAAAACGAATTGCTTTTCAAAATAAATATTGTGGCCCATATAACCATATAAAAAACTTAAAAAATTAAAAATCATTATCGTTAAAGAAACAGGGTTTTCATGTCAAAATTGTCTCATTTTTTTTTTGTCTCAACAACCAAGATTTTTGCCTCAGTTGAGAAATCTCCTCTATTCCGGGCCATATTCGTCGTTTTTGCCCGTTTTTAGTCGCTTGTGGAAGTCTGAAAATGTACGGGCACGTCTACGTGCCCTATCATTTTTAAGCATACCGGAAATGTGTGGGCACTTTAACGTGCCCTAACATTTTCGGTAGAAACACAAAATTTTAACAAGTAGCGAGAAAAAAGATACCAAAAACGAATTTCTTTTCAAAATAAATATTGTGGCCCATATAACCATATAAAAAACTTAAAATATTAAAAATCATTATCGTTAAAGAAACAGGGTTTTCATGTCAAAATTGTCTCATTTTTTTTTGTCTCAACAACCAAGATTTTTGCCTCAGTTGAGAAATCTCCTCTATTCCGGGCCATATTCGTTGTTTTTGCCCGTTTTTAGTCGCTTTTGGAAGTCTGAAAATGTACGGGCACGTCTACGTGCCCTCTCATTTTTAAGCATACCGGAAATGTGTGGGCACTTTAACGTGCCCTAACATTTTCGGTAGAAACACAAAATTTTAACAAGTAGTGAGAAAAAAGGTACCAAAAACGAATTTCTTTTCAAAATAAATATTGTGGCCCATATAACCATATAAAAAACTTAAAAAATTAAAAATCATTATCGTTAAAGAAACAGGGTTTTCATGTCAAAATTGTCTCATTTTTTTTTTGTCTCAACAACCAAGATTTTTGCCTCAGTTGAGAAATCTCCTCTATTCTGGGCCATATTCGTCGTTTTTGCCCGTTTTTAGTCGCTTTTGGAAGTCTGAAAATGTACGGGCACGTCTACGTGCCCTCTCATTTTTAAGCATACCGGAAATGTGTGGGCACTTTAACGTGCCCTAACATTTTCGGTAGAAACACAAAATCTTAACAAGTAGCGAGAAAAAAGATACCAAAAACGAATTTCTTTTCAAAATAAATATTGTGGCCCATATAACCATATAAAAAACTTAAAAAATTAAAAATCATTATCGTTAAAGAAACAGGGTTTTCATGTCAAAATTGTCTCATTTTTTTTGTCTCAACAACCAAGATTTTTGCCTCAGTTGAGAAATCTCCTCTATTCCGGGCCATATTCGTCGTTTTTGCCCGTTTTTAGTCGCTTGTGGAAGTCTGAAAATGTACGGGCACGTCTACGTGCCCTCTCATTTTTAAGCATACCGGAAATGTGTGGGCACCTTAACGTGCCCTAACATTTGCGGTAGAAACACAAAATTTTAACAAGTAGCGAGAAAAAAGATACCAAAAACGAATTTCTTTTCAAAATAAATATTGTGGCCCATATAACCATATAAAAAACTTAAAAAATTAAAAATCATTATCGTTAAAGAAACAGGGTTTTCATGTCAATTGTCTCATTTTTTTTGTCTCAACAACCAAGATTTTTGCCTCAGTTGAGAAATCTCCTCTATTCCGGGCCATATTCGTCGTTTTTGCCCGTTTTTAGTCGCTTTTGGAAGTCTGAAAATGTACGGGCACGTCTACGTGCCCTCTCATTTTTAAGCATACCGGAAATGTGTGGGCATTTTAACGTGCCCTAACATTTTCGGAGGAAACACCAAATTTTAACAAGTAGCGAGAAAAAAGATACCAAAAACTAATTTCTTTTCAAAATAAATACTGTGGCCCATATAACCATATAAAAAACTTAAAAAATTAAAAATCATTATCGTTAAAGAAACAGGGTTTTCATGTCAAAATTGTCTCATTTTTTTTTGTCTCAACAACCAAGATTTTTGCCTCAGTGTAGAAATATCCTCTATTCCGGGCCATATTCGTCGTTTTTGCCCGTTTTCGGTCGCTTTTGGAAGTCTGAAAATGTACGGGCACGTCTACGTGCCCTCTCATTTGTAAGCATACCGGAAATGTGTGGGCACGTTTTGCCCTAACATTTTCGGTAAAAACACAAAATTTTAACAAGTAGCGAGAAAAAAGATACCAAAAACGAATTTCTTTTCAAAATAAATATTGTGGTCCTGAAAAGAGCCACAGATGTAAGCCACAGTTATGTAAGCTCTCGGTGGAAAGGTACATTATCTACCGAAAAATGACAACCCTCCAAACTTGTGTATTCGAACAAAATTACGCCTCACAGAAAATCTCGAACCTCCCCATATAATGTATTAAACAAATTAAGTTTTTTCATAGTACACCTTTTTTGCAAAAATTTGGTTGTTCTAAAAATATCTAATTATTATTTTTTTGCCAAAACTTATGAGACGTACGTTTAAAATTTCTAAACGAGGACTGTATGTGCATAATTAAATTGGTTTAAAAACAGCGCAAATTGCAGTTAAATCGGTTTTTCAATAATTAAATATTTTAGAATTTGTAGAAAGCCCATATTTTTTAAGTCCCCAAATTTTGTATAAAAGCCAATCAAAAATGGGGTATTATTGTTCGAATCACCTGTTAAAGATTGTTAAGGTACTCACACATATTCCGAAAATCCTCAGAAGAAAAACTGTACAGGCCTGGCCTTGGGTATTACCGGAGCGTGTGTGGAAGATAGCCGCGGAACTAAAGGGTTTCTTGAGCGTGTATGTTTAGACCAAACAATAAAATCCTTAATGACGATATCCGGAATGTGTGTGAGTACTTTATCATAAATTACACGATTCTAGTTTCAATTCTGCTGTCGAGACAAAAATTTCCTGCAATTTACTATCTTCCTGGCTACAGCTAATTAAATAATGTTTCGTACCATAACTGAAGCTTCGCAGAATTTATTAACCTGATTTATATTCAAAGGACACAGTTACAATGGGACAGAAACCGTAATTAATACTCGTAAATATCGTGTTCTATCTCGAATTTCATTCGGAATCGAAACAACGATGATGAATATTTATGCCTCGATTTCTTCGGTATGACTCATTAATTATCTCGAATTATTTGTACTATATGTGCTTATGTGATCAACATCAAAACTAAGCAATTATCTCCTTATTTTTAAAAGGAAGTACTATTTCTTGGATTCTCTGTTAATGTACTTTTTTTACCTCTTATCCAATGAAACTGGTTTTAAAAACACTTAACAGAATAAAAGGTCTCTGGGAAGAAACTACAAATTAATATTTTACGATTTAAAGCCAGATGAGTTTCTAAAAAAAACGATATTTTAAAACTTAAAAGAGTCCTATTTTATCACACACCTGAAGAACGCCAACCAGAAAATAGTCTTTTTGTAACATATTAGATTATGACTAATGAGTATCGTAAAGCAGAGTTTTTTATGTGGTTTGGTATGGGACTGATTTTACTCCAATTAAGCTTTTTCTGTTCTTAGAGGTTTGCAATCGGCCCACTCCGATCAAAAACAGGAAAAAAATAGTTCAAACATTTTTTTAAAGTTGACCGAAGAGGGGGCAATTTCTAATTTTGACTGTCTGTGACTTTAAAACGAATAAACCAAACGGTGTGATTCCAACTGTTTTTCTGCTTCTTGATGTCTTCTTTGTCCCCATATACAGGAAATTCTAATTGGTTCAATAAATTTGGAAATAAACCCCTTCGGTGAGCGGTTTTTAAATTACTTTTAGAATTGAGATTTTTGACGTTTTAAAAAAATTATCTTATGAGACTAATTGTACTCGAATTAAGTTTGTGTCGTTCTTAAGGGATCGCACTCGGTCCATTTCGAACAAATACAGCAAAAAATACTGTTTAAACTTTTTTTGAAGGTGATCAAAGGGAAAACTTTTTTTTCCAATTTCCAAGTTTGGTGGCTTATAACTTTAGAGCAAACGGACTAATCGGTGCGACTCCAATTGATTTTCATCAGCGATGTCCTGCTGTTTCCCCACACAAAAGGAAGTTTCATTAGTTCAATAATTTCGGAGATAGAAGAAATTACAAAAATTGTATATTTATACGGATGGAATCTGTCTTAGATCTATTTGCAATGGCCCATATATTTCAATCAACATAAACGTTGAAGTCCTTATGTGGCTAACTATTGTTACGCTGTTGTTTTTTGGAAAAGTACAAAAAGCAGGTGGTTAAGCATTTCTAAAGGGCTGACTGTTTTGGGTGGAGGAATTTATGGTACCGCTTCTAAGTTGCCAAAACAAGTACCTACTTTAGCACCTATAGTAGGGGGTGTTTCGTTATGTTTCAAAGAAGAATCAAACAAGGCAGCAGTTGAGGTGTACAAAAAGTAGTGAAAAACAGTAATAATCTTGAAGTCAATTCAGATCCAGGTCGTGGGAAAGGCGCTATAAGAAACGGTGAAAGACAGTTTACTCATTTATTATACTATACTATTAATAATTTTGAATGATTTCAATGACAAATCTCGACTGAGTAACTGGAGTAGTTCGAGTACCTAAAGTTCTATCAAAAACTCGTTCTTGCTATCAAGGATGATGGTGACAATGACGTTGTTGTTGTTATGTTGTCCTAAAGTTTAATAAACTTTGCTGTTTAGATACTTGACATTTTAAAAAAACTCAGTTGTGGGACTAAGTTTACTCGACCTAGTAGTAGTAGTAGTGGTAGTAGTAGTAGTAGTAGTAGGCGTTAGGGGGGGGGGGGGGTCGCGAAGCATTGCGACTAGTCTTTAAAGGCCCTTTTCCCAGTCTCCCGATCCACCCATCCCTACTCCGCCTGGGCGCTCATTCCCACCACGAGTCTACCCAACCCTCTAACGAAGGAGAGTATCCCGTCCAATGTCAGATTCGGAAGTTTCTCTCGATTGAGGAAGGCGGTTGCCAGTGTCCTGTGGCGCAGTCACGCCCACCTATAGCACACCGCAGTCTACAATGGCCGGCGAGGATTCCTACAAGGTCTCCCAGGCACTGCCGACTTCTCAGTATCCACGAGGCCTTTGATCTATCCGGAATAGGGTGGATTTCTGTGTCTACATATTCCTGACTGTGTCCAGTTTGTCCTTGTGCTCTCCCATGCCCACTTATTTAGAGTCTGAGAGACGTATCTATTGCTTACACCTAGACATGGCTTCGGTCGTGTAAAGCAGGTGTGGGAACCACGCTTGGCGATTTGTCGGCAAGCTCGTTCCCCTCGATAGCCATATGTCCAAGAACCCATTGCAGAGCCCCCCCCCCCATTACCCTTTTTTTTTCAGCTAGTGACTCTAGAGCATCCCTAACCGTCGGAGTAGCTGAAGTTGTTCTGTTCTGCTCCCTGTTTGAATTCTGGTCGTGTAGCCACTTCGAGTATGGCAAACACCACCGCCTGGAAAACTCTAGTGTGGCTTCTTAAGGGAAAGCTCTCGCCCTCTTCATGGCCCGCTTTGTATATTCCGGCTTCTAACGACTGTGAATCAGCCATTCTTGATCCTTCTGTGTACCATACCTGATTATTCTCAGAAGGTTGCTGAAGTAGCTCTCCTTTGAATTCTTCTCTTGTTGATATGATTATCACAAATGGCTGTTTTAGTCTCAGCCCATCGCAAGAGTGCCCCTCCTGCGACAGAATAATTGGAATGTCCCGCTGGCGATCTGCGTGTGTCCTCCTGCCATCTCAATCCATCCTCCTGCAGAAAGCCATCGCTTCCCTCTTCATCCAGATTGGAGGCTCTGGCAGTCCCAGTAAGGCATTAAGAGCTGCTCCCGATGTTGTTCTAAACGCACCCGTTATGGCTAGGCAGAATGTTTCCGCAGTCTGACCAGCTTCAATTCATAGCAGGCTCTGTCCACCGCTGGCCACCAGACCATGGACCCATAGAATATCCTCGGTCTGATTACTGCAGTGTAGAGTCAGTGCAGGACGCGTGACTTCAGATCCCACCTCCTGCCCACCGCTCTGCGTAGTTGCCATACCAGTGCTGTTGTATTATTGCATGCCTTTTCTAGGTGACTTTTCTAGGTCAGCCCGCTGTCCATGATTACCCCCAGATACTTAGCCTCATGGTTTACCAGCACAGGTTCCGCATGCAGCTTGGGTGACTAGAATCCTGTAGTTTTTCTCCTTTTGGTGTAGGGCACCAGCTCTGTCTTGTCAGGATTTACTGACAGTTCAGTCTCGGTACACCATTGTTATATTATTCTGCATGCATTTGCATGCTGCCGACGTGTATAACTTTCCTGGTGTCATGACCAGTCCCTCATCCGCATACGCCTGCGCACTAAACCCCTCGGCCTGTAGTCTCTCCAAAAGACCGTCCATTAAGGGACACCATAGTCGAGGTGATAAGCAACTGCCTTGTGGACAGCCGCCATCGACTTCGATTTCCCTCCGGTGATCTCCCAGAAAAGCCGGCACCCTAAGGTTGCGGAGCGCCATTGTAACCCAGCTTACCTATTGCGTTGGAGTCCCCCGGGCCCTAAGGGCCTGGGGGCCGTAGATATTGACCACATATTGACCACCAATAGAAGGTTTTTCTCCTCTTTTTTCTCAATTTACAACTTTGACGGCTTATAACTTTAAAACAAAATGAAGTTGGCTACGTTCGTAGGGTTTACAATAGTGTCATTCCGATCAAAAACTGTATATATATACAGATTTTTTACTTTCCTTAAACGACTAAAATAGATTCAACTTTTTGGTAGAAAATATGAGCTAGAAACTTTCATAAGTGACGAAGGAATCAAAAAGTTTTAAATATCTTGTAAATAAATAAAAACGTTGTTTATAGAGTTGAATGAATAATCCACAGTATTGTCGAAATGGAACAAAAAAAAAGTTTATGGATTCCTGAGTCAATATTCCTCACCCGCCATTGCCAACTAGAGTATATCCTAATCGTATTTTCCTTTCCAAATTCTTTTTTTCTTCCGCACACACAACTTTTGCTCTGATTCGACCGTTCCAAAACTGACAGGACGTAACGCAAATCCATGTCTGCTGAATCCCAGACGAGCTCTAAACTTTTTATGAAATTCCCGTAAAATTTATATGGGATATTCGACGACTTGACAGGAAAATTATAGCAATTTTTTTTTCTATATGTCAAATTTTACATTCCCTGAGGGTTATTGTTTCTCAGTGTGTTTAAACTGTTTGGAATCCCAATTATTCTCAATTATAGGCTACGGATTTCTGTGTTGTGCATGCTACGTCTGGGGGTATCGGAAAGTTTTGATGTAATAATCCGAGCTTATCAGCCTCAAAGTTGTGTAATTCTCGAGGCGAAGTTATGCAGGAAATATGGCAATATAATATCACTTGGTAATTTATTACAGCATCATCCTTTTCGCGACCCGTCTCCAATTTCCATTGTCGACGAAGAAAAACCGGCTCTGGAAAGTTGCGAATGCTATTAATCAAGATATCGTGGGGCTTTTGTGTCTAAAATGGGACCCGGCTAAATGGGCCATCCAAGGAACAACTTTTGTATATTAAAGAGACATTTATATCAAATTTATTTCATGTTAAAGTGGCTATATGATGTAGACAAAAACCCACCACGATTGTAATGGCGAACGTCTCTAAGTTTTATAAAACACGTTTTGCCTTGGACCTTGGAAAGCTTGGGGGATTGGTGACAGGTCTATCTGGACTGGGAAGGGACAAATTAACACCTAAATGCCTCTGACACGTGAAAGCACAGGAAGAACCGTTGTTCACCTCGGAAAAACTGGACAGATGAAATTATCCGATAACAAAGACAAATGGTTACTATTATGGCCGTGTTCTGCATTTTCAAAATTTCCATTATTTTTGCCCACAGAAATTAATAGACAGATCCACCCTAACTGCGAGTGTTCATTAATAATCGTAATTCTGACACCGCCGAAAAATAAACGATTTATCTTTGAGATAAGTCTGCAAGCTCTTATCGTTTTTTTGTTGAATTATTACAATAATTGCTGGGTTTTCTGATTTGAGACGCTACAGAAGATGAAAATTTTCTTATAGCCCATACAAAAGTGTTTAACTGACAGGAATATAGTTTTGAGTATCTTCTTTGATTTAATTTGAACGTCTAATTTGACAGTCATGAGTCAACTTCTGCTTCTTTTTTCTCAATGACAATATACGAATAAACTAATAAATGCACGAAATAAAAAAAGCAACAATTTGACCTTGTTGGACAACAAGGTTAAACTACTGCATATTCTTTACATTCCATACATTTTCAATACATTGTTTTCTAAGTGATTTTTTCATAGTGGGTGCATGTGACCACCACAAGTCTTTTTGACTTCACATTTTCTTATGGAAATTTACATGGAAAAAATACTAAAATTGTGCCCGAATCCTTACAGCATGCCCATTTCTCCTTTCTATATAATGACTATTGACTGTTTTCGTCTTATTTCAGTTTATTTTCTTACCGTTGTCGGTGCATAATGTGGTCGCCTTACAGTCTACGAGCCTTAGTTCGGTTACAAAATTTTCTTATTAAGTGTGTCTACTAATAGGGAATACACAGAAAGGGTGAGAGAGCATAAACGGATAATGGAACTGTAGAAATGACGGTTGACATGTGCGTTGTTTTTTATCTTTATTTTGTTATATGAAGAAACTAAGGTGCTCATTTTACATCTCAGTAAGAGAAGGCATAAGATGATAGAAAACCAAAAATAAACGTCTACAAGGAAGTGAACAAATGAGATTCAAAAGGTTTTGTTGATTTGAAAAGTTTTTGATGATTACTTCAAAATGATGTGCCTAAATAGGGTATAAAATTTAACTAATAAAAATATTGAATATTTCTAAGGAAATGACCTTTAGAACTTCTTCATCTTCTACATAGAGCTCCGTTTTTTTCTTCATTTCGCTGTATGAAGAAAGTAAGGTGTCCTTTCTAATATTAGTAAAAGAGGCATAATATAAAGGCAAACCAGAAATAAACGTCTAGAAGGAAGATGAGAAACGAGATTCAAAGTTTTTCGTTATTTCTTCAAACCTAAGTCACTCAATAAGCTATAAAGTTTGATATTCTGTGATTTCTTCACAATGAGTTGCCTAAATAGGCTATAAAGCTTAACTAATAAAGATATTGAATATTTCTGAGGAAATGAGTTTTAGCACTTCTCTTCATCTTCTACATAGACCTTCATCTTTTTTATCTTCATTTCGCTATATGAAGAAAATAATGTGCTCATTTTAGTATTAGTAAAAGATGACACAAGATAAAGGCAAACCAGAAATAAACGTCTACGAGGAAGAGAAGAAATGAGGCTTTTAGGTATTTCTTCAAAGTGAAGTATTTAGTCACTTCTTCATACTTTCTACATAGACCTTGATCTTTTTTATCTTCATTTCGCTATATGAAGAAAGTAATGTGCTCATTTTAGTATTAGTAACCAGAAATAAACGTCTACGAGGAAGAGAAGAAATGAGATGCAAAGGCTTTTCAGTATTTCTTCAAAGTGAAGTGACTAAATAGGCTATAAAATTTGATACGGTGACTGTGAATATTCCCGAAGGAATGACTCCAGAACTGTTTTTAGTTTTTATACTCCTCTGTCTTCATCTTTCTTTTAAAGAGTTTTTGATGATTTCTTCAAAATGATGTGCCTAATTAGGCTCTAAAGTTTAACTAATAAATATATTGAACATCTCTGAGGAAATGACTTTAGAACGTCTCTTTATTTTCTACATAGACCTCGGCCTTTTTTATCTTCATTTCGCTGTATGAAGAAAGTAAGGTGCTCTTCACAGTATTAGCAAAAAAAACCATAACATAAAGGCAAACCTGAAATAAACGTCTACAAGGAAGAGAAGAAATCTCGGTCGAGGGTTGATGGTCGGACGAATGAAAGTTTTTCTGTATTTCTTCAAACTTCTTCTTTTCACGGTTTTTACACGTCCGTCTTTATCTTTCTTCTAAAGAATTTTTGGTAATTTCTTCACAATGAGTTGCCTAAATGGGCTAAACTAATAAAGATATTGGATATTTCTGAGGAAATGAGCTTTAGAACTTCTCTTCATCTTCTACATAAACCTCGATCCTTTGTATCTTCATTACGCTGTACGAAGAAAGTAAGTTGCTCATTTTAATATTAATAGAAGAAGGCATGAGATTAAGGCAAACCAGAAATAGAAGTCCACAAGGAAGAGATTAAATGAGATTCAAAGGTCTATCGGTATTTCTTCAAACTTAAGTGACTAAATAGGCTATAAAATTTGCTATGGTGACTGTGAATATTCCCGAAGGAATGACTCCAGATCTGCGTTTCATCTTTTACACTCATCTATCTTTATCTTTCTTCTAAAGAGTTTTTGATAATTTCTTCAAAATGATGTGCCTAACTAGGTTATAAAATTTAACTAATAAAGATATTGAATATTTGTGAGGAAACGATATTTAGAACTTCTTTTCATCTTGTACATAGACGTCGGTCTTTTTGGAATGTCTACAAAGGAAGAGAAGAAATGAGATGCAAAGGTTTTTCGTTATTTCTTCAAAATTATGTGCCTAAATAAGCTATAAAGTTTAACTAATAAATATATTGAACATCTTTGAGGAAATGACCTTTAGAACTTCTCTTCATCTTCTACATAGACCTCGGTTTTTTCTTCATTTCGCTGTATGAAGAAAGTAAGGTGTCCTTTCTAATATTAGTAAAAAAGGCATAATATAAAGGCAAACCAGAAATAAACGTCTAGAAGGAAGAGAAGAAACGAGATTCAAAGTTTTTCGTTATATCTTCAAACTTAAGTCACTCAATAGGCTCTAAAGTTTGATATGTTGACTGTGAATATTCCCGCAGGAATTACTTCAGAACTTCTTTTCACGTTTTACACACGTCTGTTTTTGCCTTTTTTCTTATAAAGCTTAACTAATAAAGATATTGAATATTTCTGAGGAAATGACTTTTAGCACTTCTCCTCATCTTCTACATAGACCTTGATCTTTTTTATCTTAATTTCGCTATATGAGGATGATTTTTCTGTATTTCTTCAAACTTCTTCTTTTCACGGTTTTTACACGTCCGTCTTTATCTTTCTTCTAAAGAATTTTTGGTAATTTCTTCACAATGAGTTGCCTAAATGGGCTAAACTAATAAAGATATTGGATATTTCTGAGGAAATGAGCTTTAGAACTTCTCTTCATCTCCTACATAGACCTCGATCTTTTGTATCTTCATTACGCTGTACGAAGAAAATAAGTTACTCATTTTAATATTAATAGAAGAAGGCATGAGATTAAGGCAAACAAGAAATAGACGTCTACAAGGAAGAGATTAAATGAGATTCAAAGGTCTTTCGGTATTTCTTCAAACTTAAGTGACTAAATAGGCTATAAAATTTGCTCTTGTGACTGTGAATATTCCCGAAGGAATGACTCCAGATCTGCTTTTCATCTTTTACACTCCTGTATCTTTATCTTTCTTCTAAAGAGTTTTTGATAATTTCTTCAAAATGATGTGCCTAACTAGGTTATAAAATTTAACTAATAAAGATATTGAATATTTGTGAGGAAACGATATTTAGAACTTCTTTTCATCTTGTACATAGACATCGGTCTTTTCGGAAGGGAGAGAAGAAATGAGATCCAAAGTTTTTTCGGTATTTCTTCAAAATTATGTGCCTAAATTAGCTATAAACTTTAACTAAAAAAGGTATTGAATATTTCTGAGGAAATGACCTTTAGAACTTCTCTTCATCTTCTAAATAAGCCTCGGACCTTTTTATCTTCATTTCGCTGTATGAAGAAAGTAAGGTGCACATTTTATTACTAGTAAAAAACACGGTTATACTAAGATAATTAATTATAGATTTAGATATAATTATAGAAAGTTTAACTGATAAAGATATAGCATATTTCTGAGCAAATGATCTTAGAACTTCCCTTCATCTTTTAGATAGATTTTGGTCTTTTTTATCTTCATTTCACTGCATGAAGAAAGTAAGTTGCTCATTTTACATATTAGAAAAGAAGGCATTATATGAAAGAAATAAAAAAATCAACGTCTACAAGGAAGTGACAAATTGAGATTCAAAGATTTTCTAGACACTAAATAAGCTATAGGATTTGATTGATGTGGAGACTGAATATGCCCGAAAAAATGACTCTAGAACTGCTTTTAGTCTTTCACCGTCTTCTCTCTTCTTTATCTTCTTAATTCGAAGGTTTTTGATGATTTCTTCAAAATAAAGTGCCTAAATAAGCTGTAACGTTTAACTGATAAGAAGAGTGAATATTTCTGAGGAAATGATCTTACAACTTCTATTCATTTTCTACATAGGCTTAGGTTTTCTTTAACTTCCTTTTTGCTATATGAAGAAAGAAAATGACTCATTTTATATACTGGTAAAAGAGGGCATGAGATGAAGGAAAATCACTAAATAATGTCCACAAGGAAGTGGATAAATTAGATTCAAAGGTTGATTTTTTCAAAATTAAGTGACAATATGCTATACATTTGGTTTATATGGAAATTGTAAATACTTTTCAAGAAATGACTCTAGAACTGTTTTTTATCTTTTACACTCTTCTATTTTCTTTATCTTCTTTATTTAAGGTTTTTGGATGATTCCTTATCATATAATGAGTGATTAATGCTTTCGCTTTCCTGCAGTCAATTTATAATTTTCGTTTCCCTACAGTTTCCTGCAGGCATAGTCGATTCATAATATGATCGCCACACTGTCTATGCCTTGGTACGGTTTTATAAAAAAATTATTACCTGGGTTTACATGTTACCATCAGGGATAAGACAAGACCATGGAACTGTAGAGATACCATTTGACGTGACCGCATTTATAATCAGTACAGTTTTCTGATGAAATTGACCTTAAGTTTTCTTATGGGAATATATATGGAAAATGAATAAAATTGTGCCGGAAGCCTTACTGCATATCTACTACTACTTTCCATATAAAGAGTGTTTTACTGTTTTCGTCTTTCTGCAGTTTATTTTCTTAGCACAGTGGGTGCATAATATGATCGCCACACCGTTTATGAGGCTTATAAGATTATAAAGTTTTCTTAGTTGTAAGTATGCTATTCCAGTTGAAATATTGGCAATCTTGGCAATGGTTTAACTTAAAATAATTGTATTTGCACACACATTTCGTTTGCACAATCTAACCAACACCAGATATCCCGTTAGAAAATTATCCTGAGAATCGATTAATTAGTCAATTGTGACCGCTATATCAAATAACCAAATTGCATAGTATCGAATTCGGTACAAACCTTAGATCCACGAGACCGGATGGCAACAAACGAAGCAGAAAAGTATAGTACTGGCTGTAATCCAAACCAGTTTTAGTGAAACGATACCAAAACTTGCATAAAATTTATTCTTAGTATATGCAATTGTTATAATTGATCTATAAACAAAGACACTTACTATAGATTAATTATTACTCAGAACTTTTTGCTACCCTAAAGCTCATTAGTTGTCGAAAGTTTCAGTCAGCTCAGCTCAGGCTCTTTTGGCTATTATTGGAGCCAATAATCTGACGCCTCGTTCGACGAAAAAAAAACGTAATCATTGGACATAACAGGGGATTTCGTAGGCAGCTGTTGTGCTGACACCTTTGTGACTTTTCGGTTATTTGTCCGGATCCCGGAGCGAATGTGCCAGATTTCGGATCACCCACTCGTTCCATTAAATTATCTCCTATATATTGGACCGAACCTTTCTTTGTCATTTCGTTTATTTCTTACGCTAAGACATACTTTTATGAGAATTGACTTTCGTACATTGGCAGGTAAACTCTTTCCGCCAACAAGCTTTATTTACGGAATTAAAGCAGTTTACTCGCTCCTGGCTAGAGGTGAATATTTCAGCGACCTTTTATATGACTGACCTTGTCGTTAAAGTTAAATTAGGCAAGGTAAAGGCCGAAAGTGCTGTTCCTGGATCATGTTTTATGCATTTAACGAGCCCGCTTGTAAACCGTTATTACGTATGGACCCAAAACGAAAAAGTTGGCATCGCAAGCGTTATTTGCTTATTGAATATTCAGCGTTTAGGGCTTTTCTGACTCCTGCTGGTGTACATATTTCTAATTTTTTTTTGCAACCTTTTTGGTCATCTACAGTATAATATTAGAAAGATATACGTTTATTACACTATGTACTACGTTAAATTATAAGTAAAACAGACATCTAAGTCCCTCCAAGTTTTCTATCAGCGAGAAACTGATAAAAATAAATAAAAACTCGTTGTTAAAGCCATTGTGTCTCTCTTATAATAAATCGAATTGAGGGTGGTGCGTGGAAGGAGAAGCATCGAAACGTCTGATGCATTCGGTTAGAACAACCTTTGGTAACCAACAGAAAATTCTAACTTGGTTCTAGCCTATTTCGTAGGGAATCTATATTTCAAATTTTAGCCTTCTATCTCTAGCCGTTTTACCGATATCGCCATTTAAGCACTTTTTCCATTGCAGATTTCTATATTAAGTTTTATCAAATAGAAATGTATACTTAACAATTTATGGTACCCTGGTAAGAACTTACCTTCCAAATTTCAAACTCGTAGCAACCATGAAGAGTTCCCAATGTATAAAAATTATCAGTTTTGTTCCTTACAAAAATATTAAACAGTGAGTTTATGGGTTTGGTAAATAAGCCTGGGCTCCCCTCGATGAACCCCAGAACTTTATGCTGTATGACAGCACAGACTGCACCGAGGCAAAGAAAACTTGTCGCAGAGAATCCAGAGTAACCTGATCGTACAATCTCCTACCAGTGCAAACTGCTTAGCCTATTTGTGATAAACTTCAGTTTTCCGGTCCCAGATTAGTCCCGAGTCCAGATATACTCTTAAAAACTTTGTGGTGTCTGCTTCTGGAATAGACCTCCCATTACATCTGACGTATAGTGATCGCTCCTTTCCACCGTTTCTGCCAAAAGACAATAAGTCAGTTTTATCAGAATTCAGACTTAGAAAACTATGATTACACCAGTCCTGCATTGAGGCCATAGTATAAGTACATATTGCTGCCAAGATGTCAATATTTTTGTTTGCCAAGGCCCCGAGGTGTCGATATGCTGACAGACAAGTCCAGGGGCCAGGTGCTGATCCATGTCATTTACATAAATAAGAAACATTATGGGACTCAATATTGAGCCTTGTGGTACCCCTCTACTTAGAATTAATGGGTCAGAGAATTATGTTACTCTATCTTGCGTCACACACATAGTCTGTTCCCTGGTGGCAAGATAAGACTCTATTTACTGGGCAGAAATTCCCTTTATTTGCACTTAGCACTCTCAGTAGCCTTCCATGATCAACCATGGCAAAGGCCCTTGAGAGAGCAAACAATATACGAGCAATATCGATGTTTCTATCCATCTTCTGTATTATAAAAGATACCACTTTAAAAATGGCCATTTGTGTTGAATGGTACGGTTTAAAGTCATACTAGATGCTTGCTAAAACGTTTTAATTTTTCAGAAAATGCGTTAGCCTGTTATATATTGCCCCCTCAAAGACCTTTAAGAATGAGGACAGTACGGAAATCAACCTGTAATTGCCTATATTACACCTGTCACTCTCCTTGTGTCTTGCTATCAGCTTTGCCTGTTTTAAAGCCGAGGGAAATTCTCCGGATGTGGAGCATTTGTTGATGACATTAGCAAGAGGACCGCCGGAGATCACCCCGGTATATCGGAGAACAGACACTCAATACATAACGTCATATTTTGCTACCTTGCTGCATTGGCTTCTCCACAGCCCACCATCCAGCAAAACCACCCCCTAGGAAGCCATACCCTTCCTTACATAAACCTAAAAACCTTACCATGCCCCCCTAACGAAGATGACAATATCCGCGGCACTTTTATTTAATAAAATCCACAACATACGATTCAAAACCAATAAGTAATAAACTTGACACAAATGAAAGTTAACTATCCCGTTACCTACAAAAAAAACATCATACCTCTAATACTTAATTGAAACATAGATCATATCCCCAATAACTGAAATTACACAAGTTTGCAAACCGCAAGCCCCAACATAGAACCAACACTAAACAACACCTTATACCACCAATCCCCTATTTACAACACCTCCTGCTCTTTCTTTACTCCCCATCCACCAATTACTCCGCAAACTCGTTTATAAACAAGATAGCCACACCATCTTTCTTCTTGTCCTTCCGCAATCTTATTCCGTCCCAAACCCATACACCTTTTCCACCCTTTTCTTAGTTAAAATCTTGCGTGCCCTTTGACACTGCTGCCTGATGTGGGGTGTGGTTTCAACACCCCTCCCGCAAGCACATAAGTAATCGATCTGACAAATCTTGCCAAATACCCTTTAAAATTACCATGACCCGTGACTAATTTTTGGGCCTTGAAAGTCATCAAGCTTTACCTACCTCCCTGCAAAACTAAAAAAACCTCCTTACCTTTATTGCTTCTTTCTCATTGTTTCTGCCAAGAGAGCATCATAGCGTCCTTATTTTCCTTCTTAATTTTCCATCTCCTCCACAGAATTTTCCTTCCTACTTCAAACCATCCTGGTCCCCGCTCCTTCCACTCTCTGATGCGCCTCTCTCATTCCCTCTTGAGTCTCTCCAAAGACCATACATTTCCCCTTCATTTCCCTCACCCCTCTATGACCTCTGTACTATATCCTCCGCATTTTAACTTCTCCCATATTGCCATTGATTATCCTCACTCTTGTTTTTCTCAATTTTTATCAATCCCATCAATAACCTCTTCAATGCCCGTTAGCTCCGCCTCCCGCATACTACCCTCCACAACCACCAACACCGCCACTCCTTAAAAACTCGGACAATAATTGCTCTTTTCCCAATGATCCTACCACCGCCTTTCCTTCCCTCTCACTGACATCCGAAAAGATATTGTAAGTCTCCCCAACCTCTCTCAAATCGCCTGTATACCTAGAGGGCACATAGACCCTATCTCTTTCCTTCACCATTCCCATCTCCTTCACTCTCTCCCGTTCCACTCCTCTCACCGCTATGACGCAGGCCTGAACCTCCAACGGAAGTACTCCACACAACACCCTGAGTGCCTCCGTCGACGTTGTTCTATACTCCCTCGCCATCAGCAACAAGAATGGGCGCTGCGCTACATACAGCTGCCTTACCACCCTTAAGTCCCTTGCCCTCACCACCCATATCTGCGCATCGTGAAACAACGCTCCCAGCACCATCCTCTCGTACAATACCTTTTGCCACATCCTTGTCGATGTTTCTTCTTCTTCTACAAAACACCGCTGTCTTTTCCACTGACTACCCTGCTTTTTTCCTAATGCCCTTCACATGCTCTATAAAGTTTCGCTTCTTATCATTCTTAACCCCCAACAATTTGATCACTTCCCCGCACGCCACACTGTCTTCCTCTAGTTTTACCACCCCCTTCCTAACTTTACCCGCTATTTCCAAAACAAAAAATTACACCAAAAAAACGCTAATAATACTCAAATACGCATTTTAGTACGTTTTAATTAGTTTTACGTCAATTTCTACTGGTTTTAACCGAAAAGCCCCTGTCTCCCCCGTGTTGTATTTCAAATTCTTCTTCCCATTTCTTACACACATTCCACACTCTCTCCCATTTCCTCTCAATATTCCTCACCGATTTCCCGGGCACAATAACCGCCTAGTTATCACCAAAAGCCATCACCTTAATACCTCTCTCAACCTCTTCATTCTCGCTAACCATTCTTCCATCAGAACCAACCACAGTGACGGACCCAACCTGGACCCTTGCGGGCTTCTACGATCCATGTCAACTTGAACCTTACCACTCTTTCCCTTTCTTCCTTTTAAACAACTCCAGCATATATCTCTGAGGTACCCCCGAACCCCATGCCCAACTATCGCTCTATCCACCTCTGGTGGCCAAGCAGTTCTGAACGCATTGGAAAGATCCATCGTTACAAAGAGTGACAGCCGGAGCCCTTATTTCCATTCAAGATTGTTACCATCTCATTCATCTCCATAATCACATCCCTGCCCGCCCTAAATCCATACTGGTTACCACTCCACTTCCCTTCCCTCTCAGAAAACTCCTGAATCTCCCATTTACTATTTTATCCGATACCCTAACCAAGGTGGGTGTTAATGTGATGCTCGCTTGCCTCACGTTCGGACCACCCTGAAAGTGCAGTTCCAGGGACCTGTGATGCCGCTGTCGTTACACAAATAAAACACAACAACTTTCAAACGATTTAGAAGTTATTTTAAAGTATAAAGTGCAATTTAACAACGATATTTGCATAAACAAAAACGTGAACGTGCCAGCGTGTGCAAAATATTTTTTCGTGCGAATTCTTCTGTCTTCTGTCAGTCGCCCTCTCCCCTTTCCTCGCGACGCCCTCATGGTAGTTTTCTCTCCTACAACGTTGCCACGAGCTCGGCTTTTTCCTCAACAAAATACACGTCCTAACAGTGGGTGTAAGACTTACAGGTCTAACCCCCCTTCCTGGATTAGGGATCCATTTAACAACCGTCTTCTTTCATACCCCAGACAAGTGTCCCATTCTCCAGCAACCTCTGTACAGACATTACAGACCCAACAAAACATCCTCCAATTCATCCCATTCACTCATTTGGCATCCGATCCTCCCCAACAGTTTTACCTCTACAGAAACTTTTTATTACATCCCCAACTTCCTTCCCACTAATACTCATATCGTACTTACCATCATTCATGCCGCGTACCCTCTGCTCCTCATATTCTGCAAATTCTGCCCTTTCCTCATTAATTGCCGGATGGTACTTTCCAAGCAGATATCTGTCGTTTTTTCCTCCTACCAAGGCCTTCCCCTAACCCCCTTCACAATTTGTAGGGCCTTTCCACTAACTACAATTCACTTTTTCTCCAGAATTTCCCACTCCTTGTACAACGAATTCCCCTCTGTAAGTTGTTCTTTTATTCCCTCCTCTTCGCCCTCCACACCCTTTTCTTCTGATGTCTCAGTTCCCCATCTATTTCCTTTCGATAAAGCTTCCTCTCACATCTTATCATCCTTCTCATTTCTATTAATTCCCCATCCCACCATTCCGTTCCCATCCATTCACTTACTTTAACTCTCTTTATGAACCCCTTAGCCGCCTTGCCAACATGATCCTGTGTATTCAGGGGAAATGCATCCGATGTTTTGACGTTTCGTCTAGTATACGCAATCATCAAGATATGTTTTACATTCGAATTAACGATAATTAACTGTTTCAACCTCAAGCGATTTACCTCTCAAACATGAAAAAATAAGTTTTTTTGCAAGATCTTTCGATTGAAGTTCTGTTAACTGTATTTTTATTTAATCTTGGAGATTTTGTTTGTTTACAGTGTTGTAACACATAAGTGTACAAAAATGGGGCGAATGTGGTGCCCTTGAAGTATGTCGTAGAACTCGCTTCCAGTCTGTATTTAGAAACGTGATTTCCTCCTTCCTGTTGAAATCGTTGCCGTGTTTAAAGATCTCAATGGCCCCTCTCGTTAGTCTCGGATATAAATGCTGCGATTGATATAAGAATTATTATATAAGAAGCACCACAGCACAGAAAACACTTTAGATTATAGAACTGAATCTGTTAATGATTTTATATTATAAGTTTGTTTTTGGTAACAATTAACCTACAAATTCGGATATATAGCAAAATGCTAGCGCTGCGCAATCATGCGGCGCGTATGTCTCTATAACACATAAGACGTTCTTATGCAAAAATGTTATTAAGGGAACAATATTAAAAAAATATTTATTTAGGTTTTTAAACTTTTTTTTATTTTAGTTTAGGTTCTAGTTTATTCAGTTTAGATTGTAACTTATATTTTAAACTATTTTACAAATAATTGCGCTTCGCACACTGTTATCCAAGGAGCATATTAATTCCTTGTCTTTGTATCCGACATAATCGAATCGTGAAGATACCCATTCTGTTTTAATTAGAAACCGATACCTGTATTATTGTCTAATCTCATTGAACTCTACATGCATACGTCAATTAAGTAAATCGTGCTGAAATTACCATTAGTTAGCTTTCGGCTGGCATTAGGGCGAAGTGCATACTAAACACACCATATCGGCTTTAGAAGCGCCGTCGATAATTCTGAAACTGGCTGGCTTTATTAAACTTTACCCTCTTCAGGTAAATTGAGCATCACCCAGTCTATTTTAAGCCTTTTTGGCCCATCTAGACTATTTATTTTTCTCTATGAAATTTCCACTTAAAAACAAAGTCTTCTTTACTTCAAATTTAAAGGGAAGAGGTTGCGAGGATTTAGAGGAAAGTGCTATCTCTCTCTCTCTCTCTCTACTAATGGGTAATTTTTATGAATCGGTTCATAACCTCTTTGCCTCGAAACGTTAAAACGAAACTTTAGTGGCTTTTGATCGTCGTAGCTGAGATTGCAAGGTAGCTGAGCCATAATTACAGTTCCAGTCAAAAGAGACCAATTCGATACTGTTTGCCTTGCAGGGTTAATGTTTAAATTTTGAGAACGAGGCACACTAGGGGACACACAATTGCTTATTGTATGGATCGTTCCGAATATAAAGGGGTTTTGTGCCTGAATAAAAGTCAGCCAGTCCCATGGCTCCGGCGATATAAAGGAGGTCGTATAAGTTAAAGCTATTCTACACTTTCTTTAGTGCTTAAACTAGTACGGTCACATTGTGATTTCCCGTTTCTCTAATTGAATACTCTTTGTTAAGGGGAGGATGTCACAGCACGTGATTATGTGTGCCGAGAATAAGTTGCGTAATTTTTCAAATTCCCAGGTGGGTTATAAACTACCTCGAATTTTATATTAACCCTTAAGGATATTATTGGAAAAAAAAAGAATAACCCTGAGCGGAAAATAGCTGCCTTGATAAGATGGAGAGACGTTCACTGAAAATGAAATTCCGATGCTGAGTTACCTACTATAAGAAAATAATTTGCTGGCAAACTTCGTCGAACTCTCATATAAATTTCAACCTGATGACAGAGCCGTTTCAATTTCTGCTTAACTTTCCTGGAGTCTGTTGAAACGTGTCACTTTCGTGTCGATTGCTTTATAGTAGATAAAGCACAAAACAAGGAAACGATATTTCGATACTCAGTCGTGTAACAGTATTTTTTTGTGTTGCTCCCAAGTAGCAGTAAATGACCGAAGGAAAAAAGTTAGTTATAAAACAGTAAAAATTGCCAGGATTTGGTGATTACTTGCTCCTTTAGGTAAAACAAATTTTGTTCAAAAAAAAGATAACCATAAAATGTAGTTTATTGCCAAGATTTGGTCATAAAGCGGTATTTTCTTGATGGCAATAACTTGGCCAAATTGCAATTTTGATTTGCCCATTTTCTGGTTAAAAATATCTTGATAAACATTATGTTTTCTTTTCTGGATAAACTTGCTCACTATTGCATGAAATAAGTATTTTAATTTTTGTAATCAATCAAGTAATCTGTAATATAGAACAAGGAAATATCCCATGAAGGTAAAGCGGTTTTGTTTTTTTTTTATGTAGGTACTTACTTTAAAAAATTATTTTTAGATAAGTCAAAGATGGTAAAGCTGTGTTTTTAATAAATTGTTGCGCCTTATTTATAATTACAGGCAGTAAAAGAAAGCCCAATAGACGGAGATTCAACAACAGATTGAAGATTAGTAAACATTGGGTTGTTACCACGATAACAGATTGAGATCTATATATTTAAATTTGGATGATCTTTGAAATTATTTAAGGACATAATGCTTAATTTATTTAATATAATATATTTTAATTAATTTATTTTTCCTATAAAGCTTGAAACCAAAAATTAATTTCAGACTTGGCCCTAATATACAGGGTGATTCAAGTTATACGACACGGAAGATTATGGCTAAACTTTTAGATTTAAAAAAAGTTTTGTATATGGAATGGATGAGGGTCTATTGGAAGTACATTTTAAAATTAATGTCATTGTATACTTGTGGTCCCAAAAGTATAAAATTGATGAAACTTGTATTTTTGTTAATGAGTCACCTAGTATATTAATGTATTTTCGGTACCTACGGACAAAAGTAAAAGTAGTTTTATTAAGGTTTATGGCATCTAAACCGTACCGTTCTTCAGATATTCGTGATTTTGTGAAAATGCAGCATCAAATTAAATGTTTAAAATCTCAGCACTTGGTTTCTTTTGAACCACCAAAATTGGCTGGTGGGCTAATAGTACATTGATTTTTTTGCGTTATGTATTAAATATTAACTACTGTGTACCGAATGTCAATCAATGAACACCAAATTATTGCAAACTTCAAACAGTAATACCTCGTAATTTAAATTAGACACTCTGTATTTTATAGTATCATTAGATGAAGAATTTAGTTTCGTATCAAAAACTATTAAACATTCCTGTAGCTTGGTCGTAATTATTTTTATATTTTCATTTGGTTGCATTAAAGATTTATTTATTTTTTAATTATGAAAAACATAACGATTTTCATTACTTTAGATCTCACTGTCTGCGTTGCCTTTATGTTTTGAGTTTACTCAAATGTTTTATGTCTTATGATTATGATTCTTGAACCCCAAATTAAGCCATTATGTTGTGAGTTATGTTAAAAAGTATTATGCCATTATTGTATTTAATAGTGCTTAAAAGGTATAGAGGTAAATAACCTCTATACTGGTTCTAAGTTGAAAAAATGAACTTGAATCCTTTTTTGAACGTTCCCCATTATAATTCTTTTAAAATTCTGTTCTTTTCATCACTTCTCGTCTTCTTCTGTAATTTTATTTGCTTTCTTTTTGATTACCTTCACGTTCACTTTCTTGCCATCAGTTTTTTTCAGCACTTTTTTATAATTACTCTTAAACATATTTAGTCCTGGAACTGGTAACAGTATTATGGGTTCATTATAATAATTATTTAATTTTTTATTGACTCCATATTTTTTCAATTTTTGCATTTGGATTATTGCTGTTTTTTGTTGTAGCAAAAACGATTTTATTTTTTTTTGATTGGCTTTTATTTTATCATTTTGATATGGTTTTCTTATTTTTATCACTTTTTTAGTTTAATATCTGACCTCTTTCCAATAACTAGTCATCCTTCTTTTGTAGTCTCCTTGAAGTTTTTTGGTTTTTATTGTCATTCGTTCCTTTTTTGTTTTGAGGCTTTCTGAAGCTTTGACCTTGTTTTTTTTCAATGTTTATTCTCAATTTATTTACCATTTCGCATTGAGTTTTTTCTTTAATTTTTTTTCTTCTTTTCGACGTCTTGCATCTTGTAGTTTATTCTTTAATTCTTTACTATTTTATTCCATAGTATTTTTTTTTAATTTGGACTTTTCATTTCCTCTGAGTTTTTTATGTAGCGACACTCCTTCAGTTTTTCATTTTTTTTGTTCTTGTTTTCTTCTTTAATTTTCGTTTCCTTCTTTTTTTTTCTCTTTTATTTTCATATAGTATATGATATATATTATATGAAATATATAAATATATTATTATAATAATATATTTCATATATTATTATCATCTCTCGTCGTTCACTTTCTTGCCATCAGATTTTATAGCATATTTTATAATTATTCTCAAATTTATTTATTGCTGTTTTTGTTGCAGCCAAAACAATTTTTATTTTTTTTAATTTTATTTGTCTTTTCATTTGTCATTTTGACATGGTCTTGTTGTTTTTTCCACCTCTTTACTTCATTATATTGCTTCTTTCCAATAATCGGTCATTCTTCTTTTTTAGTTTCCTTGAAGTTTTTCGGTTCTTGTTGTCATTCGTTTTTTTCTTATTTTGAAGCTTTCTGAAGCTTTGGCCTCATTTTTGTTCAACGTTTTTTATCAAATGTATTTACCGTTTCGCATTCAGAAGTTTTTGTTTTTTTCTTCTTTTTGACGTTTTGCATCTTGTAGTTTATTCTTTGATTTTTCTGTTATTTTTCTCCATATTATTTTTTCTTACATTTGTTATTATATAATAACACTGCTTCACTTTTTCCAATTTTGCATTCGTTCAGTTCTCCTTTTATTCAATAATTTTCGTTTCCTTTTTGATTATCATCTCTCGTTGATAACTTTCTTGCCATCAGATTTGACAGCATTTTTATAACTATTCTCAATCAAATTTACTCCTGGAATGGGTTACAGTATCATGGCTTCTACGCAATGATTATTTGTTTGCTTCCCGTTATTATTTTTTTATTTCTTTACTCTAGATTTTTTCAATCTTCGCATTTGGATTTATTGCTGTTTTTGTAGCAGTCAAAATAATTTTAATTTTTTTAATTTTGTTTGTCTTTTAATTTATCATTTTGACATTTTCTTGTTGTTTTTTTAACCTCTTTAATTTATTATATCGCTTCTCTCCAATAATCGGTCATCCTTCTTTTTTAGTTTCCTTGAAGTTTTTTGGTTTTTGTTGCCATTCGTTTTTTCTTGTTTTGAAGCTTTCTGAAGCTTTGGCCTCATTTTTGTTCAACGTTTTTCCGTTACCGATTCGCATTCAGAATTTTTTGTATTTTTCTTCTTTTCGACGTTTTGCATCTTGTAGTTTATTCTTTGATTTTTCTGTTATTTTCCTCCATATTATTTTTTCTTTTATTTGGACTTTTTACTACCTCTAAGTTTCTTATATAATAACACTGTTTCACTTTTTCCATTTTTCATTCTTTCAGTTCTCCTTGTATTCAATAATTTTCGTTTCCTTCTTTTTGATTATCATCTCTCGTTGTTCACTTTCTTGCCATCAGATTTGACAGCATTTTTATAACTATTCTCAATCTTATTTACTCCTGGAATTGGTTACAGTATCATGGCTTCTACGCAATGATTATTTGTTTGCTTCCCGTTATTATTTTTTTATTTCTCTCCTCTATATTTTTTCAATCTTCGCATTTGGATTTATTGCTGTTTTTGTAGCAGCCAAAATAATTTTATTTTTTTTTTACTTTTGTTAGTTCTTTTAATTTGTCATTTTGACATGGTGTTGTTGTTTATTCCACATCTTTACTTCAATATATTGCTTCTTTCCAATAATCGGTCATTCTTCTTTTTTAGTTTCCTTGAAGTTTTTCGGTTCTTGTTGTCATTCGTTTTTTTCTTATTTTGAAGCTTTCTGAAGCTTTGGCCTCATTTTTGTTCAACGTTTTTTATCAAATGTATTTACCGTTTCGCATTCAGAAGTTTTTGTTTTTTTCTTCTTTTCGACGTTTTGCATCTTGTAGTTTATTCTTTGATTTTTCTGTTATTTTTCTCCATATTATTTTTTCTATTATTTGGACTTTATTCTACCTCTGAGTTTCTTATACAATAACACTGTTTCACTTTTTCCATTTTTTCGTTATTTCAGTTCTCCTTTTATTCAATAATTTTCGTTTCCTTCTTTTTGATTATCATCTTTCATTGATCACTTTCTTGCCATCAGATTTTACAGCATATTTATAACTATTCTTAATCTGTTTTACTCCTGGAATTGGTTACAGTATCATGGCTTCTACGCAATGATTATTTGATTGCTTCCAGTTATTATTTTTTTATTTTTCTCCTCTATATTTTTTCAATCTTCGCATTTGGATTTATTGCTGTTTTTGTTGCAGCCAAAATAATTTTCACTTTTTTTTTACTTTTGTTTGTCTTTTAATTTGTCATTTTGACATGATTTTGTTGTTTTTCCCACCTTTTTACTATAATATTTTACTTCTTTCTAATAATCGGTCACCCCCCTTTTTAGTTTCCTTGAAGTTTTTTGGTTCTTGTTGTCAATCGATTTTTTTCTTGTTTTGAAGCTTCCTGAAGCTTCGACCTTGTTCTTGTTCAATGTTTCTTCACAATTGAATTCACCGTTTTGCAATTTAGTATTTTTTGTTTTTTTTTTATTTTTTTCGACATTTTGCATCCTGTATAAATGAGTACTGTGATGATTAGGATCATGTGCGCTTGCACTTTTGTAATACTTGTCAGACATGCTAAGTCTGTTCTGGACATTTTATAGATTGTAATGTGTTAAATTTTAATTAAGTACCTACTGATCTTACAGAAATGACGTATTTCTTTATGATCGGGACGATCACTTGTCAGTATGGCCGAGTTGTAGGCATGAGTAGGAGGCGGGTATTATACTTTATTCAAACGACAAGGGATTTTTATTTGTCCTAAACCTGCAAAACCATTACATCTGTAAATTGAGAGGACGAAATACATTATCATCATGGTTTTATTAATATTGTTATATCATTGTTTTAATTAATTAATGTCAGATTATGTCAGATGAATTATTCTTCTTGTCACTGATTTTCCAATATTGTATGCTTTTGCTTGAAAGTCCTGACCGGAATATATATTGTTAGTCCAGCTGTACTGTGTTTACTTCAATATCCACTCAGCAGAGGCTTCTACAGTATTAAGGGGGCACTATGTTAGCGCTCACTCTCTGTTGTGTAGGTATAGCAGCTTTTCTACAGGAACCATGTTAGACTGATTGGCCTGAGCGATATAGGATTTCTTCCCCTACATCCTATCTTTGGCATGTAGACGACCCTCACCCTGGATCAGCAGTTTGAATAAAATTCCATGCAAGGCTCGTTCTAAAGTTGCATGCGGTCAAACCTGCAAATTGAAAAAAAAAATAGAGAATACCCCTACCTTTAGGTTAATTTAGAAAAAATAGTGATATTTTGTTATGCTGTTTTTAATCGGAAGGAGGCGTTTTCAATCCCTTATGAATAACCCAACCCTAACAATAGTGAAACTAGTCCCATAAATAGCGCTTTTTTTAAATGCCTCCAAAGCACATTCTAAAAGTTCCCTCAAAATCGACCAGTGAAGGGATCTATCTCCCAACTATGAATACCACGGGACTTTCTTTGATGTGAGGTGAAAGGGAACGTCAAAGAGAATTGGAAACCGTTACTAGGGGTTACTAAAAGGTTCACTAGGGGTATTCCCTCTTTTACCTCTATTTTCAACTTTTACCGCCTGTAGCAGAACGTATACAAACGAATAATCTAAGAGTAATCCTACAATGTTTATAAAAGAATATTAGCTATAGAAAATTGTAAGAATATTACTAGAATATTGAGTGTTACATGAAGGGGAGGTAGTATAGGGTAACCTGGAAACATTGGTATTCTGAGGTTGTTGCCAGACATAGTTAGACTGACGTGTTCATGGCAAGTATAGGGTTTTGCAGATTTTATTTGTTTATACAAGTGAATAATTTCTAAGAAAATTTAGCGATTATACATACCTTAGTCAATCATCACAAAAGTGCGTACCTGAATCGGCCCTGGTTTATGCTTTATTTGACTATGCCAGTACTGGTTAAAAAACTCAAGATCAAGGACAAATTAATTATGATTTCTTGACTGTAGGCTTAAATTTATAAATACTAATAATGTTATCAAACGACAATAATATAGCAAATCTAAAATTGGCCACAATAGTACACGGGCCAACAACGTTAATCATGTTGTTGAACCCAACTTTTTATCTATACCCTGCTAGGTTCCAAGATAAGATGGTGAGGCATATTATATTTCAGGCCTTTGTATATTACTTATATTTGAAAGAAACAAACATGAATGAGAGAAGTAGCGAGGTAAATTTTATTCAGTGAAGCCGTAGGTACAAAAACATATGTTTTAGGGTGGAAGAGCGGATTCATTTTAGAATTATTAAGGAACGCGGCATTCACAGGCTGAGGGATTAATAAACCCATTTCTATTGTATGGCAGCTTAACTGTGTATAAGCACTAGCTGATGGATAGGAATCAATAGACACTTCGATGGGGTCTGTGCGATTTGCTTTTGAAATTGAATATTAGTAATTTACAACTCCACTATTACATGTTCCACATGTATGTCACTTAATATAACCTATGGGTTCATAAAATAATTAGAGCAGGCAAGGTTTCAAGAAGATTACTGTCATCCATTCAGAAGGACCATTAGTAATTACTAATTGAAATATTTGATATATCTGAAAATCCAGTTTAAGAGTCAGGGCAGAGAGACTTAAACATGTGAACAATTTATCAAACATCGAACAAAAATCCATATTTGAATCAATCAAAACCTCAGTTCGACTCTGATAATTAATTTACTCTATCATCGTGTGAAACGCATTCTAAAGTCATAACATATATTGACATAATGGTGGTTATTTCTATACCTAAATCTAAATCATACAAAGATGTTATCAAACGCAAAATTAACAGTTGGTTGGTTTTGCGAATTTATAAGTTAACTTAGCAACTGTTGTAAAATGGGTTTCAAACAGAACGAAAGCAAGGATTGGCCCCAAATATTAGCGATTATTATAGGTAAGCTCGAAACCAAGTAAGTCTTGCGTTTCTCATGTCTGAGTTCAAGCCTGCATCCCCGGAGTATCCAGCGCCCTGCTTTTTTCCTGGCCATCACCATTTCTTCTGGTTTTAATCAAGGACAAAGAAAGATATGACATATCAGAAGCACAGGCTGGTTTAATACCAATATTTCACCCTATTGGTAAGTACATGTGCATACTTATCTAACTCTTTGGTGCAAAAATACATATTGCAGGCATGCTAATTTGCTCACTAGTCGCTTTTAAACTCCCTGACTTAATTGGAAGAAAGTATGCCATAGTACTCTTGAACGTACCTCAATTAATATTTTGGTTAATTACAATTTTTGCTCAGGACATATACAGCTTTTATATTGGGCGATTATTTTGTGGCATTGCGGACGGTCTTATGTACTCGGGTTTGCCTATATACATAGGAGAAGTGGCAACGCCAAGGGTGAGAGGAACTTGGGGAAACGGACAAACGTTTTCATTTAATGCTGGATTTTTAGTAATCAAACATATTAAGTAAGAGTGTTCTTTCAATAAAAAAATTTATGAATAAATCAAAGCCCTCGGGTCACAAAATAACTTTCAGCAAGTTTCATTTAACTTATTATTTACAAAATTAGTGATAGATAAAACACAACACATTTCAAGAAATAATATTTAAAATTAAAGAGTCAAAAATGTTACTTTTAAGCAATATTTAGAGGCAAAATACTATTCACAGTTAAAAAAAATTGAGAGAAATTAAGATAAACACTTGCTAAAAATAAATGATGTTTCTCGATTCAAAAATCAGTAAGGTGACAATCCAACAAAAAAAAAGGATACAACTGGCTTTTAAGGAAACAAAAGTGAGAAAAATATTAATAAATTCCTTTTTTGAATAGATTAGAATGTTAAGAGGTTTAATTATTTTTTTTTGCTAATGGACACATCTCTTAACGTTTTTACTTCTAGAGGCTTTTTATATTGTATGTGCTTTTGCGTTTAAATTAAACAATTTCTACTGTACTTAAAGGAAAAGAAAAGTGCTAAATTTGCTGATATCTGCACCCTAACGCAAACAAATAGTTGCCTAAAAATAAAGAAAAATAAACCATTAGTGAACAGGAACGAATAAAATTGGCAAATACAGGAAATGACTTTAGTAAACGAAAGATAATACAGACTAAATATTTGCAAAAAAAATAATATAGAAATATGGAAAATTATTGATAAAATATCGAGGGTGGTCTACTCTTATCGAAGAATTCGTTAACATCTAAATCATTTTAGATATTATTTTGAGACAATGGCTATGTTGTGTAGAAGGAATTAGTCTACATTTCAAAATTAATCAACTTTTTACAGGGTGTCTAAAACCTAAGGGCGGATTGAAATAGTGAACATGTTTTTTAAGTGCCACCAAAAATGTGATTGAATTTTTGCATTTGGTGGGTTATTAGTATAATTTTTGTTTGCACTATGTACTATGTCTATCCACTTATGCCTCTAATTCATATGGAGATAAAGCAAAACAAATTGCTTTGTCAAACAAACCTTAGCTTTAGAATGTCTATCAATACTAGTTTTATTACATTTTTAAATAAAAATTTTTGAAGTTTCTAATATTGGTTCAATCTTTATTTTTTCTTCAATAGAGTATTGTTTGACAGACCATGTAAGCCAAGAAAGGTAAGTACGATTTGTTTGGCTGCACCTCAAGCCGCTTAAGATCTACAGATTTTTTAAGCGTAAATAATGACAATTTTAAGACTAAATTATCCCTAAAACTAATAGAGATGGGCATAGTATATGCAAGACGAAAACGCTTCAAATAATTAACCTGAAAACTAAAGAGTACAAAAATAACAAGATATGGAAAAGAACACCAATAAAAGGAAAAATAAGAAACAATGGGCATTTGCAAAAAAAACTCTAAAATAACAAGCATAAGGTATTCTAAAGTTATTTCATATGAAGTGGTGTGAAGGTATGAGACAGAAAAACTGGAAAGTAGGTTCTTGATAGCATAAGAAATGTAAAAAAATATGATAAAAAATTCGAAAGAATTAATATCGAAAAGAAAAGATATATTTAAATGAGAGAATAATCAATTATACAATAATCAACATGGCGCGGAAAGGAGAGAGGTATAAAAAAGTTAGTATTTCAAAAGATGACAAAAATAAGTGAATGAGCGCTATTATGTATATTATCTCATTTTAGAGTTAAAAAGCTAAACTGACCTTAAAGTCATCCACTTAAATCTTCTTTTATTTTTCGTTAAATTGACACAAGAGCATCACAAAGAAAGAGAAACGTCATCACGCCTACTAAAATGTTAAAACGGCAGGAACAGAAAGCTGGAATGAGTGTGTTGAGTAAGCAGAAAGTTGAGTTGACACAAATGAAGCAGGACCGGGACAAAAAGTTCCTTTCTACCAGGATTCAATTTGCTATGTTGTCGGCCATTGAATCGTAAGCAGCTAATAACTTAATAGTTATTTTCCTGACAAGTGCGCAATGTGACACTTTCGCGCACGCGACTTCCGTTGCCCGAACGACGCGAAGCGGAGTTCGGGCAGCAGTCAAGTGCGCGAAAGACACTTTGCGCAAGAATTAGGAACAACATTTTTTCTACAACGGTATAAAAGTCCAGCTGCCACTAATATGGAACATCTTTAACGATTTTATAAATGATTAAGCTTCACAGATCGTTTCTGCTACCCCTGTATTGACGGCGTGCGCGAAGGATTTTGTCGCACGTGTCCTCTTGCAACCAGTAACTTTTTTTTACGCTGCTATGGGTGACGTGCGAGAAATATAACAATGAAAATATTGATCAGTTTGCATGCTGTCAGTAATGCGCGAACCGTGTCATATTTTGTCGGTTGTAGAAAAAACATATTTAATGCCTTTTCTCGGTCTGTCCAGATCGTGAATGACTGTAGTGATGTTTGACAGAACCATAGAAAACTCTACCGAATCTTAATTTTTTCTAAGACTTAATCATAGAAAATATTTGAATCATAATGAAATACGGAAGATGGAAACAAATATGCAATTAATGTATGAAACCGTCATGATAGAAAAGGAAAGTTTAAATACCATCCCCAAATTTTCCTTTTCTTTCAGGTTAGTGTATGTACAAGGTGGTCTCTTTAAATTGAAACACACTCTTGCACAACTATTCATTTTAGTGTATCTAGAATAAAAATTGCTTTACGTCGCTCTACGTCGAGGCGATAATAAGCAAGGTTACTAACTAAGTGACGTCATCAAGGTCATTTTTTTTTCGAATGAAACCTTACAATTTTGATTACTGAACATTAACCACTCGATTAACCACTACTTAATAGTTGGCAACCTTTGTATGAAACACTTTTTTTCAAAATGTCAAGTTAACCTTAATATTTAGCAACATTTATTATGTATAAAGTATAAACCAATAAGAGGCCAATATCTGCACGACTATTAATTTCAGTGTATCTAAAATAAAAGTTGCTCTACGTCGAGGCGAAAACAAGGTGCCAGCAATGTTACTAACCTAAGTGACGACATCAAGGCCAATTTCTTTTTCGAATGAAAACCTTTAATTTTGATTACTGAATATTAATCAGTAGGTACTTAATGGTTGAGAACTCTTGTAAGAAACACTTTTTTACAAAATGTCAAGTTAACCTTAATATTTAGCAACATTTATTATGTATAAAGTATAAATCAATAAGAGGCCAATATCTGCACAGCTATTAATTTCGGTGTGTATAAAATAAAAGTTGCTTTACGTCAAGGCAAAAATAAGATGCCAGCAATGTTACTAACCTAAGTGACGTCATCAAGGTCATTTTTTTCGAATAAAAACCTTTAATTTTGTTTACTGAACATTCATCACAACTTAATGGTTGACAACTCTTGTAGGCAACACTTTTCTTCAAAATGTCAAGTTAACCTTAATATTTAGCAACATTTATTATGTATAAAGTATAAACCAATAAGAGGCCAATATCGGCACGACTATTAATTTCAGTGTATCTAAAATAAAGGTTGCTCTACGTCGAGGCGAAAACAAGGTGCCAGCAATGTTACTAACCTAAGTGACGTCATCAAGGCCAATTTTTTTTTCGAATGAAAACTTTTAATTTTGGTTACTGAATATTAATCAGTAGGTACTTAATGGTTGACGACTCTTGTAGGAAACACTTTATTACAAAATGTCAAGTTAACCTTAATATTTAGCAAAATTTATTATGTACAAAGTATAAATCAATAAGCGGCCAATATCTGCACAACTATTAATTTCAGTGTATCTAAAACAAAAGTTGCTCTATGTCGACGCGACAACAAGATGCCAGCAATGTTACTAACCTAAATGACGTCATCAATTAATGGTTGACAACTCTTGTAGGAAACGCTTTTTTACAACATGTCAAGTTGACATTAATATTTGGCAACATTTATTATGTATAAAGTATAAATCAATAAGAGGCATCTGCACAACTATTAATTTCAGTGTATCTAAAATAAAAGTTGCTCTACGTCGAGGCGACAATAAGATACCAGCAATGTTACTAGCCCAAGTGACGTCATCAAGGACAATTTTTTTTAGAATGAAAACCTTTAATTTTGATTATTGAATATTAATCAGTAGGTACTTAACGGTTGACAACCCTTGTAGGAAACACTTTCTTACAAAATACCAAGTTAACCTTAATATTTAGCAACATTTATTATGTATAAAGTATAAACCAATAAGAGACCAACATCTGCACAACTATTAATTTCAGTGTATCTAAAATAAAGCTCTAAAATAATGCTCTACGTCGAAGCGAAAATAAGATGCCAGCAATACTACTAATCTAAGTGACGTCATCAAGGTCATTTTTTTTTCGAACCAAAGCCTTTAATTTTGATTACTGAATATTTCTCACAACTTAATGGTTGATAAATTTTGTAAGAAACATTTTTTTCAAAATGTCAAGTTAACCTTAATATTTAGCAACATTTATTATGTATAAAGCATAAACCAATAAAAGGTCAATATCTGCACAACTATTAATTTCAGTGTACCTAAATTTAAAGTTGCTCTACGTCGAGGCGAAATTAAGATGCCAGCAATGTTACTAACCTAAATGACGTCATCAAGGTCAATTTTTTTTTTTAACAAAAACATTTAATTTTCGTTACTGAATATTACTCACAACTTAATGGTTGACAACTTTTGTAGGAAACATTTTTTCTACAAAACGTCAAGTTAACCTTAATATCTAGCAACATTTATTATATATAAAGCATAAACCAATAAAAGGTCAATGTCTGCGCAACTATTAATTTCAGTGTATCTAAAATAAAAGTTGCTCTACGTCGAGGCGAAAATAAGATGCCAGCAATGTTGCTAACCTAAATGACGTCATCATGGTCAATTTTTTTTTCGAACAAAAACCTTTAATTTTGATTACTGAATATTACTCACAACTTAATGGTTGACAACATTTGTAGGAAACATTTTTTTCAAAATGTCAAGTTAACCTTAATATTTAGCAACATTTATTATGTATAACTATTTACTAATAAGTAACAACTATTAATTTCAGTGTACCTAAATTAAAAGTTGCTAACACTACGTCGAGGCGAAAATAAGATGCCAGCAATGTTACTAACCTAAATGACGTCATCAAGGTCATTTTTTTTTCGAACAAAAACCTTTAATTTTGATTACTGAATATTACTCACAACTTAATGGTTGACAACTGTTGTAGGAAACATTTTTTTTACAAAATGTCAAGTTAACCTTAATATTTAGCAACATTTATTATGTATAAAGCATAAACCAATAAAAGTCAATATCTGCACAACTATTAATTTCAGTGTATCTAAAATAAAAGTTGCTCTACGTCGAGGCGAAAATAAGATGCCAGCAATGTTACTAACCTAAATGACGTCATTAAGGTCAATTTTTTTTTCGAACAAAAACCTTTAATTTTGATTGCTGAATGTTACTCACAACTTAATGGTTGACAACTTTGTGGGAAACATTTTTTTACAAAATGTCAAGTGAACCTTAATATTTAGCCATATTTATTATGTATAAAATATAAACCAATAAAAGGCCAATATCTGCACAACTATTAATTTCAGTGTATCTAAAATAAAAGTTGCTCCACGTAGAGGCGAAAATAAGATACCAGCAATGTTACTAACGCAAGTGACGTCATCAAGGTCAATTTTTTTTCGAATGAAAACCTTTAATTTTGATTACTGAATATTAATCAGTAGGTACTTAATGGTTGACAACTTTTGTAGGAAACACTTTCATACAAAATGTCAAGTTAACCTTAATATTTAGCAACATTTATTATGTATAAATTATAAACCAATAAGAGACCAATATGTGCACAACTATTAAATTCAGTGTATCTAAAATAAAAGTTGCTCCACGTCGAGGCGAAAATAAGATACCAGCAATGTTACTAACGCAAGAGACGTCATCAAGGTAATTTTTTTTTAGAACAAAAGCCTTTAATTTTGATTACTGAATATTACTCACAACTTAATGGTTGACAACTTATGTAGGAAACATTTTTTTTCAAAATGTCAAGTTAATCTTAATATTTAGCAACATTTATTATTTATAAAGCATAAATTAATAAAAGGTCAATATCTGCACAACTATTAATTTCAGTGTATCTAAAATAAAAGTTGCTCTACCTCGAGGCGAAAATAAGATGCCAGCAATGTTACTAACCTAAGTGACGTCATCAAGGTCATTTTTTTCGAATAAAAACCTTTAATTTTGATTACTGAACATTCATCACAACTTAATGGTTGACAACTTTCTTAGGAAAAATTTTTTTAGAAAATGGCAAGTTAACCTTAATTTTTAGCAACATTTATTATGTATAAAGTATAAACCATCAAATAGGGATTGGAAATCTGACTTTAACATTTTTATTGTATTTTGTCACATATAGAGAAACATTGATATTTTTCTAACCTTTTGGGTTATTCATTTTTCAGTGCAAGTACAAAGTTTTTCATTAATTATCTTATGTCACACTAGTTCATTACTGTGATATTATTCTGTAGATACCAAGTAACTAGTAGTGCTCTTTATGGCTTGTGCTTACATAAAGTGCATTTTATGGCGCCTGTAGGCATTTAACCACACACGCAAACATTTATATGTACGAAAGGAATGAGTTCGTGCGGAGATATATCTAGAAGGAAGGCAAAATTAGTGGCGTGGCATTATTACTGAGACAGGTACTTGACAAAAATTAGTAGGAGAATAAAATTTTTGTTAACATAAAAAGTCAGCTAGAATATGTCAAATAATTTATCACAGACCAAGTAGAATAATTGTGATGTTACAAGGGGTCCACAAGCAGAAGCACAACTCGAACACAAGCACGACGTTCTAACAATTCTTAGTGGAATCAATTAATCTCCTGAATGGCAACTTTTGATATCAGTGTACTTTGTCATCCAGTTCTCGACGCTCCTTTTGGAATTTAACGACAATGGGCGCATCGTTAGTACAAAGATTTGAAGACGTTGGTGTCATTAAATATCACATCAATTTTCCCTCGTTTACACAACCTGACTTGTCCGTTTGTTGCTTGTCAACCTGTTAAGCACTTTTGTCATCTCAAAACAATGACCACAAGCTCTATCTATCTCTCAAGCTCTCATCTATCAACCTTCAATCAGCCTCATCAAAATCAACTTTCTTCATCGCTCAATTTACAGTGGATGTTGAGCACGTCAGACAGTCGCAGATGCTCTTTACATCATCGGCCCTAATTCTATCACTCTGGAAAGGCTATCCAAAGCTGCCAACGCTTTCAGAAAGCTAACGCTCATCCAACAACCAGTTTTTAATAAATTCCACAACTTCAGATATCCTGCATTTTTGTCTGCTGGCCTTCAATTTGGCTCTTGCAAGATATTTTAGATGAATCTACTACCAATGCATCAATTGTTGGATTTCCTGATTGGACGTTCTGCAGCATGTTATTACTGATGGTGGAACGCAGTTTTATTCAGCAAGTTTTAAAGGTCTGAATTCATTTTGCATCCCACAATTAATCCTGTTGCCAATGGAAATGTTAGGCTCTTCCATTCACAGTTGTATTCCGGCGACTGTATAGATTGCTTTTCATAAGTTTTACTTGGAATCCGCTCCACTCTATAAGAAAACTTGGTAACCTCAACGGCTACGCTTGTACAAGCAGAATCACTTCGCCTTCCTGGAAAATTTTAGTGACTCCTAACCTAACTTCAAAGTTTGTACTAGCAGAACCACTCTGTCTTCTTGGAGAATTTTTGATGAACCATAAGAAGAAGATTCTCCTAGAACGAGAATATTTTCATAAGATGCGACTAGTTCCAGCTACAACACATATTAAATAAAAACCTTAAAGGTTTAGCCACTGGCACTCATTGTTTTTGTTCAAAAGATTTATGTATTATCGGAAAACTGTGAAAGTCCCCGTTAAAGGCTGAGCCGTTGCCTGAATTATAACTCAATTGACGGAAATTTGTTTAAAAAAAATCGACTTTACACTCTAAAGTGTTTTCCGGTCTTTGAAGCCGTGGTCCAATGGAATTGCTCCTGATGATTCCCCTAGAGCTGCGGCAGGCATTACCACTGCTGCTGACTGTGTTTGTCTAAACCTGTAACTCCTCTTCTTTTCCGTAATACTCGTGTTAACACTGCGTTTTGTGTTGTTAATATATACCGAGCCATAGCTGTATAGAACTCGGTTAACTCCAGGAGCGATCTCTGCAGTCTTTGGCCCATCCCAAGCTCTGTTGTTTTGTACAAGTGGGTTTAAAGATATTTTTAACATTGTTATTTTCCAGTAGCCTGCCGATCCTACCCATCGGACGACCAAGGGAAAATCGGGACACTGTTAGATCCCACCACCTACAAGAAGCTAACTCGTGATCCAACAGCCCGAATTCTGAGGGCCACCAACAATTTAATCAAGGACGTGGCATCGGATGAAATGGCTAAGCTTAAAAAATCAGAAGACTTGCCTCCACGGTTGTACGGTTTGCCAAAGATCAACAAACCGGATGTATCACTGAGATCCATCGTGAGCACCATAGGAAGCCCGACTATACTGACAGCTTTAAAGAAGACTTCTTCATTTCGTCAAAAAAATGCATTCTTTGACCCTTTCTCCAGGAGAAATTCTCGATAGCTTGTGCGAGGCCAAAGCATTGGCAACGGCAAATAAGAGGCCAAAGTCTTGCTTCCGATACGTGAACGACACCTTTGTTATTTAGAGCCATGGCGAGGGCAAACTTCAAAACTTCCTAATACACCTCAACTCTCTCAACCCAAAAATTCACTATGGAGGTAAAAAAAAGGATGGACGCCTACCGATGTTGGTTGCTTTGGAGGAGACCGAATGGGAAGCTTGCGCACCCCGGTTATAGAAGACCAACACACTGACCGATACCTTAATAACGGATCAAATTATCTCCCTAGAGAGAGAAGGTGAGTCATACAAACTCTGTCTGTGAGAGCCAAGAGAATTTGTGAACGGGATCATTTGGAATGGAAAATGAAGCATCTGGAAAACGCCTTTGGTTGGAATGGATACAGCAAGCACGAGTTCTATTGGGCCGTCCGTCCAAGGAATACAAAGCTCCAGGAACGAACAACGGGAGAAGATAAAGAAAAGCGCGGACGGTAGTCTACCATACATTCACAAAGTAACGAACAAAATCAACAGGCTACTGGAAAAGCACAATGTTAAAACTGTCTTTAAATCCACTCTTACAATTCTCCTAGAGCTTGAGATCGGCCAAATATCGCAGAGATTTGCTATGGGCATCCGGAGATTACCGAGTTCCATGCAGCTGTGGCTCGGTATACACTAGCACCACAAAACGCAGTGTCAGCACCAGGATTACGGAACAGGAGAGGAGTTGCAGGCTGGGACAAACACAAAAGTCAGCAGTAGCAGGGCACGCTCTCTCCTAAGGTCACGACATTCTTTTCGACGAGGTGGATATCTTATATTAATCGCACCGTTTCTATCCGAGACTAACGAAAGAGGCCATTGAGGTCTTTAAACGCGACAACAATTTCAACAGAAAGGAGGAAGTTACGTTTCAAAATGCAGAATGAAGGCGAGTTCTACGACATATTTTAAGCCGCAGCTGTAGAGGAGAGGTCAGGATAAAATTCTATTGGACGACGGCTTCAAAGTCCCGAAAACACTTTAGTTTGTATTTTGACCGGCCGTGAAAGCCTTCATATTCTTATAAAGTCGACTTTATTTGGAAATTCTTACAAAGTTAAAATAGTACTTGCACAGTACATACTACATACTATAAAAATTGAACGTAACTCTCTCCAGATGACCATTCGCTACATGAAAACTAAATCTAGAATAATGCTAATGGCAACTTAGTGACAAACATGGTCATAATTACCTAGAGATTAGGTTTAAGTCACAAAAGGTTTCAGGATCGTTCCAGGTCCGTAACTCTTGCATGTGTCCGTAACTGTCCGTAACTCCTCCTTTTTTGTCTTAACATCCTTTCCAGGGCGTAGTAGTCGAGTATGTGTGTCCACTTTGATAGGTGCTCATGCTTTGCTTGATGAAGCCAATAAGAGCGAAAACATGTGCTGCCGGGGTCGCTCCGTTTTCTCCTGATAAGTAGGTGCTGTGACATACCAAACCCGTTCTACGGTTTTCGAAGGCGTCTATTGTTTCTGAATATTGATAGAGGAAGCAGTGAAAGGTGCTGGTATAAAACAGCTTTAGCATGAAAAGTTTTTGGTATGAGACGTCTCAATATAAAACCTCCTGGTTTGGAACGAGATGCCGTCCACCATGGGCATTAGCAAATAAGTATGCTTTAAGGCCTCAGACCTACCTCTGTTCCAACTTACTCGGCTTCATGGCATATACATCTGTAATAATACGACTTACTATAGTTTGTAGTTAGGCTGGAATTTATTACAAACTGGATGGTGTTGCAGGTAGAGGACAAAGAAAAACTCTCTATTTTCTATTGAAAAATGCCGAAGTTTCGACTAAAAGTTTCAGACAACCTACTATCGAGGCGGTACTATATTTGCTTGACCGAATAAAGCATGTGTCCTGGGTCTGGGTGGATTGTTCACATATTAATTATATGTTAAATATATGCCCCATATATTTAACCTCAACCTGCCTGTATTGAAACTTTTCCTTATTTAACTTAACACCCTTCATTCTAGCTCTCTCTATTACTTTTCCCAACCAACGTCTTGTCATGCTGCTCGAAAGTATCACACGCAATCAACAAATCATCAAAATAAATGACCACATTTTCTATATCAACAACATTTTCAGAATTAATTTTTTTGAGATACTCTGTGGCCAAATTGAGCCCAAACGGCAGTCTTTTAAATTTATAACATTCAAAAGGAGTAGAAAACGTTGTTAATTGACTCGATGGTTCATCTAATCTAACTTGATAAAACCCATCCTTGAAATCCAAAACAGAAAAATACTTTTTTCCTGAGAACTTGCTGTTAATTTCATCCAGACTTGGTATTTCAAAAAATTCCGTTTTATACATTTATTAAACTCTTGTGGATCAAGACACAACCTCAAAAACTTATTAGGTTTCTCAATAATGACTAAATTATTAACCTATTGTGCTACCTCATTTACTTTAATGATAATACCCTGCTTTTCTAATTTTTCCAGTTTTTCCTTAAGTCTGTCTCTAATGGCAAGAGGTACACGCCTTGGTGGATTGACTATTGGTTCACTGCCTTTCTTTAGTTTAATGGTAAGCACCTTTGGGAATGTACCTAGTCCATCAAAAACATCAGCATTGGCTTGTATAAAATTATCTTTTAAGTTTACGAGAGTGGTATTCTCTTAAAATGGGGATGTCAATACTGAGACTTTCTAACTTATTAACTGGCTTATTAATCAGACCTAACAAGTAACAAGTTGGCATACCAATAATTGGGTTCACCTTCAAATCAAGAATTATAAAATACAAATGAATTTTTTTTTCCTGTTTTAATACCATCAATTTCTATCTTACCCGCTGTAGCCAACTTGCTGCCACCATAAGCCTCTAATATAATATCACTGTTTTTCAGTTTGTGGCATTTACCACTGCACAGATTGTCCCATATATTCTTTGGCAATATATTAACTTCAGATCCAGTATCAACCTTAAATTCAATGTCCATCCCATGTATTCCTAATACTTCAGTCTACACATTGTGACTTCTGAGACGGTTAACTTGGGCTTGGGCTTCCTCAGTTACGGTTGTTAAACAGTCAACAAACAAATTATCTGTTTGATAATTTTCAGAGTTTTCCTGTACTGCACCTAGTTGTGCTGGCATTTGAACTACCTCTCTAACACTTCTAAACTTTAAACTTTGAACTAACCTCTGTAGGACCTCCCGGTGCAACGCGGCACATGGTACTAAAATGATTCAGTCCACTGCACCTGAAGCATTTTTTTTCCAAATACAGGACATTGCCCAAATCCATGGTTATTGTGACATTTAAGGCATTTAAATTGTTTGTCTTGGTTTTTATTTATGCCACTTTTCTTGACAGTCTTTAGACCTTCTAGACAAGCTTCTCCTTTAATACCTTCTCGATTGCGCACATTCACAAGTTGCTTTTTAGTGACTTCAGCAGTTCGACATAAATTTGCAGCTCTGTCAAGAGTTAATCCCTGTATGTTTAGCAATCTTTCCTGTAGAACAGGGTTATTCACCCCCAGTACAATTATGTCGTTTAAAATGCTGTCTTCCTGGGAATCATATTCACAAGTTTGTATTAACTTCCGAATATCAGCAAAAAACTTGTCAAATGGTTCATCACCACCTTGGCTCCTACTATTGAATACAAATCTCTCACATATTCTATTTTTTCTTGGTGCACAATATTTCTTGAACTCGCCAATAACACTTTCATATTTATCTGGCTCTTCAACGTTTAGTATATTATATAATTCAACCCCTCTGGTCCAACCAGCTTAAGAAAGGTGGCTATAATTACCTTGTCAGATTTTGTATCCTTTTCTGTTGCTACCAAGTAATTTTGGAAGCCTTGGAAAAACCTTTTGAAATTATCACTTAAATGTCCATGCACATTCAGTGGTTCAGGTAACCTTCCCTCCATTCTGTAACTCTGTACCACTTCGAAGTTTTACACCATGAATAATTATTACTCTTGGTTCTTTACCGACTGTGCCATGTAATAATACGACTTACTATAGTTTGTAATTAGCATAGAATTTATTACAAACTGTTTTTAAGAACTACCAAAGGTTGGATTTCGTTTTCTTCAACAGACCGACTAACCAAGAAACCCAACCTTTGCTCAACTTGGCGGTCAAGAACAGTCTCTCCGTTTAAGAACTACAATAATAATCATGAGAACAAGAACTGTCCCCAAGTCAGTCTGACATGGAGGTGTGCAGTGTGTCCCTGCCTAACCTCTAGTATCAATCGCACAATAAAACATCACCTGCGTGACGCTAAGTCACACAAGGCAATACAATATACAAACTATATTACTACAACATCTATTTATTGTCGTTGAAACATTAATAACTAATTTAGGATGACTTTTCTAGCGCTAGCAAAGACATAGGAAAACAGAGAAACTAGATGGTTGTAGATGGATGTCAGCTTTAATATATTACATTGGAAACATTGAACTCACTAGATAAATAGAGACAAACTCCTTGTATCAATATGGCGATTAACAGCAAATTATCCGCATTTTTTTTTGTCAACTTCCAGGTAGCTACCTCACAATCCAGCAAACGGCATATATCTGCCTTACGTTGCCCATCGTTTCGGCGGTATTATTCCTGCGAATGCCCGAGTCTCCGTATTATTATCAGATGAAAGGGCAGGAGGAAAGGGCCCGGACGTCCCTACAATGGCTGTTGAGAAAACCCGATATCGAGCCCGACTTCCTGCAATTGAAGACGGACGTCCAACGACAAATATCAGAGACCGGGACGTGGCCGGACCTGTTCCAGATTGTCAGCAACAGAAAGGCCTTAGGAGCCAGTTTGTTCCTCAGATTTGCACAACAGTCCTCCGGAATTGGCATGTTTGAAAACTATATTCAGTACATTTTTGATAGTTCAAGCAGTGGAGCGTTTAGTCCGCAAATCTCGTCGATAATTTTCTCAGCCCTACTGTGGATTGTAATGACTTTATTCAGCGTCGCGGTGGATAAAATATGCAGAAGAAACAGCTTCATCTCCTCCTCAATTGGATGTTCCCTGCTGTTAGCAGCAGAAAGTGTTTACGTTTTTTTTAGACCAATTCTGTAAAGACAGTGTCGACTTGTCTAACTTGCAATGGTTTCCCCTAACCACCCTAATGTTCTACATAATTACATATAGTGCGGGATTAGGGCCTCTGCCAAGCTTAATGGCAGGCGAGTTGTTTTCCGCCAGTATAAAGGGCAAGGGACTTGCAACTACTAACGGAGGATTGGCGTTTATTTTGTTTGCAAATGCCTTTATGTTCCAATCTTTAACAACTTCCGTGGGGCTGTTTGCCCCGTTTGCTGTCTTTTCGGCCCTAACTTTTATCTGTTTTGTAATTTCCTTTTGTGTTATTCCTGAGACAAAAGGGAAAAATCTTGAGGAGATTCAGCAAAAGTTGAAAGGTAATAAAAAAAATATTGCCGAGCCTTAATGCCGATTAGCTTTTTTTTATATATAAGGTCCAGATTTATATATCTGCTTAACCGTAGAATTGCAGTCTGAAATAGAGCAGCGGTAATAAAAATCCATAGGTTGGCCATTAATCGTATAGCACTTTTGGTGTTTTTCGGCTTGCAGCCCAAGGCAGTAATTACCTAATGGGGCAGTTAGTTCAGTAAAAGATAAATATTGAACATAACTCACGTGTTCCATTGTAGCAGTTAAATTATTGCCCCGTTTAAGGAATAAAACAGGGAAGCTGCTATTTTTATAAATGAAGGTTGTCTGGTGAACGAAACCGGCCACCATTTGTCTTCATAACTCACGCTAGTTTAAGGTAGAAAATAAATAATGTAGAAAAAGCTCCTTTACGTGGACACCCAAACACACGTAATCCCAAGAACTAACCTCGAGGATTGAAATGGATCGTTGTCAAGGGCTGACGCTCACTTCTTATGAGAACAAATTATATTACACCATATAAGAATAAAACGTGAAAACCAATTTTGACGGCTGATGGGTAACGAAATCAATGGGACCCCTGCCAACTTTAAATCAATTAAAACTTAGACCCAATCTTAATGAGTTTCCTTTGTTGCTTCGCCATCTTTGTCAGATATTTTCGGAAAGTTTATTGGGAGAGCGACAGGTGTAAATTTCACTGTGCTTGGGGTGAGACGTAAATTACCTCATCACGAAAATGGGTGAGCTTAGTTTGGAAAATTAGGTCTCTATCAAATCTGACAAAAATGATTTAAAGTAGTTTTAGTTTACCTTTCGGTTCAAGTCTCTACTACTAAGTGGTCTAAAAGTGTGCAACACAATGCAGAACTGAACCTTAAACTAGAGCCAGAAAGTCACTAGAAACTTTTAAAATCTAATTATTACTCTATTATTTAATAAATAATTGTTATTGTAATGATAATATAAGATATCCACCTCGTTGAAAAGGATGTCGTGACTTTCGGAGAGAGCGTGCCCTGCTACTGCTGACTTTTGAGTTTGTCCCAGGTTACAAATCCTCTTGTGTTCCGTAATCCTCGGGTTGACACTGCGTTTTGTGGTGCCAATACCGAGGTACAGCTGTATGGAACTCGATAAACTCCAGGTGCTGATAGAGGATCTCTGCGGTCTTTGGCCGATCTAAAGCTCTGTTGTATTGTACAAGAACGAGACGAGTGGGTTTAAAAGTGTCTTTAAACCCACTCGTGCAATACAACAGAGCTTGATATCGGCCAAGGATCCCCTATCAGCTCCCGAAGTTTACCGAGTTCCATGCAGATGTGTCTCGGTATACATTGGCACCACAAAACGCAATGTCAACACGAGGATTACGGAACACAAGAGAGGTTGTAGGGTGGGACGAACACAAAACTAAGACGCAGCAGAGCACGATCTCTCCGAAGATCACGACATCCGTCTCAACGAGGTGGATATCTTATGTCAGTCGCAGCCTTTCTATCCGAGACTAACGGGAGAGGCCATTGAGATCTTTAAACACGACAACAATTTCAACAGGATGGAGGAAATTACGTTTCTAAATGCAGACTGGAAGCGAGTTCTACGACATACTACAAGTGCGGCGAAACCCCGCGCCACCACTACCCCCACCCCATTCCCTCCACTGCAGTGCGACGGCGCCGGCGCACACTGGCGCATATTCACGATTTCTTGATCATTAAAAAAAAAATAAAATTTGTTACTTTTGTAAGTAGTTATTTAATTTTGTTTGATCAATTATCCCCCTTTAACAAGCGATCTATTTTGCTACAGATAAATGCCGTAAATAGACAGTATGTTACTTTAAAGTTGGTCCCTTAAATATCTTTTCCACTTATTGTATATGATAATTTTAAAGGCGCATATTTTAGAAATAAGTCTTATCAAAATTTCACCCAAATGACAGAATATTTGCCATAGGTCGTATTGCTGAATGTATTTGCTTTATCCTAGTTCCGTCAAATACGTAAAACATATTAACATGTTTTGATATCAGAAGTATTTGCATCACCGTGTCAAAGTATAAAAATAAATTATGTTTGCTCCTTTCTCTAGGACATATATTTTTTTGTTTAAAACAGTTTAACTGCAATAAACTAAGAACTTATACAATATGATGTCTTGTAAGATTTTCTATTAAAATTTTGTGCGACCACTTGCGACTTTTTCTAGAATAGTAACTTTGGAATTATTATATTTATTAATTAGTATTTTGGTATTCTTTACGTTTTTTATTCATCATATACAAGGTAAAATCCTCGTCCAAAATTTTTATACAGGTTGTTTATTTAATACTCCTTCGAACTCACATATTAGATCCTTTTTAAAGCAAAGCTGCGAAAAAGGGGTTGTCGCTTTCTTAAAGTACATGTATGATGTACAATAGTTGTTAGGATAGCGGCAAGTTTATCTAGTTATTTAAAAATAACCAAAACTTATACCGAAGAATTCACCTCATTATACTTTGAAAAGTCAAAGAAGAAAGTAGCAGATGTTCATTTAAAAATCGTCATCTAGTTGACTGTGAAATGTCAAAAGAAAAGGATGAAAGAACAAAAGTCCATTTACTTTGATTGTGTCATACTTTTCTCTCAAAAATTCATAGCCTTCGAGATGACCTATTCTAATTAACACCTCGTATACAGGTATTCAAAATGGTATTGCGATATTCTCTGGTTAAAAATAAAAGGATTTAAACCAACTTTCGTTTAGAAAATCATGTTTCTTGTTGCTTTCACACATTTTTTTTCAAGAAATTGGTTCGAAACCAGAAACTCTTCTTAATGAAAGTTTGACATATCGCTTCCTATTGAACCAGAGAACGCCCAAGTATACAGGGTGATTCAAAAGTACTTTGACAAACTTCAGGAGGTGATTGCTGGCATTATTTTAAGAAGAAAAACTCTAATAAACGAGGGTCCTTATGAGTATTGTTACAAAGATACAGGGTGTTAAAGTTTTATTCAAAAACAAAAAAAATAATAATATCTTCGAAACCGCTTGAAAGATCCAGGGAGGACATTTCGAACAATTCATTTAAGGTAATTTAATTTAAAAAAAAATTATTTTCAAGTTTCAACTGAAATAACACATTCCATCTTGGTGAGATAACGATTCTAAGACGTCCATTAAAATGATTTTGATTTCTTTACTTGAAAATGACGCATCTAACGATAAAAACTTAAGAGAGCTTTTTTGTTTAGAATTGAACAGAGAACAAAAGGGAAGAATTTATTTTTTGATAGACCAGTGGCGTACCATACTTTTGTTCAAAAAGATGAAGCGTCCTTGCGGTACTCGTGCTACTGGTGAAGCAAAAAAAATTTGGTTTTTTTCAGCAGAAACATGACTACAGGTTCAACAAAAACATGGCTACTCGCTAGCTATTGGCATCTGTAAAATTTTATTAAATCCTTTTAAGCGGTTTAGGAGATATTAGTTATTATTTTCTTTTTAATTTTTTTGTAAAACTTCCTGTACCTTCGGAACGATGCTCTTAAGGACCCTCGTTTATTATAACTTTTCTAGTGAACGAAATTTTTATCTTTTTCGCAGGAAACTCTATTTTAAAATATCCAAAAGCAATATTTACTAATTGGAAATTGAAAACTTATCTGCTTTCAATATTTCCAAAAATATTGCAGCGTTAAAGAGGGAAACAAACAGAAACAACTACTCCGAGGGCTAATACGCTGCAATATTTTTGGAAATATTGAAAGCAGATAAGTTTTCAATTTCCAATTAGTAAATATTGCTTTTTTGCATATTTTAAAATAGAGTTTCCTGCGAAAAAGCTAAAAATTTCGTTCACTAACATATTTCGCAGAAAATAACTTTCATAACTTTTCTACTTAGAATAATGCCAGCACTTACCTCCTGTAGTTTGTCAAAGTACTTTTGAATCACCCTGTATACACCGTGTTCATTAGAAAATATCACCTACATATTTTTGACAGGAATAGATGACATAATCAAAATAAATGGACTTTTGGGTCTCCATTCTTCACTTTTGGCATATCACAGCCAACTAAATGACGTTTTGAAATGAATATCTCCTATATATATGATATATTTCCACAACGAAATGAGTCTCGTTTGTCTAACTTTTTTTTCTTATGTACCTATTTACCTTCCTAATATTCCTTTCATACGTTTTTAAAAATTCGTCGCTCATTATTGAGACCTCGTAAATCGTACAAGATATAGATTCGATTGAATTGGGCAAAGTTGCGCATTTGGGTGAGTACCGTAATGACATCCTGGGTACTTTTTGACCTCTATAAGAGATTCAGTTTGTGGTCCGACGTTTCGACTTGTCTGGGGAATCGTCAACTTTAGGTTTTCAAGTCAGTTTACAAAATCAATGATATGTACCACTTTTTTTACATACTTTTTTAGTATATTTTTGTTAAAGTTTATGGCATTTTTAACGATTTTTTTATAGCCCGGAAAACACTTTAGATAGATTTATTTATAGTCGGGTGTATGGGTTATTGAAACTCATCGACTTAGTTAAATTGAGACAAATATGCAAATTTTAATACTCAACAAGATATTGTTTTTAAATTTACAAAAATCTAATTAATTCCGAATTGTTTTTTTGTTTTTCTGAACTATTTAAAGGGAAACCTGGAAAACACTTCAGATTGCATTTAAACACACACAGCATTCATTGGATATTCGATATCCATTGTATATCCAATAGATATCCAAACAGGATATCGTTTTGGGAGGTCCATTGGCTATCCATGAAGCATTCAAAAGCGGATATAAAATTACGTGAGCGGAATTACCTCTCTCGTGGATGTCCAATGGACATCTTATGAACATCCAGGGTTGGACAGTGTATAATAAGTAGGTGTAATTTGCCGATTTTCGTATTTTTTTTTATAATAAAAATTGTGAAAAAAGTTTATACTTGATTTAAATCAAAAATTATCTTGAAATGCTTAAACCGGCTAGAAGTGCTAAAATTTCCATTTTCAATTAATTCGATTTGGAATGTAGTTTGTACATTTATTTTATATTTTTTACTGATAGGTTGCGTTTAAACCCAACCATTCAACTGATCGCTATTTTTGCGTACACCTCTGTAAGTATATTATTTAGTTTTATTAATTTATTTATAATAATAATTAATTTTATTAATTATTATTATTTCAAGTTATATTTTATTCATCTTTGGCGGCTGGATTTAAATAGCAGCCATAATAATTAGCGACATCTATTAGATTTCGTGCGAATGACGCGTTGACGTTCCTTTGACATGTGACGACTGACAATAAAGACAGAAGAGTAACAAACCGTGTGGATCATTTTTAACTAATTTTGGCCCTAATTATAACCTGTATTTTTCCAAAGGCTTCAAAATTGCATTTTTTGTAGTTTTAAATCTCTTCTAACTGATTCTTTTCCCTAATTCTTACCTGACTTTTTCGAAAAATACCAAAGTTTCATATTGAGACGGTTTCAGTCAAATTTCACTTATTTTCGACAAAAATTGTAAATTTACCAAAAACAACAAATTATAACATTTAATCACTTTCTTTTGATTTTGTCATAAAATTGAATTTCTTCAAAATCATGAAAATTTGCACCTTTAGACGCTTTGAGTAGTTTTTAACTAATCTTAATCTTTTTTTTCAAAAACTCCAAATGGGCACTTTTTTGTAGTTTTATGTCGTTTCGAAATGATTTTTGGTCCTAGCTCTTACCTGACTTTTTCGAAAAACATCAAACTTGCGTTTTGAGACGTTTCTAGTCAAATCTCACTTATTTTGGACCAAAAATGTAACTTTACCAAACACAACAAATTAGAAGATTTAATTAATTTTGCCTGATTTTGTCATAAAATTGAATTTCTTCAGAAACATCCAAACTTGCATTTTTCGACGCTTAAAGTCATTTTTAACCAATTTTCGCCTTAATCTTAATTTATACTTCAAAATTGCAATTTTTTTACTCTACAAATCATCAAATAATTTTCTTTACTTTGCCCTAAAATCAACCATTTTTTTATCTATTCAAAAAACATAAAATATTAATTATAAATTCTGATTCAATCAATTAAGCAATCAATATTTCTGATTGATGGTTTGCCTCTAAGCAAAAGCTCTCATAGTCATTTTTGGCCATTTTTAGGTTGTATGAGTCAATAAAAGAGTAGAAAATAAAATTTTTGTGATAGGACGGATTCGAACCAGATAATTCTGATGTTCTTCTAACCGAATTTCCTTTAATGAAATTTCTGTTGATTTTAATGTTTAAATGTTGATATGTGATTTTCCAGCAAAGTCCTTGATTTTGAAAATTAAATATCCAACGTGTTACTTACTATGCACACCCTAAATGTTCAATAGAAGGCAACTTAATCGCAATAATGTAGCAAAACGTACTGATTACTCTTTTAGAACACGCACTCAACTTGAACATTTTCAAAAGAAAAAGAAATCATCAATGAAAAAATTCCCAATTTTGCTAGTACAAGACTAGGAGACATAACGATATGTTTTTTTTTGAATGTATGTGATATGTTTTCTTTTGATTGTGTGTGACCTATTATAATTTATTTGTCGAAGAAGCGAATGTTCAGGTCCGTAATTTCATGAACATCCATTGGATGTCCATTGAATGTTCAGTGGTGTCATTGGATGTACAATGGATATCCATTGGATATCATTGAGAAAATCCATGTCCACTACTGTATGTCCACTGATTATGCATCAATTTGCTATGTGAGAAACGGTTTAAAAAAAAATCTACAAGAATGTGTGTCCAAATTAGGCACTGCCTATTTTGGTCCATTCCAATTCCTCCATTATGTGTACTGGTGCTATAAACGCTATTGACATAACTATGTTCTCAACATAAAAAAAAGGTTAACAAAATCATATACGAGTGATCGTCCATTGTTACGTTATGTTGTCCTTATGTTAATAATTGTTTAAATGTTTATATGTTTATATTTATATTTATTACAAGAAATTTTACATTTATTCGGTAGGCCTGCTGTGCAATTCCTTTTTTATATTTGTAGCCCTGAAGAAGATTGTAATATACAATCGAAACGTCGGCAACTTTTTAACGAGAGCTGGTTTTATTCAGTTTTATACCCGTAAACCTGTTCCTATTAATTGGCAACAAGGTGTAATGTAGATCAGAAAAGGTGCCCACGAGAATGTTTGTTCATTTCAGAATATCGCTTCAATTAAGTACATGAAAAAAAAAATTGTAAACTTGGGTACTTTTCGAATAGTTTTCAGAAGTTTTCGAATTCTTCGGAAGGAGTCAACTTTAAAATATCATTTTGATAGGCACGCAAATGCGCAATTTTGCCCAAATTTAACTGAATCTGTATCTTTTTCGGTTTCCGAGATTCTGATGATGAACGGTGAATTTGAATAACTCTGTAAGTAATTAAAAAGTTTCTTGCCTAAAATTTTTTTTTGACCGTTGCTCTGGGCTTCTCAAAAAAAATTAAATAACGATTCTATTTGCACTTTCTTTATATCTGTCTTAATACTGAACATAAATTGATACAACATTAAAGTGGGGGTCCCGTAAGTATTCATTCTGCCATAACGCCCTGTAGAAATTGTTCTACAATTGTTTATAACTTATAGTCACATTAAACTTGGTATTATTAAATATCGATATAACTTTTACACCTTGTTTCATTATCGAAATTAGCTTTTTCATTAACTAAGTAATATTGACCACAAAATCTTGAAAATGCGCCAGTGTGCAGCGGGGGAAAATACCATGGAGCTCACCACACAAATTTGTTTCAATTTTCTTCTTAAAGAAGATTTAGAATTCTTTAAATCCCCTCAAATGTTTCATGTTATGGAAAAATACATTTTTATACTTATCGCGATTGGTTTTTTTCTGGGAACCTTTTGGGATCTCTCTTTTACTTACCTTTTTCGTTAAAATTCAGTAGTACTACAATTTTTTTAGCTGAATTTGTATAGAAAATACTGCACAGTTCCCATGCATAAAAACTAACATATTTTTTTTTGAAAATATTGTTGGTTTTCTAAATACCTTGTGTACAATTGGCAGAGTTGAAAAAGCGTCGTAACTCTGTCATTTTCATAGTACCGTCGGACTGTAAACATCATTGAAAGTTGAGTTAATTTTTTTATTTACCATTTTTGGTCAAGCATCAAGTAGTTTGAAAATACTTGACATCAAGTGAAGCTAAACTGGAAAAAAATCAAGTCAAGTCAAGTCCTGAGTTGTCAAGTATTTACTTTTTCCTCGAGTTAAGTAATCCCTAAAAAATCAGTTGTTCATGAGCCAGTTACTGCTCTGTGTCAGTTATCAAACGCTGCTGATGAGACCCGAAACTACTCTGCAAAAAAAGATTTTAGTAAAGATTTGCATAAAATATATATTTTTTTCTTTTCGTCAAGTTGCTGCCAGTGATCAAAGAAAAGAATGGTGATATCTACTTTTATTAATTTTTCTGCTGAACACTTGAACAATATTCCATAGAAAAGTGCCTAACAAGCAACTCTGGCGGTGGGCTTAAAACATCGTGAAATTCGCCAAAGCCCTTGATGAAACACTAAACGTACGTTTTCAACGTCTTACCGTTAATCATCCCCTAAGCCCCAACGATTTGAATTAATTCTACCTAAACCTCTGTACAACAAAGCCCGGCATTTGGGGGATTACTGTTATTTGGCCGGAATTTAAATTAGTTAAAACTGTTTTAAGAGTTTTCTTTTTGGGTATTTAAGAACTTAAACAGCCGATAAAACGTTTTAGCGCTTTAAGTACCTGTCGGTAAGAGATTGCTGGAACTTTAGAGCTTTTAGTTTTGGTTTTACTTCATTTCTGGACATGGTTTCTAAACAATTTGTGATTAGGCGAATGTGTCTAAGGAACTATTGTGAGTGACAATTTAAGATTCTTCATAATTTATTGACATTTTTTTTAGAATTTCTTTTGCTATATAGTTTACAACGGCTCCAGAAAAGGAGCAGCTGTACAAAGTTAATTAGCGTTATCTTACAAAACATAGTTCCACAACTACTGTAATGGTGAAAAACAAAACAAAGCAAAACTACACATGTGCTTTAGGCACAAAATGGAGATGGATGTCCTACTTTCAGGTGCCGCACCATTTTGCATCTGTTCAAAACCGTCTACCATCGATGTTCCGCCAAACAAAACACTTCCTGGTCTTTTTAAATATTCTTAAAGCATTTTTAAATTGTCACTCTTGACCATATTTTGAGGCTTGGGTTTAAAAGAAAAGGCTTTAAAAAAGATTTAGTTTTTTCTTTTATTTAGGTCACTTTTTCATGTCACAGCTTGATTTTGATCTTACATTATTCCCCGGGGCTTGCCCGCCTAATTTTTTTCTAACAATATTTTGTTAATTCCATGGTTACTGATTAATGTCTCAGCTTAATGCAGTTGGCTTGGTTTAGAGGCTAAGTTTTTCTTTTCCTCCCCATCCCATCTCTTTTCCCAACAATTTTTTAATGATTTGATCCTTGCAACTGTTTTTTCTTTACATTTGCTCCTATTCTCTATTTTTTTTTCGTATTCAATGTTACGCCAAACAACACTTTCTGGTCTTTTTTAAAAATCTTTAGTATATAGTGTTTAAAGTTTTAGTTTTAAAGTTTTAAAAAATTATCTGATCTTGATCAAACAAATGAAATTTGTGCACGTTTTACCATATCCGCCACTGACAAAAATAACAATTCGGATGAATATTTTCAAAGGCAAATGTTTTATTACACAAAAACTTTAATTTTAGCTAAACAAAAGCGCTAATTACTGCCGTTTTTTTTGAGTAAAATTTATGATTGGAAATTATTAGTTAAATACCAAAAAAATATCTAAGAAATAGTCCATCTTACTCAAAGAGACTTCCTTGTAACAAGCGACGAATTGACCAGCTCAAGGTCGAAGTCTCATAATGTATTAAATAATTGCGTTACTCGAGTTTCGCTCCTGAGAGCATGCATCAGACGCATTACGTTTACTTTAAAATCTACAACACACTGAACATCCACCTACATACTAAAATGAAGACCTCCTTTTAGTATGTATATCCTCATTTTAGTATGTATATGTAGGTGGATGTTCAGTGTGTTGCAGATTTGAAAGAAAACGTAATGCGTTTGATGATGCTCTCAGGAGCGAAACTCGAGTAACGCAATTATTTAATATATTTTGGAACTTTGACTTTGAGTTGGTCATTTCTTCACTTGTTAGAAAAAAAATTGGTATACGGATATTACAAAGCATAGAGGATTTATCAAGGCAGAGATTTACATTTTTCAATATTGGCGTGATAAACAAACCCTCCATACAGTTTGTGAGTGAAGTGTGAGAATTTTTGAATGGTGATTAATAGAACACTTACGCATTAATGCATACAACGTTTCTTCTGCAAACGATCAATTTCAAAAAATGTGAATCACAACTGTGCATACCTGAAGTAACAATCTGAAATTTTTTTTCGGATGGAAGATGATAATATCTTTTTCGCTTGCTGTCCTGGGCAACGCGCGGAAAAGTAAACTCACATTCTGATCCTCAAAAATAGTTAGGTTTTCGTTTGTCTAATGAAAGCGTAAAATGCGTCATTATGTGACGTTTGTAGAAAAAAAAAATGATGCGCATATGTGTGCTTATGTCATCTGGAGATGTGTCCTTGGAGATTCAAATTGCGCCATGTTGTTTTTAGCAATGTCGTCCATTTTCTGCTTTCCCTCTACTCGAACAACCCGCAAGCCTCCAAGTATGCGGTTTGTATATCATGCCAAGTAAACAAATGCCTATTTATGATTAACTCCCGGCGTCTATTTATTTAACTCATCGTCAATGTTACAAAGTGATGAGGACATGAGTGTTCTAATTTGCTTGTAAAGTAACAAAAAGAAATCCACAATTTAATCTTTAGATTTAATTGATAATAATTAAATTCGACTTTTTAATCCGACTCACAATAATTTCGCTTTTATCATGTAAGGTGCTTCAGAAAGGTATTTTTTAGGAGTTAGGAAGTGAAGATTGAAGAAAACTTTCTCTACATTAAACAAAAACAATACAGCAAATGGCAATACAAGGAAAATCTATACAGTGCGGTTTTTTTAACGCGCAACATAAGATTTTACATGTTACATTTTCGGACCCATGTTGAGTGGCGATCTATTAGCACCAAAGTTATGAAACTTGGCAGAATTAAAACTGAAGGCTCTCACTTTACTGCGTACTGACCAATTAGGTCTTGAAGATTTGGAATAATGCGTAAAAAGTAATTTATTTTAAAAAAAAAATGTGTCTTTTTGCTTTCGTCGTAACTATTATGATTTCTTTTTGAGCAGGTGCCTACCATGTCATGTTACCACCACCATGGTAACAAGACAAATTTACACATTTTTTGAAGTTTAATGTTTAAACCTTTTCCATTTTTTCTATGTTCACCGGATCCGGGACTTTTGGAAACACATCTGGGACTTTTGGAAAGTCAAGAGTTTAATAATTACACGAAGTTTTTAATTAATAATAACACGAATAGTACAAGTTGTTTTATTCCTCTTGTTACAAAGGCTTAGAAATAATAGCGACAAAACTTTCTAAATGCCAAAGGTACCTGCCATTTTACCTGCATTTGACCTGCACGCATGCCTGACATGCAAAGTTGAATAACAATAGCTACGAGGAGAGAAAAAAGATACAATTTTTCAGAAAATAACTGCTGTTTTTTGCGTTATTCCAAATCGTTTGGACCTGGTCAGCCAATAAAAGTAAAGCTAACACCCCCAATTTTACTTACGGCAAGTTTCATAACAATTGTTCTTATAGAACCCCACTCAACAGGACATGAAATGTTTAACACGTAAAATCCTATGTTGCGCGTTAAAAAAAAACGCACTGTATATTAATTATAACTGAGAATTCTAGAAGATTTTAAAACTCTAAGTCTTTATCAGCAAGAAAATTAAAACAAATTTATGTGCAGGCAAATGCAGAATATACTGAGAAATTGCAGTCTGTTTAGCAAGGGAAAAAAAGAGACTTCAATCTCTTCGTGCTCAAAATGCACAGAAACAAATAAATAGAAACATTTTTACTAAGTCTTTATTAACAAAAAAGTATAGATATCTACCCAACAATCTTTGAAAGAAGAAATGTTACACAACTTATGTTGCAAAACTATCTTTAAAAAATCATTAAGTAACATTTCTTTTTATTTCCCTCACGAAGAGGAGAGGAAGACCTGTTAAGAATGTTTTGTGTCGAGTTTTTCAAGGTCACGTTGTTATATATATTATAATGTTAATAATTTTATTTTATATATTATATAGGAACAATTCTGTATATACGTAGCCCTAAGTATTTACCACAATTCCATTTTTTCAAGTACCAAAATTCCATTCCATGAGTTGTTTTAGGAGTCCTAGAGAACTGCAAACTCTAGCAATAAACTCTATTAAGAGATTCACCGTTTTTGAGACATACGAAGTCAAATAATAATTTTTAAAGCGTTTTGTGTATATTTCAGGAACTAATAGAGAAAACTTGTGTACACGTTTTACCATCTTGGCCACTGGCAAAAATGGCAATTTCGATGAACATTGTGAAGCGCCATTGGTTTTTACATATAATCGTTAATTTAATTTAAATTTAAAAAACAAATGCCAATGGGCCCCGTTTTTTGATTAAAACTTAAGAACAACAGTCGTTAGTAAAACACCAAAACATTAGAAACTTGTAAGACTGTGGAAAGAGAACTAACCAGGAATTCCCCAAGATATTGCCAACTTGTTCCAACACTGCCTAGCCACTATATATTTTCAATGGAAGAAGGATTTCTACGAACAAACTGGTGGTGTAGCTGCGGGCAGCCCCCTAAGTCCAGTAATAGCCAACTATTTTATGGAAGTACGGTAAATAATGATGGAAGTACGGTAAGAAGACGGTAAATAAGAGGCCAAAGAGAGGCCATTAAGATCTTTAAACACGACAACAATTTCAACAGGAAGGTGGAAATTACGTTTATAACCGCAGACTTGAAGTGAGTTCCGAACTAGGGAGGAGGGCACATGGGGGCACAGAAAACGTTTCTTCTAATCTGGCTGCAATTAAGAGAAAAATCAGAGAACACTCCCTTATAATTACAAAAGCGGATAAAGGCGACTGCCTAGTCATTCTAACAAGAACAGCGTACATTGATAAGGTGGAGAGTTTTCTTTATGCCAACAATTTTGACATCCTCCATAACAACCCCATCAATAGATACAAGAGACAACTCACTAATATCATTAGAACACTCTCACCTTTCTTGGAGAGCTTTGAGGCTCCCAAATATCTCTTTCCAGGCAATCTTCTGATCCCCAGACTCTATGGATTGCCTAAGCTCCATAAAGTGGTCATGCCCATACGATCTGTGGCGAGTTTCTTGAACACTCCAGCCAGCTGCGTCTCAAAGTTTATACTTAATCTCATAACCTCATTGACATCCTTTGAACCTAAAAATAGTATAAAGATCTCTGTTGATTTTGTGCGCAAAGTAAAAGATTTGACAATACCTACAAATTACTTAATGGTTTCCTTCGACGTGACTAATTTGTTCACCATGATACCCAGAGATGAAGCTGTCATTATGGTCAAGGAACTCCTAATATCCAAAGGGGTGGAATATGCTCACGTGGTAGACATATTGTCCATACTTAACATTTGCCTGGCACAAGATTTTTTCCAGTTCAACAAAAAAATTTTTAAGCAGAGTGATGGCTTGACAATGGGCAGCTGCCTCTCACCTTTTCTGGTAGAAGTATACATGGACTTTCTGGAGAACAATTTGATACTCACTGACAGGAACAGAGAGATTGTCCACTGGTCTCGGTATGTCGATGACTGTTTTTGCATCCTCAACACAAGCCCTGAAGGAGCTTGCTTCTTGTTGGAGAAACTCAACCATATCCATCCTAGAATTAAGTTCACACTTGAGCTCGAACATGAGAGCTCTCTTAACTTTTTGGATTTAACCGTTACAAAGCGAGACAACAGGCTTAACTTCTCCATCTATCGTAAACCCACACAGACAGATCACGCCATTCCACCTACATCTCAGCACCCCACCCAGCATAAAATGGCAACATTCCGGTGCTATGTTCACAGACTTCTCAATATCCCCTTATCTGCTAAGAGCTTCAAAGGGGGAGTGAACACCATCAAACAGATTGCTTCCAATAATGGACATGACCCCAACATGGTGGATAGGCTAATTTCCAAATGCAGAGAGAAGAATCTCTCTAAACAAGCTTATGGGAGCACATCACAGGATATGGACCTGGGGGGCTTTATTGTGATCTCTTTCATCTCGGACAAGCTAACAAGGAACATTTCCAAGATCTTCCAACGCTGCCTGCCTAATGTCAGAATTTCCCATTTCACAGGGAACTCCCTAAAATCCCACATTGCTAACTCAAAAGACAAACTTACACATTTGTGCAAGAGTGGCATCTACAAACTAAATTGCCATGACTGCCTGGCATCATACGTGGGCCTCACTTTCCGCTCTCTCAACACACGCATTACTGAGCACATAAATAAAACCACTTCATCTTTTGGGAATCACTTGAGAGAGCATGGTCACATGTTTGATTGCCAGGCAGATTCTAAAATCCGTCATCACATCACTTCAAAAAATTTGAATAGACTGGATTTTACGTAAGACTGGGAGATTGACCGGGAGTTGAGGGCGAATCCCGAATGTCTAAACGTACGGGTGAATCTCAGCAGATCTTACGTACCCCTGCATAAAAGACTCCTGAATTAATAACAACAAGTTACATTTAGTCTCTTCTCGGTCTCGGAAACTACAACAATAAACAACGGTGACGACTGGTTGCCGATCTGTATCTTATTGCCGGGGGTGGGGACATCTCTGGTTGCGAGTCTGAAATTCCCATCGAGACCCATTCTCATTCTACTGGTTCTGACACACTACACTCGATGAGCGGCAGATGGCGCTTTAGCGTATTTCCAGATTCAAATTTGTTCAAATTAATAACGAGGTTTGACTTTCAATTGCGGTTAAAAGGTCACACACCAACAAAGAGGTCACGGTTCTCAAAATTAATTAATTTAAACACACAACATAAATCCTCCTCGGACCTGAAAGTTTTTAAAGTTTTAAACAATTTAACATGTTTTAAGTTTTCGTGTCTGTTACGTGGGGTTTCTTAGTGTCTTTTCATGTTTTGTTGACGTTCCCAATTGCTAAGTTTTAAGTTTTAAATTGACTGCCTCTGATTATTAATGAGGTACCGTGGCGCGATGACGCCTCGCCCTTGGCTTCCCTTCTTTTGACGAGTAATTTTCTCTTTCTCTTTTGTATTACATCCGCTAGTTACCAACAATGTAACCACAAACTATGCTCGTCAACAGATTTTTGGGCGCTGATGATGGCCTTTGTGCCGAAACCGGTCCGCCAATAAAGGATTTTAAAGAAAATTGCACGAAGTATACACTCTCCCACACCTACCTACTTGTTTGTAACCGTGCCCACGGCAGATAAATTTGGATTTGGTTGCAGTTGAGTTGTTCGACATACTTCGAGTACGCCGGGGAATAAATACCATGGAGCTCCCCACAGTCGAATCAGTTAAATTCGAGAAGCACGGGAGATCACTTCGTCCAATGCCTCATGGCCTTTGATAATGTTTGTCGCAGCTGTAGTCGAAATGTTAAGAAAAATTGTCATTGGACCACGGCTTCAAAGCCCGGAAAACACGCAAGATTGTGATACATGTTTAGGAAGGGTTTTTTACAGGAAACCTTTTGTATACACTTAGCCCTTAGTAATTACCAAAATTCCATTTAGAAAATTTTGGTTTAGATATATTGTAAAGTAATCTAGGCCGTGAGTTTTCTAATTTGCTCATAAAAAAAAAGTTTATCTAGGAATTCTTTCAATACACACAGTGAGGAAAACTGTCTGATGCTTGATATAATCGAGTGGTAATAAGGAGTTAGGAAGTGAAGATTGAAGGAAACTTTCTCTACATTAAGTAAAAACAATACAGCAAATAGCAATACAAGGAAAATCTATACAGTGCGGTTTTTTTTAACGAGCAACAAAGGATTTTACATGTTACATTTTCGGACCCATGTTGAGTGGCGATCTATTAGCACCAAAGTTATGAAACTTGGCAGAATTAAAACGGAAGGTTCTCACTTTACGCGTACTGGCCAATTAGGTCTTGAAGATTTGGAATAATGCGTAAAAAGTAATTTATTTTCAGAAAAAAATGTGTCTTTTTCCTTTCGTCGTAACTACTATGATTTCATTTTGAGCAGGTGCATTCCATGTCATGTTACCACCACCATGGTAACAAGACAAATTTACACTTTTTTTGAAGTTTAATGTTTAAACCATTTCCATTTTTTCTATGTTCACCGGATCCGGGAGTTTTGGAAACACATCTGGGACTTTTGGAAACTCAAGAGTTTAATAATTACACGAAATTATTAATTAATAATTACACGAATATTACAAGTTGTTTTATTCCTCTTGATACAAAGGCATCACATCACTTCAAAAAATTTGAATAGACTGGATTTTACGGAAGACTGGGAGATTGACCGGGAGTTGAGGGCGAATCCCGAATGTCTAAACGTACGGGTGAATCTCAACAGATCTTACGTAGCCCTGCATAAAAGACTCCTGAATTAATAACAACAAGTGACATTTAGCCTCTTCTCGGTCTTGGAAACTACAACAATAAACAACGTTTTAAGTTTTCGTGCCTGTTACGTGGGATTTGTTACTGTCTTTTCATGTTTTGTTGACGTTCCCAATTGCTAAGTTTTAAGTTTAAATTGATTGCCTGTGATTATTGATGAGGTACCGTGGCGCGATGACGCCTAGCCCTTGGCTTCCCTTCTTTTGACGAGTAATTTTCTCTTTCTCTTTTGTATTACATCCGCTAGTTACCAACAATGTAACCACAAACTATGCTCGTCAACAGATTTTTGGGCGCTGATGATGGCCTTTGTGCCGAAACCGGTCCGCCAATAAAGGATTTTAAAGAAAATTGCACGAAGTATACACTCTCCCACACCTACCTACTTGTTTGTTACCGTGCACACGGCAGATAAATTTGGATTTGGTTGAAGTGAGTTGTTCGACATACTTCGAGTACGCCGGGGAATAAATTCCATGGAACTCACCACAGTCGAATCAGTTAAATTCGAGTAGCACGGGAGATCACTTCGTCCATTGCCTCATGGCCTTTGATAATGTTTGTCGCAGCTGTAGTCGAAATGTTAAGAAAAATTGTCATTGGACCACGGCTTCAAAGCCCGGAAAACACTCAAGATTGTGATACATGTTTAGGAAGGGATTACAGGAAACCTTTTGTATACACTTAGCCCTTAGTATTTACCAAAATTCTATTTAGAAAATCTTGGTTTAGATATATTGTAAAGTAATCTAGGACGTGAGTTTTCTAATTTGCTCATAAAAAAAAAAAAGTTTCTCTAGGAATTCTTTCAATCCACACAGTGAGGAAAACTGTCTGATGCGTGATATAGTCGAGTGGTAATAAGGAGTTAGGAAGTGAAGCTTGAAGAAAACTTTCTCTACATTAAGTAAAAACAAAACAGCAAATGGTAATACAAGGAAAATCTATACAGTGCGGTTTTTTTAACGCGCAACATAGGATTTTACATGTTACATTTTCGGACCCATGTTGAGCGGCGATCTATTAGCACCAAAGTTATGAAACTTGGCAGAATTAAAACTGAAGGTTCTCACTTTACGCGTACTGGCCAATTAGGTCTTGAAGATTTGGAATAATGCGTAAAAAGTAATTTATTTTCAAAAAAAAATGTGTCTTTTTGCTTTCGTCGTAACTATTATGATTTCATTTTGAGCAGGTGCCTACCATGTCATGTTACCACCACCATGGTAACAAGACAAATTTACACATTTTTTGAAGTTTAATGTTTAAACCATTTCCATTTTTTCTATGTTCACCGGATCCGGGAGTTTTGGAAACACATCTAGGACTTTTGGAAACTCAAGAATTTAATAATTACACGAAATTATTAATTAATAATTACAAGAATAGTCCAAGTTGTTTTATTCCTCTTGTTACAAAGGCATCACATCACTACAAAAAAATTGAATAGACTGGATTTTACGGAAGACTTGGAGATTGACCGGGAGTTGAGGGCGAATCCCGAATGTCTAAACGTACGGGTGAATCTCAGCAGATCTTACGTACCCCTGCATAAAGGACTGCTGAATTAATAACAACAAGTTACATTTAGCCTCTTCTCGGTCTCGGAAACTACAACAATAAACAACGTTTTAAGTTTTCGTGCCTGTTACGTGGGGTTTCTTAGTGCCTTTTCATGTTTTGTTGACGTTCCCAATTGCTAAGTTTTAAGTTTTAAATTGACTGCCTGTGATTATTAATGAGGTACCGTGGCGCGATGACGCCTCGCCCTTGGCTTCCCTTCTTTTGACGAGTAATTTTCTCTTTCTCTTTTGTATTACATCCGCTAGTTACCAACAATGTAACCACAAACTATGCTCGTCAACAGATTTTTGGGCGCTGATGATGGCCTTTGTGCCGAAACCGGTCCGCCAATAAAGGATTTTAAAGAAAATTGCACGAAGTATACACTCTCCCACACCTACCTACTTGTTTGTTACCGTGCACACGGCAGATAAATTTGGATTTGGTTGAAGTGAGTTGTTCGACATACTTCGAGTACGCCGGGGAATAAATACTATGGAGCTCACCACAGTCAAATCAGTTAAATTCGAGAAGCACGGGAGATCACTTCGTCCATTGCCTCATGGCCTTTGATAATGTTTGTCGCAGCTGTAGTCGAAATGTTAAGAAAAATTGTCATTGGACCACGGCTTCGAAGCCCGGAAAACACTCAAGATTGTGATACATGTTTAGGAAGGGTTTTTTACACGAAACCTTTTGTATACGCTTAGCCCTTAGTATTTACCAAAATTCCATTTAGAAAATCTTGGTTTAAATATATTGTAAAGTAATCTAGGACGTGAGTTTTCTAATTTGCTCATAAAAAAAAACTAAAGTTTCTCTAGAAATTCTTTCAATACACACAATAAGGAAAACTGTCTGATGCTTGATTCAGTCGAGTGGTAATAAATTGAAACTGCAGAAAGGGGTGGTGTCTAGATGGCAATTTGTTCAATGTGCAATGACCTGAAACTTGACCAAGTACGACGAAACGCTGAATAACCCAGCTGCATCTCAAAAATTCCAAGAATGTCGCAAACATTTAAAATAAACTTAGTCTCCGCTGAAAGCGTAAAGGAACTAAGAAACGTCTGTTTAATCAAGCCCTAAGGGCAATTACAGTCGGACAAAGCACTTCTTGTCAGGGGCTACCTATCTCGTAACAATGGTCTGACGACACGTTTATCTCTAAAGCCGGATCTCTAAAGGATCAAGTGATTCGTAACATTCCAGATAAGTTCCCTGGCGGAATTGGAAAACGAAAAACGAGAAAACTGAACGAATCGTGTGAGTAATTAATTCCCTCGCTCAAATTACGACGAGGTTAGCCCGAGAGCCTCATCAGCGTCGAGATGCGCCTAATAAGGAAAAATTGAGGCTCGTAACGCCACTAATCACTTTAATTACCCGCCGTTATATAACCCTTCATATTTTATTATAATATTACCTTTATCCCGTGAAATATTGTTTTGTAACGTAGCGGAGCTTGCCAGAAAACGTCAACATCGGTGGTGATAAATGTGTGAAATGCGCCGTTAATTTAAGCCCTCGTCAGCTTTGTTGAAGTTTAAGTATTGGCGTCTTCAAAGCCCCTGACAAATAACTTGCTCCCCGAAGTTGTCACTGCAAGTAATTATTTCTGATATAGTCCCGTTTGGACGCGAATTGACAAAGATTTTTCCTCCATAAACCAAGTTCGGCAATTTTTCCCCTAAGCTAGACACGACGGATTTGAGACCCCATGAATATTTACGAGTCGACTTTCGCGTCGTAACTTTGCCGAAGAAAACTCTGGAAGCAGGTAACGGCGAAGTTGTTCCCAAGAAACTTTATCTTGCTAAACAATGTCATATAGGGATAATCACGGTAATAATAAAGGACGTCCCCTAAACGGGATTACGAGCGGCGACAAAAATTTTAGCGGCGGGATTTCGTCCTACTGAAAAGTTTAATTGAGTTTATTGTCTCTCGTATAATATTACACTGGGGAACGGCGGCGAATTTTAATGGATACTGTCCTGGTTTGTGTGAAATTATTGAGGCACCTTTGTTTAGGGTCGAACCCAGAGGCAGATTAGTCAATGGGCTTTAGAAAATTAATCTTTTGTACTAGAAATGAGGTCATATGATGTTATTATGTCCGAAGGAATAGAGGATATATAAAAAACATCTACACTGCGTAGGCAAGGCAATTCATTCATCAAACTATACAAATACTGTAACAATTTTATTTTCGAACCATATAAATTCGACGATATAAATAAATCAATGCCTGAATTATTATAATACCATCACCGTCATGATCAATATTACCCAAGTTTCTTATACAAGAGCACTTCAAATCATTCAAGTCCTGCTCTGCTTAATTATTCATATTTTGTGCCCAAGTCCGTCACATACTCCCACCCGCCATCTGCTATCTTGAGGTCTTTCCATCTGGGCAGTCGACTGACGTCCATCTATCGTCGCCATTTTCGTCACGTTGTCTGGTTGTTACCCTTCCACAATAAAAGGTAAGCAGTTCTGCTTCTTGACTTAATTTGATTAGTAACTCTTCTACTGTATTGGCTTCTTCGACTTCATGGTCATCTTCCTCGCCCTCATTTAATGGATGCCTGACCTGGATGCTGGACCAAAACGACGGCGTAATCGACTTCACTTGGTTCCTCAGAATCACCTCGACCTATGAAACATTCAATTATTGAGACGTCCTTAGAATTTTCCTTGAAAACGTAGCGTTCACAAGCTGGAAGAATAATCACTTTAGAGGCTGCCTTAGGTACTCAGTTGTCGCCAAAGACCTACGAACCAGACCATTGTACCAGTCTATTGATTTCACATTACCGATTTGTATCACCCTTTGTTCGAGGCATGCTCTAGAAGCAAGTAATAATAGTAGTAGTATACAATAAGGGGCCGAAGCCTTGCAGGCCCTTTTCACAGTCGCCCGGTCCACCCATCCCTTCTCCACCAGGACACTCATTCCCTCCACGAGTCGATCCGTCCCTGTAATGAAGGAGAGTATTTCGTCCCATTTCAGAGTCGGAAACTCCTCTCGATGAAGAAAAGCGGCTCCAGGTGTATGTGCAGTGTATTTTCTATAACATATCCAGAACATATTATTGTTTTAGGAAGCCAAATTTATTAAAAGGTGTTTACGACATGGGATTCAATTCTCCTTCAAAAATACAAGAAGCTGCCCTTCCAGCATTACTAACAGAACCCCCACAAAATCTCATTGCACAGGCTCAGTCGGGAACTGGTAAAACAGCTGCCTTTGTTTTAGCTAGGTTGAGCAGGGTTGATCCTAATCAACACTACCCTCAAGTAAAAACTAGAATGGGATTAATTTTAGCAAGGGTATGTTTTCATCTATTGATTACAGGTGATATGTCTATCTCCAACTTATGAACTAGCAGTTCAGACAGGAGAAGTTGCAGCACACATATCTAAGTATTGCCCAGAAATTGAGTTAAGATATGCTGTGCGAGGGGAAGACAGTTCACATGATAGTGGCAGTATAATTTAAAAAAAAAAATTTCAGTTCCTACAGATACCTATGGTGCAGTCGCGCCCATCTATGGCACACACCCAAGTGGTATGACGACTCTTTCCTTGCCCACCAGTGGGTGCAGAGTGGACTGTCAGACATTCCTAGGAGCTGCATGTGTCTGTTTAGTTTGCAGTGTCCAGTAAGGATTCCTATAAGGTCTCCAAGGCACTGCCGGCTATTCTCAAGAAGCCACGAGGCCTTGGATCTATCCGGGTTAGGGTAGATTTTCTTGGTCAGTCTATATATTCCTGAATATGTCCAGAGTGTGAAAGCCATACCTTTTACTTACTCCTAGACATGGCTCTGGTCCAGTAAAGCATGTCTGGGAACCACGCTTGACTGATTCGTCGGCACGCCCGTTCCCGTCGATGCCACAATTGTCCAGGAACCCATCCCAGAGTAACCCTTTTTGCTTCTGCCGATGACTCTAGAGCATCCCTGCAGTCTTCAATGAGTTTCGAACTCGTTTCGCTCCTTCAGGCGGCTCGCCGAGCCGCCTGACTGTTGGAGTAGATGTAGATGTCCTGCTCTACTCCCTATCTGACTTCTGTCCGTGCTTCCCAAAGCAGGCCATGTAGAAGGCAAGGGCTTCCTAACGCGAAGCTCTTGCCTTCTACATGGCCTGCTTTGTATATTCCGGCTCCTGACGGACCTCAAGGTCGTCCTCTTTTTCGATCTTCACCCGCCATGGCCTTCCTCATCTCCCTGATCAGATGCCAACGGAGAAGCTCAGGCGTCAGCGATCCGCCTCTCTCCCTCTCGGAGACTGTTACGGTTGAAAACTGTCGCTAGAATTAGTCCTGCAAATGCGGATATTTGTCGTTTATTTGGGGCTGAAGCGTTTGTTGTTCTGCTCGAGTGTAAAGATTTGAGGTTGTTTATTTACCTTTTTTTTGCTAACCTGTGGAAGGTGGATAGAGTTCGCGTTTTGTCTTGTCAGGGGTCTCAGGACTGTGCTGGCAGTGAGTTGCGCCCATTTTCCTTGCCTTTGTTTCAATAAGGGAGGCCACAGATTTTATTAAGTTTGGGAAATTATAACCCCAAAACATGGAAAATAAATAAACAACTGACTTATTTCAAATGTCGGATTGATTGACTGATATATTGACGGATTTGTTTTGGCAATGGGTGAATTGTGTAGATATGGAGGTGACTGCCTATCAGCCTAAGTTCTTCGGTTTCTTAGCCGGAAGTCCGCTATGTTTGAGAGGATTTTGCAAATTCTTTGCTTGCACATAATAGCCCATTGTTAGCTGTTCGTAAGGCAAACGTTATTTTATGATAATACCACTAGATGAAATGGAAAACATATGGGACAAACTTAAAGTAATACATTTTGCTTATTTTCTGAGGAGTAAAAAGGTTAGCGAGAGCAAGTATTTTGGGTGTCGTCCTAAAACGCCTTTCGATAACAATGAGAGTTGTCATTCGTCAATTGTTCGTTGCGCGCTGGCGCTCTCGACCAATATCTTTTCCCCACGTCCACCTTTTATCCATTGAAAATCAGAATATTGGTGAAGATCTTTCTTTCTGGATCAAGACACGTGGAAGACACCTCTCATCTCTTTGCTGCTACTCATTTCGACGTAAAAGTGTAAACCACTACGTGGGATTTAGTCGATTTGTAGTAGTATTTCGACTTCCCTTAGTTGGTGTGGTCACTCGATCAGTTTTTGGGAGATTTTTGGACGGGGGAATTTGAACCGAATTTCGGGATTGTGCAGCAAGAGAGTTTGAGCCTACAAGCAAAGCATTTGTCAACCTGTACTACGTTCCAGGGCCACATAAGCCAGTGTACCACATGTCAGCAAGGTTAGTGTGAGGGCTGAAAGCAGCCACACCACGTGTTTATTTTGTTCTGTTTCTACCGCCACCAATTAGTGTTTCCAAGGGGGCCTACCGCCACCAATTAGTGTTTCCAAGGGGGCCTACCGCCACCTTTAGTCTTTCCAAGGAGGCCAACAGCCACTTTAGTGTTTCCAAGGGGCTACCAGCCACCATTACTGTTTCTGAAGCTTAATCACCACCTTATTGTTACCGAGGGGTGCAAACCACCACCTTATTGTTCGAAAATCACCACTATTGTTGTAAGGGGCAGACAGCTACCACCATAATTTTTGGAGGGCCAATAGCCACTACCTTTTGCGTTGTTTTGGACCTAAGGCGCCTAGCCTTTGTGACCATCTGTAATAGCGTCGTGTCAAGCTAAGTAGTAGTATTTAAGTTAACCTGGAACTATTTTGACCGGGAAATATTTTCCAGACAATTGTGTAAATTCGAATTAAGGAAAACCTTTCACTCATTGACTTGAAGTACAATCATCATATTGTACAACATTGATTTCGTTCTTTGATATTATAGGACATAAATTAAACTTGTTAGTTTTATTTTGTTTGCAAGTACTATGGGTATTTTGGAAGAGGCTAAAGGGAACTGATCAGCTACCTAACAGCGTAAGATTTTTCCAATTTAATTGATTAAAATTGGTGGCGCCCCGAACTCACTTTACCGGCCGGTTTTGTAGCACTTTTTGTTCGTAAACTGATACTTTTCCCTGAACACTTTTTGAATATTCTAGAATACTTTTACTGAAATTAAAGTGTTACAATTTGGCGCCCAACGTGGGGCCACTTCATCAAAACTTTTAAGAGTGAACGTTTTTTCTTGTTCTGTGTTGAGGTACTTACTTGATATATTGGTGAACATTAATTTTGCATCTTAAATGAGCAAAATTTGAATTTATATTTGCGAAATATTGTTTGAATTTACTGTGTACAGTGGTGGGTTTTGCATATTGAAGTATAAGATTTTGAATTATTTTTTTTGTAAAAGATAGGTGGTTGTTTGCCTGAATTTGCCAGACATTTTGACATTTTTCTTACACCGCTCATCAAGTTGACAATGACCTGTTTGCATATTTCTCATAACACTGCATTATTAACTTGTTTACTTTTGAATTAATTTCTTTAAAATGGACTACAAAATGGAAGTCAATTACTTAAAAAGACATGTTGATTTATGAATTGTTGGTCAGAGGTATCAATGTTGAGGAAGAAGAGGCAACTGTTGAAAGTTTACGTAGTACTTTGAGGCATCTATTAAAGTTAGAAAAGCAGGGTAGATCTCTTAAATATCCACCTTATAGTCTTAATGTCGAGGAAGAGTTTGTGAAAATTAAGTCTCTTTTGAGTGATGTAGAGAGTGGTATAGTTGGTATAGGGGATGAGAATGTTCAATCCAAGTTCATTCGTTTCCAGTCTACGGCAGTGCATTTGTTGCATAGAATAGAGCGTATTCCAGTACATGAGTTGTCTGAGGAGGAGCAGGAGGTAAAGACGTCTTTGTTGATGGGCACCTTATCCGCATTGGACCAAATGGAGCAGTTGGCTAAATACAACCCTCAGTTAAGTGAATGGTCGGATGTTCAGGCAGATCCACCACCAGCTGCCCATGCCTCAACACCAGTTCGTACTTATGCGACACCAATTGCTTTACCACCTCCTAATCGAAAGTTTGAGCCAGTTCAGAAATGGGGCTTGAAGTTTACTGGTGATTCAAAACAGATGTCTGTTTATGCTTTTCTGGAGCGTGTAGAGGAGTTGAGAGTGGCAAGGCATGTTTCAGAGCAGGAATTGTTTGACTCAGCTGTGGATTTATTTTCAGGAAGGGCTTTGAATTGGTTTCGTTCAAATCGAGATAGATTTACCTGTTGGAAGGAGCTGTCCAAGCTGTTTACTACACGTTATGAATCGCCTGATTATAAGTCTAGATTATTTAAGGAAATCTTGGATCGAACACAGGATCCTTCAGAGGGCATCGTTGATTATATGGCCACTATGAGTGCACTCTTTCGCCGCTATGATCATTATATTCCACTTCCAGAGGAGGCAAAATTGGAAATTGTCATTAAAAATTTAGCGCCGTTTTACACAACTCAGCTTCGCGTTGTTGATACTATGGAGGAGTTGGAGAAGGAATGTCTTAAGCTGGAGGCAAGAAAGTATCGAATGGATAATTATGTACCACCCCCTCGGAGGAAAGGTAATCAGGTAGAGCCAGATCTAGCTTTTGTAGAGTGGGTTCCTCGATTATCGGTGAATGAGTTAGGAACTTCAAGAGTATCTTGTTGGAATTGTAAGGCTGAAGGACATATTAGCCGTAATTGTCCTAAACCCAAGAAGGTACACTGTTTTAAGTGTGGTAAAGAGAATGTTACTGTCCGAACTTGTAGTAAATGTGGAGCTTCGGGAAACGAACAGAGGAGAAGGTGAGCTTGGACAATGCAGTTTCTCCCGATTTTGGTGTTGTCCATAATAATGATTTGTTGACTAAGCAAGCTGTTTTAGATTTTGTGTTGTCTCATGCTCAAGGTGATCAGCGTCTGTATTTGAAAATTTCAATTTTAGGATTGTTAGATAGTAGAGCTACTAGGACTCTAGTAGGAAGTACTGGTTTTGCTGTATTGCAGCATTTAGGCTTGAAAATGAAGAAGAAGACCTTGTCTTGCACTATGGCTAATGGTCAGTGTAGTACTAGTGTAGGTTCTGTTCAGGTACCGTTGACGTTAGGAGATAAAACCCGCATAATAGATGTACTTGTAATGCCTAAATTTCCTCACAAGTGAATTTTGGGAGTGGATTTCTGGATTGAAATGGCTTTAGTGCCGGACCTAAGACAAGATGTATGGCACTTTGCAGAGAATGATATATTACCTACTGTTTGTAGTTTACAAGATGAGTCCAGCCTCACTGAGGAGCAGCCGCTTCAGTTAGAATATGTGGTAGAGAAGGCGATGTCTAGCATGAGTAATGGGTTAGGTTGTTGTACCAGTGCAAAACATGTCATTGAATTGGAGCCAGGAGTGAAGCCAGTGAAGCAAAGGTATTATCCGGTTTGCCCTTATAAGCAAAATATCATTAATGAAGCTTTAGATGAAATGTTGTCACTTGGGGTTGTGGAGCCATCAAAGATTCCTTGGTCAAGTCCAGTTTCTCTTGTTCGTAAGAAGGATAACACTTACAGGCTTTGTTGTGATTATCGTGTTCTCAATAGACTTACTAAAAGGGATAGCTATCCATTGCCCTATATTTCAGCGATATGAGATAGTCTTCGTGATGCACGTTATCTTAGTAGCATAGATATTAAATCCGCTTTTTGGCAGGTACCACGTAGTGAAAATTCTCGAGAATTTACTGCTTTTACTGTGCCAGGAAGAGGGTTTTTTCAGTTTGTACGTATGCCATTCGGGCTGACTAATGCTCCCGCAACTTGGCAGCGAATTGTAGATAATATATTAGGTGCGGATCTCCAACCTAAAGTAATGGTGTACTTGGACGATATTGTGCTGATTAGTAAGACGTTTGACGAGCATTTGAGTTTATTGGAGACTGTTTTCGAGAGGTTGTCTAAGGCAGGTTTACTAGTGTCCAAGGACAAATGTAAATTTTGTATGGTTCAGCTAAAGTATTTGGGTTATATTGTCGATCGCAATGGTCTTAGGCCAGATCCTGAAAAAGTAGAGGCAATTTTGAATATTCCATCACCTCGTAACGTTAACGAAATTTGTAGGTTTGTTGGTACCGCCTATTGGTATAGGCATTTTGTTCCAAACTTTTCGTCTGTCATCTCTCCATTAACGAATTTAATAAAGAAATCGGTTCGTTGGTCCTGGACAGTTTTTTTGCCTGTGGTGCTGGAGACTTTTTGGCACTGGATCCCTCCCGCACAGCAGCAGGTGCGTCAGGGAACTCAATTGGCTTCAACTGTCTTGCAGCCGATTTGACTTCTCTTGAGCTTGGTCCGCGCTGCCTTCAAGTGGTCCGCAGGATGCCCCGGACACTCGGACCACGACAGACGACGACGTTCTGCCCTGGACTGCCTGCTCCCATTGTCAGCAGGTGAAGTCGACCCAACCTCCCTCTAGGCCCTCCTCTTGTCCCTTATCTTTTGCCTTCTTTTAGTCCTATATTTGTTGCGGTGTTCTATACGCTTTTCCTTTCTTCTCTTTGAGTGGGCAGTGGAAAGGACCGTGGATTCGAACTTGGAGGATTCATCCCCTTTTGGCGTGCCCTTTGTCTCCTAGACGCCGAGTCACCCGAAGTGTGTCTCGGCTATGTGTGCTAATGCTCTGGTAAAATTCATTTATACATATTATTGACTGATTGAATTGATACATTAAATAACTGTTCAGACATACTTAATTTAGATATCATTTTCTCTTAACTTACGTTTAATTTCCATATTGAATTCCGCCCTCAGCAACTATTATTTGAATTTTGTAACAGCCGCTTCTGCCTTGGCGTTACTTGAACAATTTAACTTGTTTGCATGTAATCTGTATATATCCGTGTATTCGTCCATTTTGGCCGAAGAAACTATACACGTTACTCGGTATATTTCGGGATTTTAACATAAAACTTAGCTTCAGGTAGTCGTCAACTCCTAACGCTCCACAGGCCAGAATGTGCTGATACTTTGCATATTTTATTTAATAATGTTAGATAAGTTTCTTTTATTATTGCTTGTGAGATTAATAATGAGATTTATTATTTTATTACAAACTCATTGTAATATTTATTTCCTCCGGGAGAAGCCTTGGCATACCAACCTTCCAAATTCTGTATTATTTCTCAGTTAAGTAAGAATTATAGGACTGTGACGGCTTTCACGGCCGGTCAAAATACAATCTAACGTGTTTTCCAGGCTTTTAAGTTGTGGTCCAATGCAATTTCTTTCTGACGTTTCGTGTACTGCTGCGGGAGACATTATCAAAGGCAATGGGCGATGTGATCTCCTGTGCTTCTCGTCGTTGACTGATTCGACTGTGGTGAGCTTCGTGGTATTTATTCCCCCGCCGTCGAGCTGCAGTGGAGGGACAAGGGTGGGGGTAGTCACTACTACCGCCATTTTTTTCGGGGTCTTAGGTTTGGGTGGGGTTTCGGCGCACTAAGTAAGTCGTAGAACTCGCTTACCCATTGCATTTAGAAACGTAATTTTTTCCTTCCTGTTGAAATTGTTGTCGTATTTAAATATCTCAAAAGCCTCTCTCGATAGTCTCGGAGATAAACGCTGCGATTGATGTAAGATATCCACCTCCTTGAAAAGGACATCGTGAATTTCGAAAAGAGCGTGCTCTGCTACTGCTGACTTTTGTGTTTGTCACAGCATGCAACTCCTCTTGTGTTCCGTAATCCTCATGTTGAAATTGCGTTCTGTGGTGCCAATGCATTCCGCGCCACGGCGCCGGCGGCGTGGAACTCGGTACATTCTGGGTGCCGATAGGGGATCTCTGCGGTGTTTGGCCGATCTCAAGTTGTGTTATATTGTAATAGTGGATTTAAAGACAGTTTTAGCATTGTGCTTTTCCAGTAGCCTGCCGATCCTGTCCATTACCATTGGATGTATGGTAATTCTAAGTCCATCTGCGCCTTTTTTTCATCTTCTCCTGTTGTTCCTTCCTAGCCCTCTACATTCCTTGGATGGATGGCCCAATTTTCTGTCAGTTGTGCCATTTGTTTCAGCTATTTGAGGTATACCGTGCTGATGAGCTCCAATAAGAACGAATTCGGCCTATTTTTCCTCTGCCTGATAGAAATTTGAGTTTGATACTCTGCTATACGTCGCCCCAGACAATATAGGTGCGAAATATCGGCCGTCTGTGGGAAGTTACAACTTCGAGGCAAATCTGGTTTGGTCCACTTTACAAAAAAAGTTATGTTTGGAAGCTTTTAGTTGTGACTTTTGATGAAACACCCCATAATAACATTTTTTATTGTTTTTTTTTTATGCTCTGGAGATACAGAGTTCTAAACCTTTTTTTTTAAACTGTTTAATAATTTCCTAATTTCCTAATTTTCCGAAAAAATACCTACAAAGTTTTCGTCTAACTTTTGAAACCTCGACCTGTTCTCGAGAGATTTACAATTCTTTCATTCTTTCATTTTCCAGGATCAATCGCGAAGTTTCTGTTTGTGACAAGTGCAAGACTAATCGGTCTGTCAAGTTCTGCTCTGCTTCACCGATTCGTCACAGACCGATTACCCAAGAACTTCAGCACTTGTATACCTTAGCGGTCAAGATTATTCTCTCCATTTCTGTTTGTGTGTAGCTTATTTTTTTCCAACAAAGCGAGTCTATGGTGGTCTAATGAATTTTTATGGAGCCTCAAGCCGTTCTCAAAATATTTAATAATTTTATAATTTTCTTAAAGAAACCCTTAAAGTTTGTATTCATTTTTTCAGCTAATAATTTTCAATTAAAACTAGTTTCAATCTAAGTTTTGAAACCTCGAACTGTTTCCGAGATAGTTACACATTTTGTAGGTTTCAAAATCGATAAAGAAATTTGTATTTATGTCTAGCTCATTTTTCCCAACAATCATGGTGGTCTAATTCATTTTTGTGGACCCTCAAGCCCTTCCCAAAATATTTAATAATTTTCCAACTTTTCGAAATAAATCCATGAAGTTTTTATTGATTTCAACTTTAACTATTTCCATTTAAAACAATGGCTCAGTACAAGTTTTGAAACAGTTCTCGAGATATTTAAACATTTTTTTATTTTCCAAAATCGATTACAAAGTTACTATTATTGATTTGATCATTTTTTTCTACAAACAAGCTAGTCTAATGAAATTTTTTGGAGTCTCAAGCCGTTCTCAAGATACTTATTGATTTTTCCATAATCGAAGGTTTTGCTTCATGCCTAGCTCATTTTTAAGTTTCCTGAGTAAGCCCATTTTCAAGATATAATATTATATTCTAATTTTCCAAAATTAATCCATTAAGTTTGTATTTATTTTTAGTTAGAATTTCATTGGTTCACCAACATCTTGGTAACCTCAAACCATTCTCAAGATATTTAATAATTTTGCTATTTTCCAAATACACAAACAAACTAACACGATTTTCTAATGAATTTAGTGGAGCCTCAAACCGTTGTCAACTTATCTATTCTCGTCCTTATTTTCCAAAACAAATCCATGAAGTTAGGTCCCGTTTTAGGCTAACTTTTTCTATGTGAGCCAAGTATGAAATTAATTTTTAGTTTTTATTCTTAAATCGGTTTTGAGATACATACTAATATACTACTTACTAAACCCGAAAGTCTAATGAACTTTTCGAAAAAAAGATTTTCAAATACTGGACATCATCGCTAACTGGACACACTGCATACTGGGTACTGATAGCAATTAAAAGCCACTAAAAAAAGTTTTTTATTAAACTAAAAGAAACGCAACATAAGAAATATCTTATGTCAAGAATCTTTTTTTTTCAGAGGGTAGGAAATAAAATATTTAAATAAAAACTACAAAAAGCATCGTAATTAAAAAAAATCTGGAACAGTTAGGAAATTATAAACAAAATATGTCCATAAAACAAAAAGATTTATAATTTAGGCCAAAATCATTGAAAAGCTCTCGAAATTAGACAATAACAACTTTTTGGAACATAATCCTTTCAATGAAAACTGATATTTGACTAGTAGGCACAGTTTTATATTGGGCTGATACTCTAAAAAAAATTAAAATTTAGAGAACATTAAATGTAAAAAAAAAACACAATAAATGTTCACTACTTGGGATAGTCCACTTTTGGGTCAAAATTACCTCAAATGGATGCAAACTGCAATTTAAGATCCCTGAAAACAAATGTGCTTTGATGACAAAAAACTTGACGAGACATGACAAATAATGGAGAAATATGAATATGAAAGTAAGGTAAAACTAAAAAGCAAAAGTTAAGAAAAATGAAAAAGAAGAAAATCATAAAAGAGGTCAAAAGAAGTGTAAAAAACAGGACAGGAAAACTTTATAATATTTCTAATATTGGTCCAGAAACATCTGTATTTCATCGGGAGAAGCCCTCTTGTTTTACAGTTTTGGCCGTACCCCCACTTCTGTTATTTTATTCATAATTTTAAAATTGATGTTGACATAGTATTTTTGTAATTTTATGAATGACTCGTCTTGTCTACGTAGTATTATTGATGCTACGTAGTAGTAGTATTGATGCCTGACTATAAACACCTTTTCAAGCCCGTTTTTGGCGTCACTGCAATTCTAGTTTCCCTATCTCGAAAGCATTTGTAGACACTTTCCGAATATTTTCACATCACGAAACCACTTCATCCCTAAACCGTTCCGGCTGCGCCGAAATAAAATACACATTATTTCCTGGTATCAAAACATTTTCCCAACACCTAAACCCGCAAAATGCCGTTTCCGGGAAATTTGTGTTCATACGACCTAGAGCATGAGAACGATTTCAAAGGGGCATTTGTCAGACTTCGGTGCCAAAGCCCCGAACGATTTCCTCTAAAATATATTAATTCTTTTGCACCCTGCAGTGGACTTCAAAGGTGGAAAGGGGAGGGAAGTTTTTGGAGTAAAACGGTCTTTGTCGTCGACGTGAGATGTTCAGTAAAAATTTGTCTCTTTGAGCAGAAAAATTGAATTCCTACTTGTCACTCATTGCTGTTTCAAATCGAACTATTAGATAGTAGGAATAAGTTGAGGTGCGAAATCTGGCGAAAAGGGAGATGTGTCATTGCGAATTATAGAAAATTGTTCCTTTTGTTGGTTGTATGAATAGCAAATGACCAAAGCAATATTATAAAAATTAGTGCTTTAATGGTTGTAGGAAGAATTTCTCTAGAATCCTCGCGATTCACCTTTTCAAAAAGCCTCCAAAAACAACTAGAAAATACTGCAATATCCAAAGAAATTCTCTAAAAAGTGGAAAAACATTTATGTATTCTTCAAATTTCTAATTGGAAGACTGCTGTCCCCAGTCAGAGGCACATTTTGAGCACTTCAATAAATAAAAGTTGATATTTTACGTAAAACACACTAGTGAAAGTTCCTTAAAATCGAAAAACTCGTAATAGTTTTGGTGAAAAGCTTGAACTTCAGGTGAGTCCCATTTTTAATGAAGATATTTTTATCAAATTTTATAGTTTATAAAAAGAAATTACTTTGAACCACGATATAATATAGAGAGATGACCGCACGGCCCATTATTTAAACAGTAGGCGTGTGGGACTGATCTGTTGCCGCCGCGCGAGAGAGAACCGTATAGAAAGATGGAATATAGAGGCACACATTTGCTATGTTTTCATGCCGAAGTGTGACAACTTTCTTCATATCACAAGTGTGCGTGATCTTGTAAGTGACCTTGTGTGCCCACGAATAAATAATAATTATTATTATATTATTTTTCATTTGTAATCAAGAAAAGTGCAATAAAAAAGAACGCTCTGACAACGATATAACATAGCGACGTAACAACCACGATTAAAAGCTTTCTTAATAGTGCAAGTTGACAATTGAATAGAACCATACTGCTTATGTCGAGGTGATAAAGGGGACTAACCAGTCAGAAAGGGTGCCATTGGCCATTCTGCACCTTGCTTGAAGGGAAAAAGATCGTGGAATACCCAAATATATAACGAAATAACTAGGGGTGTTCACTAGAAATGTTGAATCTAAATCTCTACAAGGATATGAGTTTTTGACGGAAAAAGATGACATAATTAAAATAAATGCACTTTTGATCCTGCATCTTTTTCTTCTGACAATTCACAGCCAACTAGAGCCAATGAGTTATAACAAAGCATATGTCTTGAGTATCCCAGTAAACAGTTGATCGTTCATTCAACGTTAAAAAAACCTGTAACCAAACGTTTTTTCAACGTAGTTATGTCCGGTGAGTCAACGTTTTTATCAACCTTTCTTAAAACGTTTCATCAAGACGTTTAATCTACGTTGGTTAAAACGTTTAATCTACGTTTTCTTAAAACGTTTAGTCAACCTTGCTTAAAACGTTTATTCAACGTATCTGTTTAAATCAACCTTACATAAAACGTTAAATCAACGTCTTCATCTATTATGTCATTTACGTCACATGAGTTTTACCAAGATTTGAACTTTCAACCCAGTTAAAACTTATTCGATAAAAATGAGTGAACCTGTTTAATGAGTTTTAATTTTAGTTTAAGACAAAAACTGTAAACCAAAAATGCTGTTAAAAATATACAGAGCGTTAATGTTTAATTAAAAAGCACATGCAAAAAAGTATTTGACCCCAGGTAGCACACTACGTCGTCACATGTCACATCCACAAGACGTCCATTTGTTGATGTCTCTACGTATTTAATACATCAAACTTTGCATTTTATCATAAAAAAATTGATAACATATTTTAAACATGTTTTATTGGAAATATAATACTTGTGCTAATTACAAACATTAGTAAAATAGTTATATTTTATAAATTCGTTTTTGATATGTTAAAACTTAAAACCAAAGGAAGGACCGCACTTAGGGGTTGACTGGGGGTGACTGTAAACTAGGAATAATTTTAAACAAGAATTAAATTTTTTGGTACTTACTTTTGGGTAATGTCTACCTCATACAATTTTTTGGACGATTTTGGATTGTTGGAAAAGAAATTTCCCACAATTCACAGTAAAATTACTCCTAATAACAATTTACCCTCTAAAGGGCTCGGACGAACCCACTTAGTTAATGTTTCGGCAACTTCTCTGTTGCCTTCTTCACAACTACCTAAAGTGAAAAAACTTTAGAAATGATAAAATACAAAAATTATACTTATTTGTGTATTTGTTTACGAGTACCTATTTATGTTCGAGATTCTGAAAATTACTTTGCTTTTGTTGGACACATTTAGTGGAGCTCAAGGCAAATTAGGTATATAGGATTTAAAAGAATTTTCTTGGAAATTGAATCTGGTAAGTATACACCTTTTAGGAAGTGATTTTCTCCTGGGGTGAGAGCCAGGTAAAAATCACCGCTGAATTTTGGTGTACACACATTTTGACTTAGTTGTATTTAGCGGATTGGAGTGCTTTCTCAATGAGACTGTAATTCTAAAGACAATAAAGCTTTGATTGTCAAGTACTAATTTTTGTTGTGATGCATAGGTAAATAATTTATATCAGCCTTAATATGCCTATATGTACCTAATTTAGTACAGCTTAATTTAACCATATATACTTAAATTAGTTGGCCTGAAAATAGTATACTCAGCCACACACATCAAAACCGATGGTGGTGTAGAGATTCTAGCCATCTTGTCTCTAATCTTAAAAAACAGTAAAATCTCAACCCATGAGTACTCAGCTTTTAAGCGATTTGAAATTTTTTACCCTAAAAAAATCGGTAAACAAACAAAACGAAACGAACAACAACAACGAACATCGTGTCATGGCCGACAATAACATCTCAAGTCTCAAGCAACCGACAGTGCCGACGCCCGACACGCGTGAGAAAGATAAACACCGGGGATCGTGGCAATACGTCCTATCCCTCTAAGCCTCGTTATAGGAATCTGGGTAGTCCGCCATTTACGCCAACGCCACCTAGCGCTCAGAGTACGTAACACGTAAACCTTTTTTCAACGTTTAATCAACGTTATAAATTCAACCAGTATCTAAACATATTCAACACACATTTTGATGTAACGTCGAAAAACATGCTTGTTCATTTTCCAGAAAATCAACCAAAAATCAACAGCTTAAAATCAAAGAGACAACTATAAATCAACCGAACAAATAATTATAAGTTTTAAAAAACATTTCGGAAAACCGCGCATTTGTGACGGTTTAATTACTGTCACCTATGTGCAATGTTTAATCAACAAGATAAATTCAACGAATATCAAATCACATCCAAAACACGTTTTGAGAACGTTGATTTATCGTCGAAAATCATAATTGTGCACTATCGCTTATATCAACCAGAAATCAACACGTTAAAATCAACGTGACAACTATAAGTCAACGGACCAAACGATGATTCTACGTTGAAACAACGTTCGACTGTTTACTGGGTACTTCTGAACAATTTTGAATAAATTTTGGCTCTAATTCTAAAGTGCATTTTTTTTTAAACTTTCCAGTGTTGCCACCCCTAGTACAATCGTACTAGATCTAATTCTTTCGCATCTCATTTAGCACTCTAGTACACACCCCCAAATTTACTACAATCTCCATAGTTTACACGTACTAGCTAAGGGCATCCAGGATCTGTCAATCTTTCAAAACACTCATAACCACAAGTTTTTACGTCAATTGTCATTTTCACATCCAACATATGTGAAACATTGTATACTTGGTTGGATCCCAACATCTTGACAAGCTGGAGTGAGACTACGTTGAATCACGATGTAATATAGATGAGGTAATCGCATGGCCCATTATTTAAGCAGTAGGCGTGTGGGACCGATCTTTTGCCGCCGCGCGAGAGAGAAACGTATAAAAAGATGGAATATAGAAGCATTCAGCTGCGATGCTTTCATGCCGGAGTGTGACAACTTTCTTCATATCACAAGTGTGCGTGATCTTGTAAGTGACCTTGTGTGACAATTAACACATAATAAGCACTCTTATTATATTGTTTTTCATTTGAAATCTAGAGAGCATTTTGTAATGCATGAAGTGCATTTAAAATGAACGCTTCCACCACGACATAACGTAGCGACGTAACAACCACGATCAAAAGCTTTCTTAATAGCGCCAATTGACGACTGGATGGAACCATACTGCCTATGTCGGGATGATAAAGGGGACTAACCTGTCAGGAAAGATGCCATGGGCCGCCATGGGCCATTCTGCACCTTGCTTGGAGAGAAAAAGATCGAAGAGTACCTAAAGAATTAAACATACGAGATGTTCACTAGACCATTTTCACATGTAGTTTAGAAGGTATCATTTGTCCATTCATGATCATTGTAATAGCGTGCTTATCTAAATTAACTGGATGCTATTGCAGGTAGAGGACAAAAAAGTCCTCTACCTGCGATACCATCCAGTTATTATCATTTGTATTTTAGAACAGTTACTTGGATTTTAGAATATATCACTTGTATTTCAGAATAGTGATTTTGATTTTAGAAATCGTCAGTTGTATTTCAGAACAGTCACTTGTATTTCAGAAAAATACACTTGACTTTCAGAACAATCATTTAGACTTTACAATATATCAATTGTATTTCAGAAGCCCTCACTTGTAGTTTAGAGTTTGAATTTCAGAAAATTGTTTTGGAAACAAAGTTTGTTATTTGCATTTGTGTGGAGTTCTTTAAAAAGGTCAGTACAGTGCAAAAGTGAAGGACTCAAAAACCACTTCAACACAATATATTTTCTATGCAAAAAATTGGTGTTTATTCGCACAACTTAGCATTTCTCTTAATGCTCCGTCTTAGTAATGGTAGATTTACCAGTTGGACTAATTTTTAAATTGCCAAGAGCAAATTGTTGTCATTGATAAATTTTATGCGTATATCAAATATAATTTATATAATATAAAAAACGGAAACTCTGTTGAAGCTGCATCGCATGCTTTTTCAATCCGATTTTGAAGATAGTATGTAATTAATTCATTTTCTGAAATTTAAATGACGAATTCTGAAATACATCTAAGCTTTTCTGAAATACAAATGACTAATCTAAATTTCAACTGATGGTTTCTAAAATACATATGACGGTTCTAAATTCGAAATGATACTTTCTAAAATTAAACTGACTATTCTGAAATACAAGTGATGATTTCTGGAATACAAGTGATATATCTAAAATCAAAGTGACGTTTTCTAAAATACAAAAGATACTTTCTAAACTACATGTGGAAATGGTGCAGAAGTGTTGAATCTAGATCTCCAGAAGGATATGAATTTTTGACAAAAAGAGATGACATAATCAAGATAAATGGACTTTTGTTCCTGCATCTTTTTCTTCTGACATTTCGCAGGCAACTAGATGACGTTTCTAAATGTACACTCTCTACATGACTGGCAATGCCTCAAGGCAATGGCAAGACTAGACCTCTTGCCTTTAACCAGCTTCTCTTGTGCTGACTTTTTAAAAATTTGCTTGATAAGACGAGACAACATGAGTTATAACAAGTTGAGTCCTTTTGAGCCATTTTAAATAGATTTTGGCCCTAATTGATTTAGCACTCAAATACACACAGCCTCAAATCTACTACAATCTTCACAGTTCACACGCAGTCGCTGAGAGCATCCAGGATCTGTCAAGCAAAACCCTCAAAATTACACTTTTTTACGTCAATTGTCATTTTCACATATGACATATCTGAAACATTGCACACGGAGTTGGGTGATACAGACTGATGTTCAGAGCGCTCGGGTTTCTGCGGTTCTGTGGTTTCCGTCAGAAGGAAATGTTCTTAATATTTAGGACCTTAGAATCATAGAAGGCAATCAAGTAAAATTGTCGGGAAATTTTTAGTACTTTTAAAACATATCAAGGTGGCAACACTGAATGTTTCCACAAAACTCAACTTTGCATTTTTAAACGCTCTAAGTCATTTCCAAACCACATTGGCTTAAAACTTAAATTTCTCAAAAAACTTAATGTTTTCTACTTTAGACGCAAATTACGAAAATTGCATTTTGAAGCGTTTTGAACCAAATTTCATTTATTTGAAGTCAAAAATGTATCACCAAAAACAATAGTCAGTTTCTTTCGGTTTTACCTCGTTGTGTCCCCAAATTGAGTTATTCTAAACCAATTCAATCAAAATTTGCATTTTTAGACAATGCAAGGCATTTTGAACTGATTTGATAGATAATTCTTATGAATTACTCCAAAAGCTCCGAATATGGGGTTTCTGACGGGAGCGAGTTCATACTTCAAGTGCACCGAAACCCCGCGCCACCACTTCCCCCACTGCAGTCCCTCCAATGCAGCGCGACGGGGGGGGGGGAACCTAAAAGACAAAACGTCAGGCAGAAATTCCATTGGACCACAGCTTCAAAGCCCGGAAAACAATTTAGAATGCCATCTTGGTTTAGGTATATTACAGGGTGATAGAGGACATGAGTTTTTTAATTTGTTCGTAAAGTAACAAAAGCAACCCATTATTATAGTTTCGAAGAATAATGACTTTCATAATACTATTTAAAACCTGAAGACAATTTTTTTTTAATTCGACTCCCGAAAATTCAATTTATATCATACTGGGTGTTTTACAATAGTGGCTCCAAGTTATAAGGGGTTATAGAGGACAAAAATAATTAGCAAAACAGCAAAAAAAAATAAATTTTTTTTTTATAAAGCTGTTTATAAAAGTAGCTTAAAATGCCGACCACAGACATCAGTACAAAGAGCACAAATTTGCCCATGGGTTTTTCTTTAGAAGATGGATGTGTGGGTTTTTTCTCGTATCAAAGAAACGGTGGATTTGCGGATATTTACAAGAACAACTTGTATGAGTTGGGGGGCCTCTATAATCCTCTAAAGTTAGGCAGCACTTTTCTAAAAGCCCCTATATAACTGTAGCATGTTTCATGAGGAAAAGATATTATTTTATTTCACGTATTTTCACGTATTCTAGTTAAAAAAACAAGCTATACAGGCTGCTATACAGGATAATTTCAAAGTTGGTGTTATACTACCTTCCTTTGCCCTTTTTTTCAAAATAGCAACATCAACGGAGCTACAGGGTGTCAAAAATGTATTAAAAATATTAAAGTTTATTAATAAGTGCCAAACCAATTTAGAAATAATAACGAAATTTTGTAGATGTTAATAGTTTCGTGAGAGAGAAATTATTCAACAAATAAAATAATATATTACATAGGAAGTGTTCATTTGAAAAAGTCATCTAGTTGGCCGTGAAATGTCAAAAGAAAAGGATGAAGGAACTAAAGTGCATTTATTCTGATTTTGTCATCATTTTCTGGCAAAAATTCACAACGTTTTCTAACGAACATCCTGCATATTAATAACGCGTAGCGCTTATATAAAAAGGTGTTTAATATTTTTTCAAAAACAGGCTAAGCTACTGACTTTTTTGAATAAGTGTTTGAATTAGTATGTTATACAACAAGCATTTAATGAGAGTCGTTACTCTCGAGGTTAACGTTTGAGCCCACGAGCAAAGCGAGTGGCACAAGTTGCCCGAAAGACTAACGCTCATTAAATGCGAGTTGAATACTATACTTTATCCACGACCAAGATTCCGGGTTTTTCTCAAATATAGTGGGTTATAGGTGTCACAAAGATAAATCGCAATTTTATTTCAAAATCACCACTGGTTTCGGTAATCGACGACGCGACGTTTGATGCGTCACAAAGATGAAAGTCTAGTCGCCGTTGCATGTTCATTTCAATGGATCTGTAGATAGTGGGTGTAGGACAAATAAGAAGCTACTTCACAGTTGCGAATACGCCAACGTTTCGATCTTTATTTAGATCTTCTTCAGGGCTAAATAATATGCTCAATGAAAAACTCTACAACACACTTAGTGCATAAACAAATCAATAAAGACACAAAAATAAACACCGATAAAAAATTGCATAAAATTATGTTGCAACAATTAAAAGTAGATTTAGTAATTAGCCAATACATATAAACCATATACAGTAAAAACAGTAACCGTGCATCTCTATGTGTCTATTATCAAAATGTAAGATGGTATGCTCAGATAATTAGTGGATTTGCTTACCTTAGCATACCATCTTACCCTTTGATAATAGACACATACACAGATGTGTATGTGTCTATTACCGGTGCATGTTACAGATGCACGGTTTCTGTTTTTACTGTATATAGTTTATATGTATTTGTTAATTACTAAATCTACTTTTAATTGTTGCAACGTATTTTTATGCAATTTTTTATCGGTGTTTATAGTTGTGTCTTTATTGATTTGTTTATGCATTAAGTGTGTTGTAGATTTTTTCATTGGGCATATTTTTTAGCCCTGAAGAAGATCTAAATAAAGATCGAAACGTTGGCGTATTCGCAAATGTGAAGTAGCTTCTTGTTTGTCCTACAACCGCTATCTACAATTCCGTTGCATTAGAAAAGACACAAAGCACATATAATGTTCATTTCAATGTTACGAGGGTGGAGGGTAAACTTCTTCATTTTATGGTCAATTATAAGTATTTTTTAGTAAAAAGTACATTTTTATTGTATAAAAGAGACACTGCAACTTACGTTTGTCTCAATACATCCTAATAGGATAATTATTTGAATGAACAAGTAGTAACTACCGATTGCATGTTTTGGGCGGTTTTCTTTTTGAGTTGCCAGATGCCTCCGACATGTTTTGTTTCCATGACAACCCATTATTCACAAGTGAATAATGTTCATTATTCACAAGTGAATAAAGATAAGCATTAATCTTGAGAATATACAAAAATGAATGTGATTATTTTTGTATGGTCGTGGATATTAGTAGATTATGTCCCTAGGAGTAAAAGTGGGTCTTTTCATGCTGAGCCGAGAGATTGACGACCGAAGCGAAGCTGAAGCCTGCAACTGGGCGAAGAACAAAAAGATCTTTTACTCCGAGTAACATATACTATTTTCTATCAAGCATGCAGGAAATAGGATGTCTAATGTAATTCAGTTTTTTAATTTACTTGAATCCGTTTCTTTAGGCGAGTCCAGGTACTTATCCAATTAGTGGTGTATATTATTTGTAAAATAAATAGAAAGTATTAGAACGATGGTTTTCAATGTTCAATGGTTTTAATTGTATTAAATCATAACCAATGGTTTAGGTGGTTTAGGTAAATTATGGCAAACTAAAAAATTTTAGCACTATTATCAATACTAAATTAATAAAAATCACATTGTCAGTTAAATAAAAATAAGATGACGCGCACGACATTTAACTGACGAACTCAGAATTCGAGAACCTACGCGATTTCGACTAATAACGGTTCGGGTGGTGCTCTCGAGAGTATTCCTATCGTTTGTTTTTTCAATACGAATGCAAAGATGGCAATACACTCAGATCATTCTATCTGGTGTCATCTAGTGTTCAAATAATTTTGGTGAATGAAAATCGTTTATGTATGCGCCACCATGACAGTAGCGGTCACTTTTTGTTTAAAAATATTATTGTATTACTTGTTCAATCCAAACAGAAGAAGTGTTTTATTTTTTATTGTATGCCGCAGGGATTTCCAATAAAACACTATAAATCTTTTCAAAGTATTTTTTTGAATTTTAGTTAAGAAAAAATTTATCTATATTCAAATCTTAGTTACGGCAAGTGGTAGTCAAGTTGCACTCTTTAAATCTACAAAACTTTGCATAATTATATGAAGTGGTTTGACAGTTACTAATAAATAAACTAATTTAAGAGGTTTAAACTAAATTTTGACTCTTTTATTTCCAAATTGATATGATATTTTGAACAAGCGCTCAAGGAAGCCGTAGTCGCTGGTAGAAGAGTAACACCAACTTTGGAATACAGATATATGAAGGTTTAAAGATTCTGAAATTTTGTATTTTAAATTCTGGATTTCTCGTTTACTAAGAAAGCGAATATGATTCACTCTCAAAATTCCCAAAATGCACTTTTGTCTGCAAAAGTGTTAAAGCGTAATACTGGCAAGAGAACAAAAAGAATTTCAGCACACAGACTTGGAGAGAAGAATATTGACGTTTCACTATGCATAAAAGAATAATACTTTTTATGAATATACTTTATAAGATAAACTGTATTATGATACAAAATAATTTATTTCTGGTAATAAATTTGACTGGAGAGGGTCAGACGAGAAACATTAAACAGGTGTATAAAAAGTATTGATTTATCATTACCTGTTTTGACGTTAAAGAAGAGATTATAAGTTAGAAAGCATTCTCTTGCTGATACGATAGCTCTTTAAAACAAATACGGCCATACATCACATTGTTTTTGTTTTGTTCCATGGGCGTGAGTTCGCATTTAAATAATTTTTAAATAAATATTTATATTGAGATAAACAAACCGTCATAATTCAAGTGTTTGACTAATTACCTTGTTTTACGCTCAAAAAAAAGAACATAAATTTATTATGTTCAATCCCTTTTATTGGCACAAGAGTATAGGGTTTAATATAATTTTAAACAACGCAATTAATGCATAATTTATTATATTTATCGTTTGCTTTATGGAAGCCGTGCTGCGTGATTTATAAATGGCTTTTGCTGCCCGGCCACGGTCCAATACTCGTGTTAATAATTCCGTTATATGCCTAATGCATTTAAAGCTTATTCCGGCAAAAGCACAAAAATAGAGACATAACTGTTAAATAAGAATTTTAATAACCCATAAGATATTGTTTGCCAGACAGCGGGCACGTCACAATCCGGGCAATGTCCGAGGATTAATGATGGGCTGTCCTTTCGGGAGGTCTCATTTAAGACAGGGCGTGTGAAGACATATTGGTCTGTCAGGCTTGCGGGTTATGCAGCTTGAATTTGATCGGATTTAATTTATGGTTCGTTGTCGAAATTGGTCAGACGCATCCTTTGTAGCGAAGCAACAAGGTCTGGTTTGTGTTTAATCATCAACTTCTCTCTCGTCAATCCCACGAACACAAACTTAAAATTCATGAACTAAACGGTTTCCTATTTATCTACTAATCTAGACTCTAGGAGAGAGACACTGCTGATCGGATAGTCTCAAAAGGCAATTACATTTAAGCCCCTAAGCTAGTACCTTAAGTAGCTTGACCGCAGTCTTGACCTCTCTAATATGGTTTATTTGCTTTTACAGGAAAATGCTAGCCGGGCTCCACGAGGCCGAGTGCATCACTTTGAGAATTAAGGGTAAGTCTTTAGGAGTCTAATCTATTTTATCTTGAGTAAAATACATGTAGTTTTTATAATATAGTAGTATTTATTTAGCAAAAATGCTACATACAAAAACAAAACACAATACATAGATACATCAATATTTCCATTTCCCAACATATTAAATGCTGAGAAGGTGCTGTCGCAAAACTCTTTTGAATGTTTTTACATTACTACACTCTTTTATGTTCTGCGGCAATTCATTGAACCTTATAAGTCCTCTAAACAATATTGAGTTCAAGGTCTGATTTGTTTTACATTTTTTTTCAACAACGAAATCGTTACAGTTTCTTGTATTATATGAATATACGTCCGAGAAAAATCTTATTTTTTTACAAACATATTCAGGCAGTAACTTATTTTTTAGTTTAAACAGAAACAAATGGGCAACAAACGTTACCTTCTGCTGTACATATAGCATGTTCAATGCTGTTTGCATCCTGCTTATAGGCATATACCTATTACACTTTAAAATGGTTCTCATAGCTCTGTTTTGAATTATTTGAAATTGTTGGACTTTAAAATTTGGGAGACCGCAAAGAAGTGTGGAGCAAAACTGCAGATGCGGCGCTGCAATACTATTATACAGTAAAAGTGTAGTATGTGAAGACAAATGTTGACCCACTCTTGAGATAAAGTTAACCTTTTTTGAATACTTTCTCATTACGTAATCAGCATGTGCACGAAAATCTAAATGCGGATCGAAAAGTACCCCAAGGTACTTTATGTGTTTTTCATACGATAAGCGATTACCATCTATCTCCAGGTTGATACTATCAATATCTACATCATTAAGTTTTGTGTTTGCATCCAAAGATACAGAACTTAGTTTTAGTTGTATTTATACTTAAGTTGTTCGTACACAGCCAATTAAATAATTTTTTTAAATCTTGATTTGCATCCCGCTGCATTTGCATTAGATCATTTCCTGTTATGTATATCACAGCGTCATCTGCAAACAATTCTACCCCACACCGCTCAACAACTCTGACAATGTCGTTAATGTAAAGCAAGAACAACAGCGGCCCCAATACAGTACCCTGTGGTACCCCATATTCAACCGGTAAAGAAACAGATACCTCATCTCTAAACTTAACTCTTTGCCGTCTGCCATTCAAGTACGATTCAAACCACTTCAACACATTATTCTTGATGCCCATATTCCTCAATTTCTGCAATAAAATAACTCTAGATACAGTTTTTCAAATGCCCGTCTAAGATCCAAAAATATCGCAAGAATCAAGTTACCACTATCAATACTATTAATAAAATTATCATAACACTGACAACTACAGTCTCACAAGAATGATTTTCTCTAAAACTTGACTGATTCGATATTAAAATACTATTTATGTCACAGTTAGCTTGCAATTGCATTTTTACTACTATTTCTAATACTTTTTCATACACTTCTACAGTGTTTATAGGCCTGAACTCACTATGCAACTTCGTATTTGGAACTTTGGGAACAGGCACCACAGTTGATTCCTTCCACGATTCTCGAAACATGCCGGTTGACAATGAAGTATTTATGATGTCCAACAGGCGATTGCCAGCCACATCACATACATCACACAGTACCTTCTTTGATATGCCGTCTACACCACCTCCAACATTTTTCATGTTCGTTAATACTTTTCTTAAATCACACATAGATAATTGCCTGAAATGCGAGAATACATGTTCCATGGGATATGGTGTCAAATTATCATCATTCTGGAGGGAACATTTAGGTATGCCAGCAATAATATCTACGATACTATTTATGAAATATTTGTTTAGTTCGTTGGCAATTGTTATGTTGTTTGTTATTGTGACATTGTCAAACTGTACCTCTTCAGGAGCAGAAGTATTTTTTTCCGGTAGCAATAATTTTAAATTTTTCCACAACTCACGCGGGTTATTTTTGTTATTGTCGATAATTTCTTTATAAAATCTATCTTTTTCAATTTTGATTAACCCAACAATACAGTTTTGCATCCTTTTGTATTCCCTCCAGACCTCACAATTTTTTTCCTGTACTGCCCTAACATACAAATCATCCCTTTGACGCATTTTTTGTTTTATATCATCAGTAATCCATCTCTTGTCCGCATACTTCCGCTTATACGTTATTTTTAATAATGGACACATAGTATTTATAATCCTTTTTATATCATTTACAAAAATATCAGCCAAGAGATTGACATTGATAATATTACCATTCCATGGGATATCAAAAAAATACTCATGTAACCTGTCTGTATCATATGCCTTCATAGACCTACGATAAACAACATCCCTAGTATTGACAAAACCTACCTTATTCACATCAACAGACAATATACAATGATCGCTAATCTTAGGCGTAAGATGTACTCTGCGCTGCATGTTCTTATTGTTTGTTATTATATAATCAATCAACGTTTGGCTTCTATCTGTAATGCGGGTAGGAGTATCTACAATTTGAGTGAAACCATTCAAGTATACACTTTTAAGAATTTTTTCTCTAGAATGCATGTTTCAATAAATCAAAATTAAAATCACCAAAAATTATATTGATTCCCCCAAGTGTACATATTTGATCAAGATACACATCAAAATATTCCACAAATTTTAGTTCCTCTTTCTTCTGAGGTGGATGGTACAACACTGTACAAAGATACTTCAACCCGGATTCAGAGAATTCAATGGACAATAACCACACAAAATTTTGCACACACTGTACTGAACGCAAACTATATTTTACATCCTTTCTTATTATTGCCATCACTCCACCAGTTCTTTTGTTATTAGCTATGCATTGTTATATTTTATAACCATCAATGAGCAATTCCCTCATAGTTATTTCAGCACACACGTGAGTTTCAGATAAGAAAACAATTTTTGGCTGGCACTGATTTATAAAAGAATGTATGCTATCTTGGTTGTTCAAATATCCCTGACAATTAAAATACATAAGGCTAGAACTATATGCGACCTCTGACTCTAGTTGCTATTTATGATATTTATGCATTTGGAGTTTTTCAATTCTCCTTAGGGTTTCGCATTTATTTCTATCCCACGCCGTATGCTCAACATCAAGCGACATTCCAAACTTTTTATTAGACAAAAGACAATTACAAATTACAATTTGTATTCATAGAACTGATCGATATTTGGTGAGTAACAACTCTGCATTGCAACTCTGCACTCTCACACGTTGCACCGATTGTGGCAATATCTACGAGCCTCACCAAGAGTAAATTTTTGAATATAAAGGGTGACGGTTATTTAAAATGATACGAAGAGGCAAATTTCGAAAATTCCCACTTGCTTAGGAAATATTCGAAATTTATTTTAAAGTTTTCTAATCTTAATTTGAAGAAATAATTAAACATATCTGTACACTTTTTCATGGCAACTTTTTGCTTTCTTCAGCATGGTATTGTCAAATTTAAAATACGACGCTTCGTTTTCATGCAACTATCATCAACTTAATTTTTTTAAAAAGCGATCCTGGATTTTTTATATCGGATTCCTAATCTCCTTGCAATTCTGCGTTAGGTGATATGCAATAAATAATAATTCTTTTAAATTATAGGTTTGATTTTGTTAGTAACAACTCTGACTATTCGATAGCGAGCAAACTGAAGTGTGCTCATTGCCACACATTGCAACACCGATTGTGGCAATATCCGCGAGCCTCATCAACGTTAAATTTTTGACTATAAAATGTGACTGCGTTTCGCGTTTAATCATGGGGAACTTGTTTATTTAAAGAGATACAAAGGAACTTAAATCAGGGCAAAGTTGCGCAATTAGATGTCCATAAAAACGACGTTTCCAAATTTCGAAAATTCCCGCTTGCTTCTAAACCATCATTTAAAACAAGACGTTTCGTTTTCATGAAACTATCATCAACTTGATTTTTTTTTAAACGCGGTCCTGGATTTTTCATATCGGATTCCGAATCTCCTTGCAATTCTACATTAGGTGATATGGCAAGATATAATAATTTTAATATTTTTTAAGTTAGATTTTGTTAGTAACCACTCTGACTAATAGATGGCGAACAAACTGAAGTGTACTCATTGCCACACATTGCAACACCGATTGTGGCAATATCCGCGAGCCTCATCAACGTTAAATTTTTGACTATAAAATGTGACTGCGTTTCGCGTTTAATCATGGGGAACTTGTTTATTTAAAGAGATACAAAGGAACTTAAATGAGGGCAAAGTTGCGCAATTAGATGTCCATAAAAACGACGTTTCCAAATTTCGAAAATTCCCGCTTGCTTCTAAGCCATCATTTAAAACAAGACGTTTCGTTTTCATGAATGGCAAGATATAATAATTTTAATATTTTTTAAGTTAGATTTTGTTAGTAACCACTCTGACTAATAGATGGCGAACAAACTGAAGTGTGCTCATTGCCACAGATTGCAACACCGATTGTGGCAATATCTACGAGCCTCCCCAACGGTAAATTTTTGACTGTAAAGAGTGCCCGTTTTTCGAGTTTAGCCATGGGGAACTTGGTTATGCAAAGAGATACGAAGAAGGTTAAATTAGGGCAAAGTTGCGTAATTATATTCTATAAAAATAACGGTTTCAAATTTCGAAAATTCCCACTTGCTTCGGAAATATTCGAAAAAATCGACATTTTGGAAATTGTTTTTTTTTCTAGTCTTAATATAGAGAGATAATTAAAAATAACTGACACTTCTTCATAACCAGTTTTTGCTCTCTTCAACGTGGTATTTTCAAACTTAAAACCCGACGTTTCGTTTTTAAGCAACTATCATCAACTTTATTTTTTAAAACAGCCGTCCTGGATTTTTCATATCGGATTCCGAATCTCCCTGCACTTCTGCATTAGGTGATATGCAAGAAATAATAATTCTAATACATTTTAGATTTGATTCTATGACTAGCAACTCTGACTAATAGATGGCGAGGATATTGAGGTGCTCATTGCAACACCGGTTGTGGCAATATCTACAAGCCTCACCAACGGTAAATTTTTGACTATAAAGAATTATAGTTTTTCGAGTATAATATTGGGGAACTTGGTTATTCAAAGAGATACGAAGAAGGTTAAATTAGGGCAAAGCTGTGTATTTAGATGTCTATACAAATGGCGTTTTCAAATTTCTAAAATTCCCACTTGCTCCGGAAATATTCGAAAAAATCGACATATTGAAAATTATTTATTTTCTAGTTTTAACTTAAATAGTTAATTAAAAGTAACTGACACTTCTACATAGCCACTTTTTGCTCTCTTCAACATGGTATTTTCAAACTTAATACCCGACTTTTCGTTTTCATGCAACTATCAACAACTTCGTTTTATTTAAAGCGGTCCTGGATTTTTCATATCGAATTCCGGATCTCCTTGCAATTCTACATTAGGTGATATGGCAAGATACAATATTTCTATTAATTTTTAGGTTAGATTTTGTTAGTAACATCTCTGACTAATAGATGGCGAGCATACTAGAGTGTGCTCATTGCCACACATTGCCACACCGATTGTGGCAAAATGTGCGAGCCTCAAATCTTTGACTATACAGGGTGTATTTCGAGTTTAAGTTTGAAAACGTCAATTTTATAGACTGTCATTTTTATAGACCATAATACGATATATTATGTTAATTTAACCATTTCTTTTGAAATAACCGAAATTTCCAGGTTTTCGATTATTTCAAAACGGTCACTTAGACTTGTGTACTTAGATCTAAAATCTATACATACTTATTTTGAAATCCTCTTATGTTAAAAAAGAATTATATTAAGTGGGAGAAAGGACCGTTTTACAGTATATTGTGTCGGGTTTTTTTACTAAAAACCACGCGAGTGATGCGAAAAGGAAATTGTTAAGATTCAGAAAAATTTATAAAAGAATGAGTACCGATATCAGGGTTCCGGCATGTTGTAAATCGTTTCACTTTTTTTTATTTTCTTTAGCATTTTGGGACACCCTCTATATAAATCAGAAATACCTATATACCATAGAACTACTACACCGTTTCCAACTGTAATTCAGAAAGTAGAAATTGTAATTCAGAACAAGTCAAGTATAATTCAGATTAGTAAAGTGTAACTCAGACACCGTCACTTGTAATTTAGAATAGTCAACTGTAATTCGGAAAGCATATCAAGTGTAATTCGGAATAGTCAAGTGTAATTCAGAAAACATCTAATGTAATTCAGAAAGCGTAAAGTGTAATTCAGAAAACATCAAATGTAATTCAGGAATAATCAAGTGTAATTTTTTAGCACTGGTATTTCACATTAATTTTTAAACTTCTACGTTAATTATTAAACCAAAGAATCTGTTATTGTTCACCTTGAACCTAAAAGTTTTTCTAAATTATTTATTATTATTTACTGTTTACTATTACTGGTTTACTATTTACTTATTATTATTATTTATTATTTACTGCTTTCTGAATTACACTTGGTAATTTCTGAACTTCAATTGATTATTCTGAATTACACTTGGTCGTTTCTGAATTACACTTGACTGTTCTGAATTACGCTTGGAGATTTCTGAATTACACTTGACTACTCTGAATTACACCTAAAAATTTCTGAATTACAGTGGGAAATGGAGTAGAATTAACGAATAAAATAACGAAAACTGTAATTCAGAATAGTCAAGTGTAATTCAGAAACCGTCACATGTAATTCAGATTAGTCAATTGCAATTCAGAAAGCATTAAGTGTAATTCAGAATAGTCAACTGTAATTCGGAAAGTATCAAGTGTAATTCGGAATGGTCAAGTGTAATTCAGAAAGCATCAAGTATAATTCATAATCGTCAAATTTAGTGCAGAAAAAATCAAATCTAGTTCAGAAAGCATCAAGTGTAATTCAGAATAGTCAAGTGTAATTCAGAAAATATCAAATGTTACCCAGACAAAATCTAGAGTAATTTAGAAATTCACAAGTATAACTCAGAAAGCATCAAGTACAGGGTGTCTCATTTTCGAAGATTTTTGGTTGTTTCTCTGTTAATATTAAAGTAAAAGACGTGCGGTTTACGCTCACACTCACAACCTGGGATTCTTTTTGAAATAATAGATTCCGTTGACAAATTGATCCAGCCGTTTTGCATTTAACATCAGTAGATACAGGATGATTTTGAAAATTCTGCATTTTGGGACCCCCCTCGTATCTCGGCCAGCATTAAAGATAGAGACAAAAAAAGGCGATTATAGGATTTTCTGAGTAGAACTTGATGGCGTAGCTGGTTTTGTACTATAAAGAATAATTTCGCCGCAATAAAACAAACGTAAGTTTTTTTAATAACATCGCAATATTAACAACATCCTGTATTTACTTAGAAATTTAGAATCGCATCGACAAGAGCTTTCCAAAAAACCTTAAAACATTTTTTTTATTTTTATTTATTAATTTTTTTAAATTTTTACTGAGCGATTATTTGCAGTTGAAAATTAGATGCTCCAATGGATTACACGTCATAAAAAGTACTTACTTTTCATGAAACTAAAAAGATAAACGAGTTTCCAAAATGCAGGATGTTGGAGTTAGAGACTGATTTTTATCAACAGTCGTTTTTCATATTAATTTTTAAGCTTCTCCGTTACTTTTTAAATCAAATAATCTGTTATTGTTCCACACGAATTTAAAAGTCTTGTATGAAAGGGACGATTTTTAGATTTTTTCGAAAACTATTAAGTTTTTTAGCATATCTCGGAGGCCATTAAGATAGTAGCCTGAAACTGAATGCATCCAATGTTTCGACATTCCGTCTAGTAAATGCCGTCATTAGAATATGTTTTAGATTTGAATTAACGCTTATTAAATTTTCCAACCCCAAGCAATCAACTTCTTCACCATGATAAGAAATAGTTTTAATAAAAACCATTCGATAGATGTTCACAGTCAACTACATTTATTTTTGGTCTGGGATATTTTTTTTTACTTTTTTTGTTAATGAGTGTAGAAAACTTGGTGGATACACAAAGCAGTCAGAACGTCTAATGCCTTTTACAGCAGCTTCAATGCTATCCAAAAACTGATACAAATTTATGCCAATTTTGTCATTTTTACCCCATAAAATAAAGACAATAATGCTTAGAGTAATTAAGGCAGGTATATAAGTTTTTGATCACCGTCAGCAGCAACCCCATATAATTTTTAGTTTTCTACTTCATTTTCAACTGTAATTCAGAACAAATCAAGTCTAATTCAATACAGTCAAGTGTAATTCAGAAGTCATCAAACGTAATTCAGAATAGTCAAGTGTAATTCAGAAAACTTCAAGTGTAATTCAGAATAGTCAAGTGTAATTCAGAAATAACCAATTGCTATTCAGAATAGTCAACTGTAATTCACAAAACATTAAGTGTAATTCAGAATAGTCAACTGTTATTAAGAAATTATCAAGTGTAATTCGGAAAGAAACAAGTGGCGGTTTCTGAATTACACTTGTTGCTTTCCGAATTACACTTGATAATTTCTTAATTACAGTTGATTATTCTGAATTACACTTAATGTTTTGCCTCACTTGCATCCAAAAACTGATACAAATTTATGTCAATTTTGTCATTTTTAGCCCATAAAATAAAAACAAACATGCTGAGAAGCCAAAAACGGGTTAATCAAAAATGTCTGAAATCCATTTAGTTGGGGTTTTTAATGTTCTTCAAAAAATCTAAAGACATTTTTTCTCTAAAATAATTACGGAAGCCAATAATAGACTGTTTTAAAATTTACATTGTATTTCTTATGTCCTGCACGAAGATGCAACACCCGGTGTAAGCTTTTGAACACAATCAACAGCAACCCCATATAATTTTCAGTTTTCTACTCCATTTTCGACTGTAATTCAGAGCAAATCAAGTGTGATGCAGAACAGTTAACTGTAATTCAAAAACCATTCCGAATTGTCAAATGTAATTCAGAATAGTCAAGTGTAATTAAGAAATAACCAGGTGTTACTCGTAATAGTTAACTGTAATTCACAAAAAATTAAGTGTTATTCAGAATCGTCAACTGTAATTAAGAAATTGTATCAAGTGTAATTTGGAAAGCAAGAAGTGTAATTCGGAAACCGTCATTTGTTGCTTCCCGAATTTCACTTAATAATTTCTGAATTACAGTTGACTACTCTGAATTACACTTGATTTGTTCTAAATTACAATTGGAAATGGAGTAGAAAACTGAAAATTATATAGGGTTGCTGCTGATGGTGATCAAAACCTTAATTTGCCTTAATTACTTTAAGCATTTTTCTTTTTATTTTATGGTCTAAAAATGACAAAATTGGCATAATTTTTTTTTTGTTTTTGGATGCCATTGATGTTGCTATAAAAGGCGTTAGACGTTTTGAGTACTTTATAAGACAACAAGTTTTTTATTAACAAACCTATTTACAACTTTGTTGTACTGATTACTAGTTACTCTGTTGCTGTTACTACAAGTAGCAAGCTTATTTACAACTTAACAACCTATTAACCAATCTATTATAAACACCTGTTAACAAAAAAGTAAAGAAAAAAATTCTCCCAGACTAAAAATAAATGAAGTTGACAATGAACATCAACTGAAGGGTTTTGCTTTAAACTATTTTTCTTATCATGTTGATCGCTTGGGGTTGTAAAAGAATTTAATAAGCGTTAATTCAAATATAAAACATATGCTAATGCTTCTTTCAACTGTTTTCGAGATCGCAATTATAACGGTTAACTCGAACAACCACCTCCCAGAATCATCAAAATCTAACATAAAATTTAATAAAATTCTTAATTGTCGCATATCACCGATTGCAGAATTAAAAGAAGATTCAGAATCCGATAAAAAAATCCAGGGCCTTTAAAAAAAAATAAGGCACTTGGAGAAAAACGAGAAGTTGCTATGAAAAATTGTTAATTATTTCTTTAAATTAAAACTAGATGAAATAAAATCGTTTTTTCAAAATTTCGATTCCAAAATGAGTCGGAATTTTAATACATCATTTTCTTAGACTTCTAACTGCGCAACTTTGCCCATATTCCTCTTTATTTTCATCTCTTCAAGTAATCGAGATCTTTAGTTATTAGAAATATGTCCACCTTTCATAAACCCACACGTTATTAGCTTGCATGACACAACCCCAATGACCAGATATTAAAAACGAAAACAACTTTCCTCCGGAAAACGAAAAGTCCCTTTCCATCATACCCTTTTCCTGCACTACGTGTCCGGACTAGGTCTGCGACGGAACATCAGATACTAAACTACCAAAAACATCCATTTATGGCCTGTCACTTGGAAGTTTTGTTCCAAGTTTGTTTAGGGTTAGAAGTTAGACTTGCACGAAGGAAACTCACGTTGTCGTCGAGTATTTGCTACAAATAGGGTATAGATCGAGGCGCGTTTAGAAGTTTTCAAGTGCAGGCCTCTGAAAGGAGAAGGGAGCAATCTCATGTTGTATGTTATTAATTTTTTGTGAGTAACTTGAAGTTTATTATTAAGAGCAAGGGGGTTTTGGTTAACGTTTCTTGAAAAATAGAAATGGACATAAAGGGTTTTTAAACTAAGCGAAAAATCTGTAAAAATATCTTTGTTAGAATTCTATGTGCAGTTTAAAATTGAGATGTGAAACTGGTTCTAAGTCCCATAATATGTTTTTCCCTTCTTGGTGATAATTTTTGGTATCCCTTTGAACCACTCTTGTAAAAAGTTAAAAATATGCTAATTTAAAAACAAAAGAAGTTTTGGTTGGCACGTAGGCTTCTGGATTCTTGGACCCTTGTGATTGTATGGTTGGTTGTTATCTTGGGTTCTGGTCCTTTTGTCTGATTAAAATAAGTTACAGCGGGTGCTTCTAACTTCTTTGTTTAATGACGTTTCGACACAAATTGGTGCCTTCATCAGATTACACAAAACGATGTACAGTTTTGGTTCGAAGTTTGTTGCAGTTTTTTTTCTTTATGTACTGTTACTTGAAGAAAAGTAAATTAAAGTTACATTATTGCTTTGTACATGCTGCTCGCCGTGTCGAAACTCTGCGGCTAACCGTCAGAGATATCGTACGGCACGCAGCATGTACTATGGGGAATTCCCCTTAATAAGAAGTTTTGAGACTCAAAAAATAAATGTTTATTTTTTGGGACTCCTGCTTGGTCTAAGACCAATTTCTGTCATAACATAAGTTTTAAAAAATCAAATAGGCTTTGGAAATATAAAAAATATTTTTTTTAATAAAGTTTCCTTCCTATGAATCATACAATTGAAAATCATTAACAAATTGCCTTTAACATCCACGCCACTGAGAAAAATGAAATCTTCGAATCAGATTGTGAAAGGCCAATCTTGTCTACACAAAAACGGTACTTTGAGCTAAAAGAAAAGTCGTTTTTTTATTAAATGGTATTTGACAATAAAAATCATTGGTAAAGCAGCAAAAAAAGTCAAAATGTTCGGTTTTGTTTCATAGAGCGATGAAGGACGTGATTCCGAGAAAGGACGTCTTCATACATTCATGTATCTAAAGTAACCCATCATTACATTTTCGAAAATGTAATGTATAATAAAATATACATTACATAATAAAACCAGAAGACACTTTTTTTTTATCCAATTTTTTTTTCGTACAGGGTGGTTTGAAAAATGCTGTGGTTAAGAAAATAGGAAATACCTGCTGATCAATTTCGAAAAAGTTTTGGAATTGTTTTTTGTGCTGTTTTTTATCGGAATGAGGTGATTTCAATCCCTTATGAACATGACATATACAACAAGTGTAATATTTACAAAGCTAATTAAAATAATTTTAAACCCTAAAGACTTTTTTAACAACAATAAATTTGATTCTTAAAGATTCAAAAAAATTAATTACCGATGAGTTTTATCTCTGAAATATTGGACTTACAGGATTTCCGTTGATGGCAGTGAAATCGGTGATAAAAGCTAAAAAAGCATAAGAACGAAGCCACCTTTTAAACTACTTTTGAACCTCAACTTACCATAATAAATGAGCACCGATGGCTTTAATATAAAATAGAAACTTTTGCAACTTTTTATATATTTTTTTTCGAAAACGATAAGAGATTGTTTAATTTTTATTGTTTCAGTCTAAAGTGCTCAATGATCTCTTAGTATTATCTATTAGTATGCATTTCGAAAAATTTTACCGTTTTCGAGCTGGACACAAAAAACTGATTTTTTTTTAATTTTAAAGGGTCAATGTTAATTTCAGGCGAAATCGAATGTTATAGATTGTGGCAAAAACAGAATCAGCTCATTAGAAGGAGGAAACAATTTTTAATGAAAATAAAAATTGGGCTTTGTCCCTCCTTAATTTTCCCTCCTTAATTATTAAATTTTCTTCAACATAATAAGAAAAAATAGTTTTAATAAAAACTCCTCAATTGATGTCGGTCAACTACATCTATTTTTAGTCTGGGAGATTTTTTTTCCTATACTTTTTGGTAATAAGTGTAGAAAACTTGATGTCTACAGAAAGTAGTCAGAACGTTTAACGCCCTTTTTAGCAGCCTCAATGGCATCCCAAAACTGATACAAATTTATGTCAATATTATCATTTTTAGCCCATAAAATAAAAACAAAAATGTTTAAAGTAATAAAGGCAGGTATATAAGTTTTTCATTACCGTCAACGGCAACCCCATATAATTTTCAGTTTTCTACTCCATTTCCAACTGTAACTCGAAACAAATCAAGTTTAATTCAAAGTAGTCAACTGTAATTCAGAAACCATCAAGTGTAATTCAGAATAGTTAAGCGTAATACAGATAATACCAAGTGTAATTCAGAATAGCCAATTGTAATTCAGAAATTATCAAGTGTAATTCGGAAAGCAACAAGTGTAATTCGGAAACCGTCACTTGTTGCTTTCTTTGACTGTTCTGAATTGCAGTTAATGTTTTCTGAATTACTGTTGATTATTCTGAAATACACTAGTTTATTTCTGAATTACCCTTGACTATTCTGAATTACATTTGACTGTTCTGAATTACCTTTGATAGTTTCTGAATTACACTTGACTATTCTGAATAACACTTGATTTGTTCTAAATTACAGTTGGCAATGGAGTAGAAAACTGAAAATTATATGGGGTTGCGGCTAATGGTGATCAAAAAGCTTATATACCTGCCTTAACTACTTTAAGCATTTTTGATATTATTTTATGGGCTAAAAATTACAAAATTGGCATAAATTTGTATCAGTTTTTGGATGCCATTGAGGCTGCTATAAAAGGCGTTAGACGTTCTCAGTACTTTTTGAGACACCAAGTTTTCTACACTTATTAACAAAAAAATAAAGAAAAAAAATCTCCAAGACTAAAAATAAATGTAGTTAACTGTGAACATCAATTAAAGGGTTTTTATTAAAACCATTTTTCTTATCACGATGAAGAAGCTTGGTATTGGTAAAACAGCCAAAAAATATCAATTTGATTCATAGAGTGATGAAGGTCGTGAGTTCATTTGAAGTTTAACTAAAGTAAGCCATCATGACATTTTCGAAGAACCTTCATGATAAAACCAGAAGACACTTTATTCCAAACATTTTTTTTTCATACAGGGTGGTTCGGCAAAGTGCTGTCGTCCTAAAGTTACAGGCGGTCACATTTTGGAAATTGAGAATAGGGAGTAAAGAGAGAGAGGGTTGAAAAAATAGGGAATACCCGCTGATCAATTTCGAAAAACTTGGAATTGTTTTTTTGTTGTTTTTTTTTATCGGAATGAGGTGACTTGAATCCCTTATGAACATAACAAACACAATAAGTAACATTTACAAAGCTAATTAAAATAATATTATACCCTAAAGATTTTTTAACAACAATAAATTCGATTCTTAAAGCTTCAAACAAATTAATTACCGATGAGTTTTATCTCTGAAATATTGCACCTACAGGATTTCCGTTGATGGGTGTGAAATCGGTGATAAAAGCTAAAAAAGCAGAAGAACGAGGCCACCTTTTAAGTTACTTTTGAACCTCTACTTAGCATAATAAATGAGCACGGATGGCTTTATTATAAAATAGAAATTTTGCAACTTTTAATATATATATTTTTTCGAAAACGTTAAGAAATTTTTTATTTTTATTGTTTCAGTTTAAAATATTCAATGATCTCTCAGTATTATCTATTAGTATGCATTTCGATAAATTTTACCGTTTTCGAGCTGGAGACAAAAAAACTGATTTTTTTTTAAATTTCAAAGGGTCAAGGTTAATTTCAGGCGAAATCGAATGTTACAGATTTTGATAAAAACAGAATCGGTTCGTCAAAAGGCGGAAAAAATATTTAATAAAAATAAAAAATTGGGCTTTAATCTAAGTTTTTCCCTCCTTAATTATTAAATTTTCCAACCCTAAGCGATCATCTTCTTCAACATGACAAGAAAAAAAAGTTTTAATAACAACTCCTCAACTGATGTCAGTTGTCAGTGTTAATGAACTTACTACATATATCTTTAGTCTGGGAGATTTTTTTTTCTTTACTCTTTTGTTAATAAGTGTAGAAAACTTGGTGTCTACACAAAGTAGTCAGAACGTCTAACGCCTTTTTTAGCAGCCTCAATGGCATCCCAAAACTGATAGAAATTTATGCCAATATTATCCTTTTTAGCCCATAAAATATAAACAAAAATGTTTAAAGTAGTGAAGGCAGGTATATAAGTTTTCATCGCCGTCAACTGCAACCCTATATAATTTTCAGTTTTCTACTCCATTTCCAACTGTAACTCGAAACAAATAAAGTTTAATTCAGAATAGTCAACTGTAATTCAGAAACCATCAAGTGTAATTCAGAATAGTTAAGCGTAATATAGATAATACCAAGTGTAATTCAGAATAGACAATTGTAATTCAGAAATTATCAAGTGTAATTCGGAAAGCAACAAGTGTAATTCGGAAACCGTCACTTGTTGCTTGCTGAATTACAGTTGACTATTCTGAATTACAGTTAATGTTTTCTGAATTACTGTTAATTATTCTGAAATACACTAGTTTATTTCTGAATGACCCTTGACTATTCTGAATTACACTTGGCTGTTCTGAATAACATTTGATAGTTTCTGAATTACACTTGACTACTCTGAATAACACACGATTTGTTCTAAATTGCCGTTGGAAATGGAGCAGAAAACTGAAAATTATATGGGGTTGCGGCTGATGGTGACCAAAAAGCTTATATACCTGCCTTAATTACTTTAAGCATTTTTGTTTTTATTTTATGGATAAAAATTACAAAATTGGCATAAAATTGTATCAGTTTTTGGTGGTCATTGAGGCTCCTATAAAAGGCGCTAGACGTTCTCAGTACTTTTTTAGACACCACAAGTTTTCTACACTTATTAACAAAAAAGTTAAGAAAAAAAATCTCCCAGACTAAAAATAAATGTAGTTAACCGTGAACATCAATTGCAGGGTTTTTATTAAAACCATTTTTCTGATCATGATGAAGAAGCTTTGTATTGGTAAAACAGCCAAAAAAATCAAAATCTTCGGTTTTGTTTCATAGAGTGATGAAGGACGTGAGTTGTTTTGAAGTTTAACTAAACTAAGCCATCATGACATTATCGAAGAACCTTCATAATAAAACCAGAAGACACTTTAATCCAAACATTTTTTTTTCATACAGGGTGGATCGGGAAAGTGTTGTCGTCCTAAAGTTACAGGCGGTCAAATTTGGAAATTGAGAAAAGGGAGTAAAGAGAGAGAGGGTTGAAAAAATAGGGAATACCCGCTGATCAATTTCGAAAAAGTTTGGAATTGTTTTTTTGTTGTTTTTTTTTATCGGAATGAGGTGACTTCAATCCCTTATGAACATAACAAACATAATAAGTGTAACATTTACAAAGCTAATTAAAATAATATTATAACCTAAATACTTTTTAACAACAATAAATTCGATTCTTAAAGCTTCAAACAAATTGATTACCGATGAGTTTTATCTCTGAAATATTGCACCTACAGGATTTCCGTTGATGGGTGTGAAATGTGTGATAAAAGCTAAAAAAGCAGAAGAACGAGGCCACCTTTTAAGCTACTTTTGAACCTCTACTTAGCATAATAAATTAGCACGGATGGCTTTAATATAAAATAGAAATTTTGCAACTTTTAATATATATATTTTTTCGAAAACGTTAAGAAATTTTTTATTTTTATTGTTTCAGTTTAAAATATTCAATGATCTCTCAGTATTATCTATTAGTATGCATCTCGATAAATTTTACCGTTTTCGAGCTGGAGACAAAAAAACTGATTTTTTTTTAAATTTCAAAGGGTCAAGGTTAATTTCAGGCCAAATCGAATGTTACAGATTTTGATAAAAACAGAATCGGTTCGTCAAAAGGAGGAAAAAATATTTAATAAAAATAAAAAATTGGGCTTTAATCTAAGTTTTTCCCTCCTTAATTATTAAATTTTCCAATCCTAAGCGATCATCTTCTTCAACATGACAAGATAAAAAAGTTTTAATAACAACTCCTCAATTGATGTCAGTTGTCAGTGTTAATGTACTTACTACATATATCTTTAGTCTGGGAGATTTTTTTTTTCTTTACTTTTTTGTTAATAAGTGTAGAAAACATGGTGTCTACACAAAGTAGTCAGAACGTCTAACGTCTTTTTTAGCAGCCTCAATGGCATCCCAAAACTGATATAAATTTATGCCAATATTATCCTTTTTAGCCCATAAAATATAAACAAAAATGTTTAAAGTAATGAAGGCAGGTATATAAGCTTTTCATCACCGTCAACTGCAACCCTATATAATTTTCAGTTTTCTACTCCATTTCCAACTGTAACTCGAAACAAATCAAGTTTAATTCAGAAGAGTCAACTGTAATTCAGAAACCATCAAGTGTAATTCAGAATAGACAATTCTAATTAAGAAATTATCAAGTGTAATTCGGAAAGCAACAATTGTAATTCGGAAACCGTCACTTGTTGCTTTCCGAATTACACTTGATAACTTCTGAATTACAGTTGACCATTCTGAATTACAGTTAATGTTTTCTGAATTACTGTTGATTATTCTGAAATACACTAGTTTATTTCTGAATGACCCTTGACTATTCTGAATTACACTTGGCTGCTCTGAATTACATTTGATAGTTTCTGAATTACACTTGACTATTCGAATATAACACTCGATTTGTTCTAAATTACTCATCAAAAAGCTTATATACCTGCCTTAATTACTTTAAGCATTTTTGTTTTTATTTTATGGGTAAAAATTACAAAATTGGCATAAAATTGTATCAGTTTTTGGATGTCATTGAGGCTCCTATAAAAGGCGTTAGACGTTCTCAGTACTTTTTGAGAAACCAAGTTTTCTACACTTATTAACAAAGAAATAAAGAAAAAAAGTCTCCTAGACTAAAAATAAATGTAGTTTACTGTGAACATCAATTGAAGGATTTCTATTAAAACCATTTTTCTTATCATGATGAAGAGGCTTTGTATTGGTAAAACAGCCAAAAAAATCAAAATCTTCGGTTTTGTTTCATAGAATGATAAAGGACGTGTTTTTTTGAAGTTTAACTAAAGTAACCCATTATCACATTTTCGAAGAACCTTCATAATAAAATCAGAAGACACTTTAATCCAAATAATTTTTTTTCATACGGGGTGGTTCGGGAAAGTTCTGTCGTCCTAAAGTTACAGGCGGTCAAATTTGGAAATTGAAAAAAGGGAGGAAAAAGAGAGAGGGTTGAGGAAATTGAAGAAAGGGAGGAAAGAGAGAGAGGGTTGAAACAATATGGAATACCTGCTGATCAATTTCGAAAAATTTTTGGAATTGTTTTTTTGCTGTTTTTTTATCGGAATGAGGTGACTTCAATCCCTTATGAACATAACAAACACAATAAGTGTAACATTTACAAAGCTAATTAAAATAATATTATACCCTAAAGATTTTTTAACAACAATAAATTCGATTCTTAAAGCTTCAAACAAATTGATTACCGATGAGTTTTATCTCTGAAATATTGCACCTACAGGATTTCCGTTGATGGGTGTGAAATCGGTGATAAAAGCTAAAAAAGCAGAAGAACGAGGCCACCTTTTGAAGGTTGAAAAAATAGGGAATACCTGCTGATCAATTTCGAAAAAGTTTTGGAATTGTTTCTTTGCTGTTTTTTTATCGGAAAGGGGTGATTTCAATCTCTTTTGAACATGACAAACACAATAAGTGTAACATTTACAAAACTAATTAAACTAATATTAAACTCTAAAGATTTTTTTAACAACAATAAATTCAATTTTTAAAGCTTCAAAAAACTTAATTACCGATCAGTTTTATCTCTGAAATATTGCACATACAGGACTTCCTTCGTCGGGAGTTGAATGAGGACATCAAAAAAGCAAAAAACTGTTGAACTTACTCGAATCGGTCCATTCTTTCTTATGTTATAGGCGGTCAAATTTGAATATTGAAAAATAAAAGCCATAATACCCTCTTTGGGACAAGGAAGTCAATTCTAAAGTGTCAATTTCGAAAAGAAATGGTTTTTTTTGCATTCATTCCAATCGGTCCATTCCGATTGAGAAAAAAGAGAATATACCCCTTTTGGTTAATTTAAAAAAAAATTTGATAATTTTATTTGCTGTTTTCGATCGGAATGAGGCGATTTCAGTTAACTTAAACGTTACAAACATACTAAGGGTAAAAGTAGTCCCCTAAGTCGTCTCTTTTCTAAATGCCTCGAAAGCACATTCCAAAAGTGCCTTAAAATCGACAATCTAAGGGGTCTATCTCCCAAACTATTGAACATAAAGTACTTTCTTTGAGGGAGGTCAAAGAAAACATCGAATAGAACAAAAAACTGTCGAGACTGCTGCTATGGATTACTGCTTCTAAAATTACAGGGGATCAAAATTGTAAATTCAGAAAAAAGTAGGAATACCCCTTTTCCTTTAATTTCGAACAAATTTTGGTAATGTTTTTTTGCTGTTTTTGATAGGAATGAGGCGATTTCAATCCTCTACAAATACTCGAAGAACTCTATAAATACTCGAAAGAACATAATAAGAGTGAAATTAGTCCCATAGGTGGAGTTATTTCTAAATGCTTTAGGGAGTCATAGAGACCAGGTCATGGAAAATCCTGTGCGAGAAGGAAAAAAGTCTTGTGTCTGCCCTATTTGCTGATGGAAGAATAAGACCAACTTTGGATCACTGTGTACAAATAATAGTCCAAATATGCTTAGTTGCAGATATAGAAGCTATTGAAATTTCTATCTACTAATTAAATAAATATATTAATACCTATACAGGGTGTTCCACTAGAAAAAATAAAACATACAGTGAGTCCTTAGGTAGATGAAGCGATCCTAGTAAAAAGCAAAAAATTGCCAATTTAAATTACCTTAAATTTTTAGGGATCATCCCTGCTTGGACAAAGAAAAATTTCTATTATAATATAGGTTTTGGAAAAGGCTTTGGAAATGTCAAAAAATGTATTTTTCAAATAAGTTTCCTTCATATAGGACATACAACAGAAAATCATTAACCACATTTACTTAGAATCATCAACGAAGTCTCTTTACGATATTTCAAAATCATCAGTTCATTATTACTTTTCAGTTTTTATTAAAAATACTTTCATTAAAAAAATTATACTTGTAAAGTCTTTCACGGCCGGTCAAAACACAATCTAAAGTATTTCTCGGGCTTTGAAGCCGTGGTCCAAGGGAATATCTTTCTGACGTATCGTCTGCAGCTGCGGCAGACATTATCAAAGGCGATGAGGCAATGGACGAAGTGATCTCCCGTGCTCCCCGACGTTGACTGATTCGCCTCGACTTTTGAGTTTATCCCAGCCTGCAACTCCTCTTGTGCTCCGTAATCCTCGTGTTGACCCTACGTTTTGTGGTGCCAATGTACGGGGTGTTCATTATAAAACTTTATCTAGCAGGCTATGAAATATTGACAGAACAGGATGACATAATCAAGATAAATGGGCATTTGTTTCTCCATCTTTTTCTTCTAACGTTTCATAGCCAACTAGATGAAGTTTTATAATAAACAACCCGCCACAGCTGCATGGAACTCGGTAAACTCCGGGTGCCGATACAGGATCTCTGCGGTCTTTGGCCGATCTCAAGCTCTGTTGTATTGTACGAGTTGGCATGAACTCAGCTTTAACATTGGGCTTTTCCAGTAGCTTGCCGATCCTGTCCATTACTTTGTGGATGTATGGTACACTAGTCCATCCGTGGTTTTCTTCTTCTTTTCTCGTCGTTCCTTAATGGCGCTCTATTTTCCTCGGACGGGCGGCCTTATCGAACTCGTGCTTATTGTATCTATTCCTACCAAAGGCTCTTTCCAGATGCTTCGTTTCCCGTTGCAATTCAGCCAGCTCACAATTTTTCTTGGCTATCAGAGACAGGGTCTTTATGACCCTGTCTGGGATGATGATTTGATCCCTTATTGAGGTATCGGTCAGTGTGCTTTGGTTTTCTATAAACGGTCATCGCATTTGATAATGTCTGCCGCAGTTGTAAATGAAACGTCAGGAAGAAATTCTATTGGACCGCGGCTTCAAAGCGCTGAATACACTTTAGATTGTATTTTGACCGGCCGTGAAAGCCTTCACAGTCGTTTTAACAACACTTGAGTGTGAAGAAGCATATATTCGTTGGAAAATTCTTGTTCTAGTTTCTCACAATAATAGCATATTATCCAACAAGCACCTAATGTAGGCCATCATTACAGAAGATGTCGTTTGAACCCACAAGCGTAGCAGGTGGCGCAATCCTGAGGTAATGATGCCTATTATATGCTAGTTGGATACTATACTTTTTCCACGGCTTAATTTACAACTTTTACATACCAATAATTTAGATAATTTTGTCGTCAAACGCATTTTCTTTTGATTGTCAAAGTTGAAGTGACGTTCTTAAATTGATGACAGCCATCAGGGCGGCCATAATTGTTAGAACCTTCATTTGTCTGTGTCTAAATGTAACTCTTATGGAGTGTATAACGAAATAAAAACCAAAAAACTCAGCGTGAATAATAAGTATTATTCACGCTGTTCCAATCTAAAGATTATAACACACCGTGCTTACAATCTGCGAAATGATGACCATACTATTGTACAGTCGTGGACGAAATAGTCTTATTGCTCTAGTTCCTGACAATAAAATAGCCTTGACAGAAAGTTGTCTTTCCTAATACATAATTATCTGCTTAGTTTGGATTCATATCCGAGCCAGTAACAATAACGTTTTTACACAGAAATGTCAGTTTTAATTATATATCACTAAGTGCACCGAATTTAATCTAAAGCGACCCTAAATGCGCTTTTTCATATGGGAATGTTGCCAGTATTTTTTTGACAATGCCCTAAATCATCCCTTAGCCCGCTTTGCTAAATGATAAATCTTGTCGCCTGCCATATGATTTAAATGTACTGCCCACCTCGTTTTTCATACGTTTAAAAATGGGGAAGGATATATGAAATATTTCGCAAAAAATAAACAATTTGCTTTAGTATTCGCGAGCCATTTGAGCGAAATTGAATACCAATTTGTCTTCAAAAGCTTTGAAACTCCCCATATTTGAAATTCTGTTTTTGAAAGCCATATCAACTCGACTGCACATCTGAGCTCGCTCTCCGGCAAATTTCTGTCCCTTTTAGCGGATTTTCTTGAAAACGAGAAGAGTCAGCAAACGTAATTTCATCACGTTATGTATATGAAATCCTGTGATTGGGCCATTCGCTGTCGGCAGCCACTTTTTAAAATTTAGGGCATACAGGTGCATGTAAATATCTTTTTATCTAGTCACCTGACCCCATCTAAATCTGAGAAACGAAGCACCTCTCTGCCTTCGTGTTTGAGAGCCCGTTGAGATCCATCACCTAATGACGATCTAACAAACGGAGCTAAGTGGATGAATATAAAAGGCTGATGTAGACTAAGAAAGCATTTTAGGGCTGGAGTGTGTTAGGAAACTGACGCTTTTCTCTTTTATTAGACACCCGATTGAGTTGTTTATTTTCTCGGCTCTGATGGGGGATTTAGTTAAAGTAAGCCTCGGTAGGGGGAGGGGGAGGGGCGACTTTAAACGTTAGAAAAGCCGCAAGTTAGAAGAAGAAATTAACTCCTATCTTAGCGATTTTTTGAAAAACTTATTTTCCAATATTCCTTCCCCCTTAGAGAAGAGACAACCTTTGACATGAAATATTTTTAATTTTCATATACAGCGAGTTTCTTTTATGAGTTCCCACTGTCATTTTCAAAACGATAAGAGTTGCAAGGTCGTATAAATTAGGAACTTCGAGGTTGTCACATTTTCATGCTTTCAGAGATTTAAATAAAAATGTGAATATTTTTCAAAGTTTTAATCTCTTGTATTTCGTAAACTATTTGTGATAGATGCAAACTTTTAATCAGAAAGTGTAGTAACTTATTTGTGTGTACCTTTCTAATAACTGAGTTATAGTTACCAACTCAATTTTTTTTGAATACGGACCTAGAATTTTTATTCCATATTTCGAAAGCATTGGTCACCTCTGAAAGATCTATGGAAACTAAGCGCCAATTAAACCGTAAAAAACGATTTTTTTGGTCCATTTTGAAGCTGAACTTCTCTGAAACGGCTCAACGGATTTTCAAAAGTAAAACCCATTTGGTGTGCCCGCCTAATGCCCATTCTCAAACCATCGTACGACGGGGATAGTCTTAAAGCTATACATTTGCTAGAATATTTGCTACAGGACGAAGAAAAATGTGATGTACATTTAGAAAAAGTCCAACGACGTATAATTCTGTAAAAAAAATTTTGTTCCTTCTTTTCTATGGTGACAGTAAAGAGTGCACTTCCGGAAATGTTCGGCATATTTTCGATTTTTTACCTGATTCGAGAGAAAAATTATTTTAAAAAAAAAACCTTGTTCTACATCTGGCACTGATATGTGACCTGGACAAGATATTTACGCCCGTTTTCATGCTGAATCTGTGTAGTAGGTTCACGGCAAGCAGTGCATGTGCTAGATTATAATCGGGAATAAATTATATATACAGTAGCGAGCGAAAAGTAGAAGTTTAGAGTGCAAGCCAGAACAACCAACATCTGCGAGGCTCTCAGGGCCCGGGAGACTCTAATACAGTTGGTAACATGGGACGCTCCGCAACGGTAGGATGACGGAGATCACCGAAGGGAAATCGAGGGCGAGGGCGGCTGACCACAAGGCAGCTGCTTATCACCTCGAGTGTGGTGTCTCCTAATGGACGGTCTTGTGGAGAGATTACAGACCGAGGGGTTCAGTGTGCAGACGTATGGAGGATGACGGAGTGGTCATGATATCAGGAAAGTTCGTGGGCAGCGTTTGTGATCGAATGCAAATAGCATTCAATAATAGCAGCAAATAATAGCACAATGGTGTACCGAGACGGGACTGTCAGTCAATCCTGGCAAGACAGAGCTTGTGTTCTACACCAAAAGGCCGAAAACTACAGGATTCCTGTTACCCACGTTGTACGCGAAATCTCTGCTGCTAAGCTTGACGTTAAGTACCTGGGGGTCATCATCGACAGCGGGCTGACTTTGAAAAATTACGTAGAAAAGGCAATAAGGCAACATCACTGGTATGGTAACTCCGCAGGGCAGTGGGCAGGAGATGGGGTCTAAAGCCACACGTCCTGCAGTGACTCTACAGTACCATTCTACACTGCCATAATCTGCCTATGGGTCCGTGATATGGTGGCCAGCGGTGGACCGGGCCTGCTATGCTTTGAGGTTGGCCAGACTGCAGAGAACAGTGTGCGTTGAGAACAACACCGGGAGCAGCTCTTAATGCCTTACTGGGTTTTACCTTTTCCTGCACGAGGATGGATTGCTGCGATCAGTGGAAGGAAACAGTCATGGGAAGCGGTCACACGCTGATCGCCAGCCTCATTGAGAGAGACATCCCAATTGCCCTGTTGCAGGAAGGGTGCCCTTGTGATCGGCTGAACCTAAAACAGCCGTTTGTGATAAATATCCGAACAAGAGAAGAATTCAAAGAAGAGCTACTTCAGCAACCGTCTGAGAAAAATCAGGTATGGTATACAGACGGATTAGTCGCCAGGAGCCGGAATATACAAATCGGGCCATGAAAGGGGCGAGAGATTTCCGTTGCGAAGCCACACGACGGTTTTTCATGCAATACTCGTCGCATGTCGGAATCGCAGGGATACCCAGCGTCACTGGCAGAAAAAAAGGGTAACTCTGCAATAGGTTCCTGGCCAAGCGTGGTTCCGAGATGGGCTCTACTGGACCGGAGCCATGTCTAGGAGTAAGCAATATTTACACTCACACTCTAAATGAGTGAGCATGGGAGAGTACAGAGATAAACTGGGCAGTCAGGAATATGTAGACAGACCAAGGAAATCTACCCTAATCCAGATAGATCTCAGATCTCGGGGCTACTTGAAAGAAGTCGGCAGTGCCTGAGAGACCTTATAGGAATCCTCACTGGCCACTATAGTCTGAACAGACACATGCACCTCCTAGGAATAGTGGAGAGTCCACTCTCCACTCAGTATGGAGCAGGGGAAGGGTCATACTATTTTATGAGTGTGTTATAGGAGGGCGTGGCTGCGCCACTCGGATGCACGGGCACTGGAAGCCGGATGGGACGAGATACCCTCCTTCATTAGAGGAACGGTCGACTCGTGGAGAGAGTGAGGGCTCAGGTAGAGTAGGGATGGGTGGATCGGGAGAATATGAAAAGGGCCTAACATGTGACTAATTTGGTTCATAAGATTTCGCACCATCAACAGATTGAGTATACATATATGCGTACAATATACAGGGTGATGCATTAAACTAGTGACCATTAGTGCATGCGTGCCTCATCCGAAAATACAGATTCAGAGGGGTAACTATCAAATTTGGGACAAGAAACGTTTGCGCCAATGATCATTATTTTACGTATAAAATCTGAACTTTTCGGATTATTCGTTGTCAGACCATATCTAATATGGTTCTGTTGTATTATATAAGTTGCCACGTCCAAAAACGAATAAATTTGCCTTCTTATATTTCTGTGTCTGTAAAGTGAAATAGGATGCTCACAAGGATCGTGCGACTCCTGTCTACTTCTTTCAACCCATATATTAGAAGGGCAAGAGAAAATATATTTACGAATGTTTTTATGTGTTGAATAAGATGAGATAGTTGTGTCAAAAGCAGTCTATTAAATACCCCTCTCCTTGGTAATTTTTACTTTGGAATAATAAAAACAATTTATTAAACATGTGTATTACCAAAGGCCTAACTTCCAATTCAAACGAATCATTGACACTGGCACCATGAACAAATGGAGGATATACTTGAGCACACAATGCACAGGATGATGCATTAAAATAGTGCCCATTGGCGCAAAATGCGTTATCCGAAAGTACTATTAGCTTCTGGATGAGCATCGTTTGCGCCAATGATCACCATTTAACGTACAGAATTACTGTTTTTCGGATTACTCGTTGTTTGTTGATAACGAACATGGTTCAAACATATTCACGACACTGGCGCTATGAACAGATGGAGTATATAGCCATGCATTTAATATAAAGGATGATACCTACATTAAAATAGAGACCATTGGTGCAAGCGTGCCTTATCTAACAATACAGACTCAAAACACGTTTGCGCCTATCGGCATCATATTGCCTGCAGAACCGTAACTTTTCGAATTTTTCGTTGTTAAACGATGATAGGTTAGTTCATTTATGCTTTTCCTTCGTGTAGGTTAATTCTGGTTAATTCAGTTAGTTAGGTTAGTTTAGGATCCCTGTAAGGCCAAGCGGAGTACCCCTTTATTCCTATGTGGAGCAAATCAGCCGGTAAGAACTGCTCAGTTTTTCTAGTAAGCTCTTATGGTTAGGTTAATCCAGGTCACTTTAATTATGTTTTTGCTTTCGTTAGGTTAGTTCAGTTATGTTTTTTTTTGGTTAGGTTAGTTCAGTTGTTTTTTTTTGGTTAGGTTACTAAGGTAAGTAAGTTCTGCATTTTCTAGTCTCTTGAAGCGCATTTTATTTGTACACTATTTGATCCCAAGTATCATTCTAAGCCCTAATTTGGCGATTGTTCTGTATTCCTTGCTAAATTCGGCGACCATTTGGTTAAAAAGCTGCCAAAATAGCCAATCTATTACGAAATTATTACGGCACTTTGGCGAAAATGGGGAACATTTATTTCGTCATTACTCGGTTTTCTGACCAATATTTAGGCCAGTGTTTTGGCCATATTTCAGCAAAAAAAGCTAGATTTTCTAGGATTAATAGCTATATTTTGATATCTAGCACATGAACTGTGCATGGAGATTCAAAACGCCGACCTGATATGACTAATTGTTTTGTGTGGATATATTCTCAATAGTTTGATTGTAGAATTTACATCAAATTGTCGTAAATAATGGACTAAAATCTTAGTGTCAAGGCAACTTTACTGTAAATGTAGAGGAGATAGTTAATAAAAATCAATACACGAAAGTATTTTTAATTATTTTGCAACCTATCATTTACACTAATAATGAAAAATAATTGTTCTTAAATTAAATTTTCTGATTTTTTACTTTCTCTACTATACGCGTTTTGACGACTCAAAATATCAAAATGCTTTTATGTTAACTCTAAAAGTATGATAGAATTCAATAGTTACACGGATATAATTTATTATTTTACAAATAACTGCTAAATTAGAAAATTTAACAGTCTATAATTAATGGTCGCCCGCTTGCAGATATTTATCGAGGCTACAACGATCATCTAGAGCGTCAAGAGGCTAGGAGCGACCGTTCCGTCATAAAAACCAATCAGTGGCCCAAAAAATAGCAATGTCGGCCACGTCGTTAATTTTACGCCCTCTAACGGCTCTCAACGAAGTAAAATGTAAAGCCACATGCTGTCACGTCTTTGAATGTTTTTGTTGTTATAAAAACTTTGCATTACTAATTTCGTAGTAGATCATAGACTTATATGAAATAGCTTGCATAATAAGGATACAAAAGAAATTTCTCACTAATAAATTGACCTGACAACATTGTCCAAAATAACATATGGGTTAATCGATTTGTGAAATTCTACTGGATTAGGTATTTATAGGTACTTCCTCTTATGGAATGTTGATGGAAGTTCCAGAACTTACAGAAGAATGATCACGGTTTCTGGAATTGCTGGAGTAGAATTCCATTTTGTTTAATGTTAATAAGTTTGTAAATAACCTTTGGCGTTTGGGTAAAGCTGAAGTTGCTTTATGTCTATCTTATGGCTAACACAAGTTTTAGCTATATTTCTGGTTAAAAAAAGCCGCAAATTTACTGCAATAAAGTAGACATTTTATCCAGTAAATATTCGGCAATTTTAACCAGGCAAAATTATTGCTATCAAGAAAAACGCTACTTTATGACCAAATATTGACAATTGATGAGATTTTATGGCTAATTTTTTTGACCACAATTTATCTTACGTAAATTGCTAAATAATTACCAAATCCTTGCTCTTTTTGCTATTTTATGACTAACTTTTTTTTGACTAACTGTAAAGCGGCATTAATGTTATTTGGTTATACAATGCTAGTTGGTATAGCATGCAACCATGCTTTGTTTTAATGTGGGGGGGAAAGATTTAATATTAAGATAAATCTACACGTTTGTTTAGATAAAGGCAACTATGAATCTATTCAAACAATACATTGACCTTTCAAGTATGATGAGTGTTTTCGAATTATGTGATAAAAATTTCAGGTCCTTATTTTAAAAAATTAAATTGGTAACGATAACTCAGTTAATGAAAGACACATAAGTATATGCTGTAGGCTATTTTTAAGTAATTAAAAAGTTATTACAATTTCTAATTCAGAATTTTCTTCTGTAACGAATAGTTGACAAAATATCAAACAATTAGGTTTTTTTCACATTTTTCCACATAACTCAGAAGCACCCTGAACAGGTTGTTCTGAATTAGGTGCTCGTCATTGATAACTTTCTATTACTCTAAATGGAACTAAATAAGCAAGATAGATATTATTAAATCACAAAAATGGTAAATACAGGCGGAACAATTGAATGACATCACTTAAGAACTGCGAGTTGCAAACGACTTTTTTAAAAACCACTTTTATTCCTTAAGAACTAAGTTACAATAATTAATAAAGTATGTTTGAACAAATGGACAATTAAGCTCTGACTAACTAGTGCATGGGAGAGCGGTTGCCTCGTAATAGATAATAAGCAGCGTAAGCAGGTGGCATCAGCAGTATCCAGAATGGGACGCTTCATAACTCCCCCTTCGAAAATTCAACTATACAGCTTGTCGTGGTAGTTGAACCTCCTGTAGTAGTTCCGTGGGGGTTTCTTCGGGTTGCGATTTCTTGGTGCAGAATCTCAGTTTGATCTTCTGAACTATAATGTAAACAGCTAGAAGACTCAAAGAGAAATAAATTGCAATTGTCCAGAAGCTTGTGTTTTAGAAATTGAAGTAACGGTTAACACAGGTTGATTTTCCAAAATATGGCTTCTCAGATGTTGTAGGTCATCCAATTTAATATCTTCCAAGTGTGAACTCAGATTCAAAGTGGGCAGCAACGCCTGATTTTCACTTGTGTCAGGGAAAAGCACTAACTGATTGGTTTTTTCCACTGAATTTCTATTGTTTATTACTATTCCATCCAGATAGACTTGACATTGTTCTGGAATATGGAATATTTGTGTTCCGAAAAGTTTTAAGCGCTCATTTTGGTTCTTGCAATTTAACTTTACTAATTCTTATTTAGGCAAAACAACTATCCATTTGCTAAGATTATCCAATTGGTTTATGACCGGTTTTGTCAGACTTATTTTTATTTGGCGGCAGGCAGGTGCAGCTCCTTGGTTTGACAAAATTTGTACCGCACAACAGTTTTCTGACTTGCCATCGTGCAGGTCCATCTCTTCAACAGAAGTAGTATAGGTCCTTCAGCTTCGTACATTTATCTCCGCGGTATGCAAAGTGCAATTTATTTTTTAAATGGAATTTATTTTGCGGTATGATAACCATAAAATGACTCTGTGCATACACTGGTGTTGAATAAAGTCGATAATAACTTAATTCTTCTGGATAGACAATTGGAGTTCTTAATAGGAAATTTACCTGGTTTTATAAATAAACTTTCTACTTTTATAATTTGTTCATAAAGAAGCGTATTTTCTAAAGTTACTTTGATAGGCATTCGTTTTGTGTATGATGATATTTTTTCTATGCGCTTTAGTTCATGGAATAAATCATCAGTTTTTATTATGCTTGGCTGTAAAATCTTTAACTTAGAGAACGTAATTGCACTTTCTACATCTAATAGGATAATAGGATTAAAGCAATAATTTCGTAAACATTAATTATTTGATTAAGGGTGTCCTTGATATAGTTGGCATTTTCCTTACAAGTTACCTTTTGTACAATGAACTATATTTGACGTATTTTAGAGTCTAGCAACTTTTCGTTGTGGGTGACTTTCCTAACTGGTCGTTGAGTTGTTTTATCAAGTCTAATGACACAGAATTACCTTCCAAAATTGATGCTTTTAGCTTAAATTCATTATTTTGCAATTCTCTGATTAGATTATCAGAACGCTCTCCATCTGAGGCATATAAATTACCTGTTTTTGATTTAAATATGGATCCCATTCCGTTTATGATATCAATTGGTTTTAGGTTGGCTAAAGAGTGTATAGAATGCTTATATGCAAGAATGAGTAAATCATTCACCATACAACTCATCAACACAACAAGATTGCGTAAATCATTTTTTGTTTCGTGGGTGTTTCAGAGTAATCTTCATTATTTAGCCATCTGATATGTTCTGCAAGAGTGGAGTGTAAACGTTCTACGACACTATTAGACTCTGGGTGATGTGGTGAGCAAAAATGGACTTTAATTTTGTGTAGAGTTAACAATTCCGTTATGACAGTATTTTTAAACTCAGTTTTGGGAATGTCATCTTCACTCATCTCAATTTGATGAAATCCCGATGCTGGGTCAATAGACAACCCAAATGGGTGCCGACCAAGGTGAATCAGAGGGCCTGATAATTTTTTGATCTAAAATTTTTTTGATTTGATTTTCTACTTCTTGGCGATGGATAAAGGGATACCGATAAGTTTTGGTATAAATTGGAATTTCGTCGGTTGTTTTGATTGTATGTTTTACTTTATTAGAGAATGTTAAGGGCGTGTTTTCATTATAAAAAATATCAGAAAACTCTTGACATAATTTTTAAATTTGTTGTCTTTCTTCGGGATTAAGGTGATTGACTCTTAACTTGGAAATGTCTAATTTTGATTTTTGTGTTGAATTGTTATTAAAGTTATTTAAGTCAATATTTTGTAAAAGTGAAATGTCGAAATTTTCAACCTCGATTGGTTGTGAAAAGTCGATGGTTTCAGATGAAGTTCCATTATTTAATATGGTAGTTACTGCATAACCATTTTTTTGCTATGCATAAGGATTCTGGAAATTCGCATTGGTTTATTTTTGTATATGGAACGACAACTTCGCCGTTTCGAATTGAGGCTTTAATTTTTATGGTTTGCTCTGTGCGTGGGAGTATTGTCATGCAATGTAAATCAGAGTTCGTTTGATAAAATTGTAATTTAATTTTAGTATAGGGTATCATTAAGTATCCAGTGTCAAAGATTATGGTGGCTTGTATGAGTTTGAGATTGTCTAGTCCTAGTAGTCCATCAAATACTTTATGAAACTTAAATAAGTAGAATTTAAGATCTTGTTCAAATGGTATTTTAAAAATTCTTGAAGCTAGAATAAGCGCACTGTAGTCGTGTGCTGATTGCTGAAATGCAGAACTAACAACAAAGGGATCTTTGATTACACGACTTGGAAAAAGTTCGTTAGCAAGTTCGGGGTTTATAAGTGACCTGCTTGATCCTGAGTCAATAAGAAATTTTAAGTTGTTTTGTGGGAATATAATGTATGAAAGTTCGCTTGAAGAATTTAGATTAAAAGTGAATATTGTTGGGCTATTAGTTAGGGGTTGGAATTTCTGTTGGAAGCTTGCCGAAAATTTTCATTTTTGTCAGATGATTGAGAGGGTTGAGGTATTGAATAATCGGCAGATTGATTATTAATTGACATATCAGTTTCACCATGCTGATAAAGATCTTCTGCGTATGACGCAACTTGATCTGCCCAATTATCTTGGCAGCAATATGCCTCAGCAGAATCCGGATAATAATTTGTGTAGTCATTTGGAGTGATATCTAATTCCGTATTGTAGATTTCTCCAATTGTGGGCAAGTTCATTTTAGGAGGGTAATTCCAATGTGAAGGACGTTGTTGTCCAGGACCTCGATTATGTGATCTATGCGTTCTAAAAGTTTGCTGGGTGCATAACGACATGGGAGTTGAAGTAGGTACTGGTTTCGAACTGTCAGGTTTGAAAACGTTAGTGTTATTTCTTGCAACAGCCTGAGAGCTTGAGGGGTTTTTATGTGCATTGTAATTAAAATTTGGCCTTACAGGTGCTGATTGGAATGGAAAAGATTGTCGAAATTGGTCGTGTCTTGTGTGACAATTAAAAGTGTTCTTAGGGTTAGGCATTGTCATTGGGAAAAATCTGGGTTGTTGCGGTTGAAACTCGGAAGATATGGTACTGATTGAATAGGACGTGGTTTTCGAATATTTTGAGATGGTTTGCTTGACCATATGGGTGGTGTTATTTTGGAAGTATCGAACATTATTTTCCTGAATAACAAACTGTATAGCTTGTGCCAAATCAGTTGGTTTCATACAGCGAATAGTGTTCCCTAAGGGTTGTTTTAAGCCTGATAAAAATGTGGTCAATGCTAATTTTTGATACATTTCTCGCTTTATATTCACAGATGCTTGTGTATCGTGCGCACCAAGAAAACTAACTATTAGGTTTAATATTTCTAAAACCCTGTCATAGAAATTCTGAGGTGATTCGTTAATACCTTGTCTAAGCATAACTAAATCCTTATTTAAGCAAGTTTCGTTCCTAGTATCTGCAAAATGTCGATATAATGTTGTTTTTATCATCCCAGGTGGAGACATTTTGTACATTTACAACAAGTCTTGCACTACCTGATAGTTTACCAATTAAGCAATGCAATAAGTAAGTATTTTGGAAGCTATTTCTGTTGCCAGCATCGTAAAATTGGTCAATTAAAGTTTTACAAGTTGCCAGAAATTTGTTTAATTCACTTGAATTACCGTCAAATTGAGGTACACATTTAATGCATTCTGGTCGAAACTCGAAAAGCCATTTTATTAATATTTAATTTAGGTACAATTTAATTTTTCAGACTCTTCTAATTTTCTTAGATTTTCCGCTAATATCTTACTATCAAAATTAAATGTATTATCTAACACTTCGGTCTGTAAAGAAGTGGAGCCGGAGCCAACTGAAGGTTCGCGATTATCAGTTGATACATTATCTAATAAATGTAATAAATCTTCTTTTTCATTAATCATTGGAAAAAATTGCACTTACAAAACTAGTAGTAGCTTCATCCTATGGGCTTCTTGGATCGTTGGTGACGATGTGCGTTATTTCCAACTTCCTGCCTGCCCTCGAAATTAATCAATGTGGGACTAATTTCCGTTTTGCGCTACGCAACTGTACTGTTGGTTCTTTTTCACCGATAGTCCTATTTCTCCAATATTCGTTCGGATACTACGGATCGATTAAGTTGAATTGGCAATAAACCGTACCAGAACCAATTACGCGATATATTGATTTTGCCAATCCTACCGACTGCGCCACTTAAGAACTGTGAGTTGCAAACGAATTTTTTAAAAAACTACTTTTATTGCTTAAAAACTAAATTACAATAATTAATAAAGTATGTTTGAACAAATGGACAATTAAGCTCTGACTAACTAGTGCATGGGAAAGCGGTTGCCTCGTAATAGATAATAAGTAGCGTAAGCAGGTGGCATCAGCAGTATCCGGAATAGGACGCTTCATAACTCATCCAATTTTGATTTAAAATTTCGACTCTACAATATAAAATTCGAAGAGAATTTTTGGCTGAAAAAATACGCCAACTGACATACATTCAATCAAATGGCAAGTTTTCTAGTTTTTTTTGTTTAAAAAGTTCTGGGTTTAATCGCTTTGATAAATATCAATAATTTTGGGTGGTTTATTTATGTTCCTTTTCCTCTATTGTTAATTCTTGCGTCAATCTAACTTTAACTAACCTTGTAGCTGCTAAACTCTCTTAGCTTACTAATAATTGCATAAACTGTTTTCAGAAGTGTTAAAATTTACTCAGAAAATTTAATTAATTTTTCCCCGGCCTGTTTTTTTTTGTTCTGGACTCCCAAGGGTACAGGCCGCATAAAAACTCGAAACACATGTGTATCCAGGGTCGGTTCCGCGTTAAAAAATTAGGCATCAGAAAATTAGGGCCATATATAAACTAGGTCCGAGCCGGCGGTAAAAAGGCCGCTTATTTAAGCCCCGAAATGGAAAACCGGCAAAGTGTTCAACCGAGATAGATGGCGACTTGAGGATTTTAACCGAACTTCATTTGTTATGGGCGGACAATGGAAAAGCTGAAAAATGTCGGCCGATTTATTACCCAATCGCCGATTTTTTGTTAACACACACAACCTGCAGTGTATTGGAGTTGGCCGGTAATAAAAGGTCGAATTTATCTCAACCCGCAACCCCCGATGTTTGGTTTTGAAGGATTATTGAAATGGATTTTTCATTTTGTACCTTTCAGCAGACAGATTGGATCCTCCTTCGTGGTTAAGAGAATTTTTGCAACAATAGCAAACCAAATATAAAATCCATTGTGTGTCGTAATACGGTTTCCTGAAACATTTATAAATAGTATGTAGCAATAAGTGTCACACATTTATATGCACCAATAACTTTTCTTGTCGTCCCGATGACTAAGGAGGTAAAGTGAGTAGAGTGAAAAAGCCACAAAAATAAATCACAGAGAGTGATCTTTGACTAATAAGCCTGATAACAAAGAATGTTCGCCAATAATTAGTTATTTTGTACAATGGGAAAGTGCTCCATCTTGTTGAAAATAAAACTCTGTTGTACCTTCATCATCATGCAACTGCTCAACAAATGGTTCCACAATGTCCATTCGGTACCTTTCCTTACAAAAAAATAAATAAAAGTGGTGGGGACACACCTTTTATTTATGTGAATTGTGAAATATCCATATCAATGTATCAATTGCAAATATGCACTTTTTGGGGAAAGTCAGTTTCATGCAATTCTTGTACTACTGTGAAACGATATGGGTACATTTGCGAGTCTTTATGCAAAATTGCGTGGGTGACACCTACAGAAAGGCCTATGTGTTAGTGTTGTTAGCCGCCATTTTCAGTTATATGTTGTGCTTGAGCAACCACTTCATTTGTATGTTTCTTGGTAGGTCCATTGCCTGGTCTTCTTCTCTGTAATGGAATTTAGGATGTCTGCAACAATGTAAATTCCTGTAATGGAATTTAGGAAGAATGCTCAAAACACTTGGTAGTTTATTATTGTATAGGGTATAGGTTGGAAGATGCAGATTACTGTAAAATACAGAAATCGATTTTTAGCCGTCGGTACTATGAAAACGCTGTTTTCGACCCTTTAAAACGACTGATACCATCATTTCGCAAGCTCTAAGTGTGTCCATCCACAGACTAGTTTCGCCGTTTACGGCTCATCAGTGAGGCTTTGACACACTTAGAGCTTCCGAAATGTCGAAATGGTCAAGACACGCTTCATGGCAGTACCGAGAGAAGGTTCCCGGTGGCGCCATTCGTGTCCGTTTGTTGAATTAACGAGATTACACCCGTCTAGTTTCAACGTCAAAAGCCTCACTGATGAGCCGTAAACGGCGAAACTAGTCTGTGGATGGACACACTTAGAGCTTGCGAAATGATGTTATCAGTCGTTTTAAAGGGTCGAAAACAGCGTTTTCATAGTACCGACGGCTAAAAATCGATTTCTGTATTTTACAGTAATCTGCATCATTTTTTCCTTAGACCGGGCATTGACGTTGAAACTGGACGGGGTAATCTCGTTAGTTCAACAAACGGACACGGATGGTGCCACCGGGAACCTTCTCTCGGTACTGCCATGAAGCGTGTCTTGACCATTTCGACATTTCGGAAGCTCTGAGTGTGTCAAAGCCTCACTGATGAGCCGTAAACGGCGAAACTAGTCTGTGGATGGACACACTTAGAGCTTGCGAAATGATGGTATCAGTCGTTTTAAAGGATCGAAAAACAGCGTTTTTATAGGTTGGAAGGTTGAGTAAGAACCACTGTTGGGTATACTGACTTTTATTTAACAATTAACAACTATTTATATACAAAATTTACAAACGTCATAAACAATTTTAAATGAATTAAAACAATAAATTGCTGACAAATATTGTTCTGTGCTCCACATTAGAAGGTTGAGTGATTTTCTTGCTGACGCTGCGTCTGGTACCTGGTTGTCTGGTGTTTACTGGTGACCTATTGGCGGTGCGTTGGCGGCAATAACTCAGCTAATTAATTTTGTATTGCTTCTGAAATATATAAACTGAAATGATTTTAATGACTAAATGTGAGTTTAGACAGTCTATTGCCGTGCCATCAGTGTTCAGCGCCCTCATGGGGATATACTGGTTCGAGGACAATCGCTTCTGTGGGCGGCTGGGCAGCTCTGATTGTATTTAATAGGATGTCTGCTGCATCTCTGTCTTTTATCGTATTGGAGCTGCTACTCTGTCGTCGTTTGTAGAACCGGAATAGCACCATAAGTGCGATAACAACAAGTATAGTTATTAATGTACCACTGAGGCTTGTGACTAGGAGGTGTTTTTTGACTGTCACCCAATGCGTGGTTTCAAGTTGTCGTCTGATGTTCATTTCTTCGTTCCTGATTTCATTAAACTTGTTGGATGCATCAATTATAGGTTCGTCAATTAGCGTGGTTTCTCTGTCGTGCATAACAGGGAATAATGATATATTTTGTAGTAGAGGTTTGGAGAATGCCTGTAAGACAGTGTCTGACCTCTGAGGCGTTAGGATGTTTTTCTTCGTTTGGATGAGGCAAGTTGAAGTTGTTTCTATAATAGCAGTCTGATTTAGAGACATATCGTCTCGATTTCCATCTCAAATAATGGCAAATAGGGTTTTTAATTTTTTACCCAATGTTTCTTGTTCTTTGGCGAGTTCGTTGGCTTCTTCCATTCATCTAGGTCTGTATGTCTTGGCTTCTTTTATGAATTCAGTAGGTTTGCTTTTTTTGTTGTTGTTGTCTGCTGGTATCTCAACCGATTTCTTTGTTTCGTTGGGATGGGACGCTGCAGGAAGGAATGTATGTGTTAACCCCGAGGGGCACGAGTGTTTGTGTATATTTGTATATGGAAGTAACTTGAGAGAATCCTAATCAGTTTTGGGATGCTGTAACCAGGCAAGGCACTTGCTACAGGCGGAAGGAATTGTATAACCAGACAATGCACCTGCTATACAAAGGAATAACTGAAAAGAACCACTACCACCCAAGGTATACTTGGGCACCGCGCAGGTTTGATAGAATTCTAATCAGTTTTGGGATGCTGCAGCCAGACAAGGCACTTGCTACAGCAGGAAGGAAGGTATGTGTAGGTGTGCTTAGACCGGTATCTAAGCGTTAACGCCGAAGGGCGCGAGTGTGTTGTGTTTATTGTAAAGGGAAGTAACTGAAAAGAACCACTCCCACCCAAGGTATACTTGGGCAGCGCGCAGGCTTGAGAGTATCCTAATCAGTTGGATTTTGGAAGGTTTTTGCTCGAAGGACCAATGTGTAATTCCTGTAATGGAATTTAAGAAGAATGCTAAGGACATTTAGTAGTTTATTATTGTATAGGGTTTAGGTTGGAAGGTTGAGTAACCACTGTTGGGTTAATACTGACATTTCTTTAACAATTAACAACTATTTATATACAAAATTTACAAACGTCATAAACAATATTAAATGAATTAAAACAATAAAGTACTGACAAATATTGTTCTGTGCTCCACATTAGAAGGTTGAGTGATTTTCTTGCTGACGCTGCGTCTGGTACCTGATTGTCTGGTGTTTACTGGTGGCCTACTGGCGGTGCGTTGGCGGCAATAACCTAGTTAATTAATTTAGTATTGTTTCTGAAATATATAAACTGAAATTATTTTTATGACTAAATGTGAAGTTAGACACTACATGTTTCTATAAACAATTCTAGAGCATGTTCTAATGTTTTTTTCAACGGCATATAGTCCACAGCAAAGTTTGGAAATTCGGCCTGAAAATCCTACATGCAGCTTTGAATGGCATAAACCCATTCACCGTCCACTTTAATTCCAGTTCGATAGTAGTTTTCAACATACCCGTACTCATATTCGTGCTCAAAATCACTGTTACTCTCTATATCATCGGCGTAACGCTTAAAACATCATCCGAGAAGTTTAGAGAATAAGACGGTTTGGAGTATAAACTGAACATTGAAGACCAAATCGAAGCATCAGGGTCATGTTCAAACTACGACGATTTAAGATACTTAGACCACGACGTGGTCGTTGAGAAGAACCTGATGCGACTGTTCTTGATTTACTCAGTGATGCTTCCAGATGGGAATCAGCTTGTAGGTCATTAACGGAGCTTGTGTTCTACTGGTGGAAGTGGGAATGGTTGTGTTCTCAGCTGCCCTGAAGCTGCCACGAGGTTTTATTTATCGCTATTTCTTCAGTGGCTGTGGTCAAGACTTCTTCAGTCATAGTAGTGGTAGTAGTAAAAGATATTGTTTGATCTGTCTTTGCTGCTTCAGTGGTGTTGATGGTGGTCTACCCTCCTCTAAATGGCCTTAACTACCCGTTACAGAAAGTCGATACACTAAGGCGACCTTGCGGAGCAACACACTTTATGTTCTAAGGCGGAATCCATGGTTGCCAAGTGTAAGACTAATTTTCTAGCAATAAAAATTGTTGTGCACATTTGTTCTTTAACGCCTCTCTGTATGGCTTTATTTTGTTTAGTTTCACATTGAAATATTAACGCATTCACTGTGACACAACTTGATGCAAATGGAGACTTAGTAGCCATATATCCTTATTTAGATCATATAGATTTATAAGATAAGTTATTATTTGGGTCAATTCGAATTTGCTTCTTAGTCGATTTGAGATAATTGGGTGGAGGGCCCTTTATTCTTGGAGAGTTCTTGGAGGAACTAATTCTAGAGACAATTTACACGTCATCATAGCTTTATTAAGAGCAACATAGTTGTCTTGTAGTTGCCTTAATTGGCCTTAGCCACTTTACTGGTACAGACCTTGAGCCAAAGAGGGACGGCATTGTCCAAACCGTGTCGGTGGTAGCCATCCTGAATAGACTTTAGTAGAACCCTCGTGGGTCGAGATAAGTATAACGTCTGGTGGTCAGTGGCCTTATTGTTTTGAACATTTTTAGGGTTTTTTTGTCCATCTGGTTTTTGTCAGTCTGCCCTTCTTGGTACTTGGAATTTGAGTGCAGGTTACTTCGTTATTGGTCTTGGGCTGAATACTGATATCTTGCTATCCTTGGCATTTATAAAAGCAGTGTGAGTCCTGGAGAGTCACAACTGGTGTTCCTCTATACCACTGGCGAGCACAACTGCTCTCCAAGTTTGGTGACTGACTGTGGAGCAACCCGGACCCCGTCCTAGCAACTAAGTATCTAGGCTTAAATTTTGTAGTGCAACATTAGTAACTTTTTTTTTAATATTTATGCGTCCCCCATCTGAACTACAGTTGTACATTTTATCTACATTATCCCATTTGTGAGGCCGACTAAGCTAGCACTAGCATGGGTTTTTATCTTTACCCTTCAGGGTTGATCTGACTAGGTTACTTACCCCCCACTTTAAAATTGTCATTTTTTGTTTTAACCTGAAGCAGTATTACTGCTTACAGGAGTTTTAGTATATGTTCAAGTGAATGTAGAGGGACTTACTGAATAAATGTATGTAAGTAGTTATAACGACGGGGTTCTGGGACTCTTTGGCCGTGAAGTCTACGTGGGCCCTAGTGTAAAAGGGGGCACGGGGCCCCAAAATTCTGTCATTCTTGTCAAACGTGACAGACTTAACAGATGACATATGACAGGTGACGGGTGACATATGACAGTTGTGTGACATAGACTTGACACTTGTGACACCTAGGTGAGTCTAGACATGGTAGACAGGCTAGACACTTTGGCACACAGGCTTGACAGGCAGGGCAAACAGGGCAGGCAGTGTAGATGGATTAACTCCAAATGGCCCTCAGTAAAAAATAGAGCAAATAAACTGCTGAGCATAACAAACGGGACAAACATATTTCAGGATGATTTGTGAAGCGAGATATTTTTAAAATTACAAGAGATAAAAATCCGAGGTTTTTAGCAGTCTCTGTTATTCTAGAGTACTTTGAACAAAATTACTTATTTAGATGGTGTATACAAGGTGATGAATAAGTTGGCTATATTTTTACAAAATTTATTTTTTGCCGAGAATCTAGGATTCAGTTTTTATTTTGTTTTTTGTGAATTGAGGACGATGCTTGACAAGTTAAGAAAAAACAGGTTTAGCCTATTTTAAATATCGTAGCATATTTCGGATTTTTTTAATTTCTTCTTCAGACATTTACCACTCTTAAATTTCAGCCTCCTGCTGATCAAGTAACTGATATGCGATTGGTTAATTTTACAAAATTGATTTATTACGTGTGCACGAAGAGATAGTGGTATAAGATTTTTCTGCAAGTTGTTGCCTCTCAAAATGTTTTGACCATTGATATTGATTGGAGTGTTTTCTCAACAATTAACCGAACAAATGTTTAATGGCTTGCTGAAGAAACAATAATAATAATTTTGACCATTCATTGCAATTTTTGAGATCAATAAAGTAAAACACAAAGACGGATTTTTCGCTTTTCTTTTTAATTAATTTAAACAGAATACAGAGCGTCTTAAACTTGACCTTACTAAAAAAAAGGATACATAACTGATGTTGCTTTAGATGCTATAACTGGAACTTTATTTCGAAAATAAATTTTAGGTAGAAATATAAGCGGCGGGATAGATAATGACGTCGTATCTACAAGGAGGTGCCAAGAGATACTTGTCGACGCAGGCCCAATGTTAAAGTTATCTGAAACAGACTGGATGAGAATTATTGAGATGTGAAGTTGACCTGATTTTTTAAATTAGATAGACCTACATAGTGTCCCAAATAAAGTGACTCACAAAGAAATAAAAACCAAATATAAAAAAATCCTAATATTATTTCTTTTCAAGAAATGTTAAGTGAAAAATATTTACTAGCTCAAGTGATATTCTAACATGGTACTTCAGAGTTAATCACCGAATGTTATTACCACTAATTATAAATACACTCTCAGGATTTTTTGGAAATCATAAGATCACACACGGATCAGGTTAGTTCAGGTTAGGTCATAATTTTACAATGATAAAAGAAAATAATAAAGGAATAATATTTAATATCGTGTGGGTCCAACTCTTAAATCGCACTTCTCGACATCTGTCAGGTATGCTTTACACTAAATTATTGATGAAACCTTGAGTCATATTTTCCCATTCCTATCTAATTGCCAGAATGAAGTCAACTAAATTTTGAAGTACATTTTCACGCTTTCGTACTAACAATTTTAGTTTTGACCACACGTGTTCAATAATAATCAAATCGGGAGATTTTGGCGGCAAATGTATACTGTTTATATTGTTTTACTTGATACCATATCTCGTACAATTCAAATTTGCTGTATATATTGTCTCCAGATCTTAGAATTCTAGAACAAGTCGCTCTTCTCGCTCTTCTGGCTCGAACTTTGCTTATGAGTAGTCTTTCCTCATAACGGGTTATTTTCTGTAGAGAACGACTTCTATTAATTCACGATCATCACAAACCGAAAAATTTTTCTTTAAGAGAATAGCGAAAAGTTTACAAAGAACGGTATCTTAGACAGGGTGTCACATGTAGCACTTTGTCATTTGACCACTTGCGATAAAAATCCTGTAGAAGTGGAGCAATTGTTTATTTGCCGACGAAACTTATTTCAGCTTGTTTCGTTCAGATGGAAGAATTCTTACTTGGAGAGAGTCCAACGAAAGATATAGAGAAGCACACATGGAACCCCAAGAAGCTTTTGGGGGAGGTGGTGCAAACATCTGGGCTGGAGTTATCAATAATGGCCAAATCGAGCTCTACATAAGTGAAAGAAGAGTAAATGCGGAGATATATATAGAGCAAATTTCAAGAAATATTGTTTTACTATTTTTACAAAAATTCTGTGAAGGATTTAAATTGATATATGACAACGCTTGACCCCATAGGGCAAGAATGGTACGAGATTTCTTCGAAGAAAACAATCTAAACTGGTAGCTGAACACGTTGGCTCAAAACTAAAATTACTAGTACGAAAGCGTGAAAATGCACCTCAAAATTTAGTTGACTTGATTCTGGCGGTTAGAGAGGAATGAAAAAATATACCTCAAGGTTTCATCAATAATTTAGTACAGAGCATGCCTGAGAGATGTCGAGAAGTGTTAAATTTGAGAAGTGGACACACACTATATTAAATATTATTCCTTTGTTAGTTTTATTTATCATTGTAAAATTACCTAAAGTACTGTCAAATGATCTTAACAGTATATTTATAATTAGTGGTAACAACATTCAGTTGTTAACTCTATAGTACCATGTTAGACTATCAGTTGAGCTAGTAAACATTTTTCACTTTAAAACATACCTTGAAACGAAATATTTTTTTTCTACAAACGTCAAATAATGACGCATTTTACGCTTTCATTAGACAAACGAAAACCTAACCTTTTTTGAGGATCAGAATGTGAGTTTACTTTTCCGCGCGTTGCCCAGGACAGCAAGCGATAAAATCTTTTTCGCTTGCTGTCCTGGACCACGCGTGGAAAAGTAAACTCATATTCTGATCCTCAAAAAAGGCCAGGTTTTCGTTTGTCTAATGAAAGCGTAAAATGCGACATCATTGACGTTTGTAGAAAAAATATTTAAGTTAGGAAAAAAGTTTTACACAACGGTGCTCTTATTTTTTGGTTTTCTATTTTTCTTACAAGAAGCCAAACGTTTTACAAGGTGATCCTTTTGACCTAGTAATATTTCTTCATGATCTATGCAAGGCATTAAGGTTTCCAAGGAGGTAAGCGTTATCTTGAAAAATGTTATGGTATCCATCATCAACGAGCCAGACTTGTTTATACGTCAGTCTTTTGAGATCTTGCAAAAGTTAGGTTCCGTTTAAGCTGTTCAATTTCTTCATCCTTCTCCGACAGTAACTTTTAAGCTGTAGATGTCCTGTCTTCACGTTTAGAAGCTTTTAGTTCTTGTACCAGCAAATAAACTTCAGTTTTCAGGGTTTCTCTCTTAAGTTCGACATAACTAGTATAGTTATCTGAAGAGGTTAAATTATTTTTGAAAATTCACATTATTCTAGATTTTTTGTAGACATATTCAGGAGATCCACTACATGATCGTATAAATCTACGTATTCATTCAGTGAATGAGTACAATGTAAGTACATATCTTAACTAGTATTGTATAGAATATTATAATTTGTTTGTGAATACTTAAATTCGATGGACAACGTGAGAATATTGTAACAATAGGAGAGTACATGCTGTTTAAAACATGTTTTCTGTTCAAGAGCGAAACAACTAATAAAGCTAAATGTGTTATTTACATGTTTATGTTAAGGTAGAGGAAAAAGTACTTTACATTTTTTAACATTGGGAAAATTTTGAAACAATTTCTTATTCTAAATTCGTTAAACCATTTCAGATCATGATTAATGTTCTCTTTAACACAGTTCCAATAGTCTTTAGTCACTGCATCACACAAAGCACTATCTTGATATTGTCCTTCCATGTCAGGATGGTTAAGCAACCAATCGACGTCCTGGCTCATGTAGAGGCTACGGTGAGCTTCTACGAAGTGAGTACGAATCTCATCTCTCAGGTGTTCCATTGCCCTAGGTGTAGGTATCGGCATTTTAAGTAAAAACTGAAATACACTATGTATGTACCAATATTGGGTTCTTTTTCTCCTCGAACTTGCTCATGCATTTCAAAAGATTTCGGGCAAAAACAAAAAAAAATTTTCAAGATAAGCACTACTGAATTCCAATACCATTATTGATGACGTAGAACCACTGTAACTTAGGAGGTATAGTCGCATCGGCTCTTAACTGGTGGGTCCAAAGTCCACTAACCATATGAAACAAATCAGAGAACACAGTGACTACCAAAATGTTTCCTGATGTAAACAATTCGAGGTTAGCTTGTCATAGTCATTATATCAAATAACATTAAGCTTTTTCGTAATGTTATTCGGTTTAACTACTCGTAGAATTTCTAGAGTACCATTTTAATTCTGGATTCTGCAACTTCAGACTTAAAAATATATGAGATATTAGAAGAATTTGGTCAGTGCCTATGAGTTACGGTTTGAAAAGCATATAATAGCTGATATACCTACCAATTTTTACTATATTATGTTGCATTTTCATCTATGTATATTTTTGTAGATTGAAGCAATTATAGCAATATGTGCTTTAGAAACAAAACCAAGTTTGAAGAAAAACTGGAAGAAATAGGAAACAATTAAAACAATATAGGATCCAAAAATAGTTTCTAAACGTATTAAAGAAGAACAAATCTGAAACTCGGCTAAATTTAGTAAATTTTAGATTAGGAATAAAAGATAAATATGCTTTATAATAATTATCAGTACAAAAATAGATGTTATAGAACTCAATTGCTTTATAGCTATTAACTAAAGATACATTTTTGTGTGAAATGTGTTCCAGGCTTTGAAGCCGCGTTTCAATGGAATTTCTTCTTGACGATTCGCCTGTAACTACGTCGGACATTATCAATTGCGATGAGGCAATTGGCGAAGTAATCTTCCTTGCATCTCAACCTTGACAGATCTTAGCTCTAAACGCTCTGTAGTATTCTGACTGGCGCCGCCATGCTGAAGTGGAAGGATTGGGGAAGGGTTAGAGCAAAGTTTTGGCGCACATAACGTATATGTCGCAGAATTCACTTACGGTCTGAATTAGGGCTGTAATTTCCTCTTTCCTGTCGAAGTTGTTCTTGTGCTTGAAAATCTCAATGACTTTCCTCTTTAGTCTCGGATAGTGGCGCTGAGTTTGATGTAAGATATCCACCTCGTTAAAAAAGATGTCGTGACCTTTAGAGAGACCGTGCTCTAGTACTGCTGACATTTGTGTTTGTCCGAGCCTGCAACTTCTTTTTTGGTTCCGTAGTTCTCATGTTAATACTACGTTTTTTTGGTGTCAATGTATTTATACCGAGTCAGCTGAGATCCCTATCCGAAGATCCCTATAATGCTTGGCCAATTTGGCTCAGGCTCTGTCGTATTGTGGGAGTCGGTTTAAAAACACTTTTTACTTTGCTCTTTGAGCCTGCCAATCCTGTCTCTGACTTTGTGGATGTGTGGTGGACTAGACCAAAAACCTTTTTCTTCATCACCTCTATTACTAAGCATTCCAATGCATCTAGCCAAACCTTTGCTTTACATGCTCCGATTTAAGCTCATCATCTATATCTATACCTCAGAGCCAAACTATGTTAAGTCATAAATTGTTATTTTACAGGAGAGGCATTTTAGGGTTTTTGTTTAATAGTTATGTCAATATCAAAATATGTATTCAAAAGCGACTATCTTTTTTAACAGAACAAGATAAAAATAAATGAAAAATAGTAATATGTAGACCATTTTAGGCATATTGACTTAAGATTTGTATCACATTTTCTTGAAATTGTGACTTAACATAGTTTGGCTCTGAGGTACAGATATGCTTGTGGTAGTACCCTTTTGCTCCAGTCCATATCAATTTTATTCAAGTCCATGTTCGCCAATCATTGGTCTGCGGCGTAGATTTTTCTTTTTGTTTAGAGCTCTGGCCACTGACAAAAGTTCCGATCAGTCATTTTTCACATCCAATTTCACTGCTTTCGGTCAATCAAGAGTTTTTGTTATCTTCTTTTAATGCTCTTCGGTATTATTTTGTATTTGGTGTCTATGCACTTCCTCTCTGCATACTTCTTAAGAAGATTCCCAGTTTCTTGGATATTGGTTGGCAAATTTCCACTTTTTCTTTAATTCCCGAAATAGTATAATAAATTTAACACTATTCGCCTGGATTAAAAATGCAAAAACTCGAAAATTGCTTAGAATTGTTAATTTTGCCTAATTAGACTGTCAAAGTAACATTTATAAATCAAAATAACGGGAAAAAATACATATTTTGGTGACCACTTTAAGCCAGTAAGCCAGAGACAAATATAAGTGTATCCTATTTTTTCTTGTCTAAAGTTGTACATATCTGTCTTTTTTATAATACGGCTTGTTTTTGGCCGGTACAAATAAATTTCATGAAATGAAACAAAAATTTCAAAGTTTGTCGTTGATGAATCGTCGGACCCGCCAGTTAAGAACCCATGCGACTAGAGCATTCTTCTAATGTATTTTCCAGTTCGTAAATAAGCAAATCTTCTTCGAACTTGAAACATCGGGGACCATTTATTTTTGACTTCCTTAGTCTAAAAATATGTTAATTTACTTCCTTTATAGATAATGTATTAATAACTTAACTAATCTTAATAAAAATCTTGAAAAGCGTCCGTAGAGTTTGGTAATTGTCTTAAATTTAAAACAAATGGATATCGCGTAGAGAGTATATTGGAAAATAAATTGTATGATCAAAGTTTTTGTCATAAACAAACATCTTTTTTTCTGTTTCAATGGTGTTTATATTGTCAACACGATTTCGCCACAAACGTTTCAGTAGTGTCAAAAATAAAATGTGTTTTATTTAAAACTAGTCATTATATCCCCATGGTTTTGAGGAACTTCAATAACAATTTCGTAAAATAGACAGCTATCACAGCCAGAGAGACAGCGTAAAATAAACATCCTTAAATGTTATTAATTTTACTGCATAATTTTGAACATGTTTAGCTTTTTTTAACAAGTTTTTTATCACTCTCGTCCACTTTAAAACAATACATTTTTGAACGTAAACCTATAAATTCAGTCATAATTTTTCCATTATTTTCATCTTTTTTCAATCCATAAACTTTTTTGTTCTTTAAGGGAATCTTATGTTTATTGTGTTCAGGATAATCTAAAGTATCAAACTTATGTATATCTAAGCCTGTCACATTTGACAAGAATGACAGTATTTTGGGGTCCTGTGCCTCCTTTTACACTAGGGCCCACGTAGACTTCAAGGTCAAGTGTCTCAGAACCCCATCGTTATAACTACTTATAAACCATTCACTTATTATTGCCGTCAAGTAAGCGATGGAAATCTGACTTTGACATTTTTATTGTATCTTCTCAACATGTGCCGAAAAGAGATAGGTATAAAAAAATAAGGTTTCGAAGGTAACGAGATGCCAAAAATAAGTGAATGAGGTAATTTTACTAGTTACCTCTCAAAATAATTAGTTGCACTATTTGTTTTCGAAATTTTGTTTATTCCCAAGGAGGTATATTTTTGATTAATCAAAATTTGGTGGCGTTCGATAATAATGACGTTGATATTTGATTGATAAATACTGGGGAACTCAGCAGTGAATAAGATGATCTAACTCATCCCCTGAGTTTGTCTGGGCTATAGAACACTTGAGTATTATAATACGTTTTATAGTGAACACCCCATATTATGTATAAATTGCTACTGGGTTCTAAGTTTACATTTTTTTTTTGTGTCACAATAAGAATGTTCTATTGTGTTTATTTCAATTATTCAAACTATACACGTATTGGTTGAATAGTATTCCACATTAATAGCAATAATAAGTCGCATCTATTCAAAATTTCTAAAATTAACTTCATCCAGTTGAACAAGTAAATGACTAGAACACAAATTAATTTATTTTTAGAGTTGATTAAAAAAACGACGAGTTTCGCTTTATTGTATGCTTAATGTAACACCGCAGTTTGGTGTAACCTAAACTCCACAATTGTCATGTTTCCTCCTAATAAATTGCCTATTCCCGAAGGCACGGAGGTGGGAGCTTTTCGTCGGTAAAATCGCGGTATTAATGCGGGCACGTCTGGACCGCCTGGAGAATGTATCGCGTATAATATTCGCGCTTTATAATAAAAAGCCGCTTGGAAAATTAACAAAGATGCATGTTGTTTTGAAAATAGGAAAAAGTGCATCGTGCCATTGTTAGGAATTTATGCGTATGAGTAAACTGGTACAAGGGCGGCTTTATTCACCGGAGCAAGTAATTGGAATTATACCGGTGATAAAAGAACGTGACATGTATGGAAACAGTGCTTTTCAGCAGCAACGAGGCAATACGTCATATTGTTCCAGAACGAGAAATAACTACCCTTTCATATGCGAATAATAATCGAGGCCATGATTTCACGTATCCAGCGGTAGGGACGCCCGAGGCACGATTTTGCATCACTATGCACACATAAATGTTAGTTTTGCTCTTCCCGTCGGAATAATGGGAAAATAGTTTCCTATAGAAAAGCGGCGAATAATTATTCTAAGCGATAAATTCGGTAAATTAAGCGTGTACTGGAATCTATTGTAATTGTCAGTCCTTTACGGCGGATTTGATAAATTACCATTATTATCTTTAGCGAAAAGGCGGAGAAGCTCGCACCGTAAATAGCGGAATTAATGCCTACACGCTGTATGGAACCTTGGATTTGTTGTGTTTGTCCATTCTGCGAAACAGAACAAACATGTATTAGCCGCTTACATCGTGAAACAATGCCACAGGAGAATGAGGAGGATTTAGAATTTCGTCTGGGTTAGTGAGCCTTCATCTTTTCACGCAAAAACAAAAATTAGAAAATTCTTATTCACATTCACATTTTTACATTATACAGTATGTCCAAGATAAAGATGCACTGCATGGGGATCTCTGCAATAGGAGATACGAAGGCGGTTAAATAGGCGGTTAAAATAAATTGTTTGTCTTAGTTTTTTAGATATCTCAAAAACAGTAATTTTATGGATTTTTGTTTTTATTTATTTTTAAAGTTATTTCAAACAGTATCCAAAAACAAACAACACTTTCTCATTGCTCCTTTTTAAGCTCTACGAGGTGACGTTTATTAATTTTTGTTACAACGTTTTGTTGCCAAGACACCATCATCAACTTAACTTTTTCATATGGATTTAGAAAAAAGTACATACTATATTAGATATTGCTTTTTTTACTCAATTCAACGATGTGTTACATGACATGATTTATACCAGTTCTTGTGTCAAAAAAAGCAATTTTTATTAAATTATCTTCATTTTTCAATAGCAGGCAATGAATAACATTATAATTGTCAGTTGTAACATGTGTCAATAAATGTTTCATTAGAAGTAGCGAAAATTATTTCAGTTATCCGTTAAAACTATGCCGGCGAATAGTTTCACAGGGGTACGAAAAATTTGATACGTAGTCATGTTACATTTTGTTCCAAAACAATTGTGTGGCTGCTGAAAGTACGTACATCGACAAATATCCTGAAAGAAGACAGCCCAATAGATCAATCTACAGACGTGTAGCTTTCAACCTGAAGGAGTATGAGTCATTTAAGAAACCTATTAAAACCAGGAAAAAAACTTCTAATGAAGAAAAAGAGTATCAAGTTATTCAATAAGTCATTTAAAAAACCTAATGTATCAACAAGGGAAATTGAAAACCAAGCAGGAGTAGGCAGATCTACAGCCCAATTTATTTTAAAGAAAAATAACTTTCACCCCTATAAATTTAGAATTTGCCAAGGACTGCGACCTGGAGATGAAATTAGAAGGAGGACGTTCTGTGAATGGTATACCAGGCAGCGTCACATTGATAATGACTTTCCATTCAAAGTTATTTGGTCTGACGAAAGCAAGGTAACAAACAACGGAATTTTTAATAGACGCAATACCCATTATTGGGCACAAAGCAACCCCCGGGTGAAAAAATCATCCAAGCATCAACACCGATTTGGCTTCAACATGTGGTGTGGAATTCTGGGCACTAGAATATTCGGACCTTTTATTTACCACAACTCCTTAACTTCAGAACTCTACCTTTCTTTATTGAGAAATGAATTGGAAGAAAGTCTAGATAATCTGCCGCTACAGAATGTACAAAACTGTTGGTTTCAACATGATGGTGCACCTGCACACAATGCTAGACTAGTTCGAGGGTACCTTTCGGAACAGTTTCCAGGAAGAACAATCGGTACTTATGGTGAAGTCTCCTGGCCAGCGCGATCACCAGACTTAACCCCACTAGACTTTTTTCTTTGGAGTTATATAAAAAATCAAGTATACGTTCACCATTTTGACACAGAAGATCAACTTTTGAGAGCAGTTACGGCAGCATTTAACCACTCCAGAATTATTAACCCGAGTCTTAGAATCAACGGAAAGAAGATCTTACCTGTCTTTAGAGAACAATGGTTATCTACTTTAACATTTTTTGTAAATTTTTTGTCCTTTTTGTTTTTTCTATTTGTTCTTATGCACTTTTATTCATTTCTTACTATTAAAAAATGTAGATATTTTATTACGAATTGCTTTTCCGACACAAGTACATCACATTGTTGAATTGGGTATAAAAAGATGTTAATGATGGTTCATCATGATGGATGAGAAAGTGTTTTTCGTTTTAGAGTATTTTTGAAATGACTCACAAAATAATTAAAAATAAAAATCCATAAAACGACTCTTTTTGCGATATCTAAAAAACTAAAACAAACAACTCATTTTTCCAAACACCGTCTAAAAGGTCTCCCCATTGTGCAACTTTCTTCTAATTTAACCGCCTTCGTATCTCTTACCGTTTTTGAGATGCCCTTGCAGTGCATCGTTATTTTGGACACACTGTATATCAACAGATATGGTGAGAATTTTAATTGCAGATCTGGTAGGTAACAGTTGGATGTCTTTGATGTGACTGATATCAGACTGGATCGAAGTGAAGAACTTGACCATAAGGACCACAATTGGATTGTTATGAGATGACCAATGATGGGATTCCCAACTAACATTTTGCTATTTATAAAAGTAACTGTTATTTTGTGGATACCATTTTATAAAAACTAGGTTTTATTAAAATTTCGTGAAAACGTAACGGTTTCATTAACGTACCTCTTATAGGACTTAAACGGAGAAACTTAGAAGGGTAACGATGACCATTTTTAAGCCTCCTTACAAATTCTTTGGACGAAGATATGTTGCCACGCTCTTTCTTTACTACTGTAACAGAGAGTTAATCATTGTCAAACAAACAAAGCAAAGGACCAGTAAGAAGAAGTTGCCAAGTTGCGTGCAAATTGGTGTCCCAGGCTCAAAGTGATCCCGGAGAGTAAGGAAGGTTACTTATATATGGGGTCACTGGTTTGTGACGGTCAAGTATGATCCCCCAGTAATGTTAACGGAACTGATTCCAACTTGCCCCAAATACAGAAAACCTTTACATCAGGGACAGTAAACCAATAAAACACAATACACAGTATACAAAACACACAATATGGTACCGTAATACTTTACAATCTAACATGTTTAGCTTCGCGCTGCAGTTGAGGGACTGGAATGGGGGTAGTGGTGGCGCAGGTTTACGGCGCACTTGAAGTATGTTGTAGAACTCGCTTCTACTCTGCATTTAGAAACGAAATTTTCTCCTTCCTGTTGAAATTGTTGTCGTGTTTAAAGATCTCAATCGCCTCTCCCTCTAGTCTCGGATAGAAGCGCTGCGATTGATATAAGATATCCACATCGTAAAAGAGATATCGTGACCTTCGGAGAGAGCGTGCTTTGCTACAGCTGACCTTTGTGTTTGTCCCAGCCTGGAACTTTCCTTATGTTCCGCTAACGTGTTGACTCTGCGTTTTGTGGTGCCAGTGCTTATCGAGCAACATCGTGCTTGGAACTCGGTAAACTTCGGGTGCCGATAGGGGATCTCAGCGGTCTTTGGCCGATCTCAAGCTCTGTTGTTTTGTACGAGTGGATTTAAACCCCACCAGAAACACCAGTGTGCTTTTCCAGTAGCATGCTGATCCTGTCCGTTACTTTATGGATATATGGTAGACTTGTCCATCCGCGCTTTTCTTCACCTACTCCCGTTGTTCCTTCCTGGCGCTCTCCATTTCTTGGACAGCATTCCTCTTTCAGTCGAATTCTCCGAATCAGTTCTCTGAATTCAGCCGGCTCAAAAATTCTCTTGGCTCTCACAGACAGTCTTTCTGACTTCCCTTTTCTGTCTGGGATGATGACTTGATCCGTTGTTGAGGTATCGGTCAGTGTGTTGGTTACTATAAACGGTGACCACAAGCTCCTCATTCGGCCTCATTGATACCAAAACATCCGAAACGGAAGGGGTTCTTCCTTTTCTATCACCATATTGAATTGAATTTGAGGTGTAAGAAGTTCGGCCTCGCCATGGCTCAAACAAAGGCAACAAAGGTGTCGTTCATTTATCTGAACCAGCACTCTGGCCTCTTATTTGCCGTTGCCAATGCATTGACCTCGAAAATTTCCATAAAATAGTTGGCTATTACTAGACTAAAGGGCTGCCCATAGCTACACCATCAGTTTGTTCGTAGAAATCCTCCCTCAATTGAAAATATGTAGTAGTTTGGCAGTGTTGAAACAACTTTGCAATGTCTTGTGGAAATTCCTGGTTAATACATTGCATGGTTTCCTTAATGAGCACCATCGTGAAGAGCGAAACAACATCGAAACTAACGAGAATTTCACCTGGAGAAACAGTCAAAAATGCAGTTTTTCGACGAAATGTGTGGAGTCTTTTATAAAGTTGTCAGTATTTCCCATTTTAGGTTGCAGCAGTTTTGTGAGGTGTTTTGCGATTTCGTAGATCGGGCTTCCTACGGTGCTCACGATCTTTGGCAAACCGTATAGTCTTCTGATTTTTAAAGTTTAGTCATTTCATCCGATGCCACGACCTATTAAATTTTTGCTGGTCCTCAGAATCCGGGCGGTTGGATCACGAGTTAGCTTCTTGTAGGTGGTGGGATCAAACAGTGTCCTGATTTTTCCTTCGTAATCCGATCTTGACATTACTACTGTTGCGTTTCCTTTATCTCCTGTTAAAATGAAAATATCTTTGTCACCGTTCAAGGTTTTCAGAGCTTTTCTTTCTTCAGAGGTGAGCTGCTGAGTTCAGCTGGCTGAATTGGCAGCTGCCGGATTCTGCTCTCCACGTTTGCTATGATGTCTTCCACAGGTATCCTGGATGATAATAACATTTTCTTGTTCAGGACACTCAGCTCCTCTGTTGAGAGTTCTTTATTGACTTAATTGACTACAACCTTGCTTTGACTCTCTTCGGATGTGAGATTTAATCAGTCCGGCGAATTGTTGGTGCCACTTAGTGCGTCAAATTTCTTCCTCGCCCGTTGGTTGCGACGGCTTGGCCGCAATCTTCCATTCATCGTCAAACGATCCACCTGCTCCCAGTCCTTTTCAACGAGGTGGTTATCTTATATCACTCGCAGTGTTTCTATCCGAGACTAACGAGAGAGGCCATTGAGATCTTTCAACACAACATTAATTTCAACATGAAAGAGGAAATTGCGTTTCTAAATGCAGACTGAAAGCGAGTTCTACGATATACTTCAAGTACTCCAAAACCTCGCACCACCACTATCCCCACCCTAGTCCCTCCACTGCAGCGCAACGGTCGAATCATTCAACGTCGGGAAGCACGGCAGATCACTTCGCCCATTGCCTCATCGCATTTGATAATGTCTGTTGCAGCTGTAGAGAGAACGTCAGGAAGAAATTCCATTAAACATAGCAAGGCTTCAAAAAACGGGAAACACTTTAGATTGAATTTTGACCGGCCTTCACAGACTTAATACTTTCTTAAGATGGTGGAATCTCGCTCCTTAAAGTTAGGTACAGAGGTGGGAGGTGACGAGAGTCAAGTGATGCTGGCTCTATCAGGTGGTGGTGATAGGCCTCAAGATCACTAATACCGCAGTGTCTTTGTAGTGTCTACAGTAGGTGTACTTTACTTAGCACTCAAGTAAGAAAAAAATTCCAGGGAAATTAATCCTAGGAAAGAAAACTTGTTTAAACAATTGAAAGATAACTTACGCCAAGTAATTCAAAGAAATAAAGTATGTTTTCCAGAATGGATTACATTAATAATTTAAAATATATTTAAAAGGAAACTTTGAAAAGGAAGAAATAATGTCAGATGGAAAATTAATTAAATATTTAAAATTAACAAATGGTTAAGCAATAACTTTCCTGGCATAAAAAATTATTCGGCAAAATTACACATACAAAAGTACAACTACACCCACCGGCAAGAGATAGCAAATACGTACACAGCAGCCAATGAAAAGGGCATGAAAAGAACAATTTTATAACGAAGGGATAATTTGCAGCGTTATCCTTTCCTATGAGCAAATGGTGTGAAGGGCTCTGATGAGGTGTTTCCTGTTTTTTCTTTCCTTTGGCCTTCAACAAAGAAAGCCGGATATAGACTAAAGTTAATATGATGATGGTGGTTCGCGTCCCTAAATTCTTACAGTTGCGGGGGTTAGCAGGTATAGTACAAATTAAAACACCCTTGCGATTCGAAAAACGGCCAACGTTTCGAATATAATTAACGTCTTCTTCAGGGCTGTAACACATGTATAAGAACACGCTAATTAAACAGGGAAGAATCAACATAATACACATATACAAAGTGGATTTACACAACTGTGCAGATAAAAAAAAAGCACAGTGAATAAAATGTTTACCACTAATATATACATGCATATGCCAATATATACACGTTTAAGCACATATTACTCTCTGCCAATTGTACAATACAGGCAGAAAAAAACAAAAACAGCAGAACGAACAAAGTTACAAATTATTAAGCCGTTCAAAAGCATTTTAAAACTTCCTTAAATTATTTATAGGTATATTAACAAAACAATGACGATAACAAGTGTAACACTTTAATTTCAGTAAAGGTATCTTAGAATATTCAAAAGTGCTCAGGGAAAAGTATCAGGTTGGGAACAAAAAGTGCTCCAATTTTAATCAATTAAATTGGAAAAATCCTACGCTGTTAGGTAGCTGATCAGTTCCCCCTTAGCCTCTTCCAAAATACCCATAGTACTCGCAAACAAAATAAAACTACCAAGTTTAATTTATGTCCTATAACATCAAAGAACGAAATCAATGTTGTACAATATGATGATTGCACTTCTAGTCAATTAGTGAAAGGTTTTCCTTAATTCTACTTATCACATATGTCTGGAAAATATTTCCCTAGTGGTGATCACCAATCGTAACAATAAAAAAAACAGGTTAACTTAAATACTACTACTTAGCTTGACACGACGCTATTACAGATGTTCACAAAGGCTAGGCGCCTTAGGTCCAAAACAACGCAAAAGGTAGTGGCTATTGGCCCTCCGAAAATTATGGTGGTAGCTGTCTGCCTCCTACAACAATAGTGGTGGTTTTCGAACAATAAGGTGGTGATTAACCTTCTGAAACTATAATGGTGCCTGGTAGCCCCCTTGGAAACACTAAAGTGGCTGTTGGCCTCCTTGGAAAGAATAAAGGTGGCGGTAGACCCCCTTAGAAACACTAATGGTGGCGGTAGGCCCCCTTGGAAACACTAATGGTGGCGGTAGGCCCCCTTGGAAACACCCCAGGAAGGACGTTATTTACTAGGATGTCCCTTAATCTAGTTAATTTTTCCTTTAAATGTATGTTTCGTGAAGCGATTACATACACAAGTTAACCAATAAAGTGACTTGAAAATTTTGCTCATGAACTACTTTACATCAAATGGACTTAAAATTGATTAAAGTAAAGTTAAAATCAATAAATAAAATTAACAAAAGTTATTCAATAACTGAAACAAATCCACCCAGACAATTTAATCCCGTAATGACCCCAGATTGGATTGGAAAAATCCAACAAATAAAGAAAAATCATAAAACTCTAAACATAGATAAATTAATGAATAATTACCTCATCCACGAGGGTTTCCAAAAACAGAACAAAATAAACACGTGGTGTGGCTGCTTTCATTCCTCACATTAACCTTGCTGTCACGTGGTACAGTGGCTTATGTGGCCCTGGATCGTAGTATAGGTTGACAAATGCTTTGCTTTTAGGCCCAAACTCTGATAGAAAGAAAATACAAAAGGCTCAGTGGAAGGAAAAGAATACCCCTTAACCAAGAAGATGGCCGACGTGAACTTACCTCTTGCTGCACAATCCCGAAATTCGGTTCAACTTCCCTCATCCAAAAATGTCCCAAAAACTGGTCGAGTGACCACAAAACAAACACCAACTAAGAGAAGTTGAAATACTACTACAAATCGACTAAATCCCACGTAGTGGTTTACACTTTTACGTCGAAATGAGTAGCAGCGAAGAGATGACTAGTGTCTTCCACGTGTCTTGATCCAGAAAGAATGATCTTCACCAATATTCCGATTTTCAATAGATAAAAGGTGGAGGTGGGGAAAAGATATTGGTCGAGAGCGCCAGCGCGCAACGAACAATTGACGAATGACAACTCTCATTGTTACCGAGAGGCGTTTTAGGACGACACCCAAAATACTTGCTCTCGCTACCCTTTTTACTCCTCAGAAAATAAGCAAAATGTACCACTTTAAGTTTGTCCCAAATGTTTTCTATTTCATCTTGTGATATTATCAAAAAATAACGTTTGACTTACGAACAGCTAACAATGGGCTATTAGGTGCAAGCAAAGAATTTGCAAAGTCCTCTCAAACATGGCGGACTGCCGGCCAAGAAACCGAAGCACTTAGGCTGATAGGCAGTCACCTCCATATCCACACAATTCACCCATTGCCAAAACAAATCCGTCAATATATCAGTCAATCAATCCGACATTTGAAATAAGTCAGTTGTTTATTTATTTCCAAGTTTTGGGGTTATAATTTCTCAAACTTAATAAAATCTGTGGCCTCCCTTATTGAAACAAAGGCAAGGAAGATGGGCGCAACTCACTGCCAGCACAGTCCTGAGACCCCTGACAAGACAAAACGCGAACCCTATCCACCTTCCACAGGTTAGCAAAAAAAAAAGGTAAATAAACAACCTCAAATCTTTACACTCGAGCCGAACAACAAACGTTTCAGCCCCAAATAAACGACAAATATCCGCATTTGAATGACTAATTCTAGCGACAGTTTTCAACCGTTACACAAGAAACAATCCAAATTTCACACCAACATCGTAGATAGTAGAGGCCTTACCTATTTTCTGGATGGTGTCAGTATTTAGTTTTACATCCATGATGATAGGCGACAGCATAAAGCAAAAAGAACCACATTTCTCCACACAACAGCAAACATAAAGGGTTCTCTTTTCAGAGATCCAGCAGGGACAATAGTCTCAACAACAATGATGACTCGTTTTGCATACTATCAGCAATCCCAGCGCCCGGCCAATATAGAAATGTTATCTGGTATTTGAGTCCCACAAAACTCTTGAACCATTATACCATTACAGTTTTTTTTCTTTTTTTTTCCTGTATTTCAGTACAGATTAGGATGTTAATTCCTTATAAATATGAACAAGATTCCTATACTGTATGCTGAGTCCCTCAGTGAGTCCCTGAGTGTCTGTCCTATTGTTGACTACATTTTCAAAATTAAAGTGATGCTGAGCTAATGCTGTTTTTTTACTCTTGTTGCGGTTCAGCTCCCTGCAATTATACCGGTGTTGATACAGCCGCTTTTTCAAATATTGCCTTGTCGAGCCCACATAGCACTTGCTGCAGTCGGAACATGGAATTTTATAAATGACGCATGACCACAGGTCAAAAGGAGTTGGATCCTTAACTCCACCATTGTATATGAATCACAAGTAATCAATGAATGGATAGTTCGGTCCCTCCCTGCCAGAGGGCCATGGGGGACGCTGTCAATCTTGTCAACTTCATGGGGGACCATAAACTTGGCAACGGTGGAAATGTCACGGCAAAAGTAAAATAACCACAGCTGTATACTCTATACAATTAAAAACAAAATTTCTGCTTCTCTACTGCATTGGGTGAACAAGGATGGATATATTCTATAAATATAAAATCATTATAAAAACTAGTAATTTTGCAGACGTAGAGAAAAAGATATGCCAATTCGTCTGTCATTATTATTTATTAAAGTTTGGTTATGTAGTGTAGGTATAAGTATTTGTGATATTATGTTATTTTACTTTCTTTTTTTGGCAAATGCCGGCCACAAAGAAAAATGAAAAAGGATGACCTTTATTACGTACTGTCGCCGCATCCATTTAAGTTATCCTATACCCAGAGCCGTAGTTACAATGGGGCAGCCAGGGAACCCAGGCTTCAGAGCCCAGCCGGAAGGACCTCAATGGATTGTGAATATTGTGATTGTATAGTAGTACGAATGCGATGCACCCCTTGGTACCGGAGCTATCAGTGTCAGTAGCTCATTGCTCAGCTCACAGGGCATGCAAGTCCAAGTGCGAACCAACTGGAGGAAGGTACTACCCTTGCCTAAAATCTTTGATATTATGAATGTGATACACTCCTTGGTACCGGAGCTATATCAGTATATGTCTCACAACAACGTGTGTAAAATGGATTCTGCATAGGCACCCTGTCATTGCTCAGCTCACAGGGCATGCAAGTCCAAGTGCGAACCACCTGAAGGAAGGTACTACCTTTGTCCAATAACTATAGTAGTACGAAGCGTGTGTCATATGGGATGCTGGATAGCCCTGTAGGCTCCCGAAAGATTGTCACCTAGGTACACCTTGTATATGTATCATGTAATAAAGAGGACCCTGTATCTCTTAGAGTTTCCTAAAGTACAACGGTCACCCTCCAGATCACCCTTGAATTCGTTACAACCTGTACAAAAACAAACTCTTTTCAAATTTATGAACTCTGTGAACTCAATATCTCCATTTTATATTCAAAATGTTTTTATAGGTAAAATTATAATATTAGGTAGGTTACTTATGGTTAAAATGCATTAGTTTTATAATAAGTTAAGTTTTAAATAAAGAAAAAGTGTTGATTTTCTGAAAAGAACATAAAAGAAGTTACAATATTGGTAGAATTCTTTAATACCCTTGTTAATAATATCATGTTAGTAAATAATATCTAATCCTAATAATATCCATAATACAGTATGAGTTATTAATAATACACATAATACAGATATATAGCTTGTCCAATTTTATTCATCTCAAAAGTCTCGCTTTTTGTTTCAATCATGGAAATTCCTGTATGAAAAACTTTGCTGCAGTGTTACATCTTGTATTCTGGGTTTTAATAAATAACAGAAAGTTATTGGTGCTTAGCTTGAAAGTATGTGTGACACTGTAGTTGTAAGGTCAATCTTAAGAGTACCTACCACCCTAACGCTAATATAAACAATGATTGTCCACTGATCCTCCAAACCTCCATTTAGCCTATAATATATGGAATTACAAGGATTTGTCTTACTAGTCTTTAACATTATAATATCCTAATTTTGTGTTGATTTGCTTGCAATAAACTCCCTGCTTTGTAAGAATTAAGGGACATCCTGAAACTTGTCATATATGATTAATTTGGTTTCTGCGCCATTAGGTTCACTCAGTTCACTGTTCACCATTGTTCTAAGTAACGGCAGCAGCTTTTTTAGTTATTTATCGGCTGCCTCATTAACTAGCCGAAATATCCAGTATTTTTGCTCCAATATCCATAAGATTCCCTGGGTTTTCGCGCCATTAGATTCACTCACTTCTCTGTTCACACTGTTTTAAGTAACGGCAGCAGGCGAAGGCATTTTGGTAGTTATTGAGTTATTTATCGGCTGCTTCATTAATTAGCCCAAATATCGAGCTTTTTCTGCTCCAATATCCATAAAAATGTAGAAATTATGAATTGTAAATAAAAAACAAAATGTGACATACCATGACAAATATGACTGCAGGCAAGAGAGCAAGGAGCATTTCGGAGATCTTTATCTAGCTGACGTGAAGTCAGTATTACGTAAATTACAATTGCAACAACGCCGCAAATTTAACGGCCTTGAAATATTTGTCTAAAATGATGATGTCACTAGGCTCCAGTGACATCTAGTGAACACCATCATAGGTGCCACTGACCTACTATTAGATTTAAATACAATGATTCCACTAAACTGTGAATTGACAGTCTTGACATTACAAAAACCACACCTACAATCAGGGAATTTGTGCCTAATCCGTTGCTGCAACCTTTCAGACAATCCTGGGATGTATGGGAATCTGAAATATTTAGTGAGTGTGCCAGGTTTATTACTACTTTGCATCAGTAGTTTGTAGTTCGATATAACTATACTGACCTGCGCCCCAGGATAATTGTTCTGTCTGAGGGTCCCCCTAATAACAATCTCATTCCGTTCATGAAATTCAGATGAGCTCAAGGTTATGGATCTATATAGTAACTTTTTTATGATGGCCACTTTCTGAGACGTAGAAAATTGAGAACTCTGTCCGAAGCTGTGGGCTTTTGACGTTTGTTCGTAGCGAACCATCAGTCCCGCGCAAAATAGAAACGTCAAGGAAGGAGATCACATTACTCCTTTCTACCTCCTTAGTAAATTTTAGCTTAACATGGTATTGGTTGAAATATTTAAGTATTTCTTGAACTTTCTTACATGAGCAAACAAGAAAAATGTCATCAACATACAGCTTTATAAAGGGCAAATCAAAGGGCAAAGTGGCAAGTGTACGTATAATTAAATCGCCCATAACTAAGTTAGCAAGAACCGGGCTCGCTAGGTTACCCATAGCTGAGCCATCGAGCTGTTTATAGAATTGACCATCGAACTTAAAATAGCTACTTTTGAACAAAAAATCGACCAAATGACAAAAGACATCCTTGTCAATAGACGCATACGCGGAAATGTAGGGCCACTTTCTTTTGACGATGCTGAAGGTCTATAGACGAAATATTAAGACGACAAAGAGACAAGCATATTGCACTTTTATTGGAACATCTAATCGAAGAACCAAGAATATATGGACTCTTGTGAATTATGAGCGACGAAACCTTTCAATGGATAATAAATATGGGAAAATTTCGCCTGATGCTTTTAATTATTACTTTTCAAGAGTCGCACAGCAGACTTTACAGTTGCTACACGTAGATGTAAATATGCAGAACGCCATAATTGATTCTATCCCGGAAGCAGCCGGCTCTTTTAGATTTCAGCCTATTGCTGATAAGGATGTTCACGAGGCAATATATGCTTTGAAAAGTACTGGATCTTTTGATGTTTATGACACCAACGCAAAAATAGTAAAAGAATTGTTATATCAGTTGGTGGTGCCTCTGACAATTCTTTACAATACATGTATAAGTGAAGGAGGGGTCTTTGCTGACTTGTGGAAACTTAGTAGAGTGGTTCCTCTCTTTAAAAAGGGAGATCCAAGGTTACGGGAAAACTATAGACCAGTGTCTATTGTACCAATATTTGGAAAGATATTTGCAACAATATTAAAGAATCAGCTCTAGTGTTACTTTGTCCGTGAGAATCTTTTAAATGCGAACCAATTTGGCTTCCGACAAGGAAAATCAGCAGTTCAAGCCATCTCTAAGGTCATTGAGATGGTGATCGGAGGACTGGAGAAGGGTAATGTGGTTGGTTTGACATTGTGCGACCTGAGCAAAGCTTTTGATTGTATATCACATCAACTATTAAAAAGAAAACTTGCAAAATATGGCATTAAGGGCAATAGTCTCAAACTGATGGAATCCTATTTGACGGTTAGAAAACAGAAGGTGATGGTTGAGGCTGAAATTTCGACCACCCTTCCTATAGACGCGGGTGTACCGCAGGGGTCCATATTGGGTCCTTTCCTATTTGTTGTCTATATGAATGACTTGTTTCAGTATATTGAGCCTTTCGACTGCTTTTGTTACTGCGATGATACTTCTCTGGGTTGTAATGCAAGAAATGTGGACAGCTTAGAAGAGGAACAGGCACTTTTGGTTAACTCTGCCAATACCTGGTTCACTCAGAATAATTTAAAATTTAATTTAAACAAGACCCAGAATATGGTATTTTCTACTAAACCACAGGTAAGAAGCGATACTACGGTGAACATCTTGGGTATAACCGTCGACAGTGGGCTCAGTTGGGGTCCCCATATATCACACGTGGCCAGTAAGTTGGCCACGGCAATATTTACTATTAGGAGATTGCGTTGTGTGCTTGATAGAAGTACTTTGGTGACCATCTATTACGCTCTCTTTAACTCTCATATATCATACGGAACGCTCTTGTGGGGTAGGGTCTCTTGAGCTATTGAGTTGTTTAGACTTCAAAAAAAAGCAGTTAGAACTATGGTTCGAGCAGCTTATAGAGAACATTGCAAACCGTTTTTTAAGGAATTAAAATATTGACTTTGCCGTCTTTGTATGTCTTTTAACAGCTGCTTGAGGTTCATAAGAGCGGGTATACTCATCGGACAAACGCATATTTTCATGACTATTGTACAAGATCAGCTTGTCTTTCTAGACCTCCCAGGTTTCGGTTAGAAGTATCCAGAAGGAGTTCTCTGGATTTTGAATTATATAACATTTTAAAACCTAATATTAAGTCATTAGATTTGAATAGATTTAAAGCTGTGATAAAGAAATTACTTACTGAAAATGCATTTTATTCTGTTGAGGAGTATAAGATGTACATGGGAAACCAATAGGATAAGATTTTCGTACACAATATTGACTGCCTGCAACAAAAGTTTTATACGTTACTGTTATTTGTTTTTGTTGTATTTTATGTATCCGTTATATGTAACATTGAAGTGACCTGCTGCAATTGTATTTTCTGTACAAAACGTAGTCAAATAAAATTTGAATTTGAATTTGACGATATCTGTCACTAAAAGTTTCGGGACATTCGTAAACAGAAAGACAACATCAAGGGACACTAATATATGATTTCCCTGCTGAACCCCTATAATGAATTGAACCATCTCGAAAGAGTTTTTAGCGTTATAAGAGAATGTTGAGGTAATGGGCAAAACAATAGAATGCACCAAACAAGCTAAGTTGTAGGTCGGAGAATTAATGCAGCTCACCACAGGTCTCAAAGCCAGGCCTGTTTTATGTGTCTTTCTGAGGCCATAAAGTTTTGGAAACATACTATTAGAACATTTAAGTCTCCTATAATGTGTCTCATCAATGAAACCTCTTTCAGTTAAGATCTTTACAATATCGTTTGCTCGGTTCTGATAACGTTGTGTGGGATCCGACGTCAACTTGCTATACATATTGGTATCGTCCAACAATCGATGCATACCCTCGATGTAATCAATTTTATCCATTACAACGGTAGAGTTGCCCTTATCCGAACGTGTAACTATAAGTTCAGAGTGCAAACGTAAGTAATTTTTACACATTTGATAATCTTTGGTTAAGATGTTAGATCCCCTTGATTTAGATTGCTTCATTGCATTCACATGGTTAGTTATTGTATTAACCAAGTTTGCCCTGAGAATATTTGTTCATCTTCATGATTAACGAGGTTCTGAACGCAATGTTCGATATCTTTAATCACATTAGGGATGGGCAACTCTTTAACACGAAGAGGCAAAGCGAACCCCGGACCCGCCGCCAACACCTTCTCCACCACTGGAGGCAATTCAGTGGCAGAGAAGTTGCAAAGAATTTTATCGTGTGTTTTACATTGGTAAGGCAATATTTGTAGAGTCATGCTTTAGTCAGTATGTTTTGTTCTGTGTTGGAGAATGGATGTATATATACTAAGAAAACATGAGTGTTGTCATTTCTGTATGGATGCATTTATATCTTAGTGATGAAAATCGAATTGCCTATTTAGGCTTCTCCAAGAAAAAAACACGTGCCTTGAAAAGAAAAGGCGTAGAGAAAGCCAACCTACCAGCTAATCAGTAACGAAAAATCTGTAAATTAAGAGTGCGTTTACGGGCCTACATATTTTCGGTATGCCTAAAAATGAAACGGCACGTAAACGTGCCCGTACATTGTAAACTTATATGAGACGACGAAAAATACTGTTAAATTCTGTACAGAAAGTCTGTGGGCACATTAATGTTACGAAACCACGCGACACTTGTAACGACAGAAAATGTGTGGGCACGTTCTCTCATATTGTCGGGCACGTACGAAAATATAAGGGTGCGTTGATGCGCCCACACATTTTCGATATGCTTAAAAATGTTTGGGCACGTTTACGTTGTCGGACACGTACGAAAATGTAAGGGTACGTTTACGTGCCCACACATTTTCGATATGCTTAAAAATGTGTGGGCACGTTTACGTTGTCGGACACGTACGAAAATGTAAGGGTACGTTTACGTGCCCACACATTTTTAACACACTGAAACTGAAATTGCTGACACACTGAAATTGCGAACGATCTCAAGCTGCCGTGTCGCTTGCAGGTGATGGGAAGAAAATGGTCTCTCCACCGTTTGCCAACAGTAAGAGGACGGAAAAGAAAAAAAGGAAGAAACCTGTAAAAGTCGCACTTGTCCCACTGAGTGAATGCCAACAATCATGAAACTACGCATCGCCCAATAGTACGATATATAAAATAGCACAATGCAAGAAAACTTTAAAGGGAAATCAAAGGGATGAAACTTGGATATGGCATAGATCTCAGCTGATTTGTTTTCAACTAATACCAGGCACAGGAACAATAAAAATAATTAATTAATAATTTCATAATCCGAAATCTAAGTGAACCGACGAGTAAAGAAGCGGCATCCAAAGGGGACGAGATGGTAGTGATCACCAGCAGGAATGAGAAAATAAATTTCACCGCAGAAATGGACCATATCCTAGTAGAGATAACTTTAAATAGGGAAAAAGCTTAACCAGTGACCGGGGCCAGTAGGGAGAAAGTGTACTACTTTCGCTGCAGAACTTTACAACTTTCCTTGTTACCGTATATGTGCATATGTCGTGGTTTTTCCAAAAGATTTTTAAAACTCCCTCATGGAAATTTACAGGAAAAGGTGACTGCAATAGTGCCAGAAGCCCTGCTGCCTCTCTACTAAGCATAGTAATGTGAATCGATTTACATGGGCTCATGCTCCGAGATTGACCACTGTGCCTTTAAGTTTAAACGTCACGTAGTGCGTCCAGCAATAAGTCAGCTCACACTAAGGCACTAAAATTATAGGCCATAACTTCCTTCGTCAAGTCATCGAGAAGTTGCCCCAATTACTATTCCCAATCCTTGTCCGAGAACTCCATAAATTATAATTATTACTCTACGCCCCGAAAGGGAGGTCGAAAGGTGTTATTTGCTTGGCGCATGAATTATGATATTTGCATGTGTATACACATAAACTGGGGAACAGGTGCGAGCTTTTCCTATATTAAAGGAAAAAACATGTGACAAACATAAGAGGGTTTTATATCGCTTGCATGTAGAACACGACGTGATTAGTCGCGATACGTGTCCCATAACTTTCAGGCATAACTTGGGCATAGTTTGGGAAGTTTATTGTAAAGAAAAGCCTCGAAATGTAGACATGTATTCTAATTTGGTGGGTAATAATGTAGCCAAGACAGGCGGCGAAAACTTTACAAGTAACTGACGAAGTGGATAAACTCAACATGATAAATTTCAAGAGGCGTGCATTCGCTTAGAAAATTCCTAATATAGGGTCTTCTTTTTCTTCATCTCAGCTTTTCTTTCGGAGGTTGCTGATCATCATGGCTATTCTAACTTTAGAGGCAGCTGTCCGAAATAATTCGTCAGATGAGAGCCCAAACCAGTCTCGCAAGTTACGTAGCCAGGAAATTCTACGTCGGTCGACGCCTCTGCGTCCCACGATCTTCCCCTGCTTGATGAAATGCGGAATTTCATATTTCGAATTACGCATAACATCCCTAAGAAACTCTGGTTTACTTCTCTTAGTTTTTGAAAAGGATTTCCGTTTCCTTATCCATTCTTTCCAGAACTTGTTCGTTCGTAATGCAGTCCATCCAGATCTTTAACATTCGGCGGTACACCCACCATTCTAGCGATTCCAGTCTCTTTCGATATTTTCTTGTTCAGAGTCCATCCTTCAAGACCATATATTAACCCTGGAAAGACGTAACACCGCACCGTTCTCACTCTCAAAGTCAAAATCAAAGATAGATCTCGGGGTGTCAGCAGTTTTCTCATTTTCATAAATGTTGTACTCGCCTGCTCAATTCTTGACAATATTTCTTGTTTTTGTGCAACATTTTCAATTATGATAGTTCCTAGGTATTTGAAGTTATGGACTTGCGTAACCGTCTTATTACGTATAGTCAGCTGACCAGTGATGTTCCTTCTGGATATTATTAGCATTTTTGTTTTATTGGTATTAATATTTAGCCCATAATCTTCGCTAACTACTGTTACTTTGTCTACCAGTCTCTGCAGAACTTTGAGGCAGCTTGCTATTACAGCAGTATCGTCAGCGTACCTGATGTTTTTGACAATTCTGCCATTGATTGCTATACCCGCCAGCTCCTCTTTCAATGCCTCCCGAAAAACAAACTCCGACTAAATATTAAATAGCATAGGAAAGAGAATACACCCCTGTCTGACTTCCTTCCGAATACTAATTTGTTCTGTCAAAGCATTGTCATATGTCACTCTAGAAGTTTGTCCCCAGTAGAGATTTGATATTATTCGGACATCGTGGTAATCAATGCCAAGTCTTTGGAGTATATCCAGAAGCTTTTCATGCTTGACGTTGTCGAACGCCTTACTATAATCTATGAAGCATACGTAAAGGTCTTGGTTTATATCTAGGCATCTATGAGACAAGACATTCAAAGCAAAGGTGGCCTCTCTCGTGCCCATTCCGTTGCGGAATCCAAATTGTGTGTCTGATGTTTCAGCCTCACATTTTTGTATATTCTAGTATGTATAATTTTTATAAAGATCCTCAGAACCTGACTCATCAAACTTATTAGTCTGTGATCATCATACTTTGACGCTCGAGATTTTTCCGGAATAGGAACAAAGGTGGAAAGCAGCCAATCTCTGGGAATTACTCCTGATGTATAAATGCTATTGAATAGATCCGCTATGACACTGATTGCACGCTCATCCAGCAGCTTCAAGACCTCACAATGCACCTCGTCTGGCCCTAGTGCTTTACCGGATTTTGATGGCATACTCTACTTCTTCCTTCGTTATTTCTGGAGCGCTCTCTGATATAGTTATATCATATGTCTCCTTTCTTTCGTCATCAAACAGTTGAGTTATATATTGCTGCCACAGTCTCAGTCTGGCATCAAAGTCAGCAACCAGTGCGCCCTTTTCATCTGTCAGTGTACCAGTTTTCTTCTCTCTCATCACACCGGTGACTTCTTTTATTTTTTTATGTAGGCCGAAACTGTCATACTTCTGTTCTAATTCTTCAATTTCTCAGCGCCTTTCAGTCATCCAGAACTCCTTTGCTATTCTTATGTTACTTCTAATTGTGTTCTGTATCTCCTTGTACTTGGTTTTATCCCTGCCTTTGTACCTTCTTCTTTCTTCCATCAGTGCTAAAATCTGCTCTGTCATCCATCTCTGCCTAGTTCTGTTCTTGCCCTTACCAATGCTTTCGTGTTGTGTTGTTATTATTGCTTCTTTAATTTTGGTCCACTTTGTCTCTTCATCCAGGTCACCAACACTTTCTTCTTGGAGTTTATATTATTTACGTTATTAGTTAGCAGCGCTCTTAGTATTAGCGTAATTAGTCAGCAGTTCGGACTTCTGGTTGCATGCGACAGGTGGCAGCGCCAAAACTTCACCCATCGACTTACAAGTGGCAGCATTAGTCGAAATCCTTCATAAGAACAAGTCATGTGGTAAAAGTCCTGACTCTTTAGCACTTTTAAAATTGAGTTTTTGCCATTTAAAAAAAAATTGTTTGGGGTTATATTGTTTGAATTTGGTTTGTTACGTCCTTAGCGGATTGCAGACGTTCCATTTCGATCAAAAGCAGCAAAAGAAAAATTCTAAAATCTTTTCAATTTGACCAAAAGGTAGAGGGGGGGGGGGGTTATACCTTTAGAACGAGTATACCGCCTGGAGTGAATCTAACGGTTTCTTGTTTTTTTTATTTTTTTTGATGTCACCAAAGAAAGCTCTGTACGCTGAATACTGGGAAAGATAGACCACTTCGGTGACTAATTTTTAGGTACTTTCAGAATATGCTTTGGAGGCATCCCCTCTCCCTAAAAAAAAATTACCAAAGGTTTTTCGAAATAGACCCCCAAATTCCTTCTTTTTTTTTTCAAATTTCCCCCTGTAGCTTTAGAAGGGGTGGATCCATTGGAGTGTATCCAGCAGTTTTGCTCCTCTTGATGTCCCATCTCACCTCCCACCAACGAAAGTAGCGTAGATGCAATATTTTCGGAGAAAGACTCTGTCGGTGGCACGTTATTAGTAAATTACAAACGTGAAAAAAATTTGAAATTTTTTTTTAAATTGACACAACGGGGTGTTCCCTTTTTTCTTTCAATTAGCAACTTTGAACGCATCTAACTTTAGAACGAGGGAACCGATTGGAATGAGTCCAACGGGTTCTTATTCTTTTTGATGTCCTCTTTTACCTGATATCAGAGAAAGTATCGTAGGTTCAATAGTTTGGGAGATAGACCTCTTCGGTGATCGATTATTAGGCATATTTTGAAGGTGCTTTGTAGGGATTTAGAAAAAGTCTACTTATGGTACTACTTTATATGTTTGAGAAGTTATAAAGGGGACTGATGTCGCTTCATTCCGATCAAAAACAGCACAAAAAACGCGAACATTTTTCAAAACTGACCCAAGGGAAGGATTGCCTCTTTTATCTTAATTTTCATATTTGACGTTCTTTTAGGAATACATAGTAATTCTTCTACAGAATTCTGTTTTTGGTCTTTCATACCCGAAGTTATTAAATCAATTTTAAAAAAAATTAGAAAACGCTCTCGACACCAATTTGCCAAACTCATAATGTTTCAAAGAGATGTGTAAGTTAGTTTCTTTTTCAGTAAAACCGCCGAAAGAACATAAATGTAATTCTAATAGTCATCCTTAAAATTCAATTTTTAGTCCTTCCATCTTGCTACTTTTGTCGAAAAAATTTTAAAAATCTGACAACTTGCTGAAAACAATAACAAAAAAATCACAGACGCCACAATTTTTATTTGAAGAAATGATGAAAACATTCTTAACACCAATTTGAAAACTCGCCGATGGCTTAAATAAACAAAAATTTGAACTTATTTTTCAGTAGTTGATTGAGAAAAGTGCAGATTAGTAATAATTTTCATAATTTCAATTTTGTTCTTTTTCCGAAACAAAAGAAAAGTTTGATTACTTCAGAAAACAATGTGTAAGTAGTAGATCTTTATTTGTTGATGTCTAGATTTTTAGTTCAGTAATTAACCGTTAATGGTAACAATCGAGTAAATGGTCTTTCGAGTCAGGAATTTTTATTTGAAAAAAAAATTCTCCAATTTAAAACCTCCCAGATTCTTCAGGCAAATAAATCTGTTAATCAGTTTTTCCGTAGCTGACTGAGGAAAGTGTAGGGGAATTTTCGTAATTTCTTTTTTAATCCCTTTTGTCACGTAAATGAGCGAATTCTGACGAAAATGTCTAAAGTCTTTTTCTAAGCCAAAGTGACAAAAAAGGGGTGTTTGCTTTTTTATCTCAATTTCCAACTTTGATCTCATCTAACTTTAGAACGAGAGGTTGGAGTGAGTCCACCGGTGTCTTGTTCTTTTTGATGTCCTCTTTTACCTGATAAAGGTTCAATCTCGTAGGTTCAATAGTTTGGGAGACAGACTCCTGGATCACCCCACCTTTCGGTGATCGATTACTAGGCATCTTTAGAATGTGATTTGGAGGCATTTAGAAAAAGTCTACTTATGGGAATACTTCCACTTTTATTATGTTCCCTTTACAAAAGGGACTGCTATCGCCTCATTCCGATCGAAAACAACAAAAAAATATTACCAATTTTTTTTCGAAATTGACCTAAATGGGTTCTATCCTTTTTTTCTCAATTTTCTAATTAGACCGCCTGTAACTTTACAACGAATGGACCGATTGGAGTGAATGCAACGGTTGTGCTTTGATTGCCATTTAGAAAAAGGTCCACTTATGGGACTAATTTCACTCTCATTATATTCTTTACGTCCATGGAGATTGAAATCGTCACATTTCGATCAAAAACAGCAAATAAAATCCCACTTTATTAAAAACTGACCTTTTTAAAAATTTTAGGTATATATTTTAGGTATATATTTATTCCCAATTAAAAGATAAGTTAAAGTTGTTACGTTCTTAGTGGATTGCAAACCGTCCACCCCGATCAAAAACAGGAAAGCGAATTTCTTAAGTTCTTTTCTAATTGACAAAAGGGGGGGTGGGGCAATTACGTATTTTTATCAATTTTTAAATTTGGCCTGTCTGTAACCTACCTAGTGGAGTAAATGCAACTGTTTCAACTGTGTGCACTTTTTGATGTCCTCTTTCATCTCCCATCAACAGAAATCCCGTAGGTGCAATATTTTCAGAGATACACCCTTCGGTGGTCAATTTTTAGAGGTTTTTTATATCGAATTTTTTGCCATTAAAAAAACAGTCTTTAGGGGTTAATTTCATTCTAATTGAGTGTGTTACATTCTTAGAGGATTACAGACGTTCCAATCCAATCAAGAACAGGAAAGAAAATCTTAAGTTTTCTTTTCAATTTAACCAAACGAGGGTATTATCTCTTTTTTGTCAAATTTTAATTTTGACCGGCTGTAACTTTATAAAGAGGGAACCGATTGGATTAAGTGGAACTGAGTTTTGCTCTTCTTGTTGTCCCCTTTCACCTTCGTAGTAGACCCCGTCTGTGGTTGACTTTCAGGCACTTTCAGAACCGAGTTTTTTACTATTTTTTAAAAAATCTCTTTTTGGTCTCTTGGTGGAAGTTTGTTAGGATCTTAGGGGATTGCCAACGTCCCAATCCGTACAAAATAGGGAAGAAAAAACTAAGGTTTTTTTTTTCAATTTGACCGAACGTGGGTATTACGTCCTTTTTTCTCAAATTTCAATTTTGATCGCCTGTAAGTTTAAAACAAGTGAACCGATTGGCAAATTGGAGTCCAACTGTCTTTTGCTCTTCTTGATGTCCTCTTTCACCTTTGTAGATGGACCTTTTCGGTGGTCAATTTCTTATGTCGTTCGAATTAGGTTTGTTACGATCTTAGGGGATTGCAAAGGACCCGATCCGATCAAATACAGGAAAAAAACCTTCTAATTTGACCAAACGTGGGTATTACGTCCTTTTTTTCTCAAATTTCCATTTTGACCGCCTGTAACTTTAAAACGAGTGAATCGATTGGTGTAGGTCGGACTGTTGTTTGATCTTCTTGATGCCCTCTTTCACCTTCGTATAGATCCATTCGATTCCCTTCAGTAATCGATTTTTAGGCACTTTCAGAATTTTTAAAGAAACTGTTTTTAGGCTCCTGTCTTTTGAATTAGGCTTGCTATGATCTTAGTGATGCGCCTGTAACTTTAGAATGAGTAGACCGATTCTTAATGTCCTCTTTCACCTCTCACAAACGGAAGTCCTGTAAGCGCTATCACGGTCACTTTTTGCTATTAGTGCCGTTTCTTAATGTCTAGTAATTAACATACCTTGACTGTCTTCCTTGTATCCCTTTATTAAATTTATGCCCAACATTTGCAACAATCACTCTTATAACTTTCGATTTTTGCTCCGTTTGATCCTGCTTTTCCTTCACTGAGGGAACTTTCTTGGTTTCGTGCTACTCAGTGTAGTTTGTTTCCCATTGGCTTTCCTTCTTGTTATGGAACTGTACACCACAATCACATATAACCCACAAACAAACCCTTTTATTCCTATCTGATTTCTGGACAATAAGTGACAGAGATCACCTGCTACACTGCTAGAAACTTAACCTCACTTGGAACCCTAGGCTACACTGGTCCCAACCACGGTCAAGTACAGCTGATTGAAGTCGGGCTACTCTCAAGCTGAATTCAGAAGCCAGGGCTAAGCCTGCTCGAGGTGCAGTGGTGTGTGTGGTTTCGATAATAAATAATAGAGAGTATGTCCCAGGGGACTTCTGCAAGAATTAAGTTGATGGTTTCTGATTATACTTTTTTTTTCAGCTGCAAGCGTTAGCTTCCAAAAGTTATTAGGTTTTGTAGGTATATCAGAAAAAAGCAAGAACTTTAAAATCCGCCAGAGCGATATTTTACTCTATTGCAGCTATCCTTCTCCAGTCCTCAGCTCAATTTCCCTTTTTTTTTATATTAATCAAATTCCCAACAAATTTCACTATGCAATGCGTCAGTCTCTCATTGGTGAGGATTTAACCAATCATTTGTATAGTACAATGTATGCAATATAAACTGTTGTTAGAGACTGACCAGAAGAAATTAGTACATTATTCTAGCATCTACAAATGCATTCTGAGCATAGAGGATTTATCAAAGTAGAGGTCTTTATTACATTTTTCAATATTGGCGTCATAAACAAACCCTCCATACAGTGTTGCCAGGATTACTTTGCTAGTAAATTGGCACATCCTTTTTTTGAATGATATCTTGCGAATCTTTACACCACGAGAGTACTATAATATCTATTGCTGTCCAAATAATTTTTGAATGGTGATTAATAGAACACTTATGACGATAAAAGAATTATAAGTAGTAAGAATATTAAGATGGCCAACTGGTCACAATCGGCAACATTGCAGAATCCTGTGACACGTGGTTTATGTCAGTTTTTGACATTTATTTCATGGAATTTTTTTTCTGGTTTCCTGAATGTTTTAAGAGTTTTCCGCCGACTTTTTCGCTTTTAGCAATCGTTTCTGTGTTTTAATTTGTTTGTTAGTTCAGGTTAGTTCAATTTTTTGTTTGTAAAACTTGGGATTATAAAAATAAATCTGTTTTCACCGGTAAGCTCATTTGTGATTTGTGGCTATGTTGTTACTCGGCCCTTGGCCTTTAGCCATTGGCGTCGTTTGTATTGTTATTCTAGTATTAATCTTTAATCTATAAAAACTCAATAAATAGGTATAGTAGGTATGTATCAAAAATCATTTAAATATAAAAATATTTGAATGTTTTGGTCTGCATAAATTGCAGACGCATGCTGCGTAAAAATCGTATACTAGTACGCCTATGTGTGCTTATGTCATCTGGAGATGTGTCCTTGGAGATTCAAATTGCGCCATATTGTTTTTAGCAATATTGGCCATTTTCTGTTTCCCCTCTACCCGAACAACCCGCAAGCCTCCAAGTATGCGGTTTGTATATTATGCCAAGTAAACAAATGCCAATTGATGATTAACTCGCGGGGTCTATTTATTTACTCCATTGTCAATGATTCTGAGGTCTTATTTTGATCAAAAAATCATACAAAAAGAGTATAATTTTCAAGGGTATGATGCAGGGACGGAGTCGAATATTTTTAACCGTTACAGCAGTAAATAGTACCTTTGTCATACCTTTGTTTACAACGATACACCTGTTTCACACTTGTTGTTACATTGCAGCCACGAACATATTCCTCAGGGCTTGAATAGTAATTTTGTACTTCATTTACGACTTTTGATTGGTTTTTATGTAACGGTGAAATAATTACCAACCGTTTCCGAGTTGACTTGATTAATTTAAATTAGCAATAGCAAATTGGCCTAACTCTCACCTCTTTTGTTGTTGATATTTCTTATTTTTCTTATTGGCATGATGACATTGGAATGGCGGACGGATTGCCGTCACCCTTGTGCTTGTGTTGAATAAGGATGCAAAGATGCACGCACTCGTTCTAAAGCGATACCCCGTGGAGATTTCATTCGGCGGGACTTTTAATTCGCCTGTTTGACGTTGAGTGATGAAATTTGTCTTAATTTCTTTTCCTTGTCCTGACTTGTTTCAGGTCTGGTTTATGGAGTCGGACCGGTCCTGATTTGTTTACTACTTTTGCTAATTTTAACTTCAGTTATTAAGTATTTATTCTCAATTGGTTTCATCTGCTGAGCTTGACTCATGGGTGATGTCGCTGTTAATTGATTTCTCTGATTGGCCATGTAACATGTGACTTCCTCCCATCTTTCCTCATGAGCACCGGTGCTGCAATTCTGGCGTGCTTCATGCCTTCTTTTTACCTTGGATTTCGGCGGATTTGAGGCCTGTTCCATGTATTGTTGTTTGCGGCTTTTAGTGTTAATGTTGCGGCTTTTAGATTTAATGCTATTACTAGGAAAGTAATCACCTGCTTTCAGGGAAAAATTTTTTGTATAACAGATTTTCTTTCCTAGGGTTTTTTTCTGCCGATTAATTAAGTATAACCTGTACATAATATCGAGCCACCTACTCTCACTGCTGTACGCTAATTTACGCTAACACCCATAACTAATAATAGACAGCAACTAGCAAACTACCAAATTGATTTTTTTGTCTTTATATATTGGTTTATATTTTAGTTCGGTGTGGAGTTCCAATATTCCATCATTGGAGGTTTCTGACTTTACTGTCAAAGCCAGTGGCGCTAACCTACCCCACTCTCCGAATTATCTGAGCTGGGCCATTCTATTTTGCTAGGCCACTAGACAATTCACACCATTTTAGTAAACTTAATTTGTATTTTAGTTTTCTTTACGTTTCATTCGTAAACAAGCATTTCTCTATAAGCAGGACTTCATCCTGTAAAAAAGGTGTGGCAGTGCAACATTTTCAGAGGTAGACCTTTGCGGTTGTCGACTTTTTAGCCCTTTAAACATCAAATTTTTGTTTGAGTAATGTCGTTTTAATTAGATTTGATACTTGGAGATTGCAGACGTCTAATTCCGATCAAATAGAGAAAACAACATTCTCAAATTTTTTGCACACCGACTAAATAGAGCTTTTTTCTCAATTTTAAACTTCAATCGATCGCCTGTAATTTTAGAACCGATTGAAGTAAATCCAACAGTTTTTTTGCCTTTCTTGATGTTTTTGCCTTTTATCTCCAACCAACAGCTTCATTTTTTTGACATGACCCACTCATTGATTTCCTGCACGGTTTGGGCACTTCATTACAGGAGTCCCTGTCATTATAACAAACTATGCGCTTGAATAAATCGCAAAGCCCATCGAAAATGTAATTTTTATCCGAAAAGCCTAAACGAAACACTCTCATATTTACATTAGCACCGGGTCTAATGCAATTTTGGCTGTCCACGGTGGCAAAAACCCAATGGAGTGACAACGGGAGAATTTAATTAATGGAAACAGCGATTGAAGCTACAACAATTACCGGAATTATGTTGGACCGAACGGAACACTGCCGTAACGGCGCATGTAAAATAGCAAACAAGAAAATTCTGACACAGAGTAAATTTCAGTACGCCCAAATTGGAAATTAAGTGTAACGACAAAGCTGTAACAACTTCAGTACCGCTTTGTATTCAGGTCTTGCTGGCTGTTGTTACAACAGTCCGGTTCGGGAATATTGGCTTCGGAAACCCATGATACGTAATTGTAAAATGTCGTGTTTGCGCTTTTCAATGCGGAATTGAAAAATGCTCGTTTTGGGCATGTAATTAAACTTTGCCCCATTTGCTCCCATAACACACGTTTCACTCTTCCGGAAGACCAAATTGATTAAAATCGCGACGAAAGGTTTATGCAGACCTGTATTATGCAAAACACTCAGGCTCATCCATCGAAGTTTAATTGGCAGGCGTCGGCTATATTAATGAGGTCGCTAATAAAGTTAACATTAAATGGATTTGTTTCGGAAATTTCGACGTTGCAAAAGAGAAGGAACGAAAACTTTAATTGGGGCTAAGAGTGGGATAATGACGCTTATTAAAAATTCATCTTTTCAAAATAAAGTGTCTATCAACCGAAATTAGTGCTCTCAAAACAAGGAAGAATTAGTACAATAGATCTACGCTTGCTGGAATCATTAGAGGTGCTTTTAACAATTAAACAAGCAGCAGGTTCGTGCGAAAATTAGAGGGTAATTAAGCAGAATAAAGGATCAAACTTAAGCCTGGAAAACTTAGAACATCAGCGCGTGAGGGTTTATTACAGTTTCCTTTAATATTTGCGTTTATCGTCACTGCTTGCTCTATTTCGCTGGAGCGAATAAGATTAGGGCACTAGGAGCTTAGACATAATACGTCATAAGCTAATTAATACAAGAAAATTATTCTATTTTTGTTTGAGGTTTTACCAAATTACCTTAAAAATAAATTAGGCTATATGCTATTTTGGGAAAAAGTATGTTTTTTGAGAGAGAGGACAAGATTTAAACCTTGGTGAAAACTTTTAGAGCTTTAGGAACGTATTTAATTTCTTCTTAAAAATACTAAAAAATATGTCGTTACAGTCGTCAATTCTTTAGATTCTAGAACCTATTCAACATATGAAAAATATAATCGACAGTTTATGTAGGAAACAAAGAAACAAATTGAAGATATAATTGATCAATATTGACTGTGAAGGTTTTCACGGTCGTTCAAAATCCAATCTAAAGTTTTTTCCAGGCTTTGAAACCTTGATCCAATGGAATTTCTTCCTGATGTTTCGTCTACAGCTGCGGCAGACATTATCAAAGCGATGAGGCAATGGGCGAAGTGATCTCCCGTGCTTTTCGACGTTGACTGTGGGGAGCTCTGTGGTATTTATATAAGGAAGAAACTTAACGCACTACGTGCCACCAACAATTCGCCGGATATCCGAAGACAGTCAACGCAAAGTTGTAGTCAACTTGACTGACAAATAACAGACAAGCTGAGCGTTGTGAACAAGCGAAAACATTTTGCCATAACACCATCCAGGATAACAGTGGAAGACATTACAGCCAACGTGAAGAGCGGAATCCGGCAGCTGCCAATTCAGACTGCTGAACAGATGAGGATGGAGACGTCAAGAATTTTACAACGTGCAAAACCATCAAAAAGCCGTCTCATCTTTGAAGAAACGAGAGCTCTGAAAGCCTTGAGCGGAAGACAAAGATATTCACATTTTACAGGCAGATAAAGGCAACGCAGCAGCAGTAATATCAACATCGGAATACGAAGGAAAAACCAGGACACTGTTAGATCCATACACCTGTTAACGTATTATGGACGCGGCGTTAGAGAGAGAAGGCTGTCGGGAGTGGTTCGCGGAGAGAGATGGGTGAAATTACTGGTAAAGACGGCAATATTCGCCATTTGATTTTGTATGTTTACTTGTGGCTTCTTAGGAAATTTCGCTTTTTTAAGAACATTTTCTTTAAGTGGCAAAAATTTACATTTTTTTTTAAATCAATTATACCATAAAATGGTGCAAAGCTGTTCTGCATTTTATTGCAAATTTAAAAGTGTTCGTGGGTGCCAAATAAAATTCCATCCGTAAAGTGGTAGAGTCAAGAGGTTAGGTAGGCTTGCTTTCCTTATAACGAATAAAGAGTTTCTAGGTTTCCAAAACTTCTTTTCATGAGGAAAAAGTGGATTCTTGTAGTGTTAACAAGACTAAAAGAAAGAATTTTATTCCCAGTAATTCTGATCTTCTATGTGGAAAGAATTTTAAAGCAGAATGTTTCCAGGAGGGCCTCTATAAGAAAATTCGCAACAACGTTTTAAAGAAGGAGGCAGTTCCCTCCATTATCGATTTTCTCTTAAAATTTCTGAAAAAATTAAGCCTCGAAGAGTTTTAGAGAGGAAATGGGTTATTGAGGAAGGTAAGGTACTTCATAAGTCTGCCCAACATCAACAAGTCCCCGATTAAGTACAGTGATTTTTGAAACATACAGGGTGATTCACGTTATTCGACATGGAAGATTATGGCTAAACTTTTAGATTTAAAAAAAGTTTTGTATATGGAATGGATGGGACTCTATTGGAAGTACATTTTAAAATTATTGTCATTGTATACGGTGGTCCCAAAAGTACAAAAATTGATTAAAGTTGTATTTTTTTTAATGAGACACCTAGTATATTAATGTATTTTCGGTACCTACGGACAAAAGTAAAGGTAGTTTTATTAAGGTTTACGTCATCTAAACCGTACCGTTCTTCAGATATTCGTGATTTTGTAAAAATGCAGCATCAAATTAAATGTTTAAAATCTCAGCACTTGGTTTCTTTTCAACCACCAAAATTGGCTGGTGGGCTAATAGTACATTGAATTTTTTGCGGCGTGTATTAAATATTAACTACTGTGCACCGAATTTCAATAAATGAACACCAATTTATTGCAAACTTCAAACAGTAATAACTCGTTTAATTTAAATTAGACACCCTGTATTTTATAGTATCATTAGATGCAGAATTTAGTTTCCTATCAAAACTATTAAACATTCCTATAGCTAGGTCTTTGCGTTTTCTTGGAAAATTGATTTTTTTTTGAATTTGAGCTGACATAAACGAATTAAGTAATCTACTTTACCTGTTACAATACCTGATTTTGAGAGAGCAAAATTTATTATCATTAGTACTGGGTGTTCACTAGAAAACGTCATTTAGGAGGCTATAAAGTTTGACAGAAAAGGATTGTAAAATAAGTTTTGAAGTTGAAAGAAAAGGATGGCATAAGGAAAGTAAATGGTCTTTTGTTCCATTCTTTTCATTTGACACTTCACAACCAACTAGACGAAGTTTTCTAATGAACACCCCGTATTTGTCAGATATTAACTTATGAGTTACAAAATAATGATCATGAAGATTATTTAGCAGTCATCTGAATGTTAAAGTGTCTCTACTTACCATAAAATATCAAATAAAACAATACAACTTTATATTACAAGAGTTCTTATAAAATTTAGCATCTCTATTACAAAAAAATTAAGTGCAATAATAGTGGCAATTTGAAATACAATAAAGAACAAGTCAACATACGAGCAAAACAAACAAAAACAAACAGTTATAAAATTTGTTCAAAATGACGACGGTCTGATTCTAAACACAAACGTATTCTGTTTTTATATCTTTCACTCACATTGCGTAACATATAAGGAGTTATGCTTCTGAAGGTCTCTCTGATTCGTTCCTTTATATTTTCTTTTGTGGTTGGTGGCGTATTACACACGATTCCTTTTACATATCCCCATAAAAAGAAATCGGGAGGCGTTATGTCAGGGGACCTTGGTGGCCAATGTTGTGCTCCATTCCTTCCAATCCATCGATTTTGGAAACAAACATTTAAGAACTCTCGGACTTCACGATGATAATGAGCAGGTATACTTCTAATTGAAATTTAGTTTCATTTATATGGGTGTAACCTTTTTGTAAAATAAGTTTTTAGATTTAATTGTAGAATACGTCCACTTATGGCCATTTCCACCAAGCAAATTTTAAGTAAACTTAAAGTTAAGGGCCCTTAAGCCATAGCTGTTAGCATGAGTAACCATGGTAATACTGGAAGCCTTAACTAAGTGTACTTCAAAATTGCTTGATGCGAACGGTTATTAATGGGTCTTGGTCAGGACAATGTTCATCTTAATTCTGAGAAGAAATTTAAAACATTTACATTTCTAATTCCTAATGCCATCATTTTCAACATGAGATTGCAATCAGAGAAATCAGATATTGTTTTGACTACTCGCTCAGCAGTGAAACAGAGTTTTATTAGGTCCATCAGTTGATGGTTTAGTGACGGCTTCTATTTTTTCTAAAAATAGAATATAGCCTGATACTGCAGAATAATATGCATTTGGCGATTTACTGCTAAAGCTTTTTTTGCGCAGACTTGACAGATAGGGAAATATTAAGGATAGGTAAAAATACAAATAATATACTTAAATATATTTATATTATATTGCACATTATTCAGTGTTTAAAAATAAATAAGAATAGCCATTTATATATGAGTTGAGTTTGTAAGGATAACTACATATAAAGGTTCTATCCTGAATCTGGACATCTGTCCAGATTCAGGTCTATCTTCTTCAGATTTATTATCTAATAAATATAATGACTTACATAGCTGTTCCTTATACTTTGATAAGTTCATAGCAAGTTTATTATTGAAGAGCAGAACAAATTTGAAAAAGTTAAGGTTTAGTGCTCATCTTGTATTAAAATTGACTTTTCTTTGACTACTTTTTTTCTGCTTGTTGACTCTGTGGATAACTTCAACATCTAAACTTTCTTGTAATTATCTGCAAATAAAAATATCTGATACTTACTAACTTATTTAAATAATAATCTAATCTAGTCATATAAGTACTCAATTACCATGTCAACTCTGGGAAAATCAGTCACTTTAAATTTAAAATATATGGAATGTCATTAATATAAGGTTGTTTCTCAGATTATTTAGTTATTTGGATAAAGGCCAAGTTGTTGAGTTGTGACAAGTTTAGCAGGAGCATACATTTCTGTTAAGTTTATTGCTTCATTCATATGGGAAATGTGCTCATAGTAATATGAACTTATTAAATAATTGGTCATTAGACCAAGTTGGTGAATCCTAAGGTGAACTAAATAAGTTCATTCACCTAAATCAGGCCCTCTTATAAATTATGATATCCATAAAAATTACATTGATATCACAATGATGGCAATATCACATAAGTAGGTAAACCAATTCCATATGGAGATATCAGTAACATATGAGGGTGAGATTTGGCTGAATCAAACTTAAGCCATGATTCAACAACTCACTCAACTAACTCAAGTAATTTTTCAAATTCTGAAGTTGCTAATTATAGGTGTGTTCAGTAAGTTCAGTTTTACAATCGGAACAATCAGTTGAGTAATTGACATCTGTTAATCAAATCTAGATTTAGGGGAAGTGGGACTTCTGCGAATAGAGACAAATAAGACAGAATGCAATAAAGGACGTCTAAAGTCACCTGACAAAAAATCTGTATGCTCAAAGATGTGGAGAATGAACAGCTAATATGCATTTTTAGAAACCTACATTGGTTGACTCGATCACAACCCAGCCCTGGTATGTTCGTTTACCTGACTTTAAACATGTATTAGTGGCTAACCTGAGGTCACTAATGCTACTTGGGTAATTTGAGAACGTTTCCAAAAAAGCTTGACTTAAACCAATTCTATACACCTTTGCCATAACAGCCTAAGAGGAGTAACTCATCAGAATCAAATTTCAGCCTGATTCAACATCTTGGCCTAAGCAATATACAGGGTGATTCACGTTATTCGACACGGAAGATTATGGCTAAACTTTTAGATTTTAAAAAAGTTTTGTATATGGAATAGATGAGGGTTTATTGGAAGTACATTTTAAAATGATTGTCATTGTATACAGGTGGTCCCAAAAGTATCAAATTGATTAAAGTTGTATTTTTTTAAATGAAACACCTAGTATATTAATGTATTTTCGGTATCTACGGGCAAAAGTAAAAAACGTTTTATTAATTACTCATTTTTAAATTATTAAGGTTTATGGCATCTAAACCGTACCCTACTTCAGATATGCTTGATTTTGTGAAAATGCAGCATCAAATTTAATGTTTAAAATCTCAGCACTTGGTTTCTTTTCAACCACCGAAATTGGCTGGTGTGCTACTAGTACATTGATTTTTTTGCGTTATGTATTAAATATTAACTACTGTGTACCAAATGTAAAAAAAAAATTAACAATAAATTATTGCAAACTTCAAACAGTAATAACTCGTTTAATTTAAATTAGACACCCTGTATTTTATAGTATCATTCGATGCAGAATTTAGTTTCCTATCAAACGCTATTAAACATTCCTATAGCTTGGTCGTTGCATTTTCTTGGAAAATTGATTTTTTCTGAATTTGCGCTGACATAAACGAATGTAGTACTCTAATTTACCTGTTCAGGTGTTACCTAATTTTGACAAAGTATTTATTGTCATTTCTAGTGGTCACATATTAATTTAAAGTTAAATATTTTTTTACTGCTATAATTGGTAGTTAACAGAGAGTTTTTATTTAATATATGCCGGTTTACACAACAGAAGAACGAGTCGATATGATTTTCATTCTAGGAGAATGCTTGCAAAATTGTCTTTTAGCATCAAGGGTTTATGCTGAAAGGTTTCCTAAGCGAACTCGGCCGAATAGAGCTGTTTTTGAAAGACTGTTGGTTCAATTTAGGTAAACTGGTAGTGTTCAGTATGAAACGACTGCCACAACGAGACCAGTTATAGAAAACCAAGAAACTGAATTAGCCGTTATTGGCTCTGTAGTTGAAAATCCTCATGTCGGACAACGAGAAATTGCACAAAACTTAAATATTAGCCAAGCAAGCGTATCAAGCATTCTTCAAAAATATAAATATCACGATTATAAGATACAACTCTCCGATAACGATTTTGGAGAACGAGTGCTTTTGTATGTGGATGTTAGAAAAAGTTGGAGAACAAGAAGACTTTTTTGAATCAGTTCTATTTAGTGATGAGTGTACTTATCATAACGATGGTTCTTTTATCCGACACAATTTTTCTTATTATTCTGATTTTAACCCCCATTAATTTAGAGTTATTAATAACCAACATAGGTGGTCAGTAAATGTATGGGGGGGGGGGGCATAATGGGACAGTATGTGATTGGACCTTACTTTTTTTGACGAACCTTTAAACGGAATGTCGTTTCTCAATTTTTTGAGAAATCAGCTTCCAATTTTACTGGAAGAAGTTGCTCTAGATATAAGAACAACCATGTGGATGCAAATGGATGGGGCGCCTGCTCATTATCATCGTGAAGTCCGGGAGTTCTTAAATGTTCGTTTCCAAAATCGATGGATTAGAAGGAATGTAGCACAACATTGGCCACCAAGGTCCCCTGACATAACGCCTCCAGATTTCTTCTTATGGGGATATGTGAAAGGAATCGTGTATAATACGCCAACAACCACAAAAGAAAATATGAAGGAACGAATCAGAGAAGCCTTCAGAAGCATAAATCCCTATATGTTACGCAATGTGAGTAAGGGATTTAAAAGCAGAATACGTTTGTGTTTAGAATCAGACAGTCGTCATTTTGAACAAATTTTATAACTGTTTGTTTTTGTTTGTTTTACTCTAATGTCGACTTGTTATTTATTGTGTTTCAAATTGCCACTATTATTGCACTTATTATTATTTTTGTAATAGAGATGCTAAATTTTATAAGAACTCTTGTAATATAATGTTTTATTGTTTTATTTGATATTTTATGCTAAATATAGACACTTTAACATTCAGATGACTGCTAAATAAACTTCATGATCATTATTTTGTAACTTATAAATTAATATCTGACAAATACGGGGTGTTCATTAGAAAACTTCGTCTAGTTGGTTGTGAAATGTCAAAGGAAAAGAATGGAGAAACAAAAGACCATTTACTTTCATTATGCCATCTTTTTCTGTCAAAACTTTATAGCCTCCTAAATGAAGTTTTCTAGTGAACACCCAGTACTAATGATAATAAAATTTGCTCTCTCAAAATCAGGTATTGTAACAGGTAAAGTAGATTACTTAATTCGTTTATGTCATCTCAAATTCAGAAAAAAATCAATTTTCCAAGAAAACGCAAAGACCAAGCTATAGGAATGTTTAATAGTTTTGATAGGAAACTAAATTCTGCGTCTAATGATACTATAAAATACAGGGTGTCTAATATAAATTAAACGAGTTATTACTGTTTGAAGTTTGCAATAATTTGGTGTTCATTTTTTTACATTTGGTACACAGTAGTTAATATTTAATACATGTTGGGAAAAAGAAACAATTTTCTTTCTTTAACTTAAAAAATGTAGTAGTTCAATGATGTTTAGCATCTTCATCAGTAAAAGTTAAAACATAATAGTGAAAAACAACATTTTTATTTTGATTGTTGTGACAATCACACACAAACATCTTATACATTACACAAATAGAACTCTTTTGCCCTTAACATGTTCAAACGTGTCACAATAATATAAACTAATTGAACTATTTATTTGTTATAATGTACTGAAATCAAACAATTCTGAGAGGAACAGTTTTCAAATAATTTATCATTACTACCGCCTTTTAAATCTAAATCTTGGCTCACAACGTTTGTTTCAATGTTATTTGTTACATTGCTTATACCACATTGAACCAGAGATTGACTCACATTATTATTACTGACATTAAGATTATCGAGTGGTGCAAGTATTTTTTTTGCTGTTTGTTCTTTGTTAGTCATCGAATCCTCGATATATCTTTCTGCGACATTTGTAGAGCGCCAGGCCCCATGTCTTTTTAAAGCTGACATATCGCCTCCATTATCTATCAATAAAGTAGCTGATGTTTTACGTAGGCAATGCCCTGTATACATTTTGGCATTTGGTAATTTCAAAAAGGAAGCAACTTCTTGCGGAACAGATGCAATTTATGTTTACCAATTACTGCTTTTTGGCATTTACCATTTTGGTGTTTTACCAAAAATCTGATTGTGTACATGTTCTTGCGAAGATCCATATACTTTCTACATATACTTAAATAGAAACTACCCAAAATGATAAATGATCGGGATTTGTAGGTTTTGGTATTAGAAATGTTCACAAGGATTGCTGAGCCTAAATCTGAGATATCCTGTAAAGTAATATTTGTCAACTCATCACATCTGCATGCTTCTGAGACTCCTAATATCAATATAACCTAAAACATTTGCAACATTTAAGTACATGTATAGCTCCTACATATGTCTATTTATTATAGTCATTAGTAAAGCTATGATATAGTATGCTACCTTCGCGGCCAAATATTTTTCATCAGACGCATTGCATAGAAAAGAATCCACCTCTTCTTTCGATAGGACTTTTGATTTCTTGGGTCTTCATCATTTTTCCTCTTCAAAAACGCCAGTAATTTAGTATAGGATCCAAGTTTTATACTATGCTTAATGTTGAATTCTGCTTTTAGCATTGAATATTGGGACCAGAGTGAGGCAGGATTTAGTGTGGATGATAAATGAATAAAATAAGATATCACCACATTTTCAGAACAAGTCGACACATTGTGTTCTTTTTTGCGCATTTCATAAATCGATCGTAAGCAAAATCGTAAACTTTACGAGATTTTGCAGGAAGTAAATATAACATAGCATTGGATGCTACTTCGTCCAGTTCAGGCGGTGTACATGGACATTGTAGTGAATGTGACATTGCTAAAAAAATACAAGAAATTAAGAAATCTAACTACTTCTCATTGATTTCTTTCTACAATTTTCATGCATCCTTTAATTGAGGCCGGCAGGGCTCAATTAAAGGATGCAGGGTACTTACCTTACCTTAATAACATTTATCTTGAATAATAGTCAACTCAACCGCTTTAGGATTGCGTGTTTATGATTATAAATAAAATTAATAAATATTAGAATTATGACGTCGCGCCTGCTTAACATAATATGACAGATGATGTGAATGTCGATACGGCACCATAGGTAATTTAGGATGGCGTCGATCGCGTTTAGTACTGTAATCTAATAGTTTACTGTAAGCTTGTCAAACTTTATTATCAGTAGAAGTTTGAAAAATACACCTATTTGGGCTACTACTAATCAGTCGAAATCCGCGAAATCAATTAAGAAATTGCGTCAAAAACTGAAACATAGGATGTATGGACCTTCGCACCAGGAGTTCTGATTACTCTCTTTATTCCACTGCTGTGGTGCCATCTAGTATCTAGTGCTTAAAAGTTTTCGTAAATTGCAATATTGACAATCGTTTATGTACAACTGCGTCACCACGACACTAGCTTTGACTTTTGACTTTACTTTTACTGCCTAAGACTTTTTTACTACTTTTTTGGTCTCAGGAATTGAAAGCCCATTTTGGGTGTCCGCATGGAGAAAACAAACGACGTACTTTTAGTCCGCTTGGAAAAAATGACATTTTTTGACTCGAGGGAGATCATAACATATCCATTGCCATGAGACGATTCGAAAAAAGTGTCCACGGCCTACTTGGTTGCAAGCGATTGCAGCAAAACTTTCTATTGATAAATTCAACATGAAGTAGAGACGTCATATCCATCAAGCAAAAATTGGGACTCAGTGGAACTTTGTGATGGTAATGAAAAAAAAAGTGAAACATACTTGATTTTAGCTACAGTATTCAGGTATTATCTAAGTTAATGGTGAAAGGTAACAGGTTTAGGACTGGAAATAAAACTTCCAATTTCTCGACACGCCGGGCGTTTTATATAAGTTTTATTTCCAGTCCTAAACCTGTTACCTTTCACCAATACTTGAGTTTGTTATAAAAAAGTATATTTCCGAGAAAAATCAAGTTAAATACCATCTAAGATTTACAGAATCGATCTCAAATTATCCGTTAAAGTACGGGCTAACACATACATATGGAAAAATATTGGTTAGGTGAATGAAGTAATTTATTTAATTAATATTTTGTTCCATTGGTTTCATATCATATTCGAACTATTTAACAAGGAATTCGTTTTTTGTGTGTTCTATACTATAAAGCTTTGTGTAAACTTTTCGATAAAATTCATTTGCAATTGAGCAAATTGTGTTTTTCTAAACATATTTAAGCAAATGTATGTGGCGCCATCGACGACGGCAGGTGCTTCCACTAGGGCATGCGAGATAATTGTGAAGTGATCCAAAAAATAAGTTTTCTGCCGATATTGTCACTTCCCACAGACAAATGGCCGATATTTCGTACCTATATTGTCTGGGGACGACGCTTAGCAGAGTATCAAACTCATTTCTCTATCAGGCAGAGGAACCATAGACCGGTTTCGCTCTTATTAGAGCTCATCAGTATGACATACCTCGAACCTGACAGAAAAATAAGTATGAACGGCTAGTGGATCTAATTTTTGCTCGAGAGACAGTGTCTATATGTAAGTGGCGCCATCGGACGACGGCAGGTTCTTCCACTAGGGCACGCGAGATAATTGTGAAGTGGTCCAAAAACCAGTTTTCTGCCGATATTGTCACTTCCCACAAACAAATGGCCGAGATTTCGTACCTATATTGTCTGGGGGCGACGTTTAGCAGAGTATCTCGGCCATTTGTCTGTGGGAAGTGACAATATCGGCAGAAAACTGGTTTTTGGATCACTTCACAATCATCACGCAAGCCCTAGTGGAAGCACCTGCCGTCGTCCGATGGCGCCACTTAAATATAGACACTGTCTCTCGAGCAAAAGTTAGATCCACTAGCCGTTCAAACTTATTTTTCTATCAGGTTTGAGGTATACCATACTGATGAGCTTTAATAAGGGTGACTTTTACAAGTTCAAGTAAAACTTCAGATTGAAGATAAAACTCCAGATATAACCTACATTGCATTGTTTATCTGTCAGGGAAACAATGCAATGTACATCAAGTCTGGTGTTCTATCTTCAATCTGAAGTTTTACTTGAACTTGTAAAAGTCGCCCTAAGAGCGAAACAGGTTTATGGTTCCTCTGCCTGATAGAGAAATGAGTTTGATACTCTGCTAAACGTCGGCCATTTGTCTGTGGGAAGTTACAATATCGGCAGAAAACTGGTTTTTGGATCATTTAAGCAAATGTGTATCAAAAATTGAAATGTCCCTTTTGCCATTATGTCCGGAGTTAAACATACGATCGTTGTGTTACTATTGACCTCCAAAAAAACCGCTTTTTTTTAGAGGGCGAAAGAATTGATACACGTAACACGAAAATGGCTCAACTATCGTCTGGCACGATACTTTCGTCTCGTTATTGAAAAAGAATTTTCGCTTTTTTTCTGCTCTGATAAACGGGCTTCATCAGTTCCTAACAGAACGTTATTCAACCCTTTTAAGCACGTTATTTTCCCAAACAGAATATATTGAATTCTAAAACTAATACATCTAAAATCGATGCCAATGAAGGCCGCTAATTAATTATTGGCCAATTAGGCGTGACATTATTATGCCCGAGGCTTTTTGTTGCTCCTCGTGTTATCCGATCGTCCCCTACGGCATATATTTCACACTCTATACACATGGGTTAGCCCATTGTCCTTAACCCTATGGTTCATTTAACTATGTTTAGATTTATAGGTGGGTTCTACCCTATAAATTAATAAACCAGAAGTTTCCCGCTCGCACCTTAATAATACAAACCAGAGGTTCTAGTTGCAATTAGTCAGCTGCTAGATGGTTTGGTATAAAGGCAAAAGGCAGCGAGAGGGCAGTTTGGACATTAATGTGTTGACACATTTTAATTAAAAAATTCTTTACCCTAATTATTTAATAGGCAGTTTTAGAGTTTAAAAACAAATGGTATTATTAAAATGATCGTAAACTTCATGTGGGTTCAACGAAGTTACAAATGGTTTAATTCACAGACAAACGATAATATAATACAAAGCTCAAAACATACAATTCAACAACCTGACGGACTGGTGGAAGCAAAATAAATTTCCAATCCTCATATAAATACTGTTACTTGAACTTCATCTTCCATTTTAAAGCGAATTCACTAGATAGGGCTATAATCGACGAATTCTTTAGCCGACTACAGTCGCAATAAATCTTTAATTGAATGGATATATTAAACTTTCCGACTTTACTTGCAACATAAAACGGAATTTATTCCCTTAGTAAACGCCAATTGCCGGCAAACGACGAGTTCGTCTCGCTTTCTGAGTGGTTATGAAGTTTGGAAACCGACTTCACTTCAACGAATTTCCTTAATTTATATTGAAATTTCTTTTCGCAGCCATAATGTAAACGCTTTTGCTGCCAGAAGGGATCGGTTTTTGTCCTCTGTCGAGATGCTTTCAAGAGTGGCGCATAATGCATATCTGAATTTCACTTCAGGTGGTGAATACATTACAATGGCCATTAGCAACTCGAGTTCGTGCTCAAGAAAGTAAGGGCAATTTATCAACTACTTCGGAAGGAACTGACAATTACAGTACATCCTTAAGTGGCGTAACGCGCACATAGATTATCTTGCCTAGCCAAGATTAGACGCTAAACATCTAAGCAACATACCAGAGACTTAGCAGCTCTGCACCTCTGGTTATTCGTATTGCTTTAACACTCATTAAGAAGAATTTCATAAAAACAGTTTTTTTTTAATTTGATATTTAGAGTCACCCTTTTCAAAACTCTTTGAAGTTTCCAAACGATTTACTGGCGATTGTTTTAAGTTGTTTTGGGAATTTGGAACAAACCAATATAAAGGAGAGTTGTTTTGCTCTTAAAAGCTATTTGTTATTATATTAATACATATTAAAATAAAATTTATAGATTTATAAATAATTTTTTAGAGCATTACTAGAGAGATTTTTGTAGAGATTAAGAGCAAATACTAACAAGTGCAACGTGTCTTGTAAAGGAATTGCATAAATCAAGGAGTAGGTTTGATCTTAAAATTAGGGTTTTTAAGAAATTTGTTAAGCTTTCTTAAATCTAGTAAATTTAAAAATCGGATATTTGCAGAACTCGCGACAAGATGGACTAAGTCCTTAAGTAAATTAATGTTTAAGAGAAAAATTCTCTAAAACACACTTATATTTTTCTAACAGATTCACCCATGTTTTTAGTGTAGATATACGCGGTGTTCATTATAAAATTTCATCTAGCCAGCTATGATGTTCTGACAGAAAGAAAGAGAGTTATAAAAGTACGTCGTAACTTGACTCGCCATCAAAACAGATTTGTCATTGCCACTGTCCAATCAGCTTTCAGTGCTTCGTCGTTGTTAGCGGCCATCTTGTCTTGTCTTTATTCATGTTGGCTTGTTGGTAAACTTTCCCGTTTTCCACATTTTTGTTGTTGTTTTCCAGTTTTACCAAGAACATTTTTGCTAAAAACGCTAATTTTTATTGCTATAAAATCTGTTTTGTGTTTGGACAACATGCCTTTCGCCTGTCACCACACTTAGAACATAAAGTTTTTATGCTGAAGGGTTACTATCGAAGTGGAATCAAAGTGAATCAGAATTTCCAAACTTGGCTGTGGTCTATATGCAGTTCAAGAAAACTTTGGAACATGCTCTAGAATTGCTTACAGAAGAAGGTAGTCTACAAAGAAGACCAGGCAGTGGACCTCACAAGAAACATACCGATGAAGTAGTTACACAAGTATTGGCACAAGAAATAATGCAAAATACACCTGGTACTTTACATCTACTACTACTACATCTCTTTACATCTACTACTACTACATCTCTTTACATCTACTACATCTCTTTACTGGTACAGTTACACCATCAAATAGGCCTTTCTGTAGGTGCCATCTATGCAATTTTACATAAAGATCTGCAAGTGTACCCATATCGTTTCACAGAAGTGCAAGAATTGCATGAAGCTGACTTTCCCCGAAGACTGCAATTTTGCAATTGGTGTATTGATAGGGATAATAACCAGAACATTTTCCAAAAATCCACATTTAGTGATGAGGCATTGTTGGAGTTAAGTGGTTATGTGAACTTGCAAAACATGAGAACTTGGAGTAGTGAAAACACCCCCATGAAATAATTGAGTAAGACTACACCCTGAAAAAATTTAAAGTTTGGGTAGGAATCACAGCTCGGGGACTGATTGGTCTAGTTTTCTTTCAAGGTGGCTGATCACGAGGACACTTCAAGCGTTACCAATTGGATACCTGTATAAGCTACTGAATTTTTGCTAGCACTTGGAGAAAAGAATTTACATAAAATTCTTCAATAATTTAATTTAATTTTTTTTATTTGAATTATCAATTAAATCAATATATATATATACATCAAATATTTATGCAACTTACTTCTATTTTTTCACCTTTATAAAATATGTTTAATAACTAAGATTAATTTATTGTTAAACAGTGGATAAGTTGAAGAGAAACAAGACTTCCCAAAACTCTATAAAAATGTCAAAATAAATTAAAAAAATATGATTAGATTTATTATTTAAGTCTTATCGAACATTCATATTGAGTGGAAATCAGATTCAAATGTTAACCATCAGGTTTCCTGAAAATGACCTGTAAGGATCAGTCTGATCCAGGATCAATATTTCCGGAACGTCCTATTGTGACAAAGTGTGTGACTCAAATTTTATCATTCATATTCCTATTAGTGTAGACACAGTAGGACTTTTTGGAAGTGGGAAACCAGATTGATGACAGATAACAGGACAGCCAATCAGGTTGGTTGAAAATATGCTTATAAGTACTAATAATGAACCAATCTGTATTGCAATTTCCAAAAAGGAGTTTTATGATCATAGAAATTTGCACTGTTGTTTTTGAATAAACAGGTTTTAACTGGCTAATTTGTAAATAGTTGATTTCAAACATGGTGGGCAGCAACCTTTTAAACTAAACATGTGATCATTCCATTATCCAGTCTAACACTATTAATTACTTATCATTGTAAATTTAATGTGAGTCTATAACATTTTTAAACAAATTCAGTTTATAACTAAAAATTCAGAATATGAGGCTGGATGATCCTGCATTATTTAGTATTGCAATTTAACTGCAACTGCAATTTAACACACATTCAACTACTTTGTCACACATTATAAAAACAACGTTAGCATTTATTATTGAGTATGAAAATACCATATACCAATACCATTATAGATGTTTTCCCTATATTCTGATACGTATCTGGTAAGAGTATGCAACCAGTAGAACGTTCGCGAAGTGTGAACGTGCCTAAATTTGAAATTTTGACTAACAAATAAAGAACGAATTAATTCACTAAGTCCTTCAAAATAACAAATGCATTTAATAGGTGGCTAAATGAAATTTTATAATGAACACCCCGTAGGACTCGCACAATAAAACATAGCTTAAGATCGGCCAAAGACCGCAGAGATCCCCTATAGGCACCCTGAGCTAACCGCGTTCCATGCAGCTATGGCTCGGTGTATGTACATGGGCAGCACGAAACGCAGTGCCAACACGAGGATTACGGAACAAAAGAAGAGTTGCAGACTGGGACAAACACAAAAGTCTGCAGTAGCAGAGCACGCTTTCTTCGAAGGTCACGACATCCTTTTCGACGAGGAGGATATCTTATATCAAGCGCAGCGTTTCTATCCAAGACTAACAGGAAGGAGGAAATTACGTTTCTAAATGCAGACTGGAATCCATTTCTACGATACAGTTCAAGTGCGCCGAAACCCCGCGCCACCACTACCCCCACCCCAGTCCCTTCAGCGCGACGGCTGGGAAATAAATGCCACGGAGCTGACCATAGTCGAGTCAGTCAATGTTAACGTGGGGAAGCATGGAATGGCAATGGGGAAGCCATGAAGCAACGGGGAAGATCACTTCGCCCATTTCCTCATCGCCTTTGATAATGACTACCGCAGTCAAAGACGTGGCGTGACTGTAGACGAAACATCAGGAAAAAATTCCATTGGCCACGGCTTCAAAGCCCGCAAAACACTTTAGATTGTAATAAACCAATGTTTCAAATTTGCTGTCTAAACTCACATTTAGTCATAAAAATAATTTCAGTTTATATATTTCAGAAACAATACAAATTAATCAACTAGGTTATTGCCCCCAACGCACCGCCAGTAGGTCACCAGTAAACATCAGACAACCAGGTACCAGACGCAGCGTCAGCAAGAAAATCACTCAACCTTCTAATGTGGAGCACAGAACAATAATTGTCAGCAATTTATTCATTTAATATTGTTTATGACGTTTGTAATTTTTGTATATAAATAGTTGTTAATTGTTAAATAAAAGTTAGTATTAATCCAACAGTGGTTCTTACTCAACCTTCCAACCTAAACCCTACACAATAATAAACTACCAAGTGTCCTGAGCATTCTTCCTAAATTCCATTACAGGAATTAACATTGGTCCTTCGAGCCGGATTTTTTAATTCTTTCCGGAAATTTACCAAAAAATTCAGCCAACAAATTACAAGTTCTCAGCATGATAACATGCGTTGAAGAAGATAGACAATTAACCAAATTTTGGGAAGTCGAAGAGGTTTCACAAACACGTCCGTTATCAGAAGATGATCAATACTGTGAACAACAATACGAAGCCAATACTACAAGAAATACCGATGGAACATACACTGTTAGAATCCCATTTAATGGAAAGGAGAATCTATTAGGAATGTCGAAATCACGAGCCACTGCACGATTGTTCCAGTTAGAGAAAAGAATGAGCAGTAACAAAGAACTGGAAATCGCCTATAAGCAATTCATGCAGGAATATCTAAATCTTGGTCACATGAAAATGCTTCCACATACAGAGTTACAACATCAATACATTATCCCACATCAACCTGTATTCAAGGAATCCAGCACTACAACGAAATTAAGGGTAGTTTTTGATGCTTCCAGTAAAACTTCATCAGGATTGAGCCTCAACAATACCATGTATGCAGGTCCCAGACTACAACCAGAACTGTCAGACATAATGCTACGCTGGAGGTCACAGAAAGTAGTGATCACAGCTGACATTGAAAAAATGTACAGGCAGATAAGGATTCACGCCGACGACCTGTAATATCAGAAGATCTTATGGAGGTTTGATAGTGACACACCAATAAATGAATATTGCTTAACGACTGTAACTTATGGGACGACAGCAGCACCGTACTTAGCTATTAAAACGTTACAAAAGCTTGCCCCTCGATGAGAGACACAACTTTCCAAATGCATCCAAGGCAGCAATGGGAGATTTTTATGTCGACGATTTGTTATCAGGTGCTGACACCATAAAAGAAGCTCTGTCACTACAAGACGAACATATCAACATGTTTCAACGAGGAGGATTTACGTTGCGGAAATGGTCCAGCAATAAACCAGAGTTACTACAAAATCTTCCAGATGAACTTATGGATCATTCAGCATTGGAAATAACTGAAGATTACATAAGGAAGTCGCTAGGTATACACTTGGCTCTATATGATGACACATTTAGATTCAAAACCGAAATATCGACCAGTGATAACATCACTAAAAGAAGCATCCTCTCAGAAGTTGCTAAGTTATTCGACCCACTAGGATGGTTAGCTCCAATAATCATCAGAGCGAAGCTCCTGATCCAAGAATTATGGCTGCAAGAGCTAAATTGGGATGATCCTGTGCCACTCGTCATTAAGAGCAAATGGAAAAATTTCCAAACAGAATTAAAAAATGTCGAAAAAATTACTATATCCAGGTGGACCTACCAAGTCAAAAGCAGTCAAGTGGAACTACATGGTTTCTGTGATGCCTCAGAAAAGGCGTATGGAGCCGTAGTCTACATGAAAGTGAAGAATTCCCAGGATAAAGCAGAAATAGTTCTGCTAATTGGCAAATCCAAAGTTGCACCAGCAAGAATGAAAGTTACGTTGCCAAGACTAGAGTTATGTGCTGCCGTGCTCCTTTCACATCTAATAAAAAAGACTGCTACAACCTTATCACTACAAGATACCCCCATGTATGCCTGGACAGACTCTACAATAGCATTGTCATGGATAAAAGGCGACCCGTCCAGGTGGAAGAATTTTGTAGCCAACCGAGTAGCAGAAATCACCAAACTAGTTCCAAAACAACATTGGCAACACGTACGAACCGACGACAATCCAGCTGATATTATGACGAACTAGGCAAAAACCAGAAGGAGCTAATCAAGGCATCCAACCACCAAACCAAATTCATGCTACATGCTCTATCTACTTTTAATGACACCGAATCCAGAATCAACAATCAACTCAAAAGATTCCGGGAGAAAATCAATGAAGGCATTGCTTCAATAAATTAAATGAAAGCATGGTATCGAACGGTGGATACAAATAAGCTTACAATCCACGTTCTTAGTTCATATCAAGTAGTCTCCAATTACATAGATGAACTTTTGGACTATTATAAACGATTGTTATATGTTCACTACCACAAAGATCACATATATGACTTAATATCTCCAACCCACGCTAAAGAGATAATAGCAGCTGCGTCCAGAAAAACTCCTCCCAACATCGAGATAATATCCTCTCCTGTGACCAAAGTGGAACATAGTGAAGAATTTATCCACGTCTATGGATATTTTGTGATGATAGAACACAACGAATTTATGCTAATCAGATCGACTCCAATTTCACTGAAGACAGAAAAGAAATCATACTGGATCCTGGATATTCCAAACGAAGTACTAGCAATCGATTATGATTCACAGCTGTACTTCCAAATGTCCGAATATGAGTTGAACAACAGTCTGAACATTGCGGAAAGTATCTTCGTATGTTCACCCACCACAACAAGAGGCATAGAGACAAGTCCAAATTGCGTAAAAGACCAAATATACCAGCGAGAAGAAAATACTTCATGCAAAATCATACAGCATTCCATATCATCAATAACATGGAAGCGGTTACACACTCCAAACTCATGGTTAGCAATTACGCCTGAAAAAACTAAAATTGCCATTATTTGCGATGGAAACCGAGACGATGTGTCTCTAAATCAGACTGCTATTATAGAAACAACGTCAACTTGCCTCATCCAAACAAAGAAGAATATCCTAACGCCTAAGAGGTCAGACACTGTCACTGTTTTGCAGGCATTCTCCAAACCTATACTACAAAATATATCATTTTTCCCAGTTATGCACGACAGAGAAACCACGCTAGTTGATGAACCTGTAATTGATGCATTCAACAAGCTTAATGAAGTCAGGAATGAAGAAATGAACATCAAACGACAAATTGAAACCACACATTGGGTGACAGTCAAAAAGCACCTCCTAGTCACAAGCCTCAGTGGTACATCAATAACTATACTTGTTGTTATCGCACTTATGGTGCTATTCGGGTTCTACAAACGACGACAAAGTAGTAGCTCCAATACGAAAAAAGACAGAGATGCAGCAGACAACCTATTAAATACAATCAGAGCTGCCCAGCCGCCCACAGCGATTGTCCTCGAACCAGTATATCCCCATGACGGCGCTGAACACTGATGGCATGGCAATAGACTGCCCATTTGCTTTCAATCTGCTACGAATAAAGCTGTGAAAATCTAGTGGATTAAAAACGGGCTTAAAAGTAATTTTAAGATACTTTTAAAAACACTGTCCAGGAAGTACGTTTTATCGCAGATTTTATGTTTTAACCTTAAATAATTCATATAGAGGGTTTTAAAACTCAAATTGTTACTTCAATTTGGATTCAAATACACAGAGCGTCTAAAAATGTAAGGTCGGAGCCTTTGAAAATTTCAGGTTAGAATTAGGGCTAAAATGGATTAAAAACCACCTACATTGTTTAATAAGGCAAATTTTGATATTTTTGGATATATTTAGTTTTAGGAAAAAAAAATAAGGCAAAACCTCTTCAAATATTCTAAATTGTTGCTTTTATTATAAATAATTTTTGAACCAAATTATGTCAATTTTGATATCTCCTTAAAATAAAAATTTGGCGTATTTCGCGAAAGTCAGCTTAGGGTTAAGGCCAAAAACATTCTCGATTGAAAAATTTCTCAAAGTGCATAAAAATACACGTTTGGAGTTTTTGGCAATTTCGATTTATGTTTGTGGTAAAAACAGTTAAAAATTATAAAAAGTTAATAAAAAATGCAAATTAAGAGTTTTTGAAAGAATGCATCTTACTATTAGAGCTAAAATTGACTAAAAATTACTCAAAGATTCTAAAAATGTGAAATTTAAAATTTTCTGCAAAATTGAGGTTATGACTAGAGCCAAAAATGTTTAAACATTACTCAAAGCGTCTAGAAAAATAAATTTAAAGAACTTCAAGTTAAGAATTAGAGCTAATATTAGTTTAAAAAAATACACATTTCCTAAAAATGCAACTTCTGTTGTTGTTTTTTCAGAAATTCAAATTTAGGACAAAATCAGGCAAAACTGTTAGAAATATTCTAATTTGTTGTTTTTGGTAAATTAATATTTGGACCAACTAAAAAAGCCTCAAAATGGAGGTTTGGTGTTTTTCAAGAGAATGAACAGCTTTTTGGTGACATCCAGAATAGGATTATTAGGTTATGAAATGTGTAAGCAATGTATTTTCTGCGAGGTATAGAAGAGATTAAAATTTGTAGCTTTTTCGCAGGAACTCTAGTTTAAAATATGCCAAAAAATTTTAATTTCAAATATATTAATTTTGCCTATTGTAAACTAGAGTTTCTGCAAACAAAGCTAAGCATTTAAATCTGTAGAATTATCAGAGCGAAAATCATTTGAAAATTAAACAAAGCCTCTAAAAAGCAAGCTTCCTGCCCTTGAAAAAATTTAGGTTAGAATTAGGGCTAAAATCGGTAAAAAACGACTCACATTTTCTAAAAATGCAAATTTTGATGTTTGTGGAGGACTTTTTTGTTGCTTAAAACTGATTCAAATATTCTAATTGGTTAATTTTAGTAAAAATAGCTTTTAAATTAGAATAGGTCACATTTGACTAAAGTCTCAAAATTAAAATAATACCACATTTCCACTTGAAAATGTCAGGTTAGAATTAGAGCCAAACATCGGTGGAATAGTACTTAAAGTATCAAAAAAACTCAGTGTAAGAAATAGAATTTTGGAGTTTTAGATATTAGATAGGTTAAGATATAAGTTAGAGACTCTAAAAATGCATATTTGGAGTTTTTGGATTACAGCCAAAAACGTGTTTTTCGATTATAGTTATGCTTTGGTAACGTTCTTCACTGAGTGAAAAAGCCCTGAGGAAGAGCACTATGGAAGTAGAAACGTTGGTGATTTCAAGAACATAAAGTGGTCATTTGTTCTACACCTGCTATCAATCACTTTCCCAGTTAATACTCGAACGTCAACGTAGTCCCATAGGGATGATTGACGAAAAAAAATAAAAGAACAAAATATTTAACGAAACATTATAAAACACAAAAAAACACAGTTCTAGAAGAATGTATTTCAAGGAAAAATATCGAGATAAAACTAGTCATGAAAAGAAAATAAGGCTAGGAAATAAATAAGACAGAAATTGTTACAGTTGAAGAAAAAGTTAGGTTAACAGAAACTACTGTGACTGTAAAAGAAATTGATAAAGAAATCGACAAAAATATGAATATTTTTAAAAATCACCAAAATTGGGGTTTTTTATCAAAATAGACACAAATTTCCAAAATGGGCACAAAAATCACCAAATATCATAAAATTTTACCACAATTATCTCTCACCGTCTGAACATTTATAAGAAGACAGAATCTAAAGTGTTATTCGGGCTTTGAAGCCGTGGTCCAATGGAATTTCTTTGAGACATTTCGTTCACCGTACGTCGAGAGCATAGTACCTACCATCCAAATTTACACCATGTACCACCAATAGTACCCCAAATATGACTTAGTCAACATTACACCCATATATTACGCATTGACCAATGTTTTTCTTATGAGAAATACACGTGTAAAAGCCTGAAAACTTATATGCAAAATTTTGTTAATGGTACCCATAGGTTTGGTACCATAAATAATGTTTCGACCCATGGCAACTGGCGGTCCATTCCCTAATGAACCATGGTACCAAATTTCAACGCACGTAGACGTACGTGGAGTAGGTACCCTGACATTTTCAAAGGCGATGAGGCAATGGGCGAAGTGATCTCCCATGGCTCCCGTTCCTGACTGATTCGACTGTGGCGAGCTCCGTAGTATTTATTCCCCCAGGTGGAGTGGAGTAGAGTAGTGGAGGGACTGGGGTGGGGGTTGTGGTGGCTCGGGGTTTCGACGCACTTAAAGTATGTCGTAGAACTCGCTTCCCGTCTGCATTTAGAAACGTAATTTCCTTCTTCCTGTCGAATTTGTTGTCTCCTTTAAAGACCTCAATGGCCTCTCTCGTTAGTCTCGGAGAGAAACGCTGCCAATACATGAAATCAACCTCGTTGAAAAGGATGTCGTGACGTTCGGAGAAAGCGTGCTCTACTTCTGATGACTTTTGTGTTTGTCCCAGCATGCAACTCCTTTTGTATTCCGTAATCCACGTATTGACACTGCGTGCGTATTGTTGTACACTGCTTAACCTCTACATATCTTCAATGGAAGGAAGATTTCTACGAACAAACCGATGGTGTAGCTATGGGCAGCCCCCCAATCCAGTAGTAGCCACCTATTTTACGGGCATTTTCGAGGACAAGGCGTTGGCAAGAACAAATAAGAGGCCAAAGTACTGGTTCCGAGACGTGGATGACACCTTTTTTATTTGGAACTTCGGAATGGCGGCGGCGAACTACAAAACTTCCTTTTACACCTCACCTATATCAACCCAAAATTTCAATTCACTATGGAGATATAAAAGGGAGGACGCCTATCGTTTGTGGATGTTTTTGTAAGAAAGAGGCCGAATAGGAAGCTTGCGCACACCGTTATAGAAAACTAACACTCGCTGACAAATACCTCAATAATGGATCAAATCATCATCCCAGAAAGAAAAGAGGAGCCATAAATACTCTGACTGTGAGAGCCAAGAGAATTTGTGAACCGGCTGAATTGGAACGGGAAATGAAGCATCTGGCATGAGCCTTTTGTTGAAATGGATACAGAAAGAACGAGTTCGATAGAGACGTTCGTCCAAGGAATGTAGAACGCCACGAAGGAACAACGAGGGACGAAAAAGAAAAACGCGGATAGGCCAGTCTACTATACATCCACAAAGTACCGGACAGGATCGGCAGGCTACTGGAAAAGCACAATGTTGAAAGTGTCTTTAAACCAACTCGTAAAATACAACAGAGCTTGAGATCGGCCAAAGATCGCAGAGATCCCCTATCGGCACCCGGAATGTACTGAGTTCCATGCAGCTGTGGCCCGGCATACATTGGCACCACAAAACGCAGTCTCAACACGAGGATTACGGAACACAAGAGGAGTTGCAGGCTGCGACAAGCACAAAAGTCAGCAGTACAGAGCACGCTCTCTCCGAAAGTCACGACATCCTTTTCAACAAGGTGGATATCTGATATCAATCGCAGTGGTTCTATCCGAGACTAACGAGAGAGGCCATTGAGATCTTTAGACATGACAAGAATTTCACCATAAAGAGAAAATTACGTTTTTAAATGCAGACTGGAAGCGAGTTCTACGGCATACTTCAAGTACCCCGAAACCTCGCGCCACCACTACCCTCACCCCAGTCCCTCCACAGCACCGAGACGGCGCCGGCGCCGGCGGGAGAATAAATACCGCGGAGCTCGCCACAGTCGAATCAGTCATCGACTGGAAGCATGGAAGATCACTTCGCTTATTACCTCATCGCTTTTGACAGAAAGAAACTCGATTGGACCATGGCTTCAAAGCCCGGAAAGCACTTTAGATTGTATTTTGGCCGATCGTGAAAGCCTTCATAGTCTTATTTGTAAGAAGTTTAAACCTAATTAAACGTTGAGATGCAACATGTGCCCTGAGTAAGCGCTTTATCTGGGCAGTTTTATGGCTGAGGCTTGGTGGTTAACGTTACACAAAGAAGTGTTGTTTGTTCTCAAATCCAGAGCTACACATTCCTTTTGCCACATCAGAATATATCTAGAATTAATATGCAAACATAATATCAAGTAACTTCCTCTTATCCATCTTTCCTAAATTTCATTACCACGACAGTTTTTTTTTGCCCTCGTGGCGTGACCGGGTGGAGCATAAATCAGATTTCTGACTGAAGGGTCGTGTTATAAGCCAACAAAGCGAAATTGATAAAAGTAGACAAAGGCCGTTTAGGAAAACTAATACGGAGCACGGCATTTGTGTGCCTGCTATAATTGTGATTCCTGCGAGGCCTTAATTGCGGCTATTTTCCGAATTTTGTTTTGTCTGTCAGTCGGAACGGGCTTATTTTTATTCCTCAACCGAGTATTATTTATCCCTTTTTTTCCTTGTGAAAATTGCGACAATAAATCTAGATTATTGCTTTGTTTGTACCCAAGAATTAGTTTGGATTATACAGCTAGATATATAGGGCGTAACTAAGGTGTTGCTATTATTGGCGCTGTATATCTGTGACCAAGAAAAACAGATCTATGTGCCCGAAGGGCGGCATCCATTGTTAGTGTAATGGCTTGACAGATAATCCTGGGTCAAACCAAAATCACATTGATCGACCCCGACCGCGAGGGCCCTTCTCTTAATCGCGGTCATTTAAAAAGTACCTATACCCTTTCAAATGATACCCTTCTGCATTTAATTGCTTGGAGGGCGCTAATCCGACAGTGTGGGGGAAATTGAGGAAATATGAATCAGTTTAATTTGCCTTCACATGAATAACGAGTCTCTTCGGTTACTTTGGCGGTTCATTAATTTTAGTCGACGCTACAGGGTATGTTGTTTAATGGGCGTAAATAGGTTGATAAACATAAAACCGTACACGGTAGAAACGTTTCCGCACCTGTCACGAATCCAACAATAAAACACTCAGAAAAGAAATTTATTATTTCATAGGGAGCGTTCGCGTGACTTCCTCAGAGATAGGAATTCCGCTGATGGTGCAAAAATGAACATACATTTTTCTACATACATGTTTGCGGTATCAATTTGTTCGTGAATAGGTCCTGTGGAGCGTGGGACCTTAATAAATTTCTGCTACTTCTGGTGACTAAAATTTTAATATCCTGCTATACTTGTGGATCGTAATTATTACTAAAAAGCAATTCAGACAGCTCTAGGTAGAGTCAAAAGCCTGCTATTTGCGACGATGTGGAAAACAGGATGTCAAAGCGGAATTGGCAAATAGTTACAGAGTGCAATAGGTTGTGATAAATTAAGTTGTGAAACACACAACCGTGAAATAGATAATGGGGTTAGAAATTGGTGTTTTCTAACTTTCTATTCTTTTTTGATGATTAGTTGCAATCTGCGACAAAAGTGTGATTTTCTATTATGGTCTCTTTTTGTCGTCCATTTTGATTTTTGTATTGTGATGTTGGTGGCGGTGACCAATCAAATGTCATCTTTAACAGATATTTAAAATAAAACGAATTTGAATTATTTAGAAATGATAATCATGAAAAGCACTATTCGCAGCATTTGTTGCAATGCAACTCTGGACGATTACTACAACTGATTACTTTGGTCATAATTTTTTTGTAATATGAAAGTTTTTGATGATTATTCATGTCAAAGTCTGACACTCATTTTAAATAAAAACTGCGACATGTTTGTTATGTCTACCAACCTTCACCAATATTAGAAGTTAAGTAAGGTATATAAATATATTGGGAAAAATTAAATTTATATTTATTGAAAATATCAAAATATGCTCTTCAATAGAAAAAGTAGTAAAAGATACACGTTCTTAATAGATAGAGTACCTATATATCCCTCTATCTAAGGTACTAAATTCTAGTAATATTTTACCTAAATAAGAACATAACAACTTATTCAAATAAACAAGTTTTCAAAAATTTGTTATGGCAACATTTCCGTACAAAGACAGACACCGTTCATGGTGGGACACCCTGTATAGGCGTCATGCTACCCTTATGATTTCGATTAGCATCATAATAAGTGGTCATGTTTTTTTTTATGTTATTAGTGAATAGTGAATGTTTTGAGATTAATTTTAATTAAGTATGTTAAATGTTGTGATAATGACAATGAACGAATTAAATTACGAATATATTTTCTTTGCCAACATTTATAAAAAAAAAATCAACACATCATTCCTGTGCTTTATTTATTCTTAAATGTAACACTGTATAAGCCATTCACTTATTATTGTCATCAAGTAGGCGTTTGAACTTTGACTTTGACATTTTTATCGTATCTTCTCAAAATGTGCTAAAAGGAGATGGGTATAAAAAGATGAAGGTTTCAAAGGTAACCAGATGACATAAATAAGTGAATGTATAATATGAACATACATGACTACGGTGTGAAACTTCATCTAGAAATCTGTGTATTGGACAGAAAAGGATGATAATTAAAGTAAATGGACCTCTGGTCCCTGCGTCCTTTTCTTTTGATATTTCACAGCCTACTATATGACGCTTTAAATGAACACCCCTTATTTTATTTTATTTTTTTGACCGAGTAATAAAACCGATACACTGGTTACCCATTTCATATCTACTTGAAACTGTATCTGTGCAAGTTTCTTACTTTTTCAGTTTTTCTTTGGAAAAAGTTGTCAGATTAAAAAACCAAAAATGCAATTTTGGAAATGCTTGGTAGTCCGTCTGTAGATTAATTACAAAACAATAAATTTGTAAATATGAATTTCAGCGCTTGCAGAATTTTACTAAACTTTGGAAAAAAAAACATCAAGCTCGAAGGAACTTGGAAGCGATTCCAAGTTCTTTTCTGATGAAGGAAAATGATTTTTACTCCTTTTTTGCGTTATTATTAGTAATACATATTTCTCAACTATATTTAACGCAAAAATTTGAAGAATTATATGTTAATAATGGATATTCTTGTGTAATATTTGTTTCAGGACGCTCTTTGGGTTTTTCAGGTTTTTTTTTTAGTTACATTTCAAATTATATTTTAAAACTAATTATTTTTTTTTAATTTTGTCAGTAATTTTTATAATTTAATGATATTTAAAGCCAAGAATATTTAAAGCCAAAAACAAAAAATAGGTTTTAGAACTTTTCTGTTCTTTTTTTGAGAAAGATTCTCATCACGAAAAAATTGAAAGCTCGATGGACCAAACATTTTTTTTAGGAATGCGATATCAATTTTTTCGAGAGTGGGTCCCGTGGAGCCTGGGACCTTAATAAATTTCTGCTACTTCTTCCTTTTCTGCACTTAATAGTTGTACAATATGTTTCTTAACTATCTATGTTCCACGTAAAAATTTGAGGAATATTATGTTATATTAGAAGGACTATTCCTATATAAAATTAGTGCCAAGGCGCTTTTTGGATTTCCTTTTTCTGTTTTTTTTTTTTAAAGAGCTCTAAGAACTATACATTTTATTTTAAGATTATTGATACTTTTTGCTTTAGTGTTGTGTGGGTCAATAACTTAGAAAATGCACATTGATAAATATTAATTTCAAAATGTTCCTAGAATTCCAAATATTTTTGTGATAAATGCGGCGAGCTTAAAGAAATATAAGGTGGATTTTAAAAATATTTGCTGTTTTTGCATTTATCAATAATTTTTATAGCTTAATGATATTAAAAGTCAAAAATATGGGAAGCAACTTTTATTACTTCTGTCTGGAAGAGTTTTTAGATTTTGTCTCTTCTTTTTCTATGTTAGGAAGGTCTCTTCTTGCATAAAATTTGTGCCAAGGCGCTTTTTGGATTTTCTTTTTCTTTTTTTTTTTTAAAGAGCTCTAAGAACTATAAATTTTACTTTAAGATTATTGATACTTTTTGCTTTTGTGTTGTGTGGGTCAATAACTTAGAAAATGCACATTGATAAATATAAATTTCAAAATGTTCCTAGAATTCCAAATATTTTTGTGATAAAAGCGGCGAGCTTAAAGAAATATAAGGTACATTTTAAAAATATTTGTTATTTTTACATTTATCAATAATTTTTATAGTTTAATGATATTAAAAGTCAAAAATATGGGAAGCAACTTTTATTACATCTGTCTGGAAGAGTTTTAGATTTTGTCTCTTCTTTTTCTATGTTAGGAAGGTCTATTCTTGCATAAAATTTGTGCCAAGGCGCTTTATGGATTTTCTTTTTCTGTTTTTTTTTTTTTAAAGAGCTTTAAGAACTATAAGTTTTATTTTAAGATTATTGATACTTTTTGCTTTTGTGTTGTTTGGGTCAATAACTTAGAAAATGCACATTGATAAATATAAATTTCAAAATGTTCCTAGAATTCCAAATATTTTTGTGAGCTTTAAGAAGTTTTATGTATTAAGTTTTATGATATTAAAAGTCAAAAATATGGGAAGCAACTTTTATGACATCTGTCTGGAAGAGTTTTTAGATTTTGTCTCTTTTTTCTATGTTAGGAAGGTCTATTCTTGCATAAAATTTGTGCCAAGGCGCTTTTTGGATTTTCTTTTTCTGTTTTTTTTAAGAGCTCTAAGAACTATAAATTTTATTTTAAGATTATTGATACTTTTTGCTTTTGTGTTGTTTGGGTCAATAACTTAGAAAATGCACATTGATAAATATAAATTTCAAAATGTTCCTAGAATTCCAAATATTTTTGTGATAAAAGCGGCGAGCTTAAAGAAATATAAGGTACATTTTAAAAATATTTGTTTTTTTTACATTTATTAATAATTTTTATAGTTTAATGATGTTAAAAGTCAAAAATATGGGAAGCAACTTTTATTACATCTGTCTGGAAGAGTTTTTAGATTTTGTCTCTACTTTTTCTATGTTAGGAAGGTCTATTCTTGCATAAAATTTGTGCTAAGGCGCTTTTTGGATTTTCTTTTTCTGTTTTTTTTTAAAGAGCTCTACGAACTATAAATTTTATTTTAAGATTATTGATACTTTTTGCTTTTGTGTTGTGTGGGTCAATAACTTAGAAAATGCGCATTGATAAATATAAATTTCAAAATGTTCCTAGAAGTCCAAATATTTTTGTGATAAAAGCGGCGAGCTTAAAGAAATATAAGGTACATTTTAAAAATATTTGTTGTTTTTACATTTATCAATAATTTTTATAGTTTAATGATATTAAAAGTCAAAAATATGGAAAGCAACTTTTATTACATCTGTCTGGAAGAGTTTTTAGATTTTGTCTCTTCTTTTTCTATGTTAGGAAGATCTATTCTTGCATAAAATTTGTGCCAAGGCGCTTTTTGGATTTTCTTTTTCTGTTTTTTTTTAAGAGCTCTAAGGACTATAAATTTTATTTTAAGATTATTGATACTTTTTGCTTTTGTGTTGTTTGGGTCAATAACTTAGAAAATGCACATTGATAAATATAAATTTCAAAATGTTCCTAGAATTCCAAATATTTTTGTGATAAAAGCGGCGAGCTTTAAGAAATATAAGGTACATTTTAAAAATATTTGTTATTTTTACATTTATCAATAATGTTTATAGTTTAATGATATTAAAAGTCAAAAATATGGGAAGCAACTTTTATTAAATCTGTCTGGAAGAGTTTTTAGATTTTGTCTCTTTTTTTCTATGTTAGGAAGGTCTATTCTTGCATAAAATTTGTGCCAAGGCGCTTTTTGGATTTTCTTTTTCTGTTTTTTTTTAAAGAGCTTTAAGAACTAAAAGTTTTATTTTAAGATTATTGATACTTTTTGCTTTTGTGTTGTTTGGGTCAATAACTTAGAAAATGCACATTGATAAATATAAATTTCAAAATGTTCCTAGAATTCCAAATATTTTTGTGATAAAAGCGGCGAGCTTAAAGAAATATAAGGTACATTTTAAAAATATTTGTTATTTTTATATTTATCAATAATTTTTATAGTTTTATGATATTAAAAGTCAAAAATATGGGAAGCAACTTTTATTAAATCTGTCTGGAAGAGTTTTTAGATTTTGTCTCTTCTTTTTCTATGTTAGGAAGGTCTATTCTTGCATAAAATTTGTGCCAAGGCGCTTTTTGGATTTTCTTTTTCTGTTTTTTTTAAAGAGCTTTAAGAACTAAAAGTTTTATTTTAAGAATATTGATACTTTTTGCTTTTGTGTTGTTTGGGTCAATAACTTAGAAAATGCACATTGATAAATATAAATTTCAAAATGTTCCTAGAATTCCAAATATTTTTGTGATAAAAGCGGCGAGCTTAAAGAAATATAAGGTACATTTTAAAAATATTTGTTATTTTTACATTTATCAATAATTTTTATAGTTTAATGATATTAAAAGTCAAAAATATGGGAAGCAACTTTTATTAAATCTGTCTGGAAGAGTTTTTAGATTTTGTCTCTTCTTTTTCTATGTTAGGAAGGTCTATTCTTGCATAAAATTTGTGCCAAGGCGCTTTTTGGATTTTCTTTTTCTGTTTTTTTTTAAAGAGCTTTAAGAACTAAAAGTTTTATTTTAAGAATATTGATACTTTTTGCTTTTGTGTTGTTTGGGTCAATAACTTAGAAAATGCACATTGATAAATATAAATTTCAAAATGTTCCTAGAATTCCAAATATTTTTGTGATAAAAGCGGCGAGCTTAAAGAAATATAAGGTACATTTTAAAAATATTTGTTATTTTTACATTTATCAATAATTTTTATAGTTTAATGATATTAAAAGTCAAAAATATGGGAAGCAACTTTTATTAAATCTGTCTGGAAGAGTTTTTAGATTTTGTCTCTTCTTTTTCTATGTTAGGAAGGTCTATTCTTGCATAAAAGTTGTGCCAAGGCGCTTTTTGGATTTTCTTTTTCTGTTTTTTTTTTAAAGAGTTTTAAGAACTAAAAGTATTATTTTAAGATTATTGATACTTTTTGCTTTTGTGTTGTTTGGGTCAATAACTTAGAAAATGCACATTGATAAATATAAATTTCAAAATGTTCCTAGAATTCCAAATATTTTTGTGATAAAAGCGGCGAGCTTTAAGAAATATAAGGTACATTTTAAAAATATTTGTTATTTTTACATTTATCAATAATTTTTATAGTTTAATGATATTAAAAGTCAAAAATATGGGAAGCAACTTTTATTAAATCTGTCTGGAAGAGTTTTTAGATTTTGTCTCTTTTTTTCTATGTTAGGAAGGTCTATTCTTGCATAAAATTTGTGCCAAGGCGCTTTTTGTATTTTCTTTTTCTGTTTTTTTTTAAAGAGCTTTAAGAACTATAAGTTTTATTTTAAGATTATGGATACTTTTTGCTTTTGTGTTGTTTGGGTCAATAACTTAGAAAATGCACATTGATAAATATAAATTTCAAAATGTTCCTAGAATTCCAAATATTTTTGTGATAAAAGCGGCGAGCTTAAAGAAATATAAGGTACATTTTAAAAATATTTGTTATTTTTACATTTATTAATAATTTTTATAGTTTTATGATATTAAAAGTCAAAAATATGGGAAGCAACTTTTATTACATCTGTCTGGAAGAGTTTTTAGATTTTGTCTCTTTTTTCTATGTTAGGAAGGTCTATTCTTGCATAAAATTTGTGCCAAGGCGCTTTTTGGATTTTCTTTTTCTGTTTTTTTTAAGAGCTCTAAGAACTATAAATTTTATTTTAAGATTATTGATACTTTTTGCTTTTGTGTTGTTTGGGTCAATAACTTAGAAAATGCACATTGATAAATATAAATTTCAAAATGTTCCTAGAATTCCAAATATTTTTGTGATAAAAGCGGCGGGCTTAAAGAAATATAAGGTACATTTTAAAAATATTTGTTATTTTTACATTTATCAATAATTTTTATAGTTTAATGATATTAAAAGTCAAAAATATGGGAAGCAACTTTTATTACATCTGTCTGGAAGAGTTTTAGATTTTGTCTCTTCTTTTTCTATGTTAGGAAGGTCTATTCTGGCATAAAATTTGTGCCAAGGCGCTTTTTGGATTTTCTTTTTCTGTTTTTTTTTTTTTTTAAAGAGCTTTAAGAACTATAAGTTTTATTTTAAGATTATTGATACTTTTTGCTTTTGTGTTGTTGGGTCAATAACTTAGAAAATGCACATTGATAAATATAAATTTCAAAATGTTCCTAGAATTCCAAATATTTTTGTGATAAAAGCGGCGAGCTTAAAGAAATATAAGGTACATTTTAAAAATATTTGTTATTTTTACATTTATCAATAATTTTTATAGTTTAATGATGTTAAAAGTCAAAAATATGGGAAGCAACTTTTATTACATCTGTCTGGAGGAGTTTTTAGATTTTGTCTCTTCTTTTTCTATGTTAGGAAGGTCTATTCTTGCATACAATTTGTGCCAAGGCGCTTTTTGGATTTTCTTTTTCTGTTTTTTTTTTAAAGAGCTTTAAGAACTATAAGTTTTATTTTAAGATTATTGATACTTTTTGCTTTTGTGTTGTGTGGGTCAATAACTTAGAAAATGCACATTGATAAATATAAATTTCAAAATGTTCCTAGAATTCCAAATATTTTTGTGATAAATGCGGCGAGCTTAAAGAAATATAAGGTGGATTTTAAAAATATTTGCTGTTTTTACATTTATCAATAATTTTTATAGTTTAATGATATTAAAAGTCAAAAATATGGGAAGCAACTTTTATTACATCTGTCTGGAAGAGTTTTTAGATTTTGTCTCTTCTTTTTCTATGTTAGGAAGGTCTATTCTTGCATAAAATTTGTGCCAAGGCGCTTTTTGGATTTTCTTTTTCTGTTTTTTTTTAAAGAGCTCTACGAACTATAAATTTTATTTTAAGATTATTGATACTTTTTGCTTTTGTGTTGTGTGGGTCAATAACTTAGAAAATGCACATTGATAAATATAAATTTCAAAATGTTCCTAGAAGTCCAAATATTTTTGTGATAAAAGCGGCGAGCTTAAAGAAATATAAGGTACATTTTAAAAATATTTGTTGTTTTTACATTTATCAATAATTTTTATAGTTTAATGATATTAAAAGTCAAAAATATGGAAAGCAACTTTTATTACATCTGTCTGGAAGAGTTTTTAGATTTTGTCTCTTCTTTTTCTATGTTAGGAAGATCTATTCTTGCATAAAATTTGTGCCAAGGCGCTTTTTGGATTTTCTTTTTCTGTTTTTTTTTAAGAGCTCTAAGGACTATAAATTTTATTTTAAGATTATTGATACTTTTTGCTTTTGTGTTGTTTGGGTCAATAACTTAGAAAATGCACATTGATAAATATAAATTTCAAAATGTTCCCAGAATTCCAAATATTTTTGTGATAAAAGCGGCGAGCTTAAAGAAATATAAGGTACATTTTAAAAATATTTGTTATTTTTATATTTATCAATAATTTTTATAGTTTTATGATATTAAAAGTCAAAAATATGGGAAGCAACTTTTATTAAATCTGTCTGGAAGAGTTTTTAGATTTTGTCTCTTCTTTTTCTATGTTAGGAAGGTCTATTCTTGCATAAAATTTGTGCCAAGGCGCTTTTTGGATTTTCTTTTTCTGTTTTTTTTTAAAGAGCTTTAAGAACTAAAAGTTTTATTTTAAGATTATTGATACTTTTTGCTTTTGTGTTGTTTGGGTCAATAACTTAGAAAATGCACATTGATAAATATAAATTTCAAAATGTTCCTAGAATTCCAAATATTTTTGTGATAAAAGCGGCGAGCTTAAAGAAATATAAGGTACATTTTAAAAATATTTGTTATTTTTACATTTATCAATAATTTTTATAGTTTTATGATATTAAAAGTCAAAAATATGGGAAGCAACTTTTATTACATCTGTCTGGAAGAGTTTTTAGATTTTGTCTCTTTTTTCTATGTTAGGAAGGTCTATTCTTGCATAAAATTTGTGCCAAGGCGCTTTTTGGATTTTCTTTTTCTGTTTTTTTTAAGAGCTCTAAGAACTATAAATTTTATTTTAAGATTATTGATACTTTTTGCTTTTGTGTTGTTTGGGTCAATAACTTAGAAAATGCACATTGATAAATATAAATTTCAAAATGTTCCTAGAATTCCAAATATTTTTGTGATAAAAGCGGCGAGCTTAAAGAAATATAAGGTACATTTTAAAAATATTTGTTATTTTTACATTTATCAATAATTTTTATAGTTTAATGATATTAAAAGTCAAAAATATGGGAAGCAACTTTTATTAAATCTGTCTGGAAGAGTTTTTAGATTTTGTCTCTTCTTTTTCTATGTTAGGAAGGTCTATTCTTGCATAAAATTTGTGCCAAGGCGCTTTTTGGATTTTCTTTTTCTGTTTTTTTTTTAAAGAGCTTTAAGAACTAAAAGTTTTATTTTAAGATTATTGATACTTTTTGCTTTTGTGTTGTTTGGGTCAATAACTTAGAAAATGCACATTGATAAATATAAATTTCAAAATGTTCCTAGAATTCCAAATATTTTTGTGATAAAAGCGGCGAGCTTAAAGAAATATAAGGTACATTTTAAAAATATTTGTTATTTTTACATTTATCAAAAATTTTTATAGTTTAATGATATTAAAAGTCAAAAATATGGGAAGCAACTTTTATTACATCTGTCTGGAGGAGTTTTTAGACTTTGTCTCTTCTTTTTCTATGTTAGGAAGGTCTATTCTTGCATAAAATTTGTGCCAAGGCGCTTTTTGGATTTTCTTTTTCTGTTTTTTTTTTTAAAGAGCTTTAAGAACTATAAGTTTTATTTTAAGATTATTGATACTTTTTGCTTTTGTGTTGTTTGGGTCAATAACTTAGAAAATGCACATTGATAAATATAAATTTCAAAATGTTCCTAGAATTCCAAATATTTTTGTGATAAAAGCGGCGAGCTTAAAGAAATATAAGGTACATTTTAAAAATATTTGTTATTTTTACATTTATCAATAATTTTTATAGTTTAATGATATTAAAAGTCAAAAATATGGGAAGCAACTTTTATTACATCTGTCTGGAAGAGTTTTAGATTTTGTCTCTTCTTTTTCCATGTTAGGAAGGTCTATTCTTGCATAAAATTTGTGCCAAGGCGCTTTTTGGATTTTCTTTTTCTGTTTTTTTTTTTTTTTAAAGAGCTTTAAGAACTATAAGTTTTATTTTAAGATTATTGATACTTTTTGCTTTTGTGTTGTTTGGGTCAATAACTTAGAAAATGCACATTGATAAATATAAATTTCAAAATGTTCCTAGAATTCCAAATATTTTTGTGATAAAAGCGGCGGGCTTAAAGAAATATAAGGTACATTTTAAAAATATTTGTTATTTTTACATTTATCAATAATTTTTATAGTTTAATGATATTAAAAGTCAAAAATATGGGAAGCAACTTTTATTACATCTGTCTGGAAGAGTTTTAGATTTTGTCTCTTCTTTTTCTATGTTAGGAAGGTCTATTCTTGCATAAAATTTGTGCCAAGGCGCTTTTTGGATTTTCTTTTTCTGTTTTTTTTTTTTTTTTAAAGAGCTTTAAGAACTATAAGTTTTATTTTAAGATTATTGATACTTTTTGCTTTTGTGTTGTTGGGTCAATAACTTAGAAAATGCACATTGATAAATATAAATTTCAAAATGTTCCTAGAATTCCAAATATTTTTGTGATAAAAGCGGCGAGCTTAAAGAAATATAAGGTACATTTTAAAAATATTTGTTATTTTTACATTTATCAATAATTTTTATAGTTTAATGATGTTAAAAGTCAAAAATATGGGAAGCAACTTTTATTACATCTGTCTGGAGGAGTTTTTAGATTTTGTCTCTTCTTTTTCTATGTTAGGAAGGTCTATTCTTGCATAAAATTTGTGCCAAGGCGCTTTTTGGATTTTCTTTTTCTGTTTTTTTTTTAAAGAGCTTTAAGAACTATAAGTTTTATTTTAAGATTATTGATACTTTTTGCTTTTGTGTTGTGTGGGTCAATAACTTAGAAAATGCACATTGATAAATATAAATTTCAAAATGTTCCTAGAATTCCAAATATTTTTGTGATAAATGCGGCGAGCTTAAAGAAATATAAGGTGGATTTTAAAAATATTTGCTGTTTTTACATTTATCAATAATTTTTATAGTTTAATGATATTAAAAGTCAAAAATATGGGAAGCAACTTTTATTACATCTGTCTGGAAGAGTTTTAGATTTTGTCTCTTCTTTTTCTATGTTAGGAAGGTCTATTCTTGCATAAAATTTGTGCCAAGGCGGTTTTTGGATTTTCTTTTTCTGTTTTTTATTTAAGAGCTCTAAGAACTATAAATTTTATTCTAAGATTATTGATACTTTTTACTTTTGTGTAGATTTTGTCTCTTCTTTTTTTCGAAAAAAATTATCAACAAGAAAAAATTGGAAGCTCGAAAGACAAAAAATTATTTTTAGGGATAACTCCTTTTCCGAACCTTTAAAAGTAATAAATATTTCTTAACTATATTTAACGTAAAATTTGAAGTGATCTATGTTAGGAATTCTTGTATAAATTTTATTTTCAAAGAGTATTCTTCTATAGAATTTGTTTCAAAGCGCTTTTTGGATTTTTTTCTGTTTTTGTAAGAGCTCTATGGACTAAAAATAGATTTTAAAAATATTTGTTTTTCTTTACTTTTATCGGTAATTTTTATAGTTTAATGATATTTAAAGCCAAAAATATGGGAAACAACTTTCATCATATCTGTTTCGAACATTTTCTAAATTTGGTCTGTTCTTTTTTTCAAAAAAAATTATCAACACAAAAAAATTGCAAGCTCGAAGGACCAAAAACATTTTTTAGGAATGACCCCTTTTCTGCACTTTTCATGGTAATACATATTTCTTAACCATAATTTAACGTAAAAATTTGAATAGATCCATGTTCTTGTATAAAATTGGTTTCCAGGCGCTATTTTGATTTTTTTTCTGTTTCTTAAGGGCCCTAAGGACTAACAATTTAATTTTTAAGATTAGTCTTGATACTTTTTACGTTTCTGTTGTGTGGGTCAATAACTAAGAAAATGCAAATTGACGAATATAAATTTCAGAATGTTCCTAGAATTCCAAAGATTTCTGTGGAAAAAGCGGCGATCTTAAAGAAATAAAAAGTACATTTTAAAAATATGTGTTTTTCTTTACTTTTGTTAGTAATTTATACGGTTTAATGATATTTAAAGCCAAAAGTTTGGGAAGCAACTCCTATCATATCTGTTTCGAACAGTTTTTTGATTTTGTTCGTTCTTTTTTTCGAAAAGTACACGAAAAAGTGCAAGCTCGAAGGACCAAAAATGATTTTAATCAAAGAATGACTCATTTTAGAAAAATATCTTAGAAAACTATTTTCTGCACTTTTAAGAGTAAAATATATTTCTCAACTACATATAACGTAAAAAATTGAAGAATTCTATATAATGAACGGTTATTCGTTTGTTATATTTGTCTCAAGACATTCTTTGGGTTTTCATGTTTTTTTTTTAAATTAAAATTCAAATTACATTTTTAAACTAATTATTTTTCTTTACTTTTATCAGTAATTTTTATAGTTGATTGATATTTGTAGCCAAAAATATGGAAAGCAACTCTTATTGCATCTGTTTCGAGGTGGTTTTAGAATTTGTCTGTTCTTTATTTGACAAAAATTGTCAGCAAGAAAAAATTGCAAGCTCGATGGACCAAAAATGATTTTTAGGAATGACTCTTTTCTGCACTTAATAGTTTTAGAATATATTTCTTAACTATCTATATTTAACCTAAAAGTTTGAGAAATTCTATGTTAGGAAATTCTATTCTTGTATAAAATTTGTTTCAAGACGCTTTTTGGATTTTTTTCTTTTTAAGGGCCCTAAGGAATAAAAATTTTATTTTTAAGATTCGTTGATTCTTTTTACTTTTGTGTTGTGTGGGTCCATAACTAAGAAAATGCAAATCGATGAATATAAATTTGAGATAAATTTTCAGAAAAGCGGTGAGCTTAAAGAAATAAAAAGTACATTTTAAAATCATTTGTTTTTCTTTACTTTTTTCAGTAATTTTTATAGTTTAATTATATTTATTAAAGCCAAAAATATGGAAAGTAACTCTTATTACATCTGTTTCGAAGAGCTTTTAGATTTTGTCTGTTCTGTTTTTCGAAAAAAAATTGTCATTACGAAAAAATTGCAAGCTCGAAGGACCAAAAATGATTTTTAGGAATGTCTCCTCTTCTGCACTCATATATATTAATATTAATACATATTTCTTATCTATATTTAACGTAAAAATTTGAATAGTTCCATGCTAGGAGTTCTTGTATAAAATTTGTTTTAAGACGCTTTATAGATTTTTTTCTGTTTTTTTTGTTTATAGTTCTAAGGACTAAAAATGTAATTTTTAAGAATAGTTAATACTCTTTATTTTTGTGTTGTGTGGATCAATTGCTAAGGAAAAGCCAATTTATGAATATAAATTTACGAATGTTTCCAAAACTCCAAAGATTTTTGTGGAAAATGCGGCGAGCTCAAAGAACTAAAAATTATATTTTAAACATAATTATTTTTCCTTACTTTTATCACTAATTTTTATAGTTAAGTGATATTTAAAGTCAAAAATATGTAAAGCAACTTTCATTACATCTGTTTCGAGGAGCTTTTAGAATTCTTCTGTTTTCTTCTTGACAAAAATTGTCAGCGTGAAAAAAATGCAAGTTCGATGGACCAAAAATGGTTTTTAGGAACGTCTCCTTTTCTGTACTTTTAATCGTAATACATATTTGTTAACTATATTTAACGTTGAGAAGCAAATTGAGAAGAGTTTCATGTTAGGAATGATTATTTTTGTATAAAATTTGTTTCAAGATGCTTTTTGATTTTTTTTCTGTATTCATTTTTTTAAGAGCTCTAAGGACTAAAAATTAAATTTCTGATTAGTTGATACTCTTTACATTCGTGTTGTGTGAATCAATTGCTAAGGAAAAGCAAATTATTGAATCTAAATATCGGATGTTACGAGAATGTCATGGAGATTTTTATGGAAAAATTGGCAAGCTCAAAGAACTAAAAATTATATTTTAAAAATAATTATTCTGTACTTTTATCAGTAGTTTTGTGGTTCAACGATATTTAAGAAATTTAGCAAAACATATTAGGAATCGAGTTTTATTACATCGGATTCAAGAAGCGTTTTGGTAATTCCTTTCTTCTGTTCTTTTTTTTTTCAACAAAAAACACTTTTGATATTTTTTACTTTTGTCTTGCGGGTATCAAATTCGTTGTCGTTGTCGTTGAATTTTAGTAAATTTTGTGAAAAATGGCAAGCTTGAAGGACCAAAAATTATATTTAGGTATGACAGATGATGAGTCGCCATGTTTTTTTTTATATTAGAAGTGAATAAAGAATTTTCGCTAATGAAAATGAACGTATTTAATTATAATTATATCTTCTTTATTTATCAAATGTATTGAAAAAAAAAATCAAAAAGCACGCAAATTTTCCCCTAATGCTTTATTTATGTTTAAATAAATGTAACAATTTGTAGATACATGTATAACTCAATTTTTTTTTGCCGGTGTACCCAACGAGCTAAAAGTCTATTTTTATTAAGAAAAGTTTAGTTCGAAAACCTTCGCAAAAAGTTTTCTTTAGCAAAGTTTGAAAATTTTGTAGCAGACTTTAGCCCAAAATTAGAAACATTTTAAATTTGTGCCCGTACACTCTTTGGACTTATTTTGTGTATAGTTTCCTGATTATTCCTAGTTTCTTTTAACTCGGTTATTTTGTATTCGCTGTTTTTCGTTTTTCAAGTTGGTCAGGCCAAGTGCCCCTTGATTTCAGATGCTTTAAATTCATGTATTCAATGGTGAGATACTTTCTGTAACTACATCGCTAACCAATTAATTTACAAAGATATGATAAAAAATAATAAAAATTGGAGATAAATCAAATATAAACTTTTTTTTATATAAACTTACGGTTTTTTCCGCATATCTTGGAAAATCTTTCAAGGAAATGCAACTAAAAAACAACAGGTTCTTGCATTTTACACCTAAAATTAACTAAAGCTACTTTTTTAGTTTTTTCTGAGTTGGAGAACCTAAGTGACACATCATTTACAGTCGCTTTTTACTCAGAAAGTCATTGGTCAAGTTATAATTATGATATATGTACTTATTATAGGTAAATATTAAACGTACTTATTAAAGTAAAAATCACTTAGAAACCAACTTCCATTTTGCTATTAAAACTGGTCAAAAACTGTTTTTGCTTTTGAGTTTAACAATATATAAAGAATTTGCAATTATTAAAAAAAAATAACCAAAAATGAGATTTTGATTTTGTCAACCTCAATAAATCTCAATAACAGAAAAATAAAACTAAAAACTCAAACTACTCTTTCGATAATGATGGTCTGCATTTTATACTTGTTGGATAATATTCTATAATGCGCTGGCAACACTGCGTCAGAATACATTTTGTCGACAGCTGTACAATAATATGGTCATCATAAGACTGTGAAGGTTTTCACGACCGGTCAAAATACAATCTAAAGTGTTTTCCCGGCTTTGAAGCCGTGGTCCAATGGAATTTATTCTTGACGTTTCGTCTACAGCTGCGGCAGACATTATCAAAGGCGATGAGGCAATGGGCGAAGTGTTCTCCCGTGCTTTCCGACGTTAACTGATTCGACTGTATGCATAATATGGTAATCATAAGACTGTGAAGGCTTTCACGACCGGTCAAAATACAATCTAAAGTGTTTTCCCGGCTTTGAAGCCGTGGTCCAATGGAATTTATTTTTGACGTTTCGTCTACAGCTGCGGCAGACATTATCAAAGGCGATGAGGCAATGGGCAAAGTGTTCTCCCGTGCTTTCCGACGTTAACTGATTCGACTGTGGTGAGCTCCGTGGTATTTATTGCCCCGCCTGCGCCATCACGCTGTAGTGAAGGGACTGGGTTTGCATTTAAAAACGTAATGTCCTTCTTTCTGTCAAATTGTTGTCGTGTTTAATTTCTGCCCCCCCCCCCCTTTATAACGCTTGGCAAGTCAAGGATTTATTTTTTTTTAAATTTTAATCTTGTGCCCGTTTAGGTTTACTTTGTTTACATTTCACTCTGTGTATATAGCTATATTTTTGCTATAAAAACTGTAAATTAATTGATACTGAGGCCTCAGAATCAAGACCTCAGTTTTAAAAATAATAAACGACAAACATTGCATATAGCAGAGCCACCAAGTGAGGTTACCGCTTGAATAGACGGCAATTTATCAAATACTTAGAGTCGACTAAAAATTACCGTCAAGCTTGCCGACGCAGACATTCATCCTTCTTTTATTCCATTATCTAATAAAGTAGTGTTTTTGCCCCTAATGAATTCTATTCAGGGAAAGAGCGACAGCTTTTTTCGCGAAATCCATGCGGATAAGATTACGTAAACACACTTGGTCCGCATTGACAATAGCAAAATCGAATGGCGTAGTAAAATAAAATATTAAAGCCAATAAGGTTTTACGAGATTACGTATGAAAGCGGTGAAAGGCAATATATCGATGGAAAAGCATCTTACCAACCAATATGGGAAAACATTATTTGAGTTGGATCCACTTAAGACGCAAACATCAACTAAGCCAATTTTGACTTACTGTTGGAATTTTTGCACAAACAAAGACGATAAATTCTAATAACGCACCCATTAAACTCTATCTCGATAGCAAATCTCATATTGTCGATTACGGTAGTTATGCAAATTAGAATCGCATTCATTGCCCATTGCAACCGACATTAGCCATATCGACATTGTAATTTAAAATGGACAGGCGTTATTTATGTGAAAGGTGTGAGGCTTGAATGGATGATGATATAGTGCCGGTTTAGTACACCTATCACACTGTTGCTGCATATAGAATGGTAATTTTGTAATTTTACCGGATATCGGTAAATAAATCATTTCTGTAGGTATCTTGCATAGTTCAAAAGTTTCAATAATGAACGTTCAGTTTGTTTATGTTGAAAAATGACATGACATATTGCTTTTAGTTCCTTCAGTCTAAGAAAAATTATTGTTAAGGAGTAGGTCTACAGCTTTATTGTAAATACTACCAAGCTGTTTTTTTTTTTAATTACACTGCAACGCAAAATTAAAGAATATTAATATTTCCACTTCGAATTCAAATTCAGGTTATTCCCAAACTATAAAGCCGATTTTGAAAAACTTTTTTTCGCTTTGTGTCTACATTCACAGTCTTGAGTCTAATACACGGAAAAACGTTTTGTTGCACGGCGACTCTATTATACAGGGTGAAGCATGCAAGTATGTTTCGTGTAGGAATTTCTTTCAACCCGCACTAATTTAGTGACATTTTTCAATGGACTATTTTATGCCTAGTCCTCAACCCATCTTTGCTTTACAAGCACCGGTTTGTTTTTTTGCATTGGTATCTTTTCATTCAAAACTTAAACTAATCATGTTTTGGGACGTAGTCATGGCGGTAGGCCATGCTTGTGAGAGTTGCCATGGATACTTTTATGAAACTGGTTTGACATTTACTGTCATTCAGGTATAATTTCATTTGAAATTAAACAACACGTCCATAGTGTAAGTTTTGAGGGAAGAGGTAGTACCGTAGATATGCTGGAAGCCTGCACGCGTCAAGCTGATATTCCTGTCCATTTCGGCGTTTCGCAGAGTGTGGTAAGTCGCTTAAAAACAAGTTTTTTCGAGATCACAAGCCTACGAGGCCAAAATCAAAAAAGAAAAACGTCGGTGCAGCAGGACCGTTTTATTAACTTAATCGCTATAAGAGAACCGAAAGCGAACGCCACTTCACCTCTAATTGGACAAAGATTCACTGCTATATCTGGAATCGTGGTGTCAAAAGATAGTGGTAGAAGAACGCTTGGAGAGGCGAATTTGGTTCAGGGTGACAACATAAAGAGCCAGGGTGACATGGGCATAGGAACATGAACACTGGCAAATTGAATTCTATTCAGCGATGAATCCCGCTTCGACCTGCACAACGATTCAAGAAGAATTCGAGAATGGCGGCAAAAGAGAACCTGTCGAGATATGGGTAGTGTGCAAGAAGTGCATCCATTTCGTGGCGGAACACTAATGATTTGGGCAGGTATAGTTGTAGGGCGACGTACACCATTGTATATTTCTGACACAACAAGGAATGGTGCAATTTACGAAACCGATATTACTCGAGGTATTATAGTTCCTATTTCCCGACAAATAGAAGAAAACTTTTTTTTTTTGACGATAATGTCACTCACATCCCAAAATGTGATTCGAGTGGTTGAGGACGAATTATTTCAGGTTGCCTGCTTTGTCGCCAGATTTGAACCCCATAGAGCATACGTGGGATATTCTCCAAGGTGCATTAAACCATCATCCGCTGCCCGATGAGAATAGCCAACAGCTTAGGCAAATGCTACCCGTTTTATGGCAGAACATTCCTCAACATGACTTAGACAATTTAATAACTATCATGCCAAGAAGAGTTCAAGCCACACTTGAACTTCGTGGTCCTCATACGCGTTACTAAGTATATTCATTTGTTAATTTTGTTAGATTAATTGTTGTAATTAATGACATTTGTATACAATTTTAATAAAAAATAATAAAAGTTTTTAATAGAACGATGCTAATGCAGAAAACATATTGTATCTCCAAAACTAGTGGAAAAAAAGTCAAACTCCAAACCAGTGCTTGTAACGCAATGACTGGTTGATGTCTAAGCAGAAAATAGTCCACTGACAGCTGTCACTAAATTAGTGCGGATTAAAGGAAATACGAAACACGAAAACGTACTAACCTGCTTCACCCTGTATAATAGAGTTTGCTTATATTTTAAGCAAACTCCATATATTGAGCTTGAGACTGGGAGCGTACCTATAAGGTGAATAAAAGTTTTTCAATATCGGCTTTACAGTTTGGGAATAATCTCAATTTGAAATCTAAGTAAAAATGTTAATATTCTTTAATTTTGCGTTGCAGTGTATTAGGCTGAAATTGTCTGATTACAAATAATTATAAAGGGTGTGAAGGCTTTCACGGCCGGCCAGAATATAATATCAAATATTTTCAAGACCCTGGTCGAATGGAATTTCTTCCTGACGCTTTGCCTACAGCTGCGGTAGACATTATCAAAAGCGACGAGACAGAAAGGGCGAAGTGACCTCCCGTGCTTCTCGACGGTAACTGATTCCACTGTCGTGAGCTCCGTGGTATTTATTCCCCCGCCGTCGCGCTGCAGTGGAGGGACTGGGGTGGGGGTAGTGGTGGCGCGAGGTTTCGGCGCACTTGAAATATGTCGCAGACCTCGCTTCCAGTCTGCATTTAGAAAGGTTTCCTCCTTCCCGTTAAAATTGTTGTCGTGTTTAAAGATCTCAATGGCCTCTCTCGTTAGTCTCGGATAGAAACGCTGCGATTGATATAAGATGACCTCGTTGAAAAGGGTGTCGAAACTTTCGGAGTTAGCGTGCTCTGCTACTGCTGACTTTTGTGTTTGTCCCAGCCTGCACCTCCTTTTGTGTTGCGTAATCCTCGTGTTGAACTTACGTTTTGTAACGAGTATACCGAGCCACAGCTGCATGGAGCTCGGTAAACTCCGGGTGCCGAAAAGGAATCTCTGCGTTCTATGGCCGATCTCAAGATTTGTTGTATTGTACAAGTGGATTTGAAGATAGTTTCAACATGGTCCTTTTCCAGTAGTTTTCCAATCATTTCCGTTTCTTTGTGGATGTATGGTAGACTAGTCCATCAGAGCTGTTCTTTTTCTTCTCCCGTTGTAGTCTACATTCCTTAGTCGCACAGCCCTAGGAAACTCGTTCTTGTTGTATCCATTCGAAGAAAAGGCTGTTCCCAGATGCTTCATTTCCCGTTTCAATTTAGCCAAAACGGTAGCCGTCGTTTTTTCCTATCTCCATAGTAAATTGATTTTTCGGTATGATAGAATTGTGGTTTAAGAGGAAGTTTTGAAGTTCGTCCTCGCCACGGCTCCAAATAATAAAAGTGTCGCCTACGTATCGGGACCAGCACTTTGGCCATTGCCGTTGCCAAAGCCTTGGCCTTGAAAATTTCCATAACATAGTTAGCTGTTACTGGACTAAGGGGGCTGCCCATAGCTACACCATCAGTTTGTTCGTAGAAATCTTCCTTCTATAGAAAATATGTAGAGGGTATGCAGTATTGGAACAACTTGTCAATATCTTGAGCTTGATATATCGGAGAGCGAAATAACATCTGAAGGCTAACGAGAATTTCTCCTGTAGAGAGAGTTTTTATAAAGCCGTCAATATTTCCTTATTTTAGGCTGCAATTCTTTTGTGAGGTGTTTCGCGATTTTGTAGGTCGGGCTTCCTATGATGCTCACGATGGGTCTCAGTGGCACATCCGGTTTGTGAAACTTTGGCAAACCGTACAGCCTTGGTGGCAAGGCTTTTGATTTTTTAATCTCAGTCTTTTCATCCGATGCCACGTCCTTGATGTTAGCAGTAGCAGAGCACGCTTCTCCAAATAATTCTCCAAAGGTCACGAGATCTTTTTCAACGAGGTGGATATCTTATATCAATCGCACCGTTTCTGTCGGAGACTAATGAGAGAGGCCAATGAAGATTTCAAACACCACAACATTTTCAACAGGAAGGACGTACGTTTCTAAATTTACACTAAATACACTTAGGCGAAGCGTCGCGTACAGAATCGTTTCGATGCGAAGAGTCATTTAGCCGATATCCGCACATTCTGGCGAATATTCGCGTGATGAAGTGAACCCAATAAGCGCATTTGTACTCAGTACATTGTTCAGTAAAGATGAGCAGTTCTTCAGGAAAATCTTTTTGTAATAAGTTTGATTGCCAGTACGGGAAGACGAAAAACTGACCAAGAAAAAACGCTAGGTTTTTAATATTACTCAAAAGAGACAAACATAGGGTTAATTTCATCTCTTGGTCATTTGCTCTTTGTCTAAAGTTATGTGATATTTGACCACTAAAAATTCACCTTCAGACAAGGAGCAATACATTTTTTGAGTCTTTTCTTCGCCAGTACCCCTCCCATCTACGCGAAGTGTGGAATAAAACGTCTCCTACTTGCACGACGAGCCTCTTCCCTTCTCGAACCCTCAGTGAGTTGATCCTCACTGAATTAAACATAAATTTCTGCGGCGAAAGAAATTACAATTCTCTTCGCAACGCTTCCGTTCGCGACACTTCGGCTAAGCGAGCGAGTACCTTAAAAGTGCGTCGAAACCCCGCGTCACAACTACCTTCACTCCAGTCACTACCACCTAGACTATAAGGCCGTGAAGCAGAGTCTGTGACGTCACAGTCGTGGTCCAAGGTCACCATTTGAAATGAATGGATTTCAAATGATTTCGTGTATATTTTCCGTCATTTTACTGTGATTATTCGGTTTTTTAATGTGAATTTTGTTTTTATGAACATAAGTGGACTTTAGGAAACGCATTAAAGTTTGTGCTAAATTCGGAACCATGCAATTTAGTGTTTAAAAACTGTGAAAATGCCTTACCGGTTCTATGTCGGGGTGCAACACAAACTTAAAGAATGGACCTAAAAAATCGGTTTTTTGGTTTCCCAGTGATGAAGATTTAAGAGAAAATGGATTAGAGCCATTAAAAGAGAAGATTTCGTGCCTGGAGAACATAGTCGGGTACATTTATAAATAAATAAGAGACAAGAATTTTAGAGAAAGTTAGGTTATCATCCCTCAGATTTCATTTATAAACAATGCATGAATTCCATGAACTTTGTAGAAAACTGGTGTTTTAGGTATGTGAGGTGCATTTTCGCAAGGATGAAGTACAGAAAAAGTTCATTTTTTATAATGCATTTTTGTAACAGTTCATTCTTCATAGTTTTGTTAAGTCTTTTTTACACTCTTTTACAGTATCAAGCTGCAGTTGCCTAGGCTGTGGCTATGCAGCTATCACTTAATATCGTATACTTAAAATATACTCAGCATTATTGAGTGACTAATGTTGCCTTGGATACATTGTTGTATAAACTATACATTCTAAATAAAAAAAGTATGTTTCTTGAATTAACTGTTTTACTTTTGATTGCTAAGGGCCAAATGTTGTAATAATCAAAACATGTTTTATTTGTGTGGGTTTATCCAACTTCTTAGTTGTAGTCATAATAATTGTATTCTCAATTTTCACCCATTACAACCCATTAAACAAAATAGCCATGGCAAGGCTTGTTATATGGGTTGTAATGGATGAAAATTAGGAATATGATTACAACTATGACTAATAATGAGTTGAATAATCCTGGATTTACTACAATGAAAAGTTGTTGGCAATTTAATCTTACACAATTACCTATAAATAGAAAAAAAAACAACTTCCTGCCGATTACAACATTTTGCACTTCCAACACAACACTGCATACAGTTTCTATTACTTTGAGTCCTTGCTGTTACTACACACTCGAGAACTCAAATCCTCTTGGAAATAGGCTCGATACATCTCTGTTTCTGGAAGTAAGTAGGTACTTTCTGGACACTGGCACTTTCCAACTACTATTGTGTTCTACCATTTTGACTGTGAAGACCTCACTAAAGAACTTGCAGGACATCAAGTTTTTGGTATAAATGGTAGGTAGGTATATGATGATCTCTTGCTGATTCCTTTAAGAAAAGTAAAAGTTAAAAGATAATGTAATTCCTAAAGATAATTCCTAAATTTTTAACAGAAATATGAAGTTTACTGAGTTTGATCTTAGGGTGACTTTTACAAGTTCAAGTAAAACTTCAGATCGAAGATAAAACTCCAGATATAACCTACATTGCATTGTTTATCTGTCAGGTAAACAATGCAATGTACATCAAGTTGGTGTTTTATCTTCCATCTGAAGTTTTACTGGAACTTCGTAAAAGTCGCCCTTAGTCATGTAGTACATTTACACCACGTGGACCAAATTAGACCAAGAAACAAATTGAGTAGGTACCTAATCAACTTGAATCAAAGTTTGTCAAAGAACAGCTGTTTTAGTTATAAATGGAAGCTTTTATAACCTTTTTCGGAAACTGCAATCCAATTCCAGAGTCCGATTTGGGACTAAAGTGTTTACACCATAAAAAAGACCTGTTTGATCTACCTCCTTTACTCTGGACCAAATATTTGATCCCCAGTGTTTACACCATTAAGAAAGTACTAGTGACATCATTTGATACTTGGACCAAATGTTTGGTTCATGCAGTGTACCTAAATGAGTAAGTGTAATTCATGGTCTATATAGGAATATGTTGAAAGCAAATAAATCTGTTTATGTAACAAATTTTGAAATTTGTAACAGGGTGTTACATAAAGGAGTTAGAGTTTTGTATAAAAGAATATAAATGATTAGAAACTCTTTTTGCATCTTTGCTCTGGGTGAAAAACTCTTGGGAAAAAAAGCTACATTCTTAATAGGTATATATTAAAAAGTTAAATGGAACCCTCTATTGGCAAGTTTACTGTACTAGTTCATAGACTTCAGTCTGGCCTTTTTCAAATTCAGGAATCAGGATTAGTCACTGAGGGTTAACCTAACTTTTTTTATGAATTTATGTAGGTACTCTATTTTAACTTACCTTACTATTTTCTTCAGATATAGATTACCTTACATCAATTTTTTCTTCACACCCTTATTCCTTTGAAACCAAAAAACGGATTTGCTAAACCTGTTTACATTGATTTCGCACCGCGACACCCAACCACGTTTGAGAAATTTTCAACACTTTTAAAGCACTTGTTAGTCTAAGTGCAGCACTAGCTGCAAGAAATGTCCTAAAATCCGGCGCAATTTATAAAAACAAAATTATGAGTACAAAATGAACAATATTAGTCGCAAAGTCGGAAAAAATTATTGAAGTCCATACAATTCAAATGATCTCACACTAATGACCTTGGACCACGACTGTGACGTCACAGCTTCTGCTTCACGGCCTTATGGTCTAGGTGGCAGTGCTCCAGTCCCTCCACTGCAGCGCGACGGCGTGGGAATAAATACCACGGAGCTCACCACAATCGAATCAGTTAACGTCGGGCAGCACGGCAGATCACATCTGCCACTGCCTCGTCGTCTTTGATAATGTTTGCGGCAGCTGTAGACGAAACATCAGGAAGAAATTCTATTGGACCACGGCTTCAAAGCACGGAAAACACTTTAAATAGCATTATAAAAAGTGTTCATAAAAAAAAACTCATAGCAAGCCATGGAATTGAAAAAGTCCATAAAAAAATGAAAACCCATTTTATAATATTTCCGACTTTCATTTTTTTATGAAGTCATTTCAGACCAACGGTTCTATTTCCGTGACCAACTTGAGGCTTTTTTCAAACGAACGCATGATATTTTAATACGGTGCTGGATTTCTCTTGGTAAGAAATTTGCTTCCAACTAAACTGCTCGTCAAAATAGTCGGAACGGCCAATTTTTTGCTCATTTTTGAAAGGTTGTATCTCAGAGACGCTTCCACCGATCTCAATGAAGTGACATGATTCTAAAAGCCCATTTCTTGTAGAATCACAAAAGACACCTGGTTTGTGATAAACATTTTTGGTGAGAACTATACAGGGTGGATTAAAATGTCGTGTAAAAAGTACTAAACTTTAACCCACTGCATTTGGTTGCTAGAGTTATTACAAAACTTTCCCTACAATGGCATTTAGAGATCCTGACGAATATCTCGGGACATGTTTGGCCGATTTTTGATTTTTGATCTATGAAAGAAGTTACAGGGGTTTGTTAAAAAGTCCGTATTTTGTCCAAAAATCTGCCGAAATCACTAACTTTTATGTCTATAGAACGGATTTTTTATTAACACTCAGGGAAATCTAGCCTAAACTGATATAAAGTTAACCTGCTTTTCAAGAAACAATATGAATTTACAATCATACAGGGTGAAACAAAGGTTAATGCAAAATTCTTAAACTTGGCGGCTTTCTTACTTGCCCCCTGATGTTAAGAGTTACCTTAGAACTTGCATTTTTATAACATTGAGAGGTCCTAGTTCATATCTCGGGACGTGTTTGGCGGATTTTTCATTTCTGTTCTACGAAAAAACTTACCGGGGTTTCTTATAAAGTTCGTATTTTATCCAACAAACTGCCAAAATCACAAATTTTATGTCTACAGAACTGAATTTTATTAAGACTTAGAAAAACATAGCCTAAACTAACATAAAGTTAACCTGTTTTTCAACAATAAATATGAATTTACAATCATACAGGGTGAAACAAAGAGCAATGCAAAATCCTTAAACCTTAGGGACATTCTTACTCACCCCCTAATGTTAAGAGTCACATTAGAACTTGAATTATGATAACATTGGGAGGCACTGATTTATATTTCGGGACACATTTGGCGAGTTTTTAATTTTTGTTCTACGAAAAAAGTTACACAGGATTGTTAATAAGTTCGTATCTTATCCAAAAAACTGCCAAAATCATTAACTTTTACGACTATTGAACTGTCTTTTTATTAACATTTAGGGGAAAATCTAGCCTAAACTAACAGAAAGTTGATCTGTCTTTTAAGAAAAAATATGAATCTACAATCGTACAGGGTGAAACAAAGAGCAATACAAAACTCGTAAACTTTAGCGACATTTTTACTCGCCCCTTGATGTTAAGAGTCACCTTAGAACTTGCATTATGATAACGTCGAAAGGTCCTGAGTCATATCTTGGGACATGTTTGGCGGGTTTGTCATTTTTGTTTTACGAACAATTTTACAGGGGTTTGGTTGGTACAACACGTAGGAAAATCTAGTCTATGCAAACATAAACTTAATCTGTTTTTCAAGAAAAAATTTAAATCTACAATCATACAGGGTGAAACAAAGGAAAATGCTAAATTATTAAACTTGAACGGCTTTCTTACTGACCCCTTGATGTTAAGCGTCACTTTAGAACTTGCATTATGATAACGTCGAGAAATTCTCAGTCATATCTCGGGATATGTTTGGCAGGTTTTTGATTTTTGTTTTACGAAAAAATTTACAGAAGTTTGTTAAAAAGTTCGAATTTTATCCAACAAATTGCCAAAATCACTAACTTTTACGTCTAGATAACAAACTACATTACATCTACAAAATTAAAAAACCCGCCAAAAGTGTCCCGAGATATGAATCAGGACCTCTCAATGTTATCATAATTCATGTTCTAAAGTGACTCTGTTGCGGGTTTAAAATTACAAGATGCCTGTGGGTTTTGCAAGGGAAAGTTATGAGGGCCAAAATGCACTTTATTTTAACCTCAAAGTGAAAATCAACAAACAATAACTTAAAAGTAAACAATGACTTGAAGTTTATTGATTTTTATTGGCATTTGGATTTGACAGAGTGTCAGTTTTACAAGTATTGCTGCAACAAAAAATACACAGAGATGCCATCTGTTGGCAATTGGAGAACTAGATTTTTTATGAGGAGAAAAATTCTTTAATTTGTAAAGGGCTTTTGCCATTTTTGTTTCCTCCTGCCAAGAACAAAGACAACCCGAGGGTACCCGTAGCGAATACGTATTGGCCTTGGTTTACAAATTAAAACAAAGTATAAAAGTAGGAAGGTAGACCACTTTAAAAATGAAGATTCTTATAGAATTTCTCTTCTGCTAGATAAACCTGGTAGTTATATATTAGGAAAACAAGTACTGGGATCCCAAGATATGACTCAGGACCTCTCGACGTTATCATAATGCAAGTTCTAAAGTGACTCTTAACATCAGGCGGCGAGTAAAAATGTCGCTAAAATTTACGAGTTTTGCATTGCTCTTTGTTTCACCCTGTATGATTGTAGATTCATATTTTTTCTTAAAAGACAGATCAACATTCTGTTAGTTTAGGCTAGATTTTCCCCTAAATGTTAATACAAAAGACAGTTCAATAGTCGTAAAAGTTAGTGATTTTGGCAGTTTTTTTTGATAAGATACGAACTTATTAACAATCTCGTGTAACTTTTTTCGTAGAACAAAAAGTAAAAACTCGCCAAACATTTCCCGAAACATAAATCAGTGCCTCCCAATGTTATCATACTTCAAGTTCTAATGTGACTCTTAACATTAGGGGGTGAGTAAGAAGGTCCCTAAGGTTTAAGAATTTTGCATTGGCCTTTGTTTCACCCTGTATGATTGTAAATTCATATTTATGGTTGAAAAACAGGTTAACTTTATGTTAGTTTAGGCTATGTTTTTCTAAGTCTTAATAAAATTCAGTTCTGTAGACATAAAATTTGTGATTTTGGCAGTTTGTTAGATAAAATACGAACTTTATAACAAAACCCGGTAAGTTTTTTCGTAGAACAGAAACGAAAAATCAGCCAAACACGTCCCGAGATATGAACTAGGACCTCTCAATGTTATAAAAATGCAAGTTCTAAGGTAACTCTTAACATCAGGGGGCAAGTAAGAAAGCCGCTAAGTTTAAGAATTTTGCATTGACCTTTGTTGCACCCTGTATGATTGTAAATTCATATTTTTTCTTGAAAAGCAGGTTAACTTTATATCAGTTTAGGCGAGATATCCCTGAGTGTTAATAAAAAATCCGTTCTATAGACATAAAAGTTAGTGATTTCGGCAGATTTTTGGACAAAATACGGACTTTTTAACAAACCCCTGTAACTTCTTTCACAGATCAAAAATCAAAAATCGGCCAAACATGTCCCGAGATATTCATCAGGATCTCTAAATGCCATTGTAGGGAAAGTTTTGTAATAACTCTAGCAACCAAATGCAGTGGGTTAAAGTTTAGTACTTTTTACACGACATTTTAATCCACCCTGTATAGTTCTCACCAAAAATGTTTATCACAAACCAGGTGTCTTTTGTGGTTTTGCAAGACATGGGCTTTTAGAATCATGTCACTTCATTGAGATCGGTGAAAGCGTCTCTGAGATACAACCTTTCAAAAATGAGCAAAAAATTGGCCGTTCCGACTATTTTGACGAGCAGTTTATATTTCTGGTCCATTAGTTTGACATTTTCCATTTTGTCATTACTCTACGTAATGACGTTTTATTTGTATTAGTTTTGGAGTATCTGTTTCTGTATCTAATCGTTTCTCTTTTTTTGATTTCAGGTTAGTACAAACTCATTCAAGATTCAAGATTCATACTTAGAAGAAGAAGAAGTAAGTAAATTATAAAGATACTGTCGCAAAAACGTCACTGGGGTTCGAATGAATAAAATTGTGAGTTAGCAAGAACTTTACAGGCTACTAATTTATAGTTACTGAGTCTCATTAATTGGGTAGTGCAGGTTAGTTTAGATTATTTCAGGTAAATTTATGTTAGATTCTTAAGTGTGATACTAACTAGCGCTTAAAAATTTTGTTTTCATTCCAATAGCTTAACATTGGGAATCTACATGTAAAATAATGTATCTTATAAATAATTTAAGTTTTACAGTCTAAAGTGCTTTCCGGGCTTCGTGGCCGTCGTCCAATGGAATTTCTTCCTAAAGTTTTATCTACAGCTGTGGCAGACATCATAGACAATGAGGCAATAGGTGAAGTGATTTCCCGTGCTTCCTGACGTTGACTGATTCGACTGTGGTGAGCTCCGTGGTATTTAATTCCCCGCCGACGCGCTGCAATGAAGGGACTGAGGTGGTGGTAATGGTGGCGCGGGGTTTCGGCGCACTTGAAGTATGTCGTAGAACCCGCTTCCAGTCTGCAGATAGAAACGTAACTTCCTCCTTCCTGTTGAAATTTTTGTCGTGCTTAAAGATCTGAATAACCTCTCTCTTTAGTCTCGGATAGGAACGCTGCGATTGATATAAGATATCCCCCTCGTTGAAAAGGAGGTCGTGACCTTCGGAGAGAGCTAATGCTGACTTTTGTGTTTATCGCAGACTGCAACTCCTCTTGTGTTCTGGAATCCTCGTGTTGACACTGCGTTTTGTGGTGTCAATGTGTTCGGCCACAGCTGCATGAAACTTGGTAAATTGCGGGTGCCGTAGGGGATCTCTGCGGTCTTTGGCCAATATCAAGGTCTGTTGTATTGTACTAGAGGGTTTAAAGACCGTTCTTACATTGTGCTTTTCCAGTAGCCTGCCGATCCTGTCCGTTACTTTGTGGATGTATTATGTTAGACTAGTCCAACCGCGCTTTTCTTTATTTTCTCCCGTTATTCCTTCGTGGCGCTCTACATTCTTGGACGGATGGCCCCGTCGAACTCGAGCTTGCGGCATCCACTCCAACCAAAGGCTCTTTCCAGATGCTTCATTTTCCGTTCCATTTCAGCCGGCTCACCAATTCTCATGGCTCTCGCAGACAGAATCTTTTTTCTGTCTGGGATGATGATTTGATCTGTTTTTGAGGTATCGGTTAGTGTGTGTTGGTTTTCTATAAACGGTGTGCGCAACCTTCCCCTTCAGTCTCCTTGATACCAAAACATCCAAAAAACGGTAGACGTCTTTCCTTTTCCATCTCCATAGCGAATTGAATTTTTGGGTTTTTAGAGTTGAGGTGTAAGAGGAAGTTTTGAAGTTCGTCTTTGCCCCCTTGCCATGGCTCCAAATAACAAAGGTGTCGTCCACCTATCGGGACCAGCACTTTGACCATTGCAGTTGCCAAAGCCTTGGTCTCGAAAATTTCCATAAAAGAGTTGGCTATTACAGGACTAAAGGGGCTGCCCATAGCTATGCCACCACTTTCTTCTTAGAAATCTTCCTTCTTATAACAAATTGGCAATATCTTGTGGAAATTCCGGGTTAATACGTTTCGTGGCTTCCTTAGTGGGTACCATCGTAAGAACCGAAACAACATAGAAGCTAACGAGAATTTCTTCTGGAGAAAGAATCAAAGAATACGGTTTTTCGACATGATGAATGGGGGTTTTCGCGATTTCCTAAGGCGCGCTTCCTTTTGTGCTCACGATGAGTCTCAATGGCACATCCGGTTTGTGGCGTACATTTGGCAAATCGTACACCCTTGATGGCAAGGCTTCTGGTTTTTTAAGCTTAGTCATTTCATCCGATGCCACGACCTTAATTAAGTTGTTGGTGGCCCTCAGAATTCGGGCGGTTGGATCACGAGTTACCTTCTTGTGGGTGGTGGGATCTAACAGTGTCCTGATTTTTCCGTCGTTATCCGATGTTGACATTACTATTGTTGCGTTTCCTTTATATGCTAGTAAAATGAGAAGTTCAGTGCTTTCAGAGCTTTCCATTCTGCAAAGGTGAGGAATTCGTGACGTCTCTATCGTTATCTGTTCAGCCGTCTGAATTGACAACTACCGGATTCTGCTCTCCACATTTACTATGATGTCTTCCACAGGCAGACCACAGTTTCCCGTCCGTCCAAGGAATGTAGAGCGCCAGGAAGGAACAGCGGGAGAAGACGAAGAAAAGCGCGGTTTAACTAGTGTACCATACATCCACAAAGTAATGGACAGGATCTGCAGGCTACTGAAAAATCACAATGTCAAAAAAGTCTTTAAACCACCTGTGGGCCGGTATACATCGGCACCACAAAACCCAGTGTCAACACGAGGATTACGGAACACAAGAGGAGATGTAGGCTGGGAGAAACACAAAAGGCAGCAGTAGCAGAGCACGCTATCTCCGAAGGTCACGATATCAGGTGGATATCTTATAACAATCTCATCGCTTCTATCCGAGACTAACTAGAGAGGCCATCGAACACAACAGCCGTTTCAACAGGAAGGAGGAAATGCGGGAACACATTCCCAAATGCGGACTGGAAGCGAGTTCTGCGACATACTTCAAGTGCGCCCAAACCCCACGCCATCATTACCCCCACCCCTGTCCCACCATTGCGCAATATCAAGAGAATAAATACCGCGGAGATCACTACAGTCGCATCAGTCAACGTCTGAAAGCACGAGAGATCACTTCGCCCATTGCCTCATCGCCTTTAGTAAAGTCTGCCGCAGCTCTAGACGAAACGTCAGGAAGACATTGTATTGGACCACGGCTTCAAAGCCCGGAACACACTTTAGACTGTACTTTAATATAAACTGATAGAACTACAATCTTTAATGACGGGTGTTTATTGAATATTTACTAGGGCGGTATATATTCCCATAAGGTTTCTTAATTTTTTGATACTTAATCTATAATTTTTATATTAAATTAAAGAAACCGACGGAAAAATTTTCTCATTGTTTTATGTTTTTAGACCTGCTATATTTATATACATCGATAAAATGGCAAATTTCAGTGACGGACCTTTATGTAACTGTTACCTTAAACGTCCTTGGCGAGACTCCGGTATAAAACGTCTTGGTATGCCTTCTGATGACGCTCCCTGAACCTTTAGTCACTTGAAAAAGTTGGTACTTATTGACTAGGTAAGCGTATTTAATAATAAAATTGCAAAGTACTCAGAACCTTCTGAAAATCATACTAAAGATAGGTAATTTTTGAAAAATACAACATTATTCTTCCTGAAACACTGGATTTAAAACAAATTCGACTCTAAAGCAGTGATTATTTCTCTCTTATTTCAACTCAACTCTGTAAATTTCACGAAATATATTCGGTTTATCTTGAGCGCCGTGCCTGCCAACTTTCCTCAACTTTTCGCAGAACTTTTTTTTAATTCAAGTAGAAAATAAAGAAAACTTTAAATTAGCTTTCGTTGTGTTTGTTTACTGTTTTGATGATCACTTTTTATAGAACTTTTAAATACCCAATAAGTATTGCTTAAGACTACAAATTTACTCTGGCTGGGAAATATACTTGCTTTGACCAACAACAACAAAGGGAAGAGCTTTGGAAGGTCAAATATTTACAATTTTTCATAATGTGGCTTCGAGTTCGAATAAACTGGAAAAAGAATCTTGACAACGCATTTATGTTATACTATCCATTCATATATATATATTGTATAGAAAAAGCTGATTTAGCTTCTCCTTTTTCCATTTACTGAGGACGTCACCCAGGAAAGCATAGCCATCCGGGAATCTAGAATGGCTACTTTATCCCTTCTTATTCTATTCAGTGCGATTCTTCAAGTGGAAAAGCGAAAATAGACTTGGGTCTAAATGGCAGATTGAAAGTTTGGGTTAGTGTTGATTCTGTCGTGGATCGATTTTAATTTGAAACCTCCACTTTCATTGCTAAATTATGGAGATGTGAAAAGAAACTTTTGCAGACGGAAGCCGCGATTTGAATTTGAAACGAAACAACAGAAAAGCTGCAATAGGGCTTGTCATGCAGCGACACTATTCAAAAAACAAACCGCGTAACCGGATAAAACTCCTCGGTTTTGGGACGCAACTGGATATATCGAATCAAAAATCAAGGATACAGCAGGCTAAAACAAAGGGATTTTTATTTTATATACCGCGACTGGGATGCGAGAAAATCCGAAAGCTACGCACAAGGAATATGTAACTGTTTAGAAACTTTGATCGATCGCCAGAGTGGAAAATTGTTTTGCAGGGGGTGCTCTTTGAATCACACAGGAATAGACAAAACGTAAGGTAGAAAATATGTCTCGTTGAAAAAACCTTTGAGAGTCTTTCATAAATTCATAATAAGGAACTCAACGTCATGATGTTTCTTTATATTATTTTTTTATCTGGTTGGGTATACGTTCACGCTGAGGCTACTTGAGCCTCATGTTCTTTCACACAGAACATATATTTTATGCGTATATTAATAGATACGATTAGTAAATTAAACAACTCGACTATCGAGAAAAGTGATCCAGAGACAAGATCGAATATAGGATCGAAACGTTGGCTTTTTCAAAAGTGTGAAGTGTCGTTTCAAGTACTACACCTGCAATATACATATATCCTCTAAGACACTCAACCGCAAGCTGTTAGGAAACTGAATTACGAAGGATTAGGGCACGAACAGGCCCCTTCATATGTTTTGTATTTTTAAAACTAAAATATGTTCGATTTTTTCCGAACTCAGTTAATGATCTGTTCAATCTCCCAATAACACCGTTTTACTTGAAAAAAAAAACCGAAATTGAGTACCAACTTTATGGATCTGTCTTTGGAAATAAAAACTTTTTGCTCGGTTAGAATTAGAAATGCGTCAAATCTGACAACAGCATCCTTTTAAGTGAAAAAAATTAGGTGAAAATGAGTACCCCCTCACATGTTTATTTTTAGAACTAAAACAATTTGTTTTTTTTTTTGGAACTAAGTTAGAATTATGTTAAATCTCACAACAGCACCGTCTTACTTGGAAAAAAATGAAATTGAGTACCCACTTTATGGGTTTATCTATGAAAATAAGAACTTTTTTCTCGGATAGAATTGGAATTACGTCAAATCCGACAACAGCATCGTTTTAATTGAAAAAAAAAATATCTGAAAATGACTATCCACTTCACATATTTATTTTTAAAACTAAAAAATTTTGTTTTTTTTTTCGAACTGAGTTAGAGATATGTTAAATCTCACAACACCACCGTCTTACTTGGAAAAAAACTGAAATTGAGTACCCAATTTATGCGTCTATCTTTAAAAATAAGAACTTTTTTCTCGGATAGAATTGGAAATACGTCAAATCTAACAACAGCATCATTTTAATTGAAAAATAAATAGCTGAAAATGAGTATTCGCTTCATATGTTTATTTATAGCACAAGAAAATTTTGTTTTTTTTTTGGACCCGACATATATGTTAAATCTCACAACAGCACTTGGAAGAAAATTGCTCAAATTGTATGAGTCTTTGAGTCTTATGAGTCTCAAATTTTATGATGTCTTTCAAAATAAGAAACCTATAACTCCTCACAGTTAGAGATACGTCAAATTTGAAAATAGCACAGTTTTAATTGTAAAAAAAAATTGCTGAAAGTGAGTACCCATTTTACAGGTTTATTTTTATAAGTAAGAAATTTTAGTTTTTTCTTTGGAACTGAGTTAGAGAAATCTCACAGCAGCGTCGTCTTACTTGGAAAGATTTAGCTGAAATTTTATGGGTCTATCTTTCAAAATAAAAAACCAATTTCTCCTCACAATTAAAGATACGACAAAACTAAAAATAGCACTGTTTAAATTGTAAAAGAAAAGCTGAAAGTGAGTACCCAATTTATAGGTTTATTTTTATAAGTAAGAAATTTTCCTTTTTTATTTTGGAACTGTGTTAGAGATACGTCATATCTCACAACAGCACAGTCTTACTTGGAAAGAATTATCCGAAATTTTATGGGTCTATCTTTTAAAATTAGAAATTATTTTTCCTCACAGTTAGAGATCCGTCAAATCTGAAAATAGCTCAGTTTTAATTGTAAAAAAATAGCTGCAAGTTACTACCCAATTTAAAACTCTATTTTTATAAGTAAGAAATGTTCGTTTTTTTGTGGAACTGAGTTAGAGATATGTAAAATCTCACAACAGCACCGTCTCACTTGGAAAGAATTAGCTGAACTTTTATGGGTTTATCTTTCAAAATAAGGAACCTATTTCACCTTACTATTAGAGAGACGTACTAATCTGAAAATAACACTCATTTAATTGTAAAAAAAATCTGAAAGTGAGTACCCAATTTATAAGTTTATTTTTTAACTAAGAAATTTTCTTTTTTTTTTAATTGAATTATATGTTAAATCTTTTAACAGCACCGTCTTACTTGGAAAAAAAACTGAAATTTTATGGGTATATCTATCAAATTCGTGTCTAATTTATAGGCTTATTTTTGGAACTGAGTTAGAGATAATATGTTAAATATCACAAACGCAGTGTCTTACTTAGAAAAAATTGCTAAAATTGAGTACCCACTTCACGGGTCTATCTTTAAAAAAAAACCCTTACGTTTTTCTCGGACATGGTTAGAGATACGTTAAATCTGACAACCGCAATGTTTTCAGTGGAAAAAACTAGCTGAAAATAAGTAGGCATTCACTTCATAGGTTTATTTTTAAGAGTAAAAAATTTTTGTTTTATTTTTTGCATTTCGACCTGTTAGAGATATGTTAAAACCCTCAACAGCACCGTCTTACTTGGAAGACAAGCTGAAAAACTTAAAAGTAAGAAATTTTCGCTTTTCTTGGAACTGAGGTGGACATATATAAAATTTCACCCCCATGTCTTTTTTTTTATTTCGAACTGTCTTATAGCTATGTTAAATCTCTCAACATCACCGTGTTACTTGGAAAGAATTAGCTGACATTTTATCTTTCAAAATAACAAACACAGTTAGAGATACGTCAAATCTGATAATAGCACTGTTATAAGTGTAACAAAACGGAAAATGAGTTCCCAATTTATAGGTTTATTTTTAAAAATAAATAATTTTCGTCTTTTTTTTTGGAACTGACTAGAGATATGTTAAATCTCCCAATAGTACTCTCTTACGTCGAAAAAAATAGCTAAAATTGAGTACCCACTTCATGGGTCTATCTTTAAAATTAAGAAACTTACGTTTTTCTCAGACAGGGTTAGAGATACGTTAAATCTGACAACATCAGTGTTTTAAGTGGAAAAAACTAGCTGAAAATAAATACGTATCCACTTCATAGGTTTATTTTTAAGAGTAAAAGATCTTCGTTTTTTTTTAATTTTGAACTGTGTTAGAGATATATTAAACCTCTCAACAGCTGTAACCAAACAAAGCTGAAATTTTAACTTAGAAATTTAAGAAAAAATAGAGAACCTATTTTGTCTTAATTTTTTCCACCAGAGTTAGAGATAGGTACGTCAAATCTAAAATGAGCACCTTTTTAATTGGAAAAAAATAGATCAAAATTCCTATCCAATTTAAAGATTTATTTTCAGAAGTAAGGAGTTTTCGTTTCTTTTTAACCACGGAAGAGGGTTAGAGATACGTTAAATCTGACAAGAGCACTGTTTTAAATGGAAAAAATTAACTGAAAATAAGTAGGAGTCCACTTCATGGTATATTTTTAAAAATAAAAAAATTCCTTTTTTTTTATTTCGAACCGTGTTAAAGATATGTTAAACCTCTCAACAGTACCGTCTTACTTGAAAAAAAAGCTTAAAATGTATGGGTCTATCCTCTCTAAAATAAGAAACCTACTTCTTTCCACAGTTAGAGATACTAAAAATGGCACAATTTATAGGTTTATTTTTGTAAGTAAGAAATTTACGTTCTTTTTTTTTAACTGAGTTAGAGATATGTTAATTCTCTCAACAGCACCCTCTTACTTGGAAAAAAAGGTGAAATTTTATGGGTATATCTATCAAATGCGTATCCAATTTATAGGCTTATTTTTTAAAGTAAGACATTTTCTGTTTTTTTTTTTTTTTTATATGAGTTAGAGATAATATGTCAAATCTCACAACAGTATTGTCATGCTTGGAGAAAAATAGCTAAAATTGAGTACCCACTTCAAGGGTCTATGTTTGAAAATAAGAGTCTTACGTTTTTTTCGGACAGGGTTAGAGATACGTCAAATCTGACAACCGCACTGTTTTAAGTGGAAAAAACTAGCTGGCAGACATTTTAATTTTGTTTTATTTCGAACTGTGTCAGAGATATGTTAAACCTCTCAACAGCACCACGTTCTTAATTGGAAAAACAGCTGAAATTCTATTCTATGGGTATATCTTTCTAAATGGAAAACCTATGTTTTTCTTATTTTCTTTCACCAGAGTTACGACGTCAAAGAGAGATACGTCAAATATAAAATGAGCACCGTTTTAATTGAAAATACGCAACTGAAAAAGTAAGACATTTTCGCTTTTTTTTGAAACTGAGCGAGAGATATATAAATTTCACAACAGCACTGTCTTACTTGGAAAAAAGTTGCTAAAATTGAATACCCACTTCATGGGTCTATCTTAGAAAATAGGAAACTTACGTTTTTCTCGAAGAGGGTTAGAGATACGATAAATCTGACAACAGCACTGTTTTAAGTGGAAAAAATTAACTGAAAATAAGTAGGGGTCCACTTCATGGTTTATTTTTAAAAGTAAAAACATTTTTTTTTTATTTCAAACTCTTTTAGAGATATGTTCAGTCAAATATCTCAACAGTACCATCTTACTTGAAAAAAAAAGCTGAAAATTTATGGGTCTATCCTCTTCAAAATAAGAAACCTACTTCTCTCCACAGTTAGAGATACGTCAAATCTAAAAATGGCACTCTTTTAATTGTAAATGAAGCTAAAGTGAGTACGGAATTTATAGGTTTATTTTTATAAGTAAAACATTTTCGTTTCTTTTTTGGAATTGTGTGAGAGATATCTGTCAAAATAAGGAACATATTTCTTCTCATGGTTATGGATACGTCAAATCTGGAAATCGCACTGTTTTAATTGTAAAAGGAAAGCTAAAAGTGAGTACCCAATTTATAGGTTTATTTTTAAAAGTAAGAAATTTTCGTTTTTTTTGGATCTGAGTTAGAGATATGTGTAATCCCACACTACTCGCCAGCACTGTCTTACTTGAAAAAAGTAGTTAAAATTGAGTCAAGCCACACTCCTTGGGTCTATCGTTGAAAATAAGAAACTTACTTTTTTTTCGGACAGGTTAGACACGTTAAATCTGACAACAGCACTGTTTGAAGCAGAAAAAAATTTGCTGAAAATAAGTAGGTGTCTAGTTCATAGGTTTATTTTTAAGACAGAAAAATGTTCGTTTTTCTTTATGCCGAACTGTGTTGGAGATATGTCAAGCCTCTCAACAGCACCGTAATGATTTGAAAAACAGCAAAAATGTTATGGGTTTATCTTTCAAAATAGAAAACCTATGTTTTTCTAATTTTTTTCACCAGAGTTAGAGATACGTCAAATATAAAATAAGCACCGTTTTAATTCAAAAAAAAGTAGCTGAAAAAGTAAGAAATATTCGATTTTTTTGGAACTGAGTTAGAGATATATAAATTTCACAACAGCACTGTCTTACTTGGAATAAAATAGCTAAAATTGATTACCCACTTCATGGGTCTATCTTAGAAAATAGGAAACTTACGTTTTTCTCGAAGAGGGTTAGAGATACGATATATCTGACGACAGCACTGTTTTAAGTGGAAAAAATTTACTGAAAATAAGTAGGGGTCTACTTCATGGTTTATTTTTATAAATAAAAAATTTTTTTTTTTTATTTCGAACTGTTTTAGAGATATGTTAAACATCTCTACAGTACCATCCTACTTGAAAAAAAAAGCTGAAAATTTATGGGGCTATCCTCTTCAAAATAAGAAACCTACTCCTCTCCACAGTTAGAGATACGTCAAATCTAAAAATGGCACTCTTTTAATTGTAAAAGAAGCTAAAAGTGAGTACCCAATTTATAGGTTTATTTTTATAATTAAATAATGTTCGTTTTTTTTTGGAACTGTGTGAGAGATATCTTTCAAAATAAGGAACGTATTTCTTCTCGTAGTTAGAGATACGTCAAGTCTGGAAATCGCACTCGTTTAATTGTAAAAGGAAAGCTAAAAGTGAGTACCCAATTTGTATGTTTATTTTTAAAAGTAAGGAATTTTTGTTTTCTTTTGGACCTGAGTTAGAGATATTTTTAATCCCACACCACTCACCAGCATTGTCTTACTTGAAAAAATTAGGTAAAATTGAGGACCCACTCCTTGCGTCTATCGTTGAAAATAAGAAAGTTACGTATTTCTCGGACAGGGTTAGATATACGTTAAATCTGACAACAGCACTGTCTTAAGTAGAAAAAAATTTGCTGAAAATAAGTAGGTGTCTACTTCATAGATTTATTTTTAAAACAGATTTTTTTTTTCATGCCGAACTGTATTGGAGATATGTTAAGCCTCTCAACAGCACCGTACTAATTGGAAAAAGAGCTGAAATTGTATGGTTCTATTTTTCAAAATAGAAAACCTATGTTTTTCTTATTTTCTTTCACCAGAGTTAGATATACGTCAAATATTGAAAAAAATTAGCTGAAAAAATAAGACATTTTCGCATATTTAGGAAATGAGTTAGAGATATATAAATTTTACAACAGCACTGTCTTACTTGGAAGAACATAAGAAACTTACGTTTTTCTCGAATAGGGTTAGAGATACGTTAAATCTGACAACAGCACTGTTTTAAGTTGAAAAAAATTTGCTGAAAATAAGTAGGTGTCCACTACATGGTTTATTTTTGAAACTAAAAAATTTTCTTTTTGTTATTTCGAACTGTGTTAGAGATACGTTAAACCTCTCAACAGCACGGTCGTCCTTGGAAAAAAAAGCTGAAATTTCATGGGTCTATCCTTCAAAATAAGAAACCTCTTTCTCCCCATAGTTAGAGATATGTTATATCTCATTGCACTGTTTTACTTGGAAAGAATTAGCTGAAATTTTACGGGTCTATCTTTCAAATTAAGATACCTGTTTCTTCTCACAGTTAGAGATAAGTCAAAGCTGACAATAGCATTCTTTTAATTGTCTCCTCTAATTGAAAAAAAAAACTCAAAGTGAGTACACAAGTTAGAGGTTTGTGCTTGTAAGTAAGAAATTTTCAATTTTTGTGGGACTGAGTTAGAGATATGTTAAATCTCACAACAGCAGTGTTGCATAACAAACGCTTGAAAATAACAAACTTACTTTTTTCTCGGATGGGCATAGAGATACGTTAAATATGACAACAACACTGTTTTAAGTGGAAAAAATTAGCTGAAAATAAGTAGGAAAAATCCATTTTATAGGTATTTTGAAGGGTAAAAAATTTTCATTTTTTGAACTGGGTTAGAGATATTAGATATCACAATAGGACCTTCTCATTCCGAAAATAATAGCTGAAATTGAGTACCAACTTCACGGGTCTATTTTTCAAAATAAGAAATTTGTTTTTTTTTCGGATCGGGTAAGAAATACGTGAAATATAATAACAGTATAGTATTTGTGATGTAATAGTTCAAAATAAAAAGTAGCTATAATTGTATATAATATATAATATAGACCCAAATCCGCAGTAGCAGAGCACACTCTCGGCGAACGTCACGATATCTGAAAATGGTGTATCGGTCCCTCAGGCGCTTCTTGCCTCCGCCCCCCCCCCCCCCCCCCCTACAATGCTCAAAAAATTTTAAAGAAAACCTTTAGAGTTCTTTCACTGGGCTAGTGAAGAATTTGTATGTTTTTATCTTTAATTTTGTGCCCGTTTAGGTATACTTTACTCACCTTTCACCCCTCAACTTACCTTTATTTATGCTGCAACCATTGTAAAATAATTGACAAATTGTGACTTATTTTGAGTTACCCCGTATTTTCTTAAAACATGGAAAATAACCATTTTTTTATATTGCTATCCGTAGAATTTCAAAATGCTGCTAAAAAGATGATTTGATGTAAACAAAAAACTACAAATACAATTCTGTTGCGAAATCAGGGTTCAATAATTCCAATGTAACGATTTAACACGAAAACACTATTTATTTATCCCACAAATAAACACAAATACCATTCGACTACTAAATAACTCACTACATAACAATTTATAGCCTTCTATTATCGCTTGGTACCTTAGGTTACCTATGGCTCGATTAAATGGGACTACTACTACGGCGGCGCTATTCGCCTTTTATACAAAATCAAAAAAATACAGAAAAGCCTAGAACATTCTTAGAAGATAAGAGACACAAGAAGGTCGTAAATAACTGCGTTCTAAACAAACAGAGCAATAAATCACTCGTGACAGTTCACATGCGCCCGGATAGGCCGCGAGTCGCGAAGGTCCATCCTCCAATGTCGCTCCGCCTCCCAACGCCGCTCAGCGTAACAATACTTAGTCTCTTGATAATGAAACACCCTGTATATTAGGATTTTGTTAAACGGGCTCCTTCATTATGATTTAAAAAATTTTTGTTTTTTTTTATTATCTCCAATGGTTTTCGATCTCAATTGGTCTTCGATCTCACTCAGAATCAAGGCCTTAGTTCTAATAGTAATAATTACATCTCTTTTATTGCTGTATTCGATCATAATCATTGTCTCTAGAAGTTTACATACATTATAATGGAAGTGTAGATAGCGGCTGTAGCACAAAAAAGAAGCTAATTTACAGTTGCGAATACGCCAACGTTTCGATCTTTATTTAGATCTTCTTCAGGGCTAGAAAATGTGCTCAATGAAAAAATCTACAACACACTCAATGCATAAACAAATCAATAAAGACTCAACCATTAACACCGATAAAAAAAACTGCATGAAAATACGTTTCAACAGTTAAAAGTAGATTTGGTAATTAACAAATACATATTATAAACCATATACAGTAAAAACAGAAACCGTGCATCTGTATGTGTCTATTATCAAGGTGCAGGACGGTATACTTAGGTAATTAGTGGATTTGCTTACCTTAACTCAGTTTGAGAGCAAATCCACTAAATATCTAAGCATACCGTCCTGCACGTTGATAATAGACACATACAGATGCACGGTTTCTGTTTTTACTGTATATGGTTTATATGTATTTATTAATTACCAAATCTACTTTTAATGAAGTGAGAAATTGCGTCCCGGGATCTGTTGTCCCGGGATGAATTGGCGGATTGGGAACAAAACAGCTTGTAGTTCGAATTTTGTTCCCAATCCGCCAATTCAACGCAAATCTACTCTTAACTGTTGAAACGTTTTTTTATCGGTGTTTATGGTTGTGTATTTATTGATTGGTTTATGTATTGAGTGTGTTGTAGATTTTTTCATTGAACATATTTTTTAGCGCTGAAGAAGATCTAAATAAAGATCAAAACCTTGGCGTATTCGCAACTGCGAAGTATCTACACTTCCATTGTACTAAACACTACACAAAGTATACATATAATTCATTATAATAATTTGTTAAAGTCTAACAGACGTTAGCAATGGACGTATGGTAGTACGTTCGACTGACGGTAGCTTTTGCTTGCCCAGCAGTTTTTCTGGGTGACAAAATCAAGTTATTAAATTCCAACCTAAAACTAGCATTTTCCCCCTTAATAACTACTTCAATAATTCCTACAAAAATAAATAATATAATAAAATTGGTTCATTTGAAATTTTTAAATCCCATGTCATAGATGAATCCTGCTTTATTAATACCTATAAAATTCATGATTGAGTGTAAATTCAGTTCATAAACACTAGTTATAAAATAAATGATGACCACTTGCCATTCTTGCCAATTTAACACTCTATTTAAATACTGGCAGCGGGATAATAATAGGGATCGTTCGGCTTGTAGCATAATTACTGTAATTTAAATAATCCGGGCCGATTTATTTGGTCTCGCGTAAATAATGGGCTCAATTAACTGGCGGTTTTATTATCGAGTCTATGGCGCTAAACTGTAAAACTAAATCGGACAATTTATTGGTCCGGCTCTATCGCCGGTATATAACTAGTGCCCCGCACATTTGTTTCCGAACCAGTTGCTGTTATCTGCAAACTCCGCATCATTTTGTTCTGGTGGTTATTATTTTTCTATATTTTAAAGTTTCCGGAAGCTTTCCCTTGCAGCTGCAGCACTGACTCTCTAAAAACTTTAGACAATATTCCGAACTTATAAAGCTTTTGCATCGACATCGAAACCTATTCTAAGTTTGATATTCCTAGAGTCTACGAGTAACTTTTGCTATTTATTTTTAAAAACAGCGTCTCCAACGAAAATTTATTAAATAAAGTTTCTGTCATTTCGGTCTGTTCGAGCCCTAAACCTTCGTAATTCAGTTTTCTGACAACTTGTGGTTGAGTTTCTTATTATGAATTTATGAAAGACTCTCAAAGGGGCTTATTCAAAGAGACGTATTTTCTAACTTTCGTTTTGTCTATTCTCGCGTGATTCAAAGAGCATCCCCTACAAAACAATTTTCCCCTTCGGCTATCGATCAAATGCGTGTCTATATTGGACAAAAAGAAGGATGTTTAAAGAAATTTTTGAAAGATTGTAGTGTTGTTGCACGTTTCGGTAATGCGGGACGACGTAAATTGCAATAAAGCATCAGGAAAGAGCCTTTGGCTGGAATGGATACAGCAAGCATGAGTTCGATTGGGCCATCCGTCTAGGGAATATAGAGCGCCAAGGAGGAAAAACGGGAGAAGATGAAGAAAAGCGCGGATGGACTAATCTACTATACATCCACAAAGTAACGAACAGGAACGGCAGGCTACTGGAAAAGCATAGTGTTTACACCCACTGTTTACACCCACTGTCTTTACACCCACTCCTACAATACAGCATAGCTTGGGATCGGCCAAAGACCGCAGAGATCTCCTATCGACAACCGGAGTTTATCGAGTTCAATGCAGCTGTGGCTCGGTATTCATTGGCACCAGAAAACGCAGTGTGAACACAAGGATTACGGAACACAATAGAAATTGAGAGGCAAGACAAGAAGAGTTGAAAAGTCAGCGTTAGCAGAGCACGCTCTCTCCGAAAGTCACGACATCCTTTTTAACGAGCTGGCTATCTTATATAAATCTCGTGTCAATCTCAAATCCGAGACTAACGACCGAGACGACGCAATTGGGAGTTTTAAACCCGACCAAAATTTCAATAGAAACGAGGAAATTGCGTCGCTCAATTCAAACTGGAAGCGAGTTCTGCGACATATTTCAAGTGTGCCAAAACCCCGCGCCACCACTACCCCCACCCTAGTCCTCCCACTGCAGCGCGATGGTGAGGGAATAAATACCACGGAGCTCACCACAGTCGAATCAGTCAACATCGAGAAGCACTGGAGGTCACTTCGCCCATTGCCTCATCTCCTTTGATAATGTCTTACCCAGCTGTAGACGAAACGTCAAGAAGAAATTCCATTGGACCACGGTTTCAAAGCTTGGAAAATATTTCATTATTTTCTTTGTATTTTGACCGACCGTGAAAGCCTTGTGACTCCTCTAAAACAATTTAAGATGCATTCTGAACGCAGTGTTGCTAGTGTAAGATAGTACATATAATATCCACCAATCATGAAATGGAAACCGTCATCACAGAATAAAATATACAGCGGCCTCACTCTTTCAAGGTCGCAAAATAATGCATAACCTAAAGTTTGGATACCTTGGTATAGCGTCATTCTGACATTTTGCAGTGGCGGAGTGGAAATAATTATGTTTATTGTTCGTAGGTAAGTTCTGGTAAAAGGTGAGCATATTGTCCAAGTCAGTAATATAAAAATATCATATCTTATTCAGTCAGAAATTGCTTCCGGATCTAGCAATATAGGTAAAGTCCTTCTAATTGATCTTGAGCGTTACGTCATTACTCTTCCATATTACTTTATCTCACGTTAAACGTATGAGACAAAAGTTTTGCGTCACCGACATGTGTCGGATAAGAATATTGAAACTTGACATTGACATTGTCACTGTCAATACCAAATCTGCTATTAAATCGAAAAATGTGCAAACCATTCTCCGAGAGTGAACAAGTGTTAATATTGAAATGAATCCATTTTTTCAAACGAGAAATAGAGGCGGAAAAGAGTTTTACACCTTTAAATGCAGTCCATAACGTAAGTAGGTACCTATTATCGTTAAGGTTAAAGATTAGTTACGGCATATCTTCTTTGGGAGACAAATCTAAGCGGTGTGGTTGAATGGTGGGTGCAAAACGGCAACGGAAAAGTAAAAAACAGGAATAATATGCATATGCCTAAATATTCCGATAGGCAGCTTCATAGATTTTGCTATAAGTTACCGCTTTGCTCCCATTTAGTCCTTCAAAACGGACGCGGCGATTCTTGCTAAATCGGATCAAGAAACGCAAAATGCTTAACACCATTTATTATTCTACTTATTCAAATGCAGTGCAATAAATGTATGTAAGTATATGTGGTAAAAGTATTTACAAATATTAATAATTAAAAAAATGTGATAATTATTTTTTTAGAGGGTAGCAGAGACATTAAGTATGTCCTTAGCAACAATTCAGAGACTCGTAACTAATGGAGCGCGTAAAGATCATGCTGTTGAAGAGTCTACATTGTGTAAGAAAACACCACAACATCAAGTCTGCGAGCATATAATAAGGGGACGAATTTATGCAGCAGGTACAGTACAACAATCTCCACGACATATATCGAAGATTATTGAGTTCATTTTTTTATTACAGGCGAACATATTACACTCCAGTCTTTCATAACCACCTGCAAAATATAGATCAAGTTATAATTCCTTGCAGTTCCCTGGCTTTGTGCTTGAAAAAACTTAAGTTTAAGTGGACGAAGTGTATATTATCTAACCGACCTTATCTAATGGAACAACCAAATATTATACATTAACGGATAAGGTTTTTGAGAGAGTACCGGTTTTTATAGATGAAACAAGATGAAGCGATGAAAAAAAAAAATGAGGTTTTTAGTAAAGGTATATAAACGCTATTAATTAATGTTAATCTATATCTTGGGGATATTCAAAGGAACATTTAGGTTGGCAAGATGGCGCGATAAACACTGTAAGAGAAAAGTCTTCCTCAGAAGGAACACGATACATAGTTTTGCATGCTGGTTCAGAGGATGGGTTTATCCAGAATGCCAAGTAGTAAACAAAGCGGGAAGTAAATTATGCGAATACCAGTGCAAATTTCGAAAAATGGTTTTGTGACAGCTTTTGTTTAATTTGGAGGAACCCTCACTGATAATTATGGACAATGTTTCTTACCACTCCATGCAAGTAGAAAAGTGACCCAATCAAATCTGGTCCAAACCTTGCCTAATAGAATGGTTGCAGCAGCATCACATTACATTTTCTCCTTTTGGTATGAAAACTGAGCTTTTAGGTATAGCAAAAAAGAACATTCTGGAGAAATGATATCGGTTGGTATTTTACATTATAATAATTGTAGGATGTCCAAAATCGCTCTTATATTGTGACAATTAGTAAAGTTTAGTTTTGGTGTTTTTTTTTCCTTCAGAATATACGAACTAGCACTTCAAAATGGCCATCGTGTATTAAGATTACCTCCTTACCATTGTCATTTTAACCCCATCGAAATGGTATGGTCAAAGTGTAAGCGATATTGTGATTCGAAAATCAATGCTGTTCATCGAATCACAAACGAGAGCGTTTTAAATTTATGGAACGAGGCATTGGAAAAAGCACGTTTTTCAATTATATTTACTTAACTTACTAACAACAGTATTTTTGCAGGTTACTCCTGAGTTATGGAAAAAACTATGTTTGACATGAAGACAGTGTATCCGAGGAAGAATTCGATAATTAATAACATTTATTTCTACAGCGATTTTTCGCAATGTTGTTTACTTCTTTGTTTGCTTCTAGCTATTTGTTCTCCGTTAGAACGTTTGTGCTTTGTTTAAAATAATTGGGAGTTTTTTTAAATATTACATAAACGTATCATATTTTTTCTCTCAAACCTGTTTTATTTATTTCTCTGCTAATGTGCTGCTTTTGCGTTATCCAAAGTGCTTCAAAACAATTTGTGCGCCACTAGAACTTATTTTTGTTTGAACTTGACCACTATTTTTGTATTTTTGAGACTTGTTACTTGTTTTATTTCAACTTGTTACTTGTTTTATTTTAACTGTGTACTTGCTTCTTTAAATTCTCTGTGCTGCGTCAAAAATGTAGTACCCACCTTTTAATACAGATTGCTGTAAAGCAATATTTGTTGTAGATGTGTTGTTGTAGTTGTGCTATCTGTTTAAGCTGCTTGTGATTTTTAACAAAAATAAAATGAAACGTAGTATTTCCGGTTAGTTTCATACCTAATGAGTCCTGACGTGATAAGGAAACCAAATAAATAAATGATTGTTAATTTATTATTACTTACATAAGGCAGGTAATTTATTTAGTCGAGTTCAAATAATATACTAATAAACCACTTATTAAAAATAAAAAATATACTGGTTAACTTATCCATTATCGCCCGATTAAGAAAATACGTGCACTTACCTATAAAAAAGCGTCAATTTTACTTTAGTCATATGTATCAAATTAAGACATACCCTAAAATTGTGGTTACGTAGTAAATGATGACATAACACTCAAGAGAAATTAGAATTACTATAGCAAGTATATATAAGGAAACATGGCGGGAAGTTTTACCAGGTTAGTTGGAGTGGTATGTGCAGCTAAAAACTGTAATCATATCAGTACAACTCGAATCTTTCTTTCGACTTCCTCAAGATTTATAGAGAAGTTTATGTTTTCAAATAAGTATCTTAGGTATAGTCTGAATAATCATCTTGTGGAATTACGTCATAAATCGTGACGTGTCCTGTATATGACAGCACGTCGTAAATAAGATTTCTTTTACTTCAAAAATTTACCTGCGATTTACCTTTAATTGCCACTTTATTTTTGGGTTATGTTTTTTTAAAGGATAATTTACATTCGTCGCTTATTTTAACTGGAGCTTCAGCGTGTTTGAATAAAACTTTGATTAGAAAACAAGTTTTTTTTTTCAAAAAAAAGAAGAACATTTGCCTTTTGTGCTAACTGTTAATTAACTTAAACGTTAAATGGTACTAAGCAACAAGTTCGAGAAATGTATTTGAAGTTAACAAGAAATTTAGAACAATTTACGTCCTCTGATCAGTAACAAAAATGTGTTTTCCAAAATTCAATTCCCTTCTCAATGTTTAGATATATTATTAGATTTTGTTGGGTTTAATAATGTTTAATTTTACAATAATTAAATCTTTGCAGACCTCAAAGTAATAAACTAATAAATTATTATTCTCTAGAATATGGAATGTTAGGGCAAGAAGCGTTTAGAGCGCCCTTATTCCTGTAAGCTGATTTGATAATTTTTCTTACCAAAGAAACTTGTAGGCTTCAAAAAATCAACTCAAGTTATGGAATCATTCTAAATGTTATGCATCAGTTTTTTATTTAGGAAGGATTTTATTTGTTTAAGGTGATCTATGCAATAAATAACAGAAAAAGCCTAAATTAGGTAACTTGTGTTCACATTCCACGCATAGAAAAGCCGTTGTCCAATGGAATTTCTTTTTGACATCTTGTTCACCTCTGCGGCGGACATTAGTAAAGGCTATGAGGAAATGTACGAAGTTATCTCCCTTGCGTCTCGAAATTGACTGATTCAATCCATCATTAAACGCTCTGTCATATTTATACTCTCACCGACAAGCTGGAGTGGAGGGGCCGGGCCTCATCAAGAATGGTGCATTCTGTAGGATGGCTCAACTTGGCTGATGGATCTACCGAAGGCGCAGATATTGTTGGTGAAAAAAAATACTTGTTTTGATTGATGAATGCAGCATGCAGTTTCATTCGCCATTCATCTATTCTCCAACCAATAGCGTCAATGCGGGTCAATCAGATTCGTAATTTTCGATGCACAGTAATCAAGGGCGTTTTACATTATCTTTTATGAACAAAATCGATCCTTTAGTTCTGTACTATCCACCCACGTGAGCAATTATTCAGGGCCGCAATTTCTCTTTCCTCTCGATTTTATTGAAGTTGGTCTCGTGCTTGAATATCTCAATGGCTTCGCTGATTAGTTTAGGAATGCTGCTGTTAATGTAAAATTATATCCACCTGGTCAAAAAAAATATCGTGCTTTTAGAAAGAGAGTTTGCTCTGCTACTGCTGACTTTTGTGTTTGTCCCAGTTTGCAGTTCTTTTTGTGTTCCCTTATTTCCTAATCCATCGAACCTTGTAAACTCCGGGTACTGATAAATGATCCCTCTGGTCTTTGGTGGATCTCAGGCTCCGTTGTTTTGTGCAAGTCGGTTTAAAAACAGATAGTAAAGTCGTAATTTTACAACATGGGCCTGACGTCAAAAGGTGTCAAAATTACGTACGTCGCAGAGTTTAACATACCTATTATCATAACATAGCCAACACTAGACGAAAGCTGCCAAATATAAGGCCGTAAACACAATCAACTATTAAACTTGCGTAGCAAATACCTATTTTTTGTCAATTCTAAAAATCTAAATAAAAACTTTATACCTTTTTCTCTTTGATTTACAAAAGTAATGTTTTAGATAGGTGTAGGTACGAACTTTAGGATGGGTGAGATTATATTAGATTTATATATGATAAGTACCTACGTAAGAAAGTAAATTGGAAAAGAAACAAAAGGACTGCCACTTTGTGTGTGTCTTTATGATTTCAGAATTATGGATGATCAAAATTACCTATTTACATAATATAATAATGTAAAAAGTCATCTTTTGCGGTCATGTGGATAACGCATAAGTTTTCTAATTTTCTCTTGAATCGAGGAAAAAACTTAGTTAATTAATTAATTAAAAGTATACATACACCTTTACATAATTTATAGTACAAAATTCTTAATAAACTCGGCTCAGGCAACCCTACCGGGTTTATCGGCGTGAATATTATACTAACCTGAATAATTATGAACTTAATATGAGTAACTAACTCTCTATTTATAATTAAATAAAATTATTTATATTTATATTTAAACTAAACTTACAACCATAGATTTTTTACAAACTAATTCAATTAGGTCCTTTTAAAGGTGGGGAACGTGTTATACAAATAGCCCCAACTGCCTTGAAAATTGGAAAAAAGCTACATTAAAACTAATTAAAAAACGTGATATAAAATCGGACAGAATACCTATTTGGTTAACAAAGCTATGAAGCAAAAATTAAATTAAACCAAAAAAAAAACGATTGTATGAAGAACAAAATTTGAGACATTAGGTATGTAAGTTATGTTTGCAATGAACATAATTTAGTAAGTCCTTGACGAATTAGTTATTAAGGTAGAAAGTAAAATTGAGAAGGAAATAATTGAGATTGCAAGTAGTTACTAAGGTAGGTAAGTAAAATACTCTCCAATTTAAATTTCTTTTGTGGTAACGAATTGCCTAAATTTCCTCTTTCATAGCCACTCAATTAATTTATATTTTGGTCAGGATTTGTTTGTAATTTCCTCATAAAGGCCTGAGTGGTAAGAAGCGTTATCCATAATAATTAAATATCCACAAATTTAAGGTAACATCGCTAGTTACTCTTAAATTTTCTCCTATTTGGGAATCGTAGTACCTCTTATATTCTGACCACACCATCTCAATTGGGTTAAACTGGCAGTGATATGGTGGGAGTCTTAACACGCGATGACCAGAACGGAGACTATTTCATCGACCCTAAACCAATTATTATTTTTTACAAACAAATTATACAACTTACACATAATTTAAGTAAAAAAATAAATTATACTATAAATTAATGAAATGTAATTTAAATAAGTAGTGAGACAGAGTGTATCTAGATATAAAAAACTCCAGAAGCAAAAAAATAGTAGATTATGTCACTAGGAGTAAAAGTGGGTCTTTTCGTGCTGAGCCCAGAGATTGACGGCCGAAGCGAAGCTGAGGCCTGCAACTGGGCGAAGCACAAAAAGACCTTTTACTCCGAGTAACATATACTATTTTTTTTTTCAAGCATGCAGGAAATGAGTCTATTTCAGGGTGATTCAGTTTTGCAATTTTGTCTCATCCTCTTTAAGCGGGTCTAGGTACTTACTCAATGAGTGTTGTATATAAATATTATGTGCTGGAACGGTGGTTTTCAATGTTCAGTGGTTTTAACGGTATTAAATCATAACCAATGGTTTAGGTGGTTTAGGTAAATTATGGTAAACTAAAAATTTGTAGCATTATTATCAATACTAAATTAATAAAAATCACATTGACAGATAAATATGATGACGCGCATGACAACCAACGACATTTAACAGAATTCGAGAACCTATGCGATTTCGACTAAAAACGGTTTCGGGTGGTGCTCTCGAGCGCTCTGAGAGTATTCCTATCCTTTGTTTTTTCATCAAGAATGTAAAGATGACAATAAGATGGTTTGTATATGCGCCACCATGACAGTAGCGGTGACTTTTGACTTTACTTTTACTGCCTAGGACTTTTTTGCTACTTTTTTGGTCCCAGGATTAGAAAGCCCACTTTAGGTATGCGAATGGAGAAAACAAATGACGTCCTTTTAGTCCGCTTGAAAAAAAAACATTTTTTGATCTGGCAGTCATTAGGTATTAGATGTATTTTGCAACCAGCAAACTGCTTTTTGCATAGAAATTACGACATAAATCGATTAAGCAATCATATTTTTTATATTATTATCAAAGATCAGAGATCAAAGAGATTATTTTTTTTTAATAAAAGTTTTTTCTTAATATCCTATTGTGGAATTTGTCATGTAAAAAATGCTTTTTTCTGTAGAAAGGTGGCTTTTCTTTGACAGCAAGTTGACAAGCATACTTGATTTTTTCCAACTCAAATTAGGTCAAAAATTGGTTTTTGACTAGGCAAGTTACAACATTACATTATTACAAAAAGTGTTTTCTTACTGTCGACCCATTGTCTATAGAGGATATAAGTTTTCTAAAAAAATTTAAGAATACTTACTTGTATCTCTTAGCAAGTAAATTTTGTTTCACTGCTTTCCATAATTCGTCCCTCATTAAATTCTCTTCAAAAGGTTTTGATTCTGCTGGAGATAAACGATCAATTGTGATAACTCTCCTTGACTTAGTCATGTACACAAGTGACTTGGACACATCTAATGCATCAGCCACTCTCTAAAAATTAAGCATCAGTAATAATAATAATATTGGATGTTTTGTAATAGTATGAAAAACTTTCTCTAAATACCAATAGCTTATTTCTGGCAGGATATGATTTAGAATATGATTTATAGCATATTTTTGTCTTATAGTTCAGGTTAACATTTATTGGGTATAAAAATAATATGATTACTGGTGGGTTTATACACAAAATAAAATAAAATAACGAATAGGATACAATTGGAAATAAGAGTTGGTTACATGTATACCCCTATTAGCGTTTATGCAGCAAATAACATAAATCTTATTTGGTGCATAAGCGCTAATAGGGGTATACCTGAAACCAACTCTCATATCTAGTTTTCTTTTATTTGTTATTTTATTTTATTTGGTGTATAAGCCCACCTTAAGTTTTGTTCTTGAACAAAGCTTATTTGAAGTAATTACAATTGTTTTGAAGAAAACTTGTGTAATGTGTAATTAGTCGTAAAGTTCTGTTCCCGTTCAGAAAATGGAGGAGTTTTAATTTTAAACGATAATAAAATAATGTGTCAAACTGATAATGAATCAATGTCGAACATTTTTTTTGCATTGTTAAGTGGCATGTGGTATACGACGTATGTTTATGACGTAATTTTTCTATTTAACTCAGTAAACGTGTGTTAGTGAGAATCGAAAATTATGACGAGACTGCACAAGATGATTATTCAGACTTTAGTTACCCTATACCCATCTAAGTTTGAGTCTACTTCTGCCCTCATAAGGATAAACCCGCTAAGTTCACGAGAAGTGCTAAAGTGACTTTCCTCGCTCACCCGTGTTGCACTTTGCACAGCCTCGCCAGAAAAGTGACACTTTCGCTGCAAGGGTACTTAGGGAATAAGGTACAATCTAAAGTGTGTTCCGGAATTTGTAGCTTTGGTTCAATGGAATTTCTTCCCAACGTTTCGTCCACAGCTGTGGCAGACACTATCAAAGGCGTTGGATACCTACACACTGCTAAACACGGTTCCCTTATGTCACTCCCCGTGGTTGTTCCGATGGACAATAAACATCATTACAATCTGACGATAAACTTCTTCAATTGAAGTGGAATAGCCTCGAAAAAGACGTAAAATAAACGTCGAAACATCGGCAATATCTGCGGAAGCGTAGAAGTTTTATTTTGGGTCCTTCTACCGCTACTTTTCTCCTGAAAATTATCAAAGGCGATGAAGTAATATGCTAACTGATCTCCCGTGCTTCCCGACGTTGACTGATTCGACTGTGGTGAGTTCCGTGGTATTTATTCCTCCGCCGTGGCGCTGCAGTGGAGGACTGGAGTGGGGGTAGTGGTGGGTCAGAATTTCGGCGCACCTGCAGTATGTCATAGAACTCGCTTCCAGTCTTCATTTGGAAACGTAATTTCCTCCTTCCCGTTGAAATTGTTGTTGTTGCTTAAAGACCTCAATGGCCTCTCTCGTTAGACTCGGATAGAAACGCTGCGATTGATATATAAGATATCCACCTCGTTGAAAATGATGTCGTAACCTTCGGAGAGAGCGTGCTCTGATACTGCTGACTTTTGCGTTAGTCCTAGCCTGCAACTCCTCTTGAGTTCCATAGTCCTCGTATTGACACTGCGTTTTGTGGTGCCAATGTATACCGAGCCCCAGCTGCATGGAATTCGGCAAACTCCGGGTGCCGATAGGGGATCTCTGCGGTTTTTGGCCGATTTCAAGCTCTGTTGTATTGAGCAAGTGGGTTTAAATACAGTGTTTTTCCAGTAGACTGCCGATCCGGTCCGTCACCTTGTGGATGTATGGCAGACTAAACTAGATGCATGTAGACTAGTCCAACTTTTCTTGATCTTCTCCCATTGTTCCTTCTTTGAGCTCTGAATTCCTTGTACGAACGGCTCTATCGAAGACGTGCTTGCTATATCCATTCCAACCAATGGCTCTTTTCAGATGCTTCATTTCCCGTTTCAATTCGGCCGGCTCACAAATTCTCTTGGCTCTCACGGACAGAGTCTCCATGGCTCCCCTTTTCTGTCTGGGATGATGATTTGATCCGTTATTGAGGTATCGGTCAGTGTGTGTTGGTTTTCTATAAACGGTCTGCGCAAGCTTCCCATTCGAACTCCTTGATACCAAAACATCCAAAAACGGTAGGCGTCGTTTCTCTTCTACCTCCATAGTGAATTGGATTTTTAGATGTAAAAGGAACTATTGAGGTTCGCCCTCGCCATGGCTCCAAATAACAAAGGTATCGTCCTCGTAAAGGAATCAGCACTTTATTTACCGTTGCCAACTCCTTGGCATCAAAAATTTCCATGCGACAGTTGGCTATTACTGGATTATGGGGGCTGCCCATAGCTACACCATGAGTTTCAAAAAGTCAAAAAGAATCCAGTTTTTCGATGAAATGAGTGGAGTCTTTTATAAAGCTGTCGCTATTTCCTATTTTGGGTTGCAACAGTTTTGTGACGTGTTTCGCGATTTCATATGTCGGGCTTCCTATGGTGCTCACGATGGCTCTCAGTGGCACATCAGGTTTGTGGTTCTTTGGCAAATCGTACAGCCTTGGTGGCAAGGTTTCTGATTTTTGTATGCTTAGTCATTTCATCCGATGCCACGTTCTTGATTAAATTGTTGGTGGCCCTCAGAATCTAACCACGTTCAGGTCCGTGTAGTTGGATGACGAGTTAGCTTCTTGTAGGTGGTGGGATCTAACAGTGTCCTAATTTTTCCTTCGTAATCCGATGCTGACATTTCTACTGTTGCGTTACCTTTATCTGCTGGTAAAATGAGAATATCCTTGTCTTCGTTCAAGGCTTTCAAAACTTTTCTTTCTGCAAAGGTGAGATTGCTCTTTGGTCCTTTTGCGCGTTGTAGAATTCGTGACGTCTCCATCCTTATCTGGTCAGCAGTCTGAATTGGCAGCTACCGGATTTCTTTCTCCGCATTTGCTATGATGCCTTCTATATGTTATGGCAGAATTTCCTCCCTTGTTCACAACGCTCAGTTCGTCAATGTTCTTGGTGTCACGGCATCGTAGTAGAAATTCCAGTGAACTCAGGAGTTGTGTTTTTCTCCAATAAATTTCTTCATAAATACCACGGTATCTCTTCATAAATGCCACGGAGCTCACCACAGTCGAATCAATCAACGTCGGAAAGCACGGGAGATCACTTCACCCATTGCCTCATAGCTTTTGATAATTTCTGCCGCAGCTGTAGACCACGGCTTCAAAGCCCGGAAAACACTTAAAATTTTATTTTGACCGGCCGTGAAAGCCTTCACTCTACACGGAGTCATCTATGAAGGCTATGAATTTTTGACAGAAAACGATAACATAATTAAAGTGAATGTTTCTTCATGCTTTTCTTTTAACATTTCACAGTCTACTAGATGACGTTTTCCGCAAAAACCGCGAAATGTATGTTTTTATTAATATATAGTTGCTACTTTTTGAGACGTTTTCAAATTACACGAACCAAAATTTACCTTAGATACCTGCTTATGTTTTCTAAGAAAGCATGATAATTGAAAGAAATTAGAATTTTACTTTACCTGCTGGCGATAAGCGGCTTCGGTGACAAGCGGCAGAAAAACTCTTTACCTTCCGCTACTGGGAAGATTACATAGATCTTTTGAGTACACATTACAATATAATTCAAGAGTTCGGAGAAAAAAACTGTTAATCGGAGCTAAAGTGACTTTCCTCTTATAAAAGTTATAGAAGTTCGAAGTTGGAAATCGCAAAAAAAAGAAGGAATACCCCTCTTTGGTCGATTGAAAGAAAACTTTGAATAGTTGTTTGTGCTGATTTTTATCAGAATGGGAAGATTTCGATCCCTCCTAAACGTAGCAAACCAAATTTGAGCAAAAAGTCGTTTTTTTTTCAAGCGGAATAAAAGTACGTCATTTGTTTTCTCCATGCGCACACCTAAAGTGGGTTTTTTAATGCCGAGACCAAAAAAGTAGCAAGAAAGTCCTAGGCAGTAGTAGTCATGGTGGCGCATTTTCATTCACCAAAATTATTTGAACAGAGGGACCGATCTGAGTGTATTGCCATCTTTACATTCTCATTGAAGAAACAAAGGATAGGATCAGAAAAAGTTCTCGAATTCTGTTAAATGTCATTAGTTGTTAAATGTCATGCGATATCATATTTATCTGTTAATGTGACTTTTATTAATTTAGTATTGATAATAATGCTACAAATTTTTAGTTTACCATAATTTACATAAACCACCTAAACCATTGGCTATGATTTAATACCAGTAAAACCATTGAGCATTGAAAACCACCGTTCTAACACATTCTATTTATTTTACAAATAATAAACACCACTAATTGGGTAAGTACCAAGACCCTCTTAAAGAGGATGAGAGAGTATTGCAAAACTGAGTCACTCTGATATAGACTTCTTATTTCCTCCATGCCAATAGTATATGTTACTCGGAGTAAAAGGTCTTTTTGTGCTTCGCCCAGTTGCAGGCCTCAGCTTCGCTTCGGCCGTCAATCTCTGGGCTCAGCACGAAAAGACCCACTTTTACTCCTAGTGACATAATCTACTATTTTTTAACAATGTGTTAGTTTCTTAAGCATGTGTTTCCAATGGTGATTTTAGAAGGGTCCAAAAATCGACCATCGAAAGGGATCTATCTTCTAAACTAGTGAACCAATACGACTGCCGTTTGTGACATTTGGAGCGGAATTTTTTGTGCTTCTCGATGTCCTCTTTCAGCTCCCACCAACGGAAATCCTAATGGTTTATTAGTTTTGGAAATAGACCCCTTCAGTAATATTTAAAAATGTCAGTAATATTCTTCCTCAAGCAGCCTGCCTGCGTACTTTAGTAAGAAAGTTTGGATCTTTGTAGGAAAATTACCCCACTGAAGACTACTGCTGAAGTGCAAATTCGCCAATATTTCCTAGCAAAACTCCTCTGTGTCAAAACTCATCATTTTATTACTACAATTCTTTAGCTAAAATATGACTAAACTTCTTGACCATGTATAAACTATAAACTGAGTAGTAATTAGAGTAGCCTAATAAATTACTTTCGTTTGGATGCAAATTCTAATGGAGGAAGGACATTCACAGAAAAGAACGTGGCTAATAAAACACCGGCTCGAGGACCGCATTAGCTAATTTCTGGCTTAAACTTGGAAGGATAATTAAATTGCACTTACGGGAGCGTAACCCGTCCTCCCGTTTTAAATTATAAAACACGTTGCTCGAATTGAGACGACCGTCTGTGACGTCACTAAGCCCTATTCCAAACATAAACCAGTAATGTTTCGTTGCAGGTAGCGCTGAATAGACGAAAATAAAATAGAGCGTAACCCTTTGAATCCCTTAAAATAGAGCCATACTGATGATATTCTCTAGCCGACCGAAGGCAATAGGGTGTTTGTATCTTTACGTCCCCTTTTTCTCATTAAATTGTCCTCCTATTGCCGCAGCATGAGGTTTTGTAAATTTGTTTTTAAAGAAAGAAAAAACAGTTGGTTTTTAGCAGCCGATCGAAGTAATAAACCAGCCCCTTGGGAGCGAAGAAAAGAACGATGATGAACCTCGATTTTATTCCCTCGAAATATTTTTTTACTGCGTGAACACTTTTTGGGCCTAAACGATGGTCAAATTTATATGTATAAGGAGTATTAAAATGGTGTTGAAGGCTTCGGGAACAGCACCCTTATAACCGATAAAATTTACGAAGCTATAAATATAAATGTGAGCTGTAGCGTCGAGTAATGAAGGGTCTGTTTTGAGGCAAAAGAACAGCTTTGTAAAACGGAGCTGGTTAATTAAGTGCTAATTTGTAAGTTATTATGGAAATGAAACTAAGCGTAATATTTTTTAATGTAGATAATATCTTTTTGTGTTTTTAACTTCTTCTTATTTTAATAAAAATGATAAAATAATAAATTTCAATACGCTGTTTGCTTGCTTTAGGGGGGCAATGGGGCGCCCGTAAAGGAAGCTTGTCTATTTGAATTCGTTTTCTACTTCAATTTGAAAAATGACTGACAACCTTATCTTTTTGATAAATTATTTATTGAAATACCCAAAGTATGCCGCATAAATGATTTTTCACCGGAAAGAATAATTACATTATTAAGTAGATCGAAAAAGCAGGAAATCAAATGGCGGGTAGTAAATCATTGTCCATTAACAACATTAAATTACCCTGAGGTAGGTATATATGGTGTTCCGACATAGAAACTCGAACATAGAAAGAAAAAATTGGTAGCCGATTCATTTATGATAATTATGATTTATTTCATTATTATTCGTTATTTTGATGTCAATTTCAGTTGTTTTGCAATCCATGAGGTATCGCAAAAGGAAGGAGCCATCTCCCACGCTTGGAATCTGGGTGAAGATATGGTTTACCTTTGAAAGGAAAAAATATTCAAGCTGTTATAATGTAATTTGCATTAATAGGAACTTGAAGTATCCCGATCATGCACATTTGATAAATAAAGTAAAGCTAGTCTTAGTTGTCTTGATTCCTAAAATTGTTCAAAAAGAGTCCAGAAGAACGAAGTTCGTTAATCTGAGTTACTGATAACGAATAAATTACGTAGGTAGTTCAGGTTTGTTCAGGTTACTTCAAGTTAGTTCAGGTTATCCAGACCAGAATTCTCTCCACCACAAATATACTGCTGGCCAATTGCCTTGCAACACTCGATTTTCGCACCAAGTTTGAGAAGACATAATTCTGAAATGGACTAACAAATTTCTAGGATCGAGACAAATTTGAGTAGACCGGTCCCTGTCCTAATTTACGTCGTATGATCAAAGAAGGTAAGTTACTCAGGTGAAATTATATAGGGTTGAAAATAAGGTGATGTAATTTTGCGTATATTTCTCATTTGCATAACTTTTAAAAAAGAAATCAAAATTGATTTTTTGATGCAGGATTATGAAGAATGGTGTAACACCTAGAGATTTTTTTTGACATATTGCTTAGTTCGATAAATGTACCATGTTTTCGAAAAAGTCCATTTTGTCGAATATTTTAACTTGAAATAGAATCAGCATGATGTTTTTATTCAATTCTTGATCGATGCAGTAAGATCACAGGAACTTATTCATGCGCTAAAAATAGTTCCAACATCCGTCAGATATGCCATGGGTAAGAAAAGTGTTAAACTTGCACCACATTTTCTAATCTGATCAAACATACACAAATGAAGAACATTATTAATAAAGGTTGTTCTCGTTTTTGAAATTTGCAAATGGAAAGTTGTTAAACCAAGTCTTTTATCGTTTATTTTCATTTGTTTTTTACTGATATCTTGTCATACCTAAGAAGTGGAACGATTTTTTTAATTAGTCCATTTTACATCAAAAACATTTGAATTGCAATTCTGCCGTATGTTGTAGTGAATGTTTCAAGGTCAAACTTCCAAATATTCTTGTTTAGTGATAAATATTTATCGAATTGCTCAGAAATGTTACAAAACAATTTCAAAAGCAATAAAAACCTTCATGAAAAATTTCGATCATGGGTGACGATTTTAACAGATTAAAAATGATTGTAAAATTGCATCATATTTATTTCCACTGGTTTATCTGCCGGATGTATAAGTCATTTTTAGCTCAGCATTCCCTGTGATCTTCCTTCATCGATTCTGCATGATGCTTTGGAAAAAATGTCAACTGTACTTTGGGACTTGAAAATATGCTACATTTATCGAACTAGGTAATATATCGAAAAAAATCCTAACAAGTCCCGAGGTGTTCCATATCATTATTTACAGTCCTGTATCAAAAAATAATTTTTGATTTATTTTCTGTTAAGTTGTGCAAATTTGCTTATTTTCCACCCTATATAATTTCACCAGAATAACTTATCTTGTTTAAGCATACCACGTAAAATAGTGCAAGGGCAAGTCTATACAAATTCGCTTTGTTCGAAGAAATCCGTTGGTCCATTTCAGAGTTATGCTCCCTCAAACCAGCAGTTTTAAAATCTGATTTACAATGGAGGATAGTATATGATATAGATAACAAATAATGAGAACGAAAGAAAATTGTGAAAAACTCTGAACTGCAGTCTAGAGACGTTTCGTCTACAGCTGCGGTACATCCTGTGCTGGAAGCGACTTCTACGATGATGGGCGTTGAAACCCCGCGCCATCCCCACCCCTACCCCAATCCCTTCACTGCAGCGGCGCGCGTGTGATAAATACCACGAAGCTCACCACAGTCGAATCAGTTAACGTCGGGAAGCACGGGAGATCACTTCACCCATTGTCCTCATCGCCCTCGATAATGTCTGCCGCAGCGGTAGACGAAACGTCAGGAAGAAGTTCCAAACTCCAACTTTGAACCGCGCACAATAAAAATTTTGTTTCTTAAAAAAAATCGTTTTTTTATAAAGCAATAGCATCCACAAAAATATTTTTCTCATCTTAATAAAACTACTTCTTAAATCAAATAATTGCCAGAATATCGAGAAATTTCGCCGTTTGGCTTCATTAAAAGTTCACATTTTTATACTACCATCAGTGAATAAAAACTCATTTATCAAAACCTCAAAAAAAAAAGCGAAATCTAGTCTCTCCATATACCTTCCACGTTTGACGATCTTGGGCTTTGTGATACCAGTCTCGGCCAACAGCTACTCTAATATCGTCTGGCCATGTTCTCTGCGGTCGCCCTCTGTTCCTGTTTAGTTGCTCTTGGTCCGCAGTGGGTAACCCTGGTTGTCCATCTGTCGCTGCTCTGAATTGCGACATGTCCCACCCAGCTCCATTTAAGTCGTGCTACCCGTTCTGCCACATTCGTAATCTTAGTTCTTCCTCGAATCTCCTCGTTTCTTAATTTGTCTCTCAATGAAATCCCAAGCATTGTACGTTCCATGGCTCTTTGTGTTGTTCTTAATCTTTTTACACTCTTTTTTGTTAAGCTCATGGCCATATGTAGCTACTGGTAGGATGCATGAGTCGTAAGGCTTTTTCTTTAGGTTTATAGGTATACTATTGTTCCCAAAGATGTATCGTAGTTCAAACGCTGCCCATGTGAGTCCTATACGTCTGGTGATTTATGCTGCATGATTTGGTTTTCCCAGCATGACCGTATGGCCGAGGAATGTATATTGGTTTACGCATTCGATAGCAATATTATCCAGCGTTATATGAGGGTTTGCTAGACTCATTATCTTCGTTTTTCCAGTATTCATTTCTAGTCCGACTTCTTCAGCTGCTTGGTTGAGTTGCTGCATCATTTCCATCAGCTCCCTTGGGTCGCTCGAAATTAAGGCGATATCGTCGGCGAACCGCAGGTGATTAAAGTACATCCCGTCGATCTTTATATCTTTCGATTCCCACTCAGGTTTTTTGAAGACGTCATCCAAAACTGCAGTAAATAGTTTTGGTGAGATAGTGTCACCCTGTCGCATTTTTGTAGATGTTTTTGAGTATGGTGGAGTATCATGAGTCTATTCTTGAATTTCCTAGAGCTTCAAAGATTGACCACGATTCGATCGTGTCGAAGGCTTTGTGGAAGTCGATAAACGCTAGATGGATGGGGACATTATACTCGGTTGTTTTTTCAATTAAGGTTTGCAGTGTTTGTAGATGATCGATGGTGCTGTATCCACGACAGAATTCGGCCTGTTCTGCTGGCTGGTAAAGGTCAAGTTTTTCTGTTAAGCGGTTGCATATGATTTTGGTGAATAGCTTGTATAGTTGTGAAAGCAGACTGAGAGGACGGTAGTTTTTGATCTCTGCGGTGTTTCCTTTTTTTAAACAGGAATATAACTTCTGCGTTTCACCATTCTGTGGGAATTACACCATCCTGTAGACAGTTCAGTAAGATTTGCATATTTTTTTTTGCCACCGTACTTCCACCCAGCTTCAACATCTCTGCCGTAATATGATCTTCTCCGGGACATTCACCGTTTTTCATCTTCCGTAAGGAGTATCTAATTTCCTCTAGCGACATATCCGGCATATCCTCTGTTCCGACTTTCAAAATTTTGCATTGCGGTCGCATTTTCCTATCAGGCGTCCGTGACAAATACAGATCGTTGTAGAAGTCTTCGACTATGCGGGGTATTTGTTCTAGGTTTGAGATTATAGTTCCATGTCGGTTCTTAAGTTTGGTTATTCTTGTTTTTCCGCGCGAAAGTTTTGATCTTAGTACTTTCATGTTTCAGTTGTTCTCTATTGTATTAAGAATCTTGTTGGTTTTGTATTTCCTTATGTCTCTTCGAATATTTTTTTTCACTTCTTTGTTGAATGTTCTGTATTCGTCCCTCCCTTTTTCTACATGTCTTCTTTGTTCTATCATTTTATTGGTGAGGTCTTTCGGGAGTTTTGCTTCTGAACATATCTTTTTTGTTGCTATTTGGATGCCTGTTTTGATTCTCTCATTCATTTGATTTAAATCCAGGTTTGCAATGTCGATAGGTTTTAGGCGTTTTTCTACTTCTCTCTGGTACTCTTCCTTGTTTGCGTCCTGAGTTTTAGCTGTTGGAAATGTGGGTTTTGTTATGAGTTTATTTCTTTCTAGTCTTCTGCTTTTGTTTGCTTCTGCTTTTGTGCTGCTAGTTTCCTGCTTTTGTGTTAAAATCCCCTATAGCTATTTTAAAATGTGTTTTTTCCATTTGTTTTGCAGCCGTTATGTCCTCATATAGTTGTTCCACTTCTTCCTCTTCTGAGGGGCTAGTTGGGGAGTAAATATTAATAATTTGTATGGAGTAACGCTTGTTTAGTCTTAATATAATGTATATGCTATAATGTATAATGTATTATACTCTTGTTCACGAGAAAACCTATACCCCCTAGATGGTCGTCGATTTCAGAGTTATTCTGGTAAAGTATGTGCCTTGAGTTTAATGTGGTGGTCTTTTCGCCGGCTAAACGTGTTTCAAACAGTCCAATGATGTGCCACTTGATGTATTCTAGTTCGCTCTCCAACTCGTCCAAGTGCTCATCGGTTCTCGTTGTTCATATATTGTAGGTCGCGATTAGTAGTTCTTTCCTTGACTCGTTCCGTAATTTCTTGCTGGACATTGTACTGGTCGAATTTTTGCACTCTTCAGAATCCGTAGGGCTGACTGACTGGTCAGTGTGAGATTTGGAGGTAGCCCTCTATCCACCTGGGGTATGTTTGTTTTAAACTTCATTTCATGGTTGATGTGAAGGTTTTGTTAATTAAAACCCTGCCCTGCGTGTTGGAGAGTTTGTTATTGACAGCCGCCCCTTCTGGGTCAGACGCTACAGTTTGCTAGTTTTGGTCCGCCCCGGATATTTAATTTGTCCGGTACCACCCATATCTGGGAGGCATTCCCCTATCTACCACCTGGGGAGGCGATGGGGGAAAAGCAACCCCACACGGGGTTTCACATAGAATTTTCTGGCTACGTAACCTGCGAGACTGGTTTGGCCTCTCATCTATCGAACTATTTCGGATAGCTGCCTCTAGAATAGAAATGATGATCAGCAACCTCCGAAGGAGAAGCTGAGATCAAGAAGAAGAGGAAGGAGATGACCATGTGGGCAGATGAATTGGTTTTCTATAACCTCCAGTTGAAGTAGTAGGCACTGTCATGAACCTAAGAGGTGTTTATTAGAAAAAGTTCATCTAAAAAGCTATGAATTTTTGACAGAAAAAGCTGACCTAATAGAAGTAAAATAAACTTCTGTTCTTTCATCCTTTTCTTTTGACATTTTACAGCCAATTAGATAACGTTTTCTAATGAAAACAGCTCCAGGAACAGGAAGTTTTATATTGTTGTGACGCAAAAGCGGGACTCGGGAGTTTCAGCATTCGGCAAAACACAATAAACAAGTTTTTAAAATCATGAGTATTTAGAATCCCGATCACGAACTTGATGAAATAATCATCGGTCAAATGTTACAGTCCGATTAAGCCGCGATTAACATTGATTGGAGTGTTTTAGCACGTTTTAGGGTTTTCGATTAGCTAATCAGATCATTTCACTACTCATTATATGTTGGCATTCTGGATATTTAAAATTAGTTGTTGGTTGTTTATTGCTAAAATTCCGAGCCCCTAACTCCCGTCTTTTACGTCGCCCGCATAGAAAACTTTCTGTTCTTGGCAAACACGACAACAATAATATCCAATGACAATATGTCAAAATGGCGTTAACAACCGGCAGTTAAATATTTAGCGCCAGCCAATTAAAACTAATCAGCGTATGTTGGTTTTTAATTCCTGGTTTAGGTTATAATACTGTGTAAACTTTCACGGCCGGGCGAAATACAATCTTTAGTTATTTGCCTAACTAGCGCGGAAAGTGTTACTTTTGTGTGCACGCTGGCTTCCGATGCCCAAACGACGCGAAGCGGAGTTCGGGCAGCTGACGAGTGCGGGAAAGACACTTACCGCACGAGTTAGGAACAATACTTTTTCAACGAGCCAATTCAGTGTAACATAGACAAAGAATAAACATACAATAGATAAACAACTTTATCTTTGTCAACAGTATGATAGCTGAATTAATCAACAATCAATTGGTTGTTATGACAAAAACTAGGTGTGATTGTTAAAAAGTACGTATATTATAGGTATAGTAGAATTCATTAAGGAAACTAATCCAAATCGTGATCACTTCGCCGCTGTTGCCAGCTTGTGCATGAAACCAAGTAGAACTATATTGAAATTCCCCAAATATGGCTATCTCAAATTGAATTTCGTTATTTTTATCTGCGAGGCATTAACCACGACTCGCAACCTTTATTTACAGTCGATCTATTTGTATTCGTAGGTTAAATTTTAAATTTATCATTTCTAATCTTTAAGATTGCTTTTCTAGGATTTTTGCAGGCTTTAGAACATTGTAATTGACCGTCCGTGAAGTGCCCATTTTGCAAAGGAGTTTTCTTAGTTACAGGGTCTTAAGTCAAAGGTTTGTGCTTTAGGAGATGGTTTCATAGAATTTTGCAACTTTCAGCCAAGTACAGTCTTTGAGAAAGTGAATTTTGCTGTTATTTACGTTTATTTAGGAAAAATATGTTTAAGTAGACAAATTTTTTAAAATATAGGTGTAACATAGTTAAAACACAATGGGCATTCTGTTCATAAATGCTATATTAGGGTAAGGGGGGTTAGGATACTGACAAACTTACTTTCTGGACAGAAGTCTAAATGAACATCAATAAAACACTGGAACCTGGCCCGTTTCATACTATTTATACTGTTTTAGGCTAATATTATTATGCTCTAGATTCCGATGGATGCTTAGAGTCTTGAAGCAAATTTACATATTGACAAAAATTGTAAAAATATTAGTGGCTATCAAAGCAGCTAACAGGTTCTGTTCGTATCAACCATATAAGTAGCTACAGGATTTTCCAAATGCTCCTGAAAGGTATACTTTTGCCACATATACAAAGATGAAGTTTTAGTACATACAGTAAAGGAGGTTTAAAAAATCTCATTGTTACTTGCTTTGTATGTTTGTCAACAGTCTCTCTGTGCAGCGAGTCGAATTTAACATTTAACAAAGTTGATATCAACCTAGTTTGCTACTATTCAACTTTAAACTGTGGGTAAAAATAGTAGGTTATTACTGACTAAAATACCTACCTAATAATAAAGGTGAATTAGGAATCAGGATCACATAATATATCCATATGGAAGTCTGTGATCCAGACAAGTTTTTGTTCGTGATTCTTCAAAATAACCCAAATAGTTTAACATATTCTAATCAAGGTACCTAGCTTATATCTAAAGTTTAAAGCAGAATTGTAACAAACTGATGGCATCATACAGGCTTTCTAAATTATAATTGCTTCATAGAGAAACTTTCAGACTGTAAAAATTGATTAAAATTGTGAACAGCATAATAAAAAATTGTCAATGCTCTGATTGCGTAGATCTTACAAATATCAAATGATCATCAAGAAATAGATTCTGTAAACCTACTTCGAGACCTACTTTAATATCTAAAATCTTCCTGCTCTTAGGCTTCCCTAAGAAGAGGAAGTAGTAAAAAGTAGACCTTGAACACTTGAAAAACCATGTATATTAGCTGTTGGACAATTTTAATAATTTTAATGCAATGCATGCAAGGATAAGTTTGGTTGGTTTTCTAATGGGATACACTTGAACTCCAATTTATATTGGATTTGATTGTGACCCAGTGGCCATTTACTATGACCTATAACCCAAATATCTTACCCAACAGTGTGTCATCTTTACAGTCCGAGAAATATTGTCACATATGCTTAATGAGTATCGAGAGATGTGAGCCAAAAAAATAGAGTAATCAAGCTCAACAAGGCTGACAAAAAATCTGTTTTGTTTGCATTTAAAAGATGTTTTTAGTTTTTTTTTTATTCTATGTTGGAATCAAATACATATTATTATCGCAATTTCTGTTCTACAGCCTTGAAATTGTTCCTAGAAAGTTTTTTTGGTAGGACCATGATATGGTTAGGTTATGAAAAATTTATCTAAAATTCCTGTCTTAAACTATATAGCTGTTAGGGTAGCAGTTAAGCAGTACCTACTTCTTACCAAGATACCTACCAAAAATGGTCACTTTTTTTATGATAGCTCGAATATTTATACAAATTCTGAACTGTCTTCATCAAAGGATATAAAGCACACAACAAACTTTTATCTGTAACCATTTTCGAGATATTTGGAAAAAAAAATAACTAATAAAAACCAATAGAACACATAATATTCGGTCACAAAATGAATATGTTTACCAAACATTAGTAAAATAGTTTGTTATGAAACATTTAAAATTACTTTGAAAATGGATAAGAGATATGAGATTTGTAGCATGCCTAGCTTTTTGATACAAGATTTCAAAGCATCAGAATTCACAAAATTACTCAAATGTGTCAGCTGTAGAGAGAAAGCTATTATTAATTTTTACAACATTGTTAAGACAACTATGGATGGCTACATCTATGACGTGACTTATTGGCATAGGTTTTTAGTTAAAAGCTTTTCGTATTAAACCCATTTAGGAGCAATTTCTAGTCGGTAAATCAAAAATTGTCAGATTATTTCCAATTTTACTGCACAAAAAAAAAACAATTTACACCATATAGTGCAAATAAGCCAGTTTATAAGGCTTGCTCGATCAACCGTCCTATTTTTTTGCTCCGCCCAACGCCATACGCCCTTTTTACTATTAATTCGACTTGGAAAACGTATAAAAAATCTTGATACAGTTTAAACGTCTTGACGCACATTTCCGCTTAGAATTTAAAATTTCATTCTTTATTGGAACTTTTTCTAATTCCTGACATTCAATAACAACATAAACAGTTTTGTTTTTCAATAGTCCAATATTATTAGTGGAAGAAAACAAGTTTAAAATCTTAAAAAGTACACTGATATTATAGACCATATTATTATTATATTAATGCTACTTTTAAAGTCAATCTCTAATCAGTATAACAGATTCTGGAACAATTTAACTTCGTTTTTCTTTACATGTCTCATGTCCCTATAGAAGAGGGTGGTAGTCGGGATTTTAGCAGTAAATATGTAGTTTCTTTGAATCCTAGCAGCCTCAATAATTATTATTATAGTATTTGTTCTTGTGTAGTATCCTGTAATTATTCATAGAAACTTTGAATACTTCCCTAGAACAAACTAATAATTTGTTATTTGATAAAAAAAACACACTCTCTTTCTCCAGAAATAATTTCAGGTTTACTTTTTAAATGTAGGAATATATTTTGTATATTTTGGAAAAATAAAAATAACAACAAATTATTGCTTTTAATTTTACAACCGTCACAAAAGACTGCAAAGTTAGAAAGTGAGATTTTCCTCACACTTAAAATAACTTTTTAGTTTTGACTAAGCCACATGAAAATTTCATAGAACAGATTCCAAAATCATCTTATATATGCGCAGAGGCCAGTTCAGGAATTACACACTTGCACCAGCTGTGGAACTAATTTAATTTCTGAACGGTAGTTGGTGCGCATCTCTCAACACTGCTGTGTGATTCTTGAATTTACCTATGAACAGATTTAGGGAAAATCATAAAGTTAATTCCTAAAGCCTTACGTGCTTACTTGGTAATTCCAATAATCATCAGAGTAAAATACATCCTTTATTAGGTCATACAAATGCAGTAGTCCAGAAGTCCACACAGTGTACAGTATAGGTAGCCACTCAGTTACTCAAAATAGCACGTCATAAAATATAAATCAAAATTACTGTTCTGCATATGACAAGCATAATAATTATAAATACTCACCGGGGCTTTGCCCCTTGACTAGTGAATGGTGCTTGGGAATCTTGGTAAATTGCATCCGAGTTAGTGTTATACCTAAAAAAAGAGTTAGCGTCCAAAACATACAATGCAAATACTCATAAAGAGCAAAGAACCGGTTGAAGCAAAGGCTCACACAGAACAAATTTTTACACACAGCAAAGGGAGACATAAATAATAATATGTAAGTATATAAGTACAAAAATAAAATAAATAACTCCTATCATTAACTTTTTTTACACCTATCCTTTTTTTTTAGACTTTTAGGAACTATTTTCTTTTCGTTTTATGATCACGCATCATGTCTTCTTTTTGATGTCTCAGCGCTGCCTGAGAAGTCCTTCAAAAATAAAACAGAGTTTCAATTATTTTATAAAATAATAAAATTAATTACTTAAACTAATTTATAAGAATACAGATGATTCGCACAACGGGTTTCAGACAAAAATAAGACGCATCAATTAAGTTAAAATGGTCGATATTTCAATTATATATTTCGTTTTCCTGAGTGCAATATTAAGTCAACAAAACAAAAGTCTTCTCAATTTTTTTATTCTTCATAGATCGACCAACTTAAAAGTACAAATACGGGGCATAGCAAACACGGCAGGACGGTATAAAAGTGTAACACTTAATATGTGTTAAACCTTCACCTGGAGAAGGACCAAATCAATTGGAAATATCGACCAATTTAGGGCGACTTTTACAAGTTCAAGTAAAACTTCAGATTGAAGATAAAACACCAGACTTGATGTACATTGCATTGTTTACCTGACAGATAAACAATGCAATGTAGGTTATATCTGGGGTTTTATCTTCAATCTGAAGTTTTACTTGAACTCGTAAAAGTCACCCTTAGCAGCATAGAGGTGTTTCATTTTTGTTTCGAACCCGCTATACCAGTCATCTGTATAACATCAGGAACGCTAACAGGCCATCATTAATCCTAAAAAAAATATTAAAAAAGATGCATATTTTCTAATACCTCAACCCTGCAACATGCAAGTGAACAATATAACAATAACAATTTCAACTACTGAACCAATATCCAATACAATACAACAATATTATAACCTCAAACAACTTCATTTTCCTTATCACTAAACAAGCTTTCTAAGTCTGAATCCGAACTACACCCTGCTTCTATTACAACTGGGTTAATGTCCGAAGCATCCATAAATTGTTCCCTATCCCACCACCTCTGTATTTCTTCCTCTGTATGGCGAATTGAATTTTTCCAAACCTCTGGTGTTGCTGCGGTCAAGGCCTCTTTCCACATAGCCAAACACACTTCTGTGGTTCTGCCATCTCTCCCAATATGCCGATTGTAGTAACCTTTGGCAACTCCCCAAATCAACTCAATGGGATTGAATATGCAATGGTATGGCGGAAGTCGTAAAACTTGGTGTCCATACTGCAACGCCATTTGATCAGCGACATAGATCTTTGGGGGTTTGTGCCTATTAAAATAAAAAAAAATGGAAACGTAATTCAATGATATTATTCTGGCAAAATGTACTGCATACTTTGTTACAATGTCAAGAAGTTCACTTTTCAACAGCCTGTCATCACACGGTATGTTTTTTGAGCGAAGCCACTCAAGAATGTCTGCCTTTGTTGATGAAGAAGTCGGCGTTTTCTCCAACAAGGTGCTGTGGTAAGGTGCATTATCCATCACAATCACTGAGGGTTCCTCCAAATTTTTCAGCAGTTGATTCTCAAACCAACACAAAAAATTATCCTTGTTCATTTCTCCATGATAATCTCCTTTCGTTTTGGATGAAAAAACTAACTCTGCGCCAGGAATAAATCCTTCTTTATTTCCAGCATGCACTACAATGTACCTATAAAAGATAAACTAAATAAAGTGCCTATAAACAAATTTTGAAAAAATGGGTTAGCTGAAGCTACAAACAGCCCCATATTCCCCTACTCGACTAAATGAGAGCAAACGAGTAACAATTACAATTAATACAAAACACAACACCTTACCTCTTCCCTTCCGTTTTCATTCTTTTAACACTTCGAGTATCCGCATCTTGCCAAGAATGGCTTGATGTTCCATCTTGAAAAAGCCACGTCTCATCTAAAAATACAAACATATAGTTACCCCCTGTTTTGTAACTAGTATAGGATTTTAAAACTTGTATTCTTTTAGAAACAATGTCTGGCAGTTCCATTAAACCCCTGCGCGGATTGTCTTGAAGCCACTTAAAGCCAATCTGTTTCATCAGTCTTATAAGTGATGATTTCGATCCCGCAAAGAGCTGCATTGTTCTTAATCTCTGCAAAATGCTTTGGGCGGTGACAGATTCTCCTAAAATTCAATTACAAAATATTCTTTTTTACGTTTTTGTAGGAACGACCTCATTGCAAGGATGATTGCATGCATTCAAAGCAACTGCGAGAAAACTCCAATGACTGCTTTTGTGTAGTCGGGTGTAGGGGTGTACAACCTATATTTTGAAAAAGGATTTAAGTAAAGGATAATTAGGGACAGTTGCTCAGAAACTTGATACTTGTGTAAACTTATGACTTGTTTTGTATGAAATAAACTGATGATGATGATAGGTACATGGTTTGTATCCCAGTTGGCATCTAACAATAGGTTTGAGTAATTAGTCAAGATTTCAGGAAAATGCTAGTTAAATAATTTTTTTTAGAACATAATAAATCCAAAAAATATACGAGGTTGACCAGGTTTTTCATGATAAAATTTAAGGGGATGTTCTACTTCAATAAGTAACACTATCTCGCTAAATAAACTGTAGTCAAAAAACCCTTTTCTATGGTGTTGATGTCAATATTCATAAAGAAAAAAATTGTATTTTTTTTGCAAACCATTTCAGATATTTTAATGAAATATTGCAGGTGCCAATAGTAAAGGAAGACCTAAGTCTTGCAATACAAAAAGCTTTGTTTACCAGTGTCTAATTTTGTTAAAAGTTAAAATGGCTTTATTCTTCCAAATTGAACAAATAATTCAAAAATAATTTTTATTTTTAGAAAAACCAGGAACATACAACTTTTTTGCTGAAAAATAGTCTGTAACAAGCAGCCTCGCGCGCCAGTAACAATAAACAAAGCTTTTGTATTGCAAACCTTATGTTTTCCTTTATTATTGACAAGTAATATTTCATTAAAATATCTCAAATGGTTTTCAAAAAATATAATTTTTTGGTTTTTGAGAATACTTAAACATCATAAATATCTCCATATAGAAGTTTTTATAGCATAACCAATAACATTAACACTGTTCAAAAATTTTACGGGGTTGAGCCAAAAAATAACTCTTGGAAAAACTTTATGAAAAGTTTTATAGATGCAAACTGCTGTAACTTTTTTGTTTTTAAATATATTGGAATGAAGCAAAAACCGTATTACACAGTTGACTTGCAAGTTTTTCCTATTGGAAGAAAAAACAAAACACCAATGATTTCGAGAAATCTTAACTTATATTTTTTTAATGGAATGTCTTGTATATTTTTGGATATGTGGGTTCTATTCAAAATTCCAAGTATATTTTATAAAGCATACCTTATACCTATCTTCAACTGTTTCTGATAATATGGCGTCTGTTTAAGCCAGTCAAACATAAAATAATAAATACGAAGCAAAGTAAATGCTCCACTTGTCTTAAAATTTACTTTGCTTCTTATTTATTATTTTATGCTCAATTTTGTGTTTATATGACCAACTTATACAGACTCCATTTTCTCAGAAACATTTGAAGATAGGTATCTAGGTGCATTGTAAAATATTCTTGGAATTTTGAATAGAACCCAAATATCCAATATTATACAGTTGCATTAAAAAATATAAAACCAACTGCAGGTTAAGATCATTGGTATTTTGCTTTTTTCTTCCAATTAGGAAAAAATTTGCCAGTTAACTATGCAATATGATTTTCAGTTCATTTCAACATCTTTAAAAACACAAAGTTACAGCTAATATACTTCCTAGCAACTTTCCCTACAGTCCAGTTCCAGTTAAGCTTAAAAAAAACTATTCCTAATTATCCATTACTTAAATTCTTTTGGAAAAGACAGGTTTCACACACCTACACCTGACTACACAGAAGCAGTTATTGGAATTTTCTGGCAGTTGCTGCATTGCTGCACTATTGACAGAAAAATTAATTCTCTCCTCTTATAGGGAAAATTAGCATTGTGAGTTGTATAATCAGTTTAATCAAATCAAATAAAACTAAATTTGGCAAGACCCTTCCATTTGTACCAATTTCAGGTTTCTAATGCCCGTATTTATAGTCATGACTTGGCTCCGAGTAAGCCTCAAGTCTGACTTTGGACATATAGTCTCCATTTAAAATACATTGACCTACATCAAACATTTTTGATTAAGCACATGCTTGTGCTCAAGTTGCCACTATAAATATGGGCATTACAGGCCCAGAATCCTTCCAGGCAGATACCCTAGAGCACCTTAGAAATCAAAGGGGAATCCACTTTGCCAATGTTTGTACATGTATTGCCATAATATGGTATTTTTTAAGTCTTGTGATGGCATTGCAAGGTATTGTGAATATAGTGATATTGCAGGGTATTGTCATGAGTACATAAAGTTATTATCGATATTATGACTAGTACTGTAGAATATTATCATGAGTACGGAGAGGTATTTCCAAAATTGTGATGGTTATTGCTGTATTTCCAATGTAGATCATTGTAACGGTATTGTGTGGAATTGTGATGCAGTTTATACATGTCTTGTGCCCGGTGGATAACCCCTCATTAGAAACTCTAACAATCATATGCACCAATAGCCCAATAGCATTTAATCAGGGTCATGCTTTAATTGTGGTTAATTTAAAATTTAGGTAAGGTAAATCTCTCTCTCTCTCTCTCTCGCTATTAGCCATGATTAAAATGTAACCCTGAGAAAATGCTACTGGTGCATGTGGGGGTTAGGTGTGAGGCCCTGCAAATTTCTAGCTCGCCCTCAGTGAGTAATCATCTCCTTAATTCCTTTGATACTTATGATACTTATGACTACGTATGATTTGTAATATTTTCAATTAGGCCTCACCAACTTTAAAAGTTTACTAGGAACATATAATCAATGATAAAGTCCCTGACATTAGGGCTAGTCACTATTTCTTTAAAAAGGAAATCTTTACTTCAATAAGCAACAATATAAATAAATATACATTTTAAATAAGTTAATTGTCACATAATTTAGAATCTACAGTTACTTACGGTTCTTATACATTTCATAAATTTGGTTACGAATGGCACAAATATCCCATTTCCCTGGATCGGTTACTGGTTTCTTCCGGACAAGAATCCTTTTAGGGCTTACAATTTTGCCATGAGCACTTTCTTGAGAAATTTTTGAAACCGTAGTTAAATGAAGACCCAAGGCATCCGCGACTCTTTTACGTACTGCTGCGAGTGGCAAAAGTGGTCCTCCGTTTTTTTTCTCCAATTCAAAATAGCTCAAGAGGGAAGCTACAAGTTTTTTGCAGTCTTTACTAAGACTTTTTGGCATCTTGTTTATGTTGAAGAAACACAATTAGTTCAATAAAAAACACAAATCTAGATCAAGCGCATAAGAAAATCTTGGAAAAAGTACATAAAAGCACAAAACCCGCCGATTTTCTAATTTCGAGCTTTCGAGGTAAAGGTTGACTTTCGTTGACAGTTGACGTTAGTTCCAGGCGTTTTAATAATAATTCTGCGTACTCCACGACCGCGCGGCACTTCACCAATTGCTTGCGTTGTCTATAATAAGATTTAAAATTAAATTGAGCAAAAACAAGAATTTTTTTATCACACCTGTAGTTAATATGAATAGTTTATTGGTCTGTTTTAATTAATTTACCAAGCACGCTTACCAATCTTCACAGATAAGCCGAAAAACGATTATTACGTTATTTACAATAAACCGCAAATAAGGCAACATTGCTGGAGATCATGTCAACTAACATTGAATTATATCCATCCTTTTCCAAATTCGTTAGAGGAGACAATGTCTATGATCGAAGACATGATCTTGAGTTTCAATTGACACATCGCTTGCTTAATGATTCTGCCTATATGTTTTGTATAAAAAATCAATAAAGGCAAGCATAATAATTCCTTAAAAGAGATAAAAATGTTTGACACGGCTGTAAAGCAGATGCACCTATCTAGATAGACAGACTATATACACACAACATAAGTCTCAATTATATTATAAATCAGTCATTCTTTAAATATTTACTTTCCCGCACGCCAAATTTACATTCACGCACGCCGGGCGGGAAAGTAAAGCTTTCGAAAACAAAATGCGTGCAGGAAAGTGGTATATTAAGAACGCTCGTAGAAAAAAGAGTTTTTTTTGGCGCTGAAGCCGTGGTTCAATGGAATTTCTTCCTGACGCTTCGTCTACAACGGCGGCAGACTTTATCAAAGGCAATGGGCGAAGTGATCTCCTGTGTTTCCCGACGTTGACTGATTCGACTGTGGTATTTATTTCCCCGTCGTGGCGCTGCAGGGGAGGGACTGGGGTTGGGGTAGTGGTGGCGCGGGGTTTCGGCGCACTTGAAGTATGTTGTAGAACTCGCTTTCAGTCTGCATTTAGAAACGTAATTTCCTCCTTCCTGTTGAAATTGTTGTCGCGTTTAAAGATCTCAATGGCCTCTCTCGTTAGTCTCGGATAGAAACGCTGCAAGGTGGATATCAATGAGACTTTCGGAGGGAGCATACTCTTCTACTGCCGCCTTTTGTGTTTGTCCCAGCCTGCAATTCCTCTGTGTATACCGAGCCACAGCTGCATGGAACTCGGTAAACTCCCGGTATTTGGCCGATCTCAAGTTCTGTTGTATTGTTCGAGTGGGTCTAAAGACAGTTTTAACAATGTGCTTTTCCAGTGGCCTGCGGATCTTGTCGGCTACTTTGTGGATGTATGATAGACTAGTCCATCCGCGCTTTTCTTCATCATCTTCCGTTGTTCCTTCCTGGCGCTCTATCTACATTCCGTGGACGGGCTAGTGTTTGCTGTCGAACTAGTGTTTGCTGTATCCATTCCAACCAAAGGCTCTTTACAGATGCTTCATTTCGCGTTCCAAATCATCCGGCTCACAAATTCTCTTGGCTCTCACGGACAGAGTCTTTATGACCTTCCTTTTGTGTCTGGGATGATGATTTGATCCATTATTGAGGTATCGGTCAGTGTGTGTTGGTTTTCTATAAACGGTGTGCGCAAACTTCCCATTCGCCCTCCTTGATTCTAAGACATCCAAAAACGGTATGCATCTTTTCATTTCTACCTTCATAGTAAATTAAGATGTTTGTTAAAATGAGACAAAAATTTAAGATGAAAGAGGAAGTTTTGAAGTTCGCTCTTGCCGTGACTCCAGATAACAAAAGTGTCGTCCACGTATCGGAACTAGCACTTTGGCCTCTTATTTGCGGTTGCTAAGGCCTTGGCCTCGAAAATTTCCATAAAATAGTTTGCTATTACTTGACTGAGTGGGCAAACTACACCATCAGTTTGTTCGTAGAAATCCTACTTCCATTGAAAATATGTAGTGGTTAGGCAGTGTTGGAACCACTTGCGAATATTTTGTGAAAACTCCTGGTAAATATGCTTCAGGGCTTCCTTAATGGGTGCCCTCGTGAAGACCGACACAACATAGAAGCTGGCGAGAAATTCTCCTGTAGAAAGAGTCAAAGAATCAATCAAAGCAGTTTTTTTTAGATTGTTTTAGGTTAATCGGAACTTAAAAAAAACACTCAGGAGATTCAAAAGACAATCACTGTTCAAATAATTTAATCGGAATTCAAAATACCGGCGCTAAGTCTGCCGTTTTTTCTCTCAAAAACGCCCGTGCTAACTTTCTTTTTTGTCAGCAGATTTTTCCCAATCCATTGCAAACTTCTTTTCCATGACTGAAATCTTCATGTCTTTTTGCTCCATTGTGACAATTCAAATTATGTAAGAAGTGGGAGCGAAACGCGTCTAGTGGGAGCGAAACGCGGCTCTGGTGATCTCACACAACTTTTCGGTGAATTTTTTTCACTGGGCTATGAAAGATTATTTTTCTTTAACAGATAGCCTTGTATGCACCGGACAGGCTAGATGTGCTGAGTCATTCTTATATATACAGGGTGTCCCAAAACTCAACGTCATCCCTTGGAGAGGTGTTAGGCCAGCTCATTACTGACTAGAATATCATAATGCGACCTTAGTAAAAAATTGATAGTTTTCGAGATGTGACTTTTATGAATTTCATGAAAATCCACCCTTAGATCAGTTTTTTGACTATTACAGCTACAAAACTCAATATTATAAGATACCCAATGTTATGGCGTAACTCTGAATAGTTTTGTTATTGAGGAAGGACCAAAGAAATATTACTCATGAAATACCTTGAAAAAAAAAACATTTTTGCCCCATTCATGAGTTGTTATTATTTCATATCCTAACTTTGACTCTTCATACTTAAAAAAATGTCACCAACCTAACCTCGCAAGTTATGCTAAAAAGTAGCTCAAATAACATAGTTTTTAAAATGGTATATCGTTTTGTATGTTGTTCTGTAGAAAACAAGATATTGCTATTTTAGTGCAAAATGAGCTAGCTATAACATTGTTTCAGTACAAAATATTAAGTATTTAGAACTAAAACAGGTGTTAAATTAAAGTGACAGGTATTTATTAAAACACAACACAAATTCAAGTTAAATGACATGTTCGAATTGCGTACCACCAACTCTAATGCAAACACGGCATCTTCTTAAAAAAGATCTGTTTATGCGTCGTGCACTTCCAGCCATATTTATTTCTTGTGCAGCTTCAATAATACGTTGTCTTAGATGATTTAAATTATTTATTGGTGTTGAATAGACTTTTACTTTAATACAACCCCAGTAAAAAAATCTAGTGAGTTCAAGTCCGGAGATTGGGGAGGCCACAAAATGGAACCAAGACGGCCAATCCATATATGTGGATAAGTTGGGTTCAAATAGTCTCTCACTACTCGTGTGTAATGGGCTGGACAGCTGGCAATTTCAAGCCACAGGGAACTGCGCCTACCCAAAGAGACATCTTCCAAAGGATTTGGCAGTTCGTGTTCTAAAAAATCCTCATAATTTTCCACGCTTAGATTTTCAGGTAAATCAAAAGGACCAATTATTTGCCCGTTCAAGATGCCGGTCCACATATTTAATCTGAAGCGATACTGGGACCTTTCTTCTCGCATTGAATGTGGGTTTTCAAGAGCATAACAATGAAAATTGTACATGTTCATAAACCCATCTTTTTTTAATGTGAATTCAACTGTCCATAAAACTCTGGATCTTCGTTATGTTTCCGCAGCATTCTTTGGCAAAATTGGATACGTCGTGAGTAGTCGCCAGATAGCAAAGCTTGCACACGTTGCATATGATATGGGTGATTTTGAATTCGTGTAATTCTGTTTACAGTGGATTTTGGTATCCCTGTACTAGCATCATTTTCAATATTTTGTAACACTTCTTCATCGCGATACATGAATGATCTTCGTTCCGCATATACGTTTGTATGTGCAGGTGAACGTTTATGAACACGCGGTAATCCGGATATCTCAAAGCATTTGGATATTTTTCGCGATACAGAGCAGCTGCAGCAGCACCATTTGCTCTACATTCGCCATAAGTGTAATGCATGTTACAGTATTCCTGAGAACTGTACAGGTACGGCATCAGTAATATTGGACGTCAAACCCTCGTAACACAAACACAAACTCAAAAGGCCAGGTTAGTTCGTTATTGTCCACTAAAATAGGTCCAAGTCACTACTACACAACAAACAAGTTCAAAAAGTCTATGCACATACCCGTTAGAATGGGTACAAAAATAATTTGATTGTCAAAACGAATGCGTTTTGAAATGCATTCTGACTTATACATCAACATGTTTTTTATATCGTTCCTAGGTTACCAGACTTACTTGATTTTTTTTCATAATTCAATAAAAGTCCTAATATCTTGCGATACCTTGTTGAATGTGTATGGACACAAATACGAGGTGTTCATTCTAAAACTTCATCTAGTTGGCTGCGAAATGTCAAAAGAAAAGGATGGAGAAACAAAAGTCCATTTATTTTGATTATGTGATCTTTTCTGTCAAAATTTCATAGCCAGCTAGACGAAGTTTTATAATGAACACCCCGTAAAGGTCGCTGGAAGTGCAAGAAGGATAGATAGATGTTTTTTAAGAATTTGCCGCTCTTGAATTAGGCTTGTCACTACAATCTTAAATTACAGGTTTTATAAATTGTAATTTATAAATAAAATATAAATGCGCTCATTTTGCACTCAAATACTACTATCTTTTTCTATAAAGAAACGCATACAAAACAATACACCACCTTAAAAACTACGTTAAATGAGCCATTTCTCACGATCACTTGTCAAATTAGGTTGGTAATATTTTTTATTTACAACCATATATGTAATGCTATCATTACAAACGTCATAGGAGGGTGGGAAATTACCTATTACCTACCTCTAAATTAGACGTAACTAATGGGTATTCATTACCACACAAGGGCGGTAATGGCTTATTACCTACCTCTCTTTCAACCTTCATTTTCCATGCTTATTTTGTGGCCCCTAAAATTTAACGTCTTTATAGAATTAAAAAGGTGTCCCTAGTAGCATCGAACTAGATAAAATAGTTAACTGGTAATTTTCAAAAAAGATAGTTAAAAATATTATAAATATCTTATACGAAAAATATAAATTCATATTATGTAGGATGTAAATAAAATAGTCTACACACCTCGGTAGGAAGTTTCCTTACCGTCTCGAGATTTTATAGAGCATCTCGACGCTGCGCGTCTCGCTAAACTATCAAATCTCTCGACAGTAATGAACCACTTCCCACCCCGGTATGTAATATACTATTTAAGTATAAAGAGTCATAGTTAGGACATAAAATAAAAATAACTCATAAATGGAGAAAAAAATGTTTTATTTTCCTAAATTAAAGCATTAATAATGTTTCTTTGGTCCTTCCTCAATAAGAAAACTATTCAGGGTTGCGCCACAACATTGGGTATCTTATAATATGGAGTTTTGTAGCTGTAACAGTCAAAGAACTAATTTAAGGTGTGGATTTTCAAGAAATTCATAAAATTGACGATATCTGGAAAACTATCAATTTTTTACTAAGGTCGTATCATGATATTCTGGACAGCAATGAGCTGGCTTATCACCTCCCCAAGGGATGAGGTTGAGTTCTGGGACACCCTGTATATTAGGGCCAAGAACCAAACATATATTTATGATTTCAAATCTAACGCTAACCCCTAAAATTTAACGTCTTTATAGAATTAAAAAGGTGTCCCTAGTAGCATCGAACTAGATAAAATAGTTAACTGGTAATTTTCAAAAAAGATAGTTAAAAATATTATAAATATCTTATACGAAAAATATAAATTCATATTATGTAGGTTGTAAATAAAATAGTCTACACACCTCGGTAGGAAGTTTCCTTACCGTCTCGAGATTTTATAGACCATCTCGACGCTGCGCGTCTCGCTAAACTATCAAATCTCTCGACAGTAATGAACCACTTCCCACCCCGGTATGTAATATACTATTTAAGTATAAAGAGTCATAGTTAGGACATAAAATAAAAATAACTCATAAATGGAGAAAAAAATGTTTTATTTTTCTAAATTAAAGCATTAATAATGTTTCTTTGGTCCTTCCTCAATAAGAAAACTATTAGGGTTGCCCCACAACATTGGGTATCTTATAATATGGAGTTTTGTAGCTGTAACAGTCAAAAAACTAATCTAAGGTGTGGATTTTCACGAAATTCATAAAATTGACGATATCTGGAAAACTATCAATTTTTTGACTAAGGTCGTATCATGATATTCTGGGCAGCAATGAGCTGGCCTAACACCTCCCCACGGGATGAGGTTGAGTTCTGGGACACCCTGTATATTAGGGCCAAGAACCAAACATATATTTATGATTTCAAATCTAACGCTAACCCCTAAAATTTAACGTCTTTATAGAATTAAAAAGGTGTCCCTAGTAGCATCGAACTAGATAAAATAGTTAACTGGTAATTTTCAAAAAAGATAGTTAAAAATATTATAAATATCTTATACGAAAAATATAAATTCATATTATGTAGGTTGTAAATAAAATAGTCTACACACCTCGGTAGGAAGTTTCCTTACTGTCTCGAGATTTTATAGACCATCTCGACGCTGCGCGTCTCGCTAAACTATCAAATCTCTCGACAGTAATGAACCACTTCCCACCCCGGTATGTAATATACTATTTAAGTACAAAGAGTCATAGTTAGGACATAAAATAAAAATAACTCATAAATGGAGAAAAAAATATTTTATTTTTCTAAATTAAAGCATTAATAATGTTTCTTTGGTCCTTCCTCAATAAGAAAACTATTAGGGTTGCCCCACAACATTGGGTATCTTATAATATGGAGTTTTGTAGCTGTAACAGTCAAAAAACTAATCTAAGGTGTGGATTTTCACGAAATTCATAAAATTGACGATATCTGGAAAACTATCAATTTTTTTACTAAGGTCGTATCATGATATTCTGGGCAGCAATGAGCTGGCCTAACACCTCCCCACGGGATGAGGTTGAGTTCTGGGACACCCTGAATATTAGAGCCAAGAACCAAACATATATTTATGATTTCAAATCTAACGCTAACCCCTAAAATTTAACGTCTTTATAGAATTAAAAAGGTGTCCCTAGTAGCATCGAACTAGATAAAAGAGTTAACTGGTAATTTTCAAAAAAGATAGTTAAAAATATTATAAATATCTTATACGAAAAATATAAATTCATATTATGTAGGTTGTAAATAAAATAGTCTACACACCTCGGTAGGAAGTTTCCTTACCGTCTCGAGATTTTATAGAGCATCTCGACGCTGCGCGTCTCGCTAAACTATCAAATCCCTCGACAGTAATGAACCACTTCCCACCCCGGTATGTAATATACTATTTAAGTATAAAGAGTCATAGTTAGGACATAAAATAAAAATAACTCATAAATGGAGAAAAAAATGTTTTATTTTCCTAAATTAAAGCATTAATAATGTTTCTTTGGTCCTTCCTCAATAAGAAAACTATTCAGGGTTGCGCCACAACATTGGGTATCTTATAATATGGAGTTTTGTAGCTGTAACAGTCAAAGAACTAATTTAAGGTGTGGATTTTCACGAAATTCATAAAATTGACGATATCTGGAAAACTATCAATTTTTTTACTACGGTCGTATCATGATATTCTGGGCAGCAATGAGCTGGCCTATCACCTCCCCACGGGATGAGGTTGAGCTCTGGGACACCCTGTATATTAGGGCCAAGAACCAAACATATATTTATGATTTCAAATCTAACGCTAACCCCTAGAATTTAACGTCTTTATAGAATTAAAAAGGTGTCCCTAGTAGCATCGAACTAGATAAAATAGTTAACTGGTAATTTTCAAAAAAGATAGTTAAAAATATTATAAATATCTTATACGAAAAATATAAATTCATATTATGTAGGTTGTAAATAAAATAGTCTACACACCTCGGTAGGAAGTTTCCTTACCGTCTCGAGATTTTATAAAGCATCTCGACGCTGCGCGTCTCGCTAAACTATCAAATCCCTCGACAGTAATGAACCACTTCCCACCCCGGTATGTAATATACTATTTAAGTATAAAGAGTCATAGTTAGGACATAAAATAAAAATAACTCATAAATGGAGAAAAAAATGTTTTATTTTCCTAAATTAAAGCATTAATAATGTTTCTTTGGTCCTTCCTCAATAAGAAAACTATTCAGGGTTGCGCCACAACATTGGGTATCTTATAATATGGAGTTTTGTAGCTGTAACAGTCAAAGAACTAATTTAAGGTGTGGATTTTCACGAAATTCATAAAATTGACGATATCTGGAAAACTATCAATTTTTTTACTAAGGTCGTATCATGATATTCTGGGCAGCAATGAGCTGGCCTATCACCTCCCCACGGGATGAGGTTGAGCTCTGGGACACCCTGTATATTAGTGCCAAGAACCAAACATATATTTATGATTTCAAATCTAACGCTAACCCCTAAAATTTAACGTCTTTATAGAATTAAAAAGGTGTCCCTAGTAGCATCGAACTAGATAAAATAGTTAACTGGTAATTTTCAAAAAAGATAGTTAAAAATATTATAAATATCTTATACGAAAAATATAAATTCATATTATGTAGGTTGTAAATAAAATAGTCTACACACCTCGGTAGGAAGTTTCCTTACCGTCTCGAGATTTTATAAAGCATCTCGACGCTGCGCGTCTCGCTAAACTATCAAATCCCTCGACAGTAATGAACCACTTCCCACCCCGGTATGTAATATACTATTTAAGTATAAAGAGTCATAGTTAGGACATAAAATAAAAATAACTCATAAATGGAGAAAAAAATGTTTTATTTTTCTAAATTAAAGCATTAATAATGTTTCTTTGGTCCTTCCTCAATAAGAAAACTATTCAGGGTTGCCCCACAACATTGGGTATCTTATAATATGGAGTTTTGTAGCTGTAACAGTCAAAGAACTAATCTAAGGTGTGGATTTTCACGAAATTCATAAAATTGACGATATCTGGAAAACTATCAATTTTTTACTAAGGTCGTATCATGATATTCTGGTCAACAATGAGCTGGCCTATCACCTCCCCAAGGGATGAGGTTGAGTTTTGGGACACCCTGTATATTAGGGCCAAGAACCAAAAATATATTTCAATATTTGATTTCAAGCTTCATAACAAATTATTATTATATTGTGATGACATTTTTAATTACGTTACGTTGTGGATATTGGCAACAGACTGTATTTTCAGCATTAATTGGAATTTACCGCTGAGTTGTAATTTGAAAAAAACGGCGTGTTTTGCATGCCATCCGGCAATTATTAACAACAGTGCATCGAAATGTTGCATAAATATACAAAGCCCTAAAATTGGACTGTTCCCAGTTTAATAGCATAAATATTTAAATTGTGCACATGTCAAATACAACAACTGTGAATGAAATTCAATATACAGAGTCAGTATATGTTAAATGGGTTAGCCCTAAATTGTTGATTAACATACATACGAAGTAATATGCTGATAAACCCTTTGATGAACCAAAAGCATGTTAGGGCCGCCTAAAGAAGTTACAAGTCTCCTTTTGATCTTAGTTCGAATAATAAATTAATCGGTAAATATAACGTATACGCTTACGTTAAACTCACTAAGGCCGCGTTATCGTGTAGCCTGAGCCTAATATTTAGCGCAAATATTAGCTAAGCTCTACACAAATACAGCCACGGCCTAGCAAAGGATCAGTTTAATGATGTGTGCGCTGCGTGAGATATACATTCACTGAATAAAACATCTTTGTTGTATTTTCATTAGCTGCCTCTCTGTTGACTCGTAATAAAAGCGAGTTTGAGCCACATTACTTTACGGGAAAATATTAAATTCATAATAAATTCTCGTTCCATGGAAAAGTAGTTTTAAGTTTTGAATTACTAGCGTTCGCAGTACGCTCGAAGAGGCCAAAGTACGCTGTTCTGGGCATTAGCAACAGATCAGGAATTGTATATTGCGCATCGGGTTCGGCTAATTAGCCCATTCTGTAATGTAATCCGCTTAGCGCCTTCCTTAAAGATTCTACGGAATAATTAATTTCGAGCGAAGTTGGGAAATGAAGCTACGAAGTGTTAAATAATCCCTACTTTCCAGGAATTTTCAGATATATTAGCATGATGAATAAACAGAAAGAGGAAGCTGCAACGGAAAGTTAGGCAAAGCTTCGAAGCAAAATGATACATCCTGCACGGGTCTATGAACGTAGAGGCAAGTCGAACATCTCCTCTAGCTTCTATATAAATTTTTCGCTAAATTGCGTTTTGATGGCTAAGTTGCGGCAATTTAGATTCAAGTGATGTCATTTGGTGAACAAATGTTGCCGTTAATGACCCGTGAATATGTTTCGAAGAGTTCAGATTAAGGAGAAAGGAGAATAATTGGATTATTCTGTGATTGTGGGAGCGATAATACGGACGTGGCGCAAATATTTGGCAATTTTGCTATGAACAGTAAATGTTTAGGTTCTCTAAGTTGTTTCGCCGAAAAGTTCGAAAATAGCCCTTTTGTCAATCATAACAGATGTTTTGAAATCATTCGATTTCAAAGGTTCCTAAAAATCGACCACTGAGGAAGTCTATCTCCGAAACTCTTGGTCCGATAGGATATCCTAATCCATTCGTTCTTATATTTTGTTCTTCGCGATATCCTCCTTTCAACAGGAGGTAGGCGACATCGATAAAAACAAAAACTATTGGATTTACACCACACTTTCCACTCCTTCTAAAGTTATGACCTGTCAAATTTAAAAATTGAGAAAAAAGAAGTATTACCCACCTTTAATCGTGTAAAAAAATTTTAGAATTTTTTATGCTCTTTTTGGTCGAAATGAGATGATTTTAATTCCCTTTGAACGTAAAAAACTTAACACAAGTCAGAGCAGTCCCATAAGTACGTTTTTAAAAACTGACGAAAAATTCGATTCTAAAAGTGTCTAAAAATCGATCACTTAACGGGGGTATATCCGCAATATTGAACCAATAAGATTTTGTTTCGTGGGAGGGGCAACAGGACATAGAAAAGAACAGAAAACAGTTTGATTCACTATAATCGGTTCACTGCTTCTGAAGTTATTGGCCATCAAACTTGGAAATTGAAGAAATACTCACATCGGTCATTAAAAATATTGGAATGTCTTTTATGCTGTTTTCTATCGAAACGAGACGATTTTTGCTAAATTGCGTTTTGATGGCTAACTTGCGGCAATTTAGATTCAAGCGATGTCATTTGGTGAACAAATGCTGCCGTTAATGACCCGTGAATATGTTTCGAAGAGTTCAGATTAAGGAGAATAATTGGATTATTCTGTGATTGTGGGAGCGATAATACGGACGTGGCCCAAATATTTGGCAATTTTGGTATGAACAGTAAATGTTTAGGTTCTCTAAGTTGTTTCGCCGAAAAGTTCGAAAATAGCCCTTTTGTCAATCATAACAGATGTTTTGAAATCATTCGATTTCAAAGGTTCCTAAAAATCGACCACTGAGGAAGTCTATCTCCGAAACTCTTGATCCGATCGGATTTCCTAATTCATTCGTTCTTATATTTTGTTCTTCGCGATATCCTTTTTTTACGAGGAGGTAGAGGACATCGATAAAAACAAAAACTATTGGATTCACACCAAACTTTCCACTCTTTCTAAAGTTATGGCCTGTCAAATTTTAAAATTGAGGAAAAAAAGTATTACCCACCTTTAATCGTTTAAAAAAATTTTAGAATTTTTCATGCTGTTTTTGGTCGAAATGCGATGATTTTCATTCCCTTTGAACGTGAAAAACTTAACACAAGTCAGAGCAGTCCCATAAGTGCGTTTTTTTAAACTGGCGAAACATTCGATTCTAAAAGTGTCTAAAGATCGATCACTTAACGGGGGTATCTCCACAATATTGAACCAATAAGATTTTGTTTCGTGGGAGGGGCAACAGGACATAGTAAAGAACAGAAAACTGTTTGATTCACTATCATCGGTTCACTGCTTCTGAAGTTATTGGCCATCAAATTTAGAAATTGAAGAAATACTCACATCGGTCAATAAAAATATTGGAATGTCTTTTATGCTGCTTTCTATCGAAACAAGACGATTTCAATTCCCTATGAACGTAACAAACTTAACACCGGTCAGAGCAGTCTTTAAAAAGTGGCCAAAAATGTGATTCTAAAAATGACTAAAAATCGACAACTGAAGGGGTCTGTCTCCGAAACTGTTGAACCAATAGAATTTCCGTTGGTGGAGGGTGAAAGAAAGCATTGAGGTGAACAAAATAGTGTTCGACTCATTCCAAGCGATCCACTACTAGAGTAATTGTTTACAGCAAGACATGGTTGATGTTGTACACAGCTGGTGTTCAAAAGAAAACCTGACAATAAACCCATTTACCTGAAGGAAGAGGCTTGACTTCCTGAAACCGCCATCTTTGTTCGGGACGACAATTCCGTTTACTAACGAAGTAAAATTTCCAGGAGTCATCCTGGACAAATTGCTCACATGGACCCCATGTGACTCGTACCGTTAGGAGGGCACAGCTCTCTCTTTGGTCGTGCGAGAACCTGTCGGCAAATCGTGGGAAATGGGATCGCAACAAACTATGTGGCTATACGTGACGGTAATAAGACCGATAATCACGTGTGGGGACAGTTTGGTATCGAAGCAGACAGAGCTCCATCAAAGCTAAACTGTCCTTTCTGCAAAGACAAACATGTCTCTGCATCACGGGACTAATGAGAACTGCCGCTCTGGAGCTCATCCTTGACCTGCTTCCACTTCCAATACTCCTTGAACGAGAGGCAATGAAGGCGACATAGCGGCTGCAACAAGTAAGGCACAGTAAGTACCGTAAATCCGATGGTGAGACCAATAAAGCCCAGGCTGGCTTGGAAGGCCTTGGGGTATTGAACATGATCTCCGACCTAATATCATCAAAACGTATATTAGACACTCGTTACGTCGCCAGGGTTTTCTCACGGGCAAACTGGGACGAACGAGACTCAAATCTGCAGGCAGGGAGTACCTGGTACACGGACGGATCCAAAACCAATGAAGGGGCTGGCTCCGGAGTGTACGGGAGATCGGATGGCATCTGCATAGCATAGAACTTGGGCCGATTCACCACAGTATTTCAGACAGAGATACATGGCATGCATGTGAGTTGTGTGGCCGACACCTATTATAGGAAGGAGGACACAATAGAATATGCTCGGAGAGTCGGGCAACGCTTCTAGCGCTTATGACTTTTCCCTGCGATTCCAAAACTGTTTGGAACTGCCACCGGACTTTGAGCACCCTATCGCAGGAGAACAGCGTCACACCGGTAGGGATCTCGGACAATCGTGGTCACAAAGGTAAAGAGACGGCCGACTCTCTAGCCAGGAGGGCGGCGGGCTCTGCATTCGTAGGCATGGAGCCGCCACTGGGAGTCCTACACACTCTGGTCAAGGCTGAACTCCAGAACTAGAGCAATGCCAAGTCCCAGGACTGCTGGGATAACGTACCCGGACTATCACACTCCAAAAAATGTATTACAAGGACAGGGAGGACAAAAGCATTCCTCAGACTAAATAGGAGACAAATCGGAGTGGCTACTGCACTGTACACAGGACATAGCCACCTAAGATTTTACATGCACAGACTCGAACTCTCCAAAAAGACGTAGTGTTCACTGTGCTTGGAGGACGACGAGACAGTCGAGCACGTCCTATGTGACTGCCCGGCTATTGTCAGATCGAAATACTCACTGTTCGGAAACACGATCATTGAGCCTCAAGAGGCAAATGCAGTGTCACCCGAAAGAGTCATCGCAGACGGTCTGGGCATAACAACACTTCGAGTGCGCCACAATAGACCGCAGGTCGCGGTGGAGGTCTGTACAGTCTGTACAAGTCCACTCATATTGAATAGAATACCATACAATGAGTTATAAAAGTTGTAAATTGAGAAAATAGAAGGAATACCCTCCTCCCTCGGTAATTAAAGGGGCGATTTAAATCTTCTATGAACGTAGCGATCTTAACACGAGTCAGAGCAGTCAAATGTGTTTTTTTAAAAGTGGCTAAAAACGCGATTCTACGGGTGCCTAAAATTCTACCTCTGAAGAGGTATACCTTCGAAACCATTGAACGAATAAGATTTTGGTGAGAGTTGAGATCGAGGAAGAAAAAGAATGTAGAATTTGCTATCATATATCTACTCCTTTTAAACCTATCTTTATCCATCAAAGTTGAGAATTGAGAAAATGAAATAATTACCACCTCTTTGGTCATTTTTAAAAAAATGTTGGTACTTTTTAAATCAAGCAATTTAAATCCGCTATGGACGTAATAAACTTAACACGAGTTAGAGCAGTCCCGTAAGTGAGTTTTTTAAAAGTGTCATAAGACTCGATTTAACCGATGATTTAAATGGACGTAACCATCTTAGCACGAGTCAGAGCAGTCCCATAAGTGAAATTTTTAAAAAGTGACAGAAAACTCGATTCTGAATACCAAAAAATCGACCCCTGATGGAATCTATTTTCCAAGCTATCCCGAACAATAAACCGTTGGTTTTACTACAACTTGTCCATTTCTTCTAAAGTTATTAAAGTTGGAAGTATATATAATAGAAGGATCAGCCCACTTTAAGCATTTAAAAAAAAACAATTACATTTTTTGTGTTATTTTTGTTCGAAATGAGACAGTTTCAATCTCCTATGAACGCAATAAACTTAACACGAATCAGAAGAGTCCCACAAGTAAGTTTTTGAAAAGTGGCACAAAATAAGTTCTAAAAGCGCTAAAAAATCGACCACCGAAGAGGTCTATCTCCAAAACGAAACTATTAATCCAATAAGATTTATCTTGGTGAGATATGAAGAGCAGAAAATTGTTGGAATCACTTCACTCCATCAGGGAGACTCGTGGTACAAAGTAGATCACAATGTTTTGGCATTCAAACCAAAGGATCACTTACTTTACTATCCGTACGGGCAAGCCGTACAGGCAAGCAAACCCCCTCTTTGGAGGAAATGCCCCCCCCCCCCCCCAAAGAGGGAGAACCATTTCACAGGCAACTAAATGATAATAATAAGTGAATGAGATATACTTTCTATAACGGTAAATGGTTGTGTACGCCTCAAAGTCATCGCCATCGAGCATTGAGATTCCCGAAATTAGAACAAAATATAGCGAGAAATATCACTAAATTGTCATTTTAGTCGGTTACAAATTTTTCAGTAGGTCAATACTTCACTTCAGTGGCTCAGTAGATCAGAACTGAAATCAGTAGATCTACTGAAAAATCAGTAGACTGAGAATGCTATATCCCTCAAATGCCAATGTATTGCTCTCACAATTCATTATTCGCCCTCCTGTTGTATATCACCTGATTTTTACCATAATAATAAAGTGAATGAGATATATTTTCTGTAACGGTAAATGGCTGTGTTACGCCTCGAAGTCATCGACATCGAGTATTGAGATCCCAGAAAACAGAACAAATTATTGCGAGTAATATAAATAAATTGTCATTTTAGTCGGAACTCATTGCACTGGATCAGTAGATCAGAACTGATATCTGTAGAGCTGCTGAGAAATCAGTAGACTTGGCTACCCTGCTGAGAATGCTATACCGCTTTAATATCAATGTGTTGCTCTCACAATTTATTATTTGCCCTCTCATTGTATATTATCTGATTTCTACCATAATAATAACTGAAAGAGTTATATTTTCTAAACAGTAAATGGCTGTGTTAAGCCTCAAAGTCATCGACATCGAGCATTGGGAATCCAGAAAATAGAATAAAATATAGCGATTAATATAACCAAATTGTCATTTTAGTCGCTTACAGATTTTTCAATAACTTATTTCAGTGGATCAGTAGATCACAACTGAAATCAGTAGATGTACTGAAAAATCAGTAGGCTGAGAATGCTATACCCCTCAAATGCCAATGTATTGCTCTCACAATTTATTATTCGCCCTCTCGTTGTATATCACCTGATTTTTACCATAATAATAAGTGAATGAGATATATCTTCTATAACGGTAAATGGCTGTGAATGCCTGGAGTAATATAACTAAATTGTCATTTTAGTCGGTTACAGATCTTCCAGTAGGTCAATAACTCATTTCACTGGATCAGTAGATCAGAACTGAAATTTGTAGAGCTGCTGAAAAATCAGTAGATTTGGCTACCATGCTGAGAATGCTAGACGACTCTGAATGTTTTTGTCCCACAATTTATTATTCGCCCTCTTATTGTATATTACCTGGTTTTTAGTCATCGACATCGAGCATTGAGATCACAAAAAAACAGAACGAAACGTAGCGAGTAATATTACTATAACGTCATTTTAGTGAATTACAGAAATTTCAGTAAGTCAATAACTCATTTCTGTGGATAAGTAGATCAGAACTGTAATCAGTAGACCTACTGAAAAATCAGTAGACTTGGCTACCCTGCTCTCTGATACCAATGTATTGCTGTCACAATTTATTATTCGCTCTATTATTGTATATTATCTGGTTTTTACCATAATAATACATACATCGGTATCGAGCATTGAGACTCCAGAAGACAGAACAAAATATAGCGAGTAATAAAACTAAATTGTCTTTTTAGACGGTTACAGAATTTTCAGTAAGTCAATAGCTCATTTCAGTGGATCACCTTCAGTAGGTGAGAACTGAAATCAGTAGATCTACTAAAAAATCAGTAGACTCAGCTACCCTGCTCAGAATGCTATACCACCCTGGTGCCAATGTATTGTTCTCAGAATTTATTATTTGCCCTCTCGTTGTACATCCCCAGGTTTTTAACATAATACTAAGTGAATGAGATATATTTTCTATAACGGTAAATACTGCGTTAAAAAATGTAAAAATTGCTAAAATATTAAATATCTCCTATTTCAAAGACTATTGGTAACACAAAAAAAGTTTAAATAAAAAAGTTTCATTACACTCTAATCCCTTCCATATGACATGTTGATTAGCTTCGTGTGACTCTTATAAACAGAATTACCAGCATAAAGTATTTTTTTTAAATACGGACCTGGATTGTTTTTTTATAATTTGAAAGTTTTTATTTACTCTTAATATAACGGCGGGCTTAATATCACATAAATAGAGTTTTAAACGTTTCGACCAAGTAAATCCATCATCAAAATATTACATATGAGTTATAATATTATTAATATTTTATACATTTTTAAAATATTTCAAAAACCACTCAAAATGTGCCAACACTGTAAAGGTTTTCTAAACTGACGCTACAAAAGTCAACTTATTCTAATTTGCCCGCACTTAAAAAAGACACCCTGTATATAATAATTGTCTCACTTTTGATGGTGATAAGTTAGTTAATATCCATGCATTTCTCGTTAAGAGACTTTCTTTTGAAAGTCAACAGGGAGTGCTTTCCAGTGAAGTTAAAATTACCAGATTCTCTCAAGTAAATTCTTTCAGATTCTTTCAAAATTTTAGAATACTTACAAAAGCAAAAATCTCTTTAATTCCAACTTTCTGCCCTGTCGGGTAGCATCCAAAGAAAACTGCTTAGAACTCCTGTTTAAAAATCACTTTTCCTCCCAACAAGGAAACTTTGATACCGAGATCTGAGTCGAAGAAAGGTCGGATAAAATTAAATCAATTTTCCCCAGAAAGAAGTTTAGAATTTCGAGTATTGGTCAAAGAGAGCCGGTGCTTGGGGAAAAAATTAAATCAGGGTGAATAATTTATTCCGTTTGGAACGTTGCCCTAATAGGGTCTTTTGCGCAGCGAAAAGGTTGACGAGAGGGGCAGATTAGCATAGAATTTAAAAACATGACAAAGGGCAAAATTATTACGTGATACCGCAAGCTGGGTGCAGGGCAAATCCTTTTCAGAACTACTGAGAAATGGTGAAATTTATCCAGTATCAATTCCCCGAATCCAAAAGGTTATTTCCCGAAGAATGCTAATACAAATGGGGTTTTGATATTCAATGCATGAACACACATCGAACATATATCCAGACCATAATATATCATTTGGATTTTATCTCTCTGCGGAATTTTTTTATGGCGAACTAACAACTTATTCAAGACTGGATTTCCAGCCATTGGAGCTGCAAAGCTTTAAAAAAAATAGCTGAATTTATTTATATTTGCGTCATTATGGAATTTGCCAATGTGTTAAATGTCAGCGTGAGCTTGGAAAAGCTCAATTCGTTAATAATTTGTCTGTAAAAGATATATCAATAGCATTACGAAAGGGTAAAATACGCTCTTAAACCTAAAGCTAAGCTACAGAATGTGCATTGTTGCTTCTTAAAGGAGAAATATTAATTAAAATTCAACATAAAAGAAATCTCACTGCAGAGCAGATAACAATGGAGCGCCGAGATCTAGAAAGAATATTATGAGTTCAAAAGGAGTTTAGTTCCAGAATCGGACGAGTGGAATTCAAATATAAAGGGAATTTTTCAAAAACAAGCCGGACTATATAATGTATATTCCTTTTTGACTTATTGCGTATTCTTAGGGGTTTTTGTTACTTAGATATATTGGTAATATTACAACGCTACTTCTCCAAGTGGAGCAACAGCGTAGTCGTAGGTAGAGGAAAATATGAGGGACAATATGCGGGAACGTAGGAAGGTGCGCCTTTTTTACGATGTAAAATATTAGAGACGTCTATCACTTCGAGAATAAGTCAGGGATCGTAAAAACCAGGTAATATACAATGGGAGGGCAAATAATAAATTCTGAGTGCAATTCATTGGCATTAAACTGGTATAGCATTCCCAAAAGGTCAATCGCACAAAGCAAATAGGCCGATCAAATCGATATTTTTGAACATTTTTTCAAAACATGTTTTGGTGGAGATGGTTTTCTCGGTCGCTATTGTCTGCCACTAGCCGTTTACAGTAATTTTTCCATGGTTCTTTGATCTGTGATTTGTCAGTCAGCAGTGCACCATCTTCGGATCTTATTGCAGTGTTTCGGAGTGAAGCTACGCGTTATTTGTTTAATTTTCTTGAACGTATCCCTGGTTTCATTTTTGTGTGTGTGTTGTTGTATTTCGAGACAAGTTTCGTTTAGGTATTTGTTCTTGTCTTTCCTGCATTCTTGTCTGTTATCTCTGCTCAGTGCTGCGTATTTCTCTTTGTCATGGTTATTTCAAAAGCCGAGATAACCACTCCATTCTGACCATCTCCATGGCCACCATGGAGATGGTCAGAAATAAACCTTTCCAGTGGTCGATTTTTAAGCCCTTTTAGAATTCACTATTTTTTATTTTTTAATTTCCTTTTGGAGCTAAATTCTAATTTCAGGATTCTTGTTTGGAAAGAAAAAAAAACACATTTGGAGGGAGAGAGACTCCTTCAATGGTGATTGTAAGAAATAGACAATTTCGGTTTTAAGTCACTTTTGAAAACCACTATTTTTACAATTTTTTCTTGTAAATTCTTCCTTAGGGCTTTTTTTTCAGTCAGGAAGGCAGGGCAAAACAATAGCGGCCACTGTGGTTACACAAATGTACATCAATCACAAAGCAAATAGACCGAACAAGTCGAACCTTTTGAAAGTTTTCTCAAAACGTATTTGGAGATAAACCCCTTTAATAGAATTCTTCGAAAATAGGCAACTTCGGTGGACGATTTTAAGGCACTTTTAAAATCCACTATTTTTTTTAAATTCTCTTTTGGGGCTAAATTATAATTCCAGGATTCTTGATTGGAAATCCAACGGTGGCAGTTTTTTTCACTTCACAACGTTTCGACCTCTATTGGGGTCCTCTTCAGAGCTTTTTCATTCAAAGAAACGTGTCAGCAATAGCGGCCACCGTGGTTAGACAAATGTACATCAATCACAAAGGAAATAAGCAGACCAAATCGAGATGAGAATTTTTGAAAAGTTTTCTCAAAACATATTTGGAGATTAAACCCTTTAATAGAATTTTTTGGAAATAGAAATCTTCGGTGGACGATTTTTAGGCACTTTTAAAATGTACTGGTTTTTATTTATTTTTTTTAATTCACTTTTGGCGCTAAGATCTAATCCCAGGGTTCTCGATTGGAAACGAAACATTGATACTTTTTTGAACTTGCCAATGTTACGAACTCTATTGATGTCTTCCTCAGGGCATTTTTAGTCAGAGAAGCGTATGAAAACAATATCGACCACCGTGGTCACAGAAATGTGCATTAATCGCAATGCGAATTGAATATTTTGGAAGTTTTTTTCAAAATGTATTTGGAGCTAAACCCTTTCAACGGAGATTTATGGAAATAGACTTCTTCGAATCTTTCGGCACTTTTAAAATCCACTAGTATTACATTTTTTCTTGCATCATCACTTTTGGGAATAAATTCTATGTCAAGAATTCTTGATTGCAACAAAACGTTGGCAGTTTTTTTGAACTTGCCAGCGTTTCGACCTCAATTGATGTTTTCCTCAGGGCTTTCTCAGTCAGAGAAGCGTGCGAATAAAATAGCGACCGCCCTGGTCCCACAAATGTACATTAATCGCAAAGCAAACTGAATATTTTGATGATTGCTTTGAACAAATATTTGAAAAAACATTAAAAAAATTCGATTTGGCCGGCCTGTTTCCTTTGCGATTGATGTACATTTGTGTAACCGCGGTGGCCGCTATTGTTTTGACCTGCCTCTCCGACTGTAAAAGCTCTGAGGAAGACATCAATACAGGGTGATTCACGTTACTCGACATGGAATATTATGGCTAAACTTTTGGATTTTAAAAAAGTTTTGTATATGGAATGGATGGGATTCTATTGAAAGTATATTTTAAAATTATTGTCATACTATACAGTGGTCCCAAAAGTATAAAATTGATTAAAGTTGTATTTTTTTAAATAAGACACCTAGTATATTAATATATTTTGGGTACCTAGGGACAAAAGTAAAGGTAGTTTTATTAAAGTTTATGGCATCTAAACCGTACCGTTCTTCAGATATTCGTGATTTTGTGCAAATGCAGCATCAAATTAAATGTTTAAAATATCAGCACTTGGTTTCTTTTCAGCCACCAAAATTGGCTGGTGGGCTAATAGCACATTGGATTTTTTGCGGTTTATATTAAATATTAACTACTGTGCACGGAATGACAATAAATGAACACCAAATTACTGCAAACTTCAAACAGTAATAACTCGCTTAATTTAAATTCAACACCCTGTACTTTATAGTATCATTAGATGCAGAATTTAGTTTCCTATCAAAACTATTAAACATTCTTATAGCTTGGTCTTTTGCGTTTTCTTGGAAAATTGATTTTTTGCTGAATTTGAGCTGACATAAACGAATTAAGTAATCTACTTTACCTGTTACAATACCTGATTTTGAGAAAGCAAAATTTATTACATTAGTACGGGGTGTTCACTAGAAAACTTCATTTAGGAGGCTATAAAATTTTGACAGAATACGATGGCATAAGGAAAGTAAATGGACTTTTGTTTCTCCATTCTTCTCCTTTGACATTTCACAACGAACTAGACGAAGTTTTCTAATGAACACCCCGTATTTGTCAGATATTAATTTATAAGTTACAAAATTATCATCATGATGATTACTTAGCAGTCATCTGAATGTTAAACTGTCTTTATTTAGCATAAAATATCAAATAAAACAATAAAACATTATATTACAAGAGTTCTTATAAAATTTACCATCTCTATTACAAAAAAATTACGTGCAATAATAGTGGCAGTTTGAAATACAATAAATAACAAGTCAACATAAGAGTAAAACAAACAAAAGCAAACAGTTACAAAACTTATTCAAAATGACGACCGTCTGATTCTAAACACAAACGTATTCTGTTTTTAAATTCTTCACTCACATTGCTTAACATATAGGAAGTTATGCTTCTGAAGGCCTCTCTGAATCGTTCCTTCGTATTTTTTCTTTTGTGGTTGGGAGCGTGTTATACACAATTCCTTTTACATATCCCCATAAAAAGAAATCGGGAGGCGTATGACAGGGGACCTTGGTGGCCAATGTTGTGCTCCATTCCTTCCAATCCATCTATTTTGGAAACGAACATTTAAGAACTCCCGGACTTCACAATGATAATGAGCAGGTGCCCCATCCATTTTCAGCCACATGGTTATTCTTATATCTAGAGGAACTTCTTTCAGTAAAATTGGAAGCTGATTTCTCAAAAAATTTAGAAAGGACATTCCGTTTAAATGTTAGTCAAAAAAATAAAATCCAATCACATACTGTCCCATTATGCCCCCCCATACATTTACTGACCACCTATGTTGGTTATTAATTATGGGGGTATTATAAATCAATGGGGGTTAAAATCAGAATAATAATGAAAATTGTGTCGGTTAAAAGAACCATCGTTATGATAAGTACACTCATCACTAAATAGAACTGATTCAAAAATATCTTCTTGTTCTCCAACTTTTTCTAACACCCACATACAAAAGTTCACTCGTTGGCCAAAATCGTTATCGGAGAGTACTTGATGTAGTTGTATCTTATAATCGTGATATTTATGTTTTTGAAAAATCCTTGATACGCTTGCTTGGCTAATATTTAAGTTTTGTGCAATTTCTCGTTTTCCGACAAGGGGGTTTTCAACTACAGAGCCAATAACGGCTAATTCAGTTTCTTGGTTTTCTGTAAATGGTCTCGTTTTGGCAGTCGTTTCATACTGAACACTACCAGTTTGCCTAAATTGAACCAACAGTCTTTCAAAAACGGCTCTATTCGGTCGAGTTCGGTTAGAAAACCTTTCAGCATAAACCCTTGATGCTAAGAGACCATTTTGCAAGCATTCTCCTAGAATCATACCGATTCGTTCTTCTGTTGTGTAAACCAGCATTTTGATTAAAAAAAAACTCCCTGTTAACCACACATTATAACAGTAAAAAACTATTTAACTTTAAATTAATATGTGACAACTAGAAATGACAATAAATTTTGCATTGTCAAAATCAGGTAACACTTGAACAGGTAAATTAGATTACTACATTCGTTTATGTCAGCGCAAATTCAGAAAAAATCAATTTCCCAAGAAAATGCAACCACCAAACTATAGGAATGTTTAATAGTTTTTGATAGGAAACTAAATTCTGCATCTAATGATACTATAAAATACAGGGTATCTATTTTAAATTAAACGAGTTATTACTGTTTGAACTTTGCAATAATTTAGTGTTCATTTTTTTACGTTTGGTACACAGTAGTTAATATTGAACACATGCCGGAAAAAAATCAATGTACTAGTAGCCCACCAGCCAATTTCGGTGGTTGAAAAGAAACCAAGTGCCGAGATTTTAAACATTGCATGCATTTTCACAAAATCACGAATATCTGAAGAACGGTACGGTTTAGATGCCATAAACCATTAAACATAAATAAAACTTCCTTCACTTTTGTCCGTAGATACCGAAAATACATTAAAATACTAGGTGTTTCATTTAAAAAAATAAAACTTTAATCAATTTTATACTTTTGGGACCACCTGTATACAATGACAATAATTTTAAAATGAGCGTCCAATAGACCCTCATCCATTCTCTATACAAAACTTTTTTAAAATCTAAAAGTTTAGCCATAATCTTCCGTGTCAAATAACGTGAATCACCCTGTAGAGGTCGAAACGTCGGCAAGTTTAAAAAAACTGTTAAAGTTTAGTTTCCAATCAAGAATCCTGGAATTATAATAGTAGTTAAACAAAGCGGGTATCGGGCCACTTTCGAGGAAATTGCAAGTGTCCCCATTCCACCTGTGGACTTACACACCACGTTAGCGCAGGAAACGTGACGGCGCTAACGGGGTGACCTTGAAAAGCGTCTTTGGACTCCAGCCAAATTCGCCTTGACCTCTCCCGTGACCTGGAAAATCGCATGCTTGAAGCGAGACCCTGACGAGTCGCACGAGGTCGCTGGAACCTTGAAAAGTCATGGCACCAAGCCGTCCTTGAGTGATTCCGGTATGCGCTGGCGCCAGACTTTCAGCTCCCCCCCTCCCCCCCCCCCCTCCCCCATCACGTAGTAGCCGAGCTGGAAATGCATAGTCGCAAAGATGTCTCTTCAGAAGTGCCGAGACCAGCGCTATGCGCGAGACAGCGCGGATGTATTTGCTTGTTTTATAGACTAGGAAAGGGCCTTTGACAGGGTGCGTCAATCTGAACTAATGTGTATGCTGCGGGACATCTAATTGAATGGTAGGCACATCCGCGTACCACACCTGGTGTGAGGATTCGAAGGGGTGTGCGCCAGGGCTGTACTCTCTCACCACTCTTGTTTAATCTTTACTCCGATAAAATCTTTAAAGAAGCCTTGGAAGAGGCAGAGTGCGGAATCAAAATAAACGGCGTTTTGCTGAATACCATTAGATATGCGGTTGACACTGTTGTCTTGAGTGATACCATTCGAGAAATCTCGAGAGAAAGGTAATAGAACATGTCAGCCAGTTTAAATGTCTGGGAAGTATAACGGACACCTTAGACCCCGAGGTTGAGACAAGATGCCGCATCGAAATGGCAAGAACAACCTTCCAACGAATGAAAACACTTTTTTGCCACGATAACTTGAACCTTAAATTACGCCAGCTTATGGTGAATTATTTTATTTGATCAGTTCTTATGTATGGAGTGGAACGCTGGATCTTAAAAACTAGCTCAATAAATCGTCTGGAAGCATTTATAATGTAGATCCATCGTAGGTAGAATGGTGCGTGTCCCGTGGATTCATCTGGTAACCAATGAGGAAGTATTGAGACGAGCAAGGGTGGGAGACAAATATTGGTCACAGTGAAATGTCGCAAGACTGCTTATCTTGGCCACATCTTGAGCGGAGAAAAGTATCATCTTCTCCAGTTGATCATGCAAGGAAAGATAGATGGCAGGCGGGGTGTCGGACGGAGGCAAATCTCTTGGCTTAGGAGCATCAGGGAGTGGACAGGCATCCGGAGCGCCGTTGATCTGTTTAGGGTTGCAGAAGATAGAGACGCACTCTCTATAGTAATCGATAACGTTCGGGAGACCGGATATGGCACATAAAGAACAAGAAGAAGAAGGAAGATGTCTTCATTTCTTAGTGATTTGACCAAAGAACTTTACGTTAACCAGTTTGAAAACGTGCGGTCGCTGCCGGTCGCGCAAAAATTTGAAAATTTGTCCATTGACACTATAGAAACGCAGTTCGGTCCGAAAATTGTCGTCGAATTGAGCGAGTGCAAGACTATTTTGCCACAGAGATTTACAGTCACGTTTACTCCAGAACGTATTGCAGACATTAATCAAAAGATTAATGAAAGGCATGTTAAATATTTTCTGCAAAGTCGGGAGCTGTAGGCCGCACCACAAACATTGAATTCTTGGTAGAATGAAGCCATCGATGAGGATTCCGATGAAGACTTCATTAACTCTTCAACAAAAATTACATATATTTTTAAAAGGTAATAAAAAGCAAGATATTTTGATGTATGAACTGTGTAGAGATATGAAAAGAATAAATTTTGATAGGAATTTTGTTTTAGTTATCTATTGACCTTCTAACTGATAACTCTTCGAGATCAGTCAGTCAATCGAATTCAAAGTTATTCATTCCTACTTACGACTTAAAAATTCGTAAGCTATAGAACCTTGGTTTTTCTGCAGTGATACAGGTGCAGCCAATAAGAAGTATGTAGATCGAGAATTTGGTATGATTTGGGAAAGAACTTAATAGGGTATATAAGATGTTAAATGCTATTTTTGTCCGCATTGACCTCTCTTGTCGGTGGAGAAAGAGCTGAAAGCAGAGGATAATAGATCGAATGAGATGGCTAAAGAGTTAATCACTCTAAAGAAAAAATTCAGTTAGTGAGAGAGTTACATCGACCTGCACGAATACATTTTCTCCGACGACGTATTAACCTTAAAGGTTTAGACGTTTTATGGCAGGCAGATTTTAGACAGTGCAATCAATTAGCATGATCTAATCGAAATTATAACACACACACATTTTGGTTGGTATTAACCGCTTGCAGATATTCTTGAAAGTTCCTCTAGTAATTTCCTTAAAAATTTGCAAACTGATCTTGGAAAGAAATTCTACAACGTTCATTTCAAAAAGTTAAAGGTATCGCATAACATCAATCATTACAGTACGTTTAACTCTAAAAAAAAAGCTGCAATTTTCAAACGAGTAATTCGCACCCTAAAATAGCTTCTTTAGAACGTTTAGCCTAATGGAAACAACAAGTGGATTAATGTCTTGCCCGAGATAGTGGACGAGTATAACAACACCAAACATAGGATAATTCGAATGAAACCCAAAGATGTTAATTCAAGCAATGAGGAACATGTAATGAAAACCTGTAGTAACATAAAAGTTTTCCAAAGTCAACGATTTCATGTAGGAGATATTGTTCGTATCAGTAAGTCAAAAAATTTTTTTGAGACAGGATCACACAGTCAACTGGACAACCGAGCTGTTTAAAATAGTTAAAGTTCAGCCTGCCCACGTATTTGTTGGAAGATATGACAGGAAGACCTATAGGGATGATTTTATGCTAAACAGTTACAGAAAACTGTGAATCCTGACGTCTACTTAGTCGAAAAGGTATTGCGCAGAAAACGGAAAAAAGTGCTGGTGCGTTGGTTTGGGGCTAGATCGAAGCCGTGACTCCTGGATTGATTCTTCAAAGGTTCTGTGACATGAGCATGTTACTAAATACATGCTGGAAAACACAGAGTCAATGTTGTGGACTAAAAGTAGAACAATACCTTAAGCCTACAATTAACATTGAGAATGACGCTGGTACGAGTCTTACAATGAATTACGAGGACTGGACACAAGTAGTTAAATAATTAAATACCATCGAAGAAACTTTTCGAGACAGCACTCCAAGATCTGTGGAAATTGGTCACAATATCAAGCTATACTCATTGGCTTCAAGCGACACCTCCCTTCAGTTCATCGTACTAGCCAAGAACGATGGATGTTTATAATTAACTGCAATTTCCTTGAAAGTGGCCTGATACCCGCTTTGTTTAACTACTTATAATTTTGCCTGAAAAGCAAAAGCAAAATTGCAAAAAAAAAATTAAAAAATAGTGGATTCCACCGAAGTGCCGAAGAATAGACCACCAAAGGTGTCTATGTTCTAAAATCTCCATTTAAGGGTCCTATCTTCGAGTATGTTTTGAAATACCTTTCAAAAAATTCGATTTAGTCGGCTTATTTGCTTTCCGATTGATGGACATTAGTGTAAACATGGTGTCCGTTATTGTTTTCACATGTTTCTCTGATTGGAAAAGCCCTAAGGAAGACCTCAATAGAGATCGAAACGTCGGCAAGTTGAAAAAACTACTAACGCTTCGTTTCAATCAAGAATCCTGGATTTAGAATTTAGCCCCAAAAGTGGTTTATAAAAAAAAAGCGGAAAAACTGTGGATTTTAAAAGTACCTAAAAATCGACTACAGAAAGTGTCTATTTTTGAAAATCTTCATTAAAGAGATTTTTCTTCAATTATTTCTTGAAAAAAAAAAACTGGATTTGTTCGGTTTATTTGCTTTGTGTTTTATGTACATTTGTGTAACCACGGTGGCTACTATTGTTTTGACATGTTTCTCTGTATAACCACGATGTAACCACGATGGCCTCTATTTTTTGACATGTTTTTCTGATTGGAAAAGCCCTAAGGAAGACCTCAATAGAGATCAAAGCTTTGCCAGGTTGAGAAAACTGCTAACGTTTAGTTTCCAATCGAGATCGCTGGAATTAGAATTTGGCCTCAGGAGCAAACTTGCAAAAAAAATATAGAAAAGATGTGGATTTTAGAAGCGCCTAAAAATTGACTACAGAAGGTGTCTATTTTCGAAAATCTCCATTGAGGGGATTTTTCTTCAATTATGTTTTGAAAATACTTTCAAAAAACTCGATTTGTTGGTTTTATTTGCTTTGTAATTTATGTACATTTGTGTAACCACGGTGGCTGCTATTGTTTTGACATGCTTCTCTGACTGAAAATGGCTCGTACATTAGTGTAACTACGATGGCTGCTGCTTTTTTTTACATGTTTTTTTGTCTGATTGGAAAAGACCTAAGGAAGACCTCAATAGAGATCAAAAGGTTGCCGAGTTGAAAAAACTATTAATGTTTAGTTTGCTAATTTTAGAATTAGAACTTAGCCTCAAAAGCAAACTGACAAAAAAAAAATAGAAAAATTGTGAATTTTAAATTCGTCTAAAAATCGACTACCGAAGATGTCTATTTTCGAAAATCTCCGTTGAAGGAATTTTTCTTAAAATATGTTTGCAATCAGAGGAACAGGTCAAAGCAATAGTGGCCACCGTGGTTACACAAATGTACATTAATCACAAATCACATAAGCCGACCAAATATAATTTTTTTAAAGTTTTCTCAAGTCATATTTGTAGATATACCCCTTCAATGGAGATTTGTGGAAATAGGCACCTTCGGTGGACGATTTTCTCGGGATTTTTAAAATTCACTATTTTTTCATTTTATTTTTGAAAGCTCACTTCGGTGCCTAAATTCTAGTTACAGGATTTTTGATTAGCAACAAAACTTTGTCATTGTTTTAAACTTGCTTACGTTTCGACTTCTTGTAGATAAACCCCTTTAATGGAGATTTTCGGAAATAGACACCTCCAGTGGTCGAATTTTCGGAATTTTTAAAATTCACTATTTTTCCATTTTATTTTTGTAAGCTCACTTCGGTGGCTAAATTCTAGTTCCAGTATTTTTGATTTGAAATAAAACGTTGGCAGTGTTTTAAACCTGCCTACGTTTCGACCTCCACTGTGCTCTTCCTCAAAGCATTTTCTGTAACGAAACATATCAAAACAATTGTCACATCCTGGTTACACAAATATACATTAATCACTAAGAAAATAAGCATTTTCTGTCAAAAAAAACGTCAAAACAATTGCGGTCATCGAGGTTACACAAATGCACATTAATCACAAAGCAAATAAGCCGACCAAATCGATTTTTTTGAAAGTTTTCTCAAAACATGTTTGTAGATAAAACCCTTCACTGGAGATTTTCGGAAATAGACACCTTCACTGGTCGATTTTTCGGGTTTTCTGAAATTCACTACTTTTCCATTTTATTTTTGTAAGCTCACTTCGGTGGCTAAATTCTAGTTCCAGTATTTTGAATTTGAAATAAAACGTTGGCAGTGTTTTAAACCTGCCTACGTTTCGACCTCCACTGAGCTCTTCCTCAAAGCATTTTCTGTAACGAAACATATCAAAACAATTGTCACATCCTGGTTACACAAATATACATTAATCGCAAAGAAAATAAGCATTATCTGTCAAAAAAACGTCAAAACAATTGCGGTTATCGAGGTTACACAAATGTACATTAATCACAAAGCAAATAAGCCGACCAAATCGATTTTTTTGAAAGTTTTCTCAAAACATGTTTGTAGATAAAACCCTTCACTGGAGATTTTCGGAAATAGACACCTTCACTGGTCGATTTTTCGGGTTTTCTGAAATTCACTATCTTTCCATTTTATTTTTGTAAGCTCACTTCGGTGGCTAAATTCTAGTTCCAGGATTTTTTATTGGAAACATAACGTTTGTTTCAAATTTGTCAACGTTTCGACCTCTATTGAGGTCTTACTCACAGTTTTTGCAATCAAAAAAACAGGTCAAAAGAATAGTGCCCACCGTGGTTACACAAATGTACATTCATCAAAAAGCACATAAGCCGACCAAATCTAATTTTTTGAAAGTTTTTAAATAAACCCTGGATAACGGGTGATATTAGACAACAAATGCAGACCAGGGATGGATTGTATGTAAGAGCTGTTAGAGAAAAAAATGATGAGACCTGGAGGGAATACAAAAGGATACGAAACTTAATAGTAAATGAAATTAAAATTGAAAAAGACAGATATTATAAAGAAATGATTGATGAAAACAAAAATAATTCATCAGAAATGTGGAAAAATTTTAAAAAATTGCTTCCGAACCGAAATGAGTCAACACCGGATCAAATCAAATTCGTAAATAAAACGCTTTCTGAGGAGGTATTAATTGCTGAGGAATTCAATAGGTATTTCATAAACAGTATAAATGAAATTATAAGTAGTGTCCCAAAATGTTCCCTTCGAGATGAAACTTTAGTTTCATGTAATGGTCTGTATAGTAAATTTCTCAGATTCGAACAATTGAGCATGAAAGATATGAATGAGACAGTAAAAAATTTAAAAAATGTTAGAGGAGGTGTGAATGGAATTTCCAAAAAAGTTTTATGTGATGTCGTCTGCGTGATTGGTAATAGATTGTTGGATGTTGTTAATACTTCTCTATCAAGTGGTGACTTTCCCGAGACGTGGAAAGAATCCACAGTGATACCGGTTCCAAAAGTACAAAATACGAATCTTTACAATGAATTTAGGCCAATAAATACAGTTGAAGTGTATGAAAAGGTTTTGGAACTTGCTGTAAAGAAACAGTTGTTGGAATATTGTAACAAAAATAATATTTTAGTTGTAAACCAGTCAGGTTTTCGTGAGGGTCACTCATGCGAATCTGTAGTGATTAATATATGTGATGTTTTTTTGAGAGAGGTTGATGGGGGTAATGTGGTTCTGGCGGTGTTTTTGGACTTTAAAAGAGCATTTGAAATGGTTGATAGAGATATTTTATTAAAACGGTTAAAGAACATCGGCATTGGAGGGACAGTTTTACGGTGGTTTGAGTCATATTTGCACAATAGACAGCAAAAAGTTAAATTTAAAAATTCTGTATCAAGCCCCTTGCGTGTTCAGCATGGGGTACCACAGGGAACTGTTCTGGGTCCAATGCTGTTCTTACTTTACATAAATGAAATGGTTAAGGTTATTAAAGGCTGTAAAATTGAGTTGTTCGCTGATGATGCAATGATTTATGTAGCTGGAAAAAATGTAACACAAATGCAACAAATTGTTAACGATGATCTAGGTCGAATATTCCAGTGGCTTTGCCAAAATAAATTGAGCTTGAACACCTCAAAATCAAGATTTTGCTTGTTTGGGAAAAAATTCAAGTTGAGAGACATTAATCTGGCTGATTTAAGCATCATAATTAATAAGGAGAAAATTATTCATCAAGAACAAATCAAATATTTGGGTGTTATATTTGACACAAATTTAAATTTCTATGCTCACGTGGATTATATAACTAGAAAGTTTGCTAAAAAGGTAGGTTCTATTGCTAGAGTAGGAAAGAAACTGTCACTAAGTACAAAAATGTTGCTGTATAACAGCATAGCGGCTCCTCATTTGAATTTTTGTGCTACACTTCTTTATAATCTACCTAATTTTAAGATTGGACAATTACAACTTGTGCAAAATAGAGCAATGAGAACCATTTTAAAATGTAACAGATATACCCCTATTGAAATTATGCTTAGTGTTTTAAATATGTTGTCAGTCAAACGAAAAGTTATGTTTATTGTTTATATGTTTATATTCAAAATTAAAAATAACTTCTTGCCGCCGTATATATGTAATAGAGTTAAGTTTTTTAAGGACGTACATGGATATTGCACTAGAAACTCGAATGATTTCATTTTGTTATCAAAGTGCAATAGCACTCAAAGATTAAATTCAGTTTTGTATAAGGGATTGCTAGATTTTAATATGTTGCCAAAAAATATAAAAGACTGCAAAAATTTCGAAGTTTTTAAAAATCTTGTGTGGGCTTATGTAGTGTCTTGTTGAAGATGTTTTGTTTAATTTTAGTGTTTAAATAATATGTACAGAAATGTTTCAACGCTTGTTATTAATACTAAGTTTCTTTGTATAGCGATGTGCTAAATAAACCAATATTATTATTATTATTTTCTCAAGTCATATTTGTAGATAAACCCCTTCAATGGAGATTTGTGGAAATAGACACCTTCGGTAGACGATTTTTTCTGGATTTTTAAAATTCACTATTTTTCTATTTTATTTTTGAAAGCTCACTTCGGTGCCTAAATTCTAGTTCCAGGATTTTTGATTAGCAACAAAACTTTGTCATCGTTTTAAACTTGCTGACGTTTAGACCTCTATTGATGTCTTCTTCAAAGCATTTTCTGTCAAAAAAACATGTCAAAACTATTGCGGTCATCGTGGTTACACAAATGTAAACTGCTCAACTTAAAGTTCGGCACAAGCAATTTTTCGTGTCATTTTCAATTAGCTGTAACTTTTTAAGCAATCAACTGTTTTAAATACAATTTGCACGGTCTGAAACTCCATTTCCTTTAGATTAAGGAAGCTGATAATTTTGAAAAAAATACCGACATTATCTTTATTATATAGGGTGTGAAACAAAGTGATGCAAAAATTTCAAAACTTTGAGGTTCTGCCATTTCGCAATAAGCTGTTTCTTCCTCATCGTTATCAGGTCAGGAGTAAGCCAACATCCATATCTCGGGACCTTTTTGCCAGATTTTTTATTAAAGCACTATGAACGTTTATACCGAGCGAAACGTAAAATGTGTGAAATTATTGTTGCTGATATTTTTATATCGTCGTAGTTCGGAAAAGTGGTAAAGAACCTTACTGTGTTTTTCCTCATTTGTTGACATAGTGTCTTTGGATTGTTACTCATTCAAAAAATTTAAAAATAAGTGCCGTTTTTTCTAGTATACGAGTTTTCAAAAAATATGATAACATTTTTGTTGATACTCGCGACTTATCATAGCAATATTACATAAAATAACCTCTCTAGAGGTAAATGAAAATTGAGTGATGCCGATGCAGATAGCCAACATTAATATCTCTAGACGTTTTCGTCATTTTTTGTTTTTGATGTATTAGAACTTATACAGAAGGAATCAAAATATTCTTAAAAATTTTGTTAGTATTTTTCTTTAAAGCGTCATAAATCGCGAACAAGTTGACAAATTATTATTTTTATTCTTTGGATCGACAACATTATCTACAAATTATTTCACAACAAGGGATTTTTTTTAAAAAGATTACTGAATTACAGGTACGGATTTGACAAAATTAGTATACGGGGTGAATCATAACGGGCGGTCGAAAATGAAATCTTATATTCTTTGGTCGATTTTAAGGATTGTCTGTCATACAATTATGCTACCTATCGAGCTTCGTTAAAAAGTTTCAGAGTGTTGAAATTAGAATTTCAAAATTGATATGTATTGATTATTCCGAAAGCGTAAGAGATATTTGATTGAAATTTTGTACGTTTTTACTGCTATGGCAGGCGCACATTTCGCAATAAAAATGTATTTTTACTTCCGCCAGTGGCGCGCTTACCAGCACGACAATTTATATTATTTCATAAAAAAGTAGTACGTCACTGATTTTTTGCAAAACAAAATTTCGTTTTTTAATACCCATTCTACTGCAAAGAAAAGAGCTCTCTTGGAAATACTAAATTTAATTTTTCGAAAAATCAGTGACATCCCACTTTTTTCCAAATAATATATGTCGACATGCTGTTAAGCGCGCCACTGGCGGAAATAAAAATAATCATTTATGGAAAAAGGTGCGCCTTATATAACAGTCAAAACGTACAAAATTTCAATTAAATATCTCTTACGCTTTGGGAATAATCAATACATATGCATTTTGAAATTCTAATTTCGCCCTGTAACTCTTTAACGAAGCTCGATAGGTAACACAATTGTATGAGAGAACACCCTTAAAATAGACCAAAGAATATGAGATTTCATTTTCGACCACCCATTATGATTCACCCCGGATACTAATTTTGTCAAGTCCGTACCTGTAATTCAGTAATCACTATTGCAAAGCTCCCTTGTTGAGAAACAATTTGTAGATAGTGCTGTTGATCCAAAGAATAAAAATAATAATCCGTCAACTTGTCCGCGAATTACGATGAATTAAAAAAATATACTAACGAATTTTTTTAGAATAGTTTGATTCCCTCTGTATAAGTTCTAATACCTTAAAAACAAAAAACGACAAAAACGTTTAGAGATATTGATGTTGGCTATCTGCGACGGCACCACTCAATTTCCCTTTACCTCTAGAAAGATTATTTTATTTAATATTGCTATTGTAATTCACGAGTATCAACAATAATGGCATCATATTTTTTGAATGCTAGTATACTAGAAAAAACATAACTTATTTTTAATTTTTTTGAGTGAGTAACAATCCGCAGACAATATGTCAACCAATGAGGGAAACACAGTAAGATTCTTTACCTCTTTTCCAAACTACGACGATTTAAAAATAACAGCAACAAGAATTTTACACATTTTATGTTTCGCTCTGTATAAAAATTCAGACTGCTTTAATAAAAAATTTGGCGAAAAAGTCCCGAGATATGAATGTGGGCTTACACCTGACTTGAAAACGATAAGGAAAAAAAAGCTTATTGCGAAATGGCAGAACATCAAAACTTTGAAAATTTTGCATCACTCTGTTTCACGCCCTATATAATAAAGATAGTGTCAGTTTTTTTCTTTAAAATATCCTCTTACTTAATCTAGAGGAAACGGGGTTTCAGACCGTGCAAATTGTATTTAAAACAATTCACTGCTTAAAAAGTTACAGCTGATTGAAAATGGCACGAAAAATTTTTCGTGCCGAACTTTATGTTGAGCAGTTTAGATCAATGACAATGTTAATAGTGATGATAAATCCCTTCAATATGGTTTTTAGAAATTAGGTGCATTCGATGGTGAATTTTTATGCACTTTAAAAATCCATAATTTTCCAATTTTTTTTTCTTATTCTCTGTCGGGGCTAAATTCTTATTCCAGGATTCTTGATTGGAAACGAAACGTTGGCAGTTTTTTGAATTTGCCAAGGTTTTTGACCTCTATTGGGGTCTTCCTCGGGGCTTCTTCAGTCAGAAAAGCAGGTCAAAACAATAGCGGCCACCCTGGTTACCCAAATTACATCAATCACTGAGCAAATAGGCCGACGAAATCGAACTTTTTGAAAGTTTCTTAAAACATATTTGGAGATAGACTCCTTCAATGGAGATTTTCGGAAATAGAGACTTTTCATGGTTCATTTTTGGTTACTTTTAGGCTATCTTTTCGATTTTTTTTTATTCAATTGCACAAAGCAAATAAGGCCACCAACAATCTATTATATAATCAACTATTTTTCTATTTTCATTTAATTCACTTTTTGTGCTAATTTTTAATTACAAGACTTTTTTTTAATTCTCCAACCTAAAAAACCTAAAATAATTTTTTTTCAAACTTTTTTTTCAATATTTTCTGGTACCATTTATTATCCCCGAAGCTTTGTGGCCCTTAAAATGGACTTACACGCTACCGCGTAATTAATTACTTTCAGTGCACTCCACGTGTGTGCTTGTACTTAATCAGTTGAGCTGTAACCCCGGAATTATTATTACTATATTATTCCCGGCAACAAAGTAAAATAATTTCTCAAGGGAAAACGTAATGAGCTTTAGCTCGGCTTTCGTGATGCCAGTTGAGTTGAGACTTTACACATTAAGTCAGAAGATTTCAAGTATTTATGGCGACATGTAACGCTAATGGGGGAAACGTCGCTCTTAGCAGTTGAAAAGTTGTGAAAAAATCAGCTAAAAAATTTAAAAAAAAATCATTAGAGCAAACTGAAAATCAATCTGTCCATCTCGTGTTCCGCTCCTCGTAGTTTTAGAGTGGACGACAGGTTTTAAAGCTTTAAAAGCTGCTACAGTTATTTTTGATGACAAATTGATCACTGGAGACTAATGGAAGTCTACTATCATCATGCGCGATATATTGTGAAAGGGAATGCTCGAACGGCGGTCTAATCTATTTTTCTCCCTTTAGTGTTGCCCATCAGAGCCTATATTAAAAAATCCTTTGTCCCGAAATGCAAATTCGCCGAACTGCATTTTTGTTCCCAGTTATGTGCATAATCATCAAGCTTAGTGTAAGCGTAACTGTTCAAACTGCTCTGTTTATTGGTGGTGGGCTACTGCAAAAATTGCTTCTTTTGCACAGAGGAAAAAGGCTAAATTGGACCAAGAAAATTTTGCTGGGCTTTATTAATAATGCAGTTTGTTGTCAAGATGATTTAGGAGGATTACATGCGCCCTTTGTTAACTGCATCGCCTGTCGGGATTCCGGCGTAATATCTGGTTTGCCCAGAAATAAATTACGGGGAAATAGGTTTGGAAGGTATGTCGGCCTCGGACGATTTTTGTATTATTTTTTCCCACCGTCTATCCGGGTTTATTCGAGTCTACAATGGATGTGTTTCCATTGCGTAATTGTTTTTTGTACTCATTTGTTGGTTAATCTGTTCGGTTAAATCGTAGATCTCATAAGCAAACAAAGCAAACAACTTTCTCTTAACTATTAAAAGTGTTCCAAAAGAAAAATTACCCCATAGTGGTTGAGATAAGCTGATTAAGTGAAATAAAACAAGGAACAAAAACTTGAAAAGTATACCAATATGGAAGGCATCAATGAATCCAAACAAGCCATTAAGTGGTCTCACAAATGAAGAGCCGTTAAGTGGTCTCAGAAAAATTGAAAGATCCTGTACAATTCTTGTAACTGTAAATCAGGGACTAACCAGAGATTTAGTGAATTTAGGGTGAATCAAGAGCAACACAAGGTCTAGGCAAAGTCAAGAAATGAATGAAATGTATGTAAGACACTCAAGTTAAATAAGGGTGGAGTAACCTGAAAGAATAGATGAATTGCGATAAAAAGTAATGTGTGGTTTTGTTTAAAACATAAAAATAGCTAGTGGCAAAATACAATTGTTACAACAGTGATACAAATAAAAATCTACAATTTGTAAATAATTAGCAGCATACAGTGTCACCACTTCCGGTTTAGAAAGATTTTTGTTATAATACGTTTTTTTTCCAAATCGATCTAAAGGCCCCCTTTTACATGCCAACATGTTTTCGCAAATTATATTAAAGAAACAGATTTGCACAATAATTTGTGCGTAAAAGATTATATTTTTTTGTCGTAGTCAAAGTGTTTGTTTTGGCCAAATCTGTTCAGTCTCTCCCAGCAGTAACTCTACATCTTTGTCTTAATCTATATTGTGCTGTGAGTATTAGAAGACTAGAACGACGCCACCAAACAGATTGGTAAACTCTCAAAACCACAAAATTAGTGTTAAAATATTTGAGCGTTAAAAGTACAGACGTCAACACAGGGACGATTGTAGACTAGACGCCGCAAATTGGTTTCGGCTGCCCCTAAATATTAAAAATAGCTACAGTGCCTACAAAGAAAAAAAATTAAAGAATAAACAAATGTAAGAAAAAAAAGTTGAAAATAAGTGAGAAAAATAAGGAACTGAGCAACACAATAAAGAATACTTTAAATTATGCACGTTCCTTTCTCGCTTTATCAGACGCTAACCTGATACTAAACTGCACTAACCTGAGCTAAATTTAAGAAAAACAAATTGTACCTTTCGGCGAAATTGCTCAGTATATCTAAACTGTATTTGTAATCATATATATTTTGCGATCTTTTTATCAAGTTTCCTTAACATATTTATCTCTTTCAACATGTTTTTTTACAAAATCAACTTCAACAAATCAGATCTTCTAAAAAATCTATTTTAAATTAATTAATTTTAGGTCTTCCAAGTTCTTAGTATAGACATAGCGTGATTTTTAAAATCTTGATAAATCATCACAAAATTAAGTAAATTTAAATGATCCGTTATGTACGAAATCAATATTTTATAAGCTTTTTTTACATTAAGTTAAAATTATATTTGAATAAACCATTTACAGTAAATCAATTAAATTAATAACTTGTATTTCTGTAGACATGTAGAAAGTTATTAAAAGAATATTTAATAGTATAATGACCTAATTGGTCTTAAAGCCTACCTGCAATTTTAATTATTATATATATTATTGAGTAATGAAAGTACAAAAATGACTTCGGGTCAATTCAATAAATCATAGCTCTAAAGCTTTCAAGTTTTATTTAATAGTCAGCAATTGATCATATTGAATCGTTTCCAAGTTACATCAATACTTCATGTGATTTCCGCGAGCAATACCGACTTTCAATGTATAACTTTATATAATTATAGATAAATAATTAATATTAATATATAATTATTAAAACAAGTTATCCTTGTTAATTTAGGTTAGTTCAGATTAGTGATCTAAACTTGTGATTGACAATAATCTCGCAATTTAGCGGCATTGTGATGTTTGGGAAAATCAGGGTCAATAATTCAAAGTTTACTAACCCTAACTTAAATGTCTCTATCAATAAATCATACATTTACGAAAGCTTTATTCGTAAAGTTTATGTGGTTCAACTTTCAATATTGAATCAATTGATGTGATTTGCTCCACAATTCTTCGGTTTAATTAAATTAAATTTTACTTTCTTGAATATTGACTAAGGAAGTAAAATGATTTGTAAAGTCAGCATCAATAAACCACAATACCCAAGTAATTAGTTATACCGCGAAGCACTTCTAATTTGTCACACTGACTTTCAATATATAATTAATATATAATTTATATATAATTAAATATAAATAATTAGTATTAATATATAATTTTTAGAACAAGTTATATCTAGTTAATTTAGGTTAGTTCAGGTCAGCGACCTGAACTTGTGATTTACAAAATCAGCTTCGACAAATCAGATCTTCCAAAGAACCTATTTAATTGAATTGATTTTAGGTCCTTCAAGTTCTTAGATAGATATAATGTAATTGTTAAAATCTTCATAAGTCATCACAAAATTAAGTAAATTTGATTGGTCCGTTATGTGCGAAATGAATAATCAATTAAATTAATAACTTATTGGATTTCTGTAGTCATGTACAAAGTATTAAATCTCTATAATAGGATAATGACCTAATTGTTCTTAAAGCCTATCGGCAATTTTAATTATTATATATATTATTGAATAAGGAAACTACAAAAATGACTTTGGGTCAATTCAATAAATCAGAGCTTAAAAGCTTTCAAGTTTTATTTAATAGTCAGCAATTGATCATATTGAATTGTTTCCAAGTTACATCAATACTTCATGTGATTTACGCGAGCAATACCGACTTTCAAGTATAACTGTATATAATTATAGATAAATAATTAATATTAATATATAATTATTAAAACAAGTTATACCGAGTTAATTTAGGTTAGTTCAGATTAGTGATCTAAACTTGTGATTGACAATAATCACGCAATTTAGCGGCATTTTGTTGGTTGGGAAAATCAGGGTCAATAATTCAAAGTTTACTAACCCCTCAATGTCTCTATCAATAAATCATACATTCACGAAAGCTTTATTCTTAAAGTTTATGTTGTTCAACTTTCAATATTGAATCAATTGATGTGATTTGCACCACAATTCTTCGGTTTAATTAAATTAAATTTTACTTCCTTTAATGTTGACTAAGGAAGTAAAATGATTTGTAAAGTCAGCATCAATAAACCACAATACCCAAGTAATTAGTTATACCGCGAAGCACTTCTAATTTGTCACACTGACTTTCAATATATAATTTTATATAATTAATATATAATTTATATATAATTACATATAAATAATTAGTATTATTATATAATTTTTAGAACAAGTTATATCTAGTGAATTTAGGTTAGTTCAGGTCAGCGACCTAAACTTGTGATTTACAAAATCAGCTTTGACACATCAGACCTTCCAAAGAACCTATTTAATTGAATTGATTTTAGGTTCTCCAAGTTCTTAGATAGATATAATGTAATTGTTAAAATCTTCAGAAGTCATCACAAAATTAAGTAAATTTAATTGGTCCGTTATGTGCGAAATCAATACTTTATTCGCTTTTTTACGTTAAGTTACAATTATGTTTCAATAAAAAATCTACAGTATATCAATTAAATTAATAACTTGTTGGATTTCTGTAGTCATGTACAAAGTTGTTAAACCACTATAATAGGATAATGACCTAATTGTTCTTAAAGCCTATCTGCAATTTTAATTATTATATATGTTATTGAATAATGAAACTACAAAAATGACTTTGGGTCAATTCAATAAATCAGAGCTTAAAAGTTTTCAAGTTTTATTTGATAGTCAGCAATTGATCATATTGAATCGTTTCCACGTTAGATCATGACATGTGATTTACGTGAGTAAATTTCAACAAATCAAAGGTTTTTATAAGTCTAGTATAATTGAATTACATTTTGTTCCCCTAAATGTAGAAAAAACAAATGAAATAGTTTGTGGCAGTAACTTTCAACAAATCCCAAAATCATTTAAACACAAAAGTACTTATAAGCGCTAAATACATTATTGACGTGATTGATTACGTTCATTTTCAATAGTCTCGCAATTTAGCAGCTTTGTGATGGTTGTGGGAATCAGGTTCAATAAATCAAAGTTTATTAACCCCACAAAGTATCTCTCAAAAAATTATCTATCTGATTTCGACAATTATTATTTACGAAAGCCTTATTCGTAAAGTTTATGTTGTTAATGTTTCAATATTGAATCTATTGATCTGATTTTCTCCACAATTCTTCGGTTTAACTAAATTAATTTTTACTTTCTTGAATATTGACTAAGGAAGTAAAATGATTTGTAAAGTCAGCATAAATAAGTTAATAAACCAATGAATCACAATATCCAAGTAATCAGGTATACCGCGCAACACTTCTAATTTGTCACACCGACTTTCAATATATAACTTTATATAATTAAATATAATTTATATAAAATTATATATAAATAATTAGTATTAATATATAATTATTAGAACAAGTTACATCTAGTTAATTTACGTTAGTTCAGGTTAGTGATTTAAACTCGTGTTTAACGAAATCAAGTTAAATAAATCAGATCTTAGAAAAATCTCTAAAAATCTATTTTAATTGAATTGATTTTAGGTCTTCCAAGTTCTTAGTATAAACATAACGTAATTTTTAAAATCCTCATAAATCCTCACAAAATTAAATACATTTATATCGTCCGTTATGTACGAAATCAATACTTGATACCCTTTTTTACATTGAGTTAGAATTATATTTCAATAAACAATTTACAGTAAATCAATTAAATTAATAACTTGTTGAACCCTTGTAGTCAGGCAGAAACTTATTAAAAAACTATTTAATAGTATAATGACCTAATTGGACTTAAAACCTAGGTTCAATTTTAATTATTATATATATTATTGAATAATGAAACTACAAAAATTACCTCGGGAATTAAATTCAATAAATCAGAGCTCTAAAGCTCTAAAGCTTTAAAGTATTTTATTTTACTTAATAGTCAGCAATTAAAGGTTTTTATAAGTCTAGTATAATTGAATTAAGTTTTGTTGTGGAAAGAACAAATGAAATAGTTTGCAACAGTCACTTTCAATAAATTGCAACGAGATTTATTACGTTCATTTTCAACAATCTAGCAATTTAGTGGCTTTGTGATGGTTGTGGGAATCAGGTTCAATAAATCGAAGTTTATTAACCCCTCAAAATTTCATAGCCTGCTAGATGAAGTTTTATAATGAACACCCCGTATATACTTACGAAAGCTATATTCGTAAAGTGTGTGAAGATATTGAATCAATTGATTTGATTTGCTCTACAATTCTTCGGTTTAATTAAATTAACTTTTACTTTCTTGAATATTGACAAAGGAAGTAAAATGATTATTTGTAAAGTAACCACAGTATCTAGTTAATCAGTTATACCTCGAAGCACTTCTAATTTGTCACATCGACTTATCTTAATATATAATTTTATAATAAATTATAAAATTATATATAATTAATTAGAATGAATATATAATTGTTAGAACGAGTTATATCTAGTTAATTTCAGGTTAATTGCTTTCAGCTCTTTCGATAAAGCCAAAAATTACAGTAAAATATCTCGCAAGAAAAAAGTTTTCGAAACCGTTATTAAATAATAATGAGTGGGATAGAGAAAGTCTTATGGACAAGACAGCATTTAAAAGCGAAATGCACTGATCTTTTTTTTTTCTTGCACCAGTGCAAAAGGCGAGTCCGTAAGGCTTCACCATTATATAATTGTTAGAACAAGTTATATCTAGTTATAAGACTGTGAAAGCCTTCATAGTCGGTCAAATTATAATCTAAAATATTTTCCGGGCTTTAAAGCCGTGGTGTATTGGAATTTCTTCCTGATGCTTCGTCTACAGCTGCGGCAGACATTATCAAAGGCGATGAGGACGAAGGGATCTCCCGTGTTTTCCGACGTTGTCTGTGGTGAGGTCCGTGGTATTTATTCCCCCGCCTTCGCGCTGCGGTGGAGTTTTAGATAATGTCTGCCGCAGCTGTAGACGTAACATCAGGAAGAAATTATATTGGACCACGCCTTCAAAGCCCGGAAAGCACTTTAGATTGTATTACCTAATTGTTTAATTTTGTCTGTTATACCTTTGACATATAGTATAAAAAGGATCGAAATATGCCTATTTTGGTTTTGCCTCATATTTGGCTGTTCGAATTGATTAGAGCACTTATTAAATAATTATTTGAATAATTGTTTGAAGTTTACATTTCACATTATTATCAAAAGGCGGTTTTTCATTCATTTATCTCATTTGCTCATTACTAGCCATGTCAGTTCGGTAAATGATTAAGAAAAAGAAAAGACCTCCAGCTGACATGTTAATGGCTTTTCTACGTGTCTATTGGGAATTCTTTCCTTTAAGCTCTAATGAACATTTCGGTTTTGCACTTGTCCCTGAGGAAATAGAGTTGTGCCAAACATTTCTGGTGTATTTAGCTGACGCCCTTCTCTTTTTTTCAGATACTATAGCGAAGCGTTCTTCATATTTTCCTAAAGAAGTAGAAAATTGGATTAAGCGTGAACCCAATTTAGCATTCGAGTCCTTTTTGCATTGAAACAATTTGTGATGAGTTTTTCAGCAATTTCTGCCGGCTAATTCGCTTATTTACCCCGATGGAAAAACATGTTGCCGGCTAATCGTTCACCAAAAGGAAAATAATGAAGAATGAAATGAGAAAAGTTTTTGTCGAAATTGCGTAATAATGTTACCGCCATCCCTTCTGCGTGAGAGGCGAGAACAAGGTCAAAAGTTCATTAATTTCTTAGTACTTCCCAAAAAAAGCAGTTATACCAAGATAAAATTTTCAAGGCATTATGGAAGTAATTTTATTTGAAACATGCTGATGGACAGAGTTGCAGCCCTGTTTAGGCAAAACTTTCCCCTAATTATCCTCATCGAATATTCATAATAAATCACCCTTGTCTTTAAACGAAGTTGTCCACAATAGAGTTGCCGACGGTGTTCCGGATCAAACCAAAATCCGAACTGTGTGTCTGAAACCCGAAAAGGGTAAAGCGTCTTCGGAGAGCCCCATTTTTCCGGGAACCGCTATCAAGTCCGGATAACTTAAATGTGGGTTACATGTAAATCCACTATTTTATATAAGTTGCACGCCTTCGGCTTAAATTGTCAGCTTCGTATAACAGTTTTAAGGAAATTACGTTTTGATATTGCCACTTGATGCAGTCTAGAAGAGAGGGTTGTGGCACTGGAATATTGGCTCTTGCCGGGAGGGCAATAAGCACGTTTCGTCTTGTGCATCAGTATTATCGCAAAATGGATGTGAATAGTATATAAACACGGGGTTCTGTGTGTTGAAAATTGAAATTGCTGGTTCAAGTTGGGAGAAAGAAGATGAAATAGACTTCTTTGTTTTGTGTGGACTGTATTAATTTTATTAACAAAGGTGAAATGGCTTTGTACTAAAATAGTAAAATGCTTTTTTTACAAAAAGAAAAAATGGATGATCATTGCAAATCTTTTCATAAAAACAAATTCTTATCAAAATTCACATACATGAAAAAGTCATTTTTTTTTTAAGTCACTTGTCACTTGTCAACCAACAGCTGATAAACTTAGAGCTGGCAATTTAGGGAGAGAATAAAGTTCTAAATCTCAACCATTAAACATACTCCCCCCCTTGAAGGGAACCTTCAAAGTTATATAAAACAGGTAAGTGTCACTTCCTTCCAGTTCCTACAATCTGCATGTCAATCTCGTCCTGAAGAGGCAAAGGAGATCTGCCCATTACTGGCCAGGATTGTAGATGTCCTAGGAGTGCCGACTCTGCCAGGAATAAGCCTAATTACTCTCCCCAAAGGCCACTTGTATGGAGGATGTTTGTCGTTCTTCGCCAAAACTAACACGCCTTCCAATATTCGAGGTGGAGTATCCTTCCACTTGTACTGGTGGACTACAAGAACAGGTTCAGGAATGTGATTAATTGGTCGTCCAATGAGAAAATGGGAAAGGGTAATAGGAGATAGATCATTGGGATCGTTGGAGGGAGAATATAAAGGTCTTGAGTTTAGAATACGCTCCACTTGGACAGTCAAAGTGTTGAACTCTTCCAAAATTACATTACGATTTATCATTGCTCGTTTAAGATGGTGTTTAGCGCTTTTAACAGCAGCCTCCCATAGCCCGCCATAGTTGGGTGTATATGGGGGAATAAAAACCCAATGAATACCATCTGAACTAGTACCGTCTACAATAGAATTCAGATTTTTCATTAAAAAGTGGCCAAGGTCTTTCATCTCATTATGTGCACCCACAAATGTGCTACCATTATCTGAGTAAATTTTTTGAGGAATTTCTCTCCTAGCTCTTGAGACATGCTAGAAAATGTTCTGTACTTAAATTTGACACAACCTCTAAATGTATTGCTTTGGTACAAAAGCATACAAATACCACCAGATAACACTTTTCTAGCCTACCTCCCCTTCCAGGTTTGTTTAAAACAAAAAATGGACCTGCATAATCAATGCCCGTTGTGTTAAAAGGAAAGCTCTGCTTAAGGCGTGTATCTGGTAAGTTTGCCATTGGGCTATTAAAGGCTTTAGGATTGAACTTAAAACAAACAAGGCATTCCCTAACCGTTTTCTTTGCAGCATTGAGACCATTTATTGGCCAATAGTACTGCCGGACTGATGCCAATAAAAGTTGTGGTCCAGGATGCAGCAATAGTTGATGCTTATGATTAAAAATTAATTCAGTAAATGGGTGCCTTGAATGCAGCAAAACAGGGTGTTTAAAGTCATGATATAAATATGTATTTCTCAAGCGACCCCTAACCCTCAATATACCATCCTTGTCAATAAATGGGACCAAGGAAGACAAATTGTGTTTTTTATCTAACGTCTTATTATCTTAAGCAGATCCAGCTCAGCCTGGAAACAATCAGATTGTGCTGATTTAATCAAAAATGTATTTGCATTGTCCAACTCTTGAACAGAGAGACAACCAACATGAGCATTTCCATGTCCAATCTTCCTGCGCAAGTTATTAATAAATCTTAAACAAAAAGCGGTAACCCGCTTGAGTTTATTCAAACCAGAAAATTTACCAAACAAGGAAAATGGTTCAATTGTATTAGTCATGACAAGCAAAACTTTCTTTTTAATTTCGGGTAGTTTGTTTCGAGAAATAGTGAGATCACAGTAGCAACTATCTTGCTCAAGAAATTGTGGGCCATTCCACCACAAAGATGAATTAATTAAGTTATTTGCACTGACGCCTCTTGAAGCAAGGTCGGCAGGATTTTCTTTAGAACTTACATATCTCCAATTTTCAATATTAGTCAAATATTGAATTTCGGAAACTCTATTTGCTACGAAAACTTGGAGAACATCAGGCTCAGTTCTAATCCAATTTAGAGCCATTTTGGAGTCGCTCCATAAAAATATTGGTACAGAAAAAGAAAGAGCGTTTTTCACTGTGTCCAGTAGCTGTACCCCCAACAAACAAGCGCAAAGCTCAAGCCTGGGAATAGTAACCATCTTAAGAGGGGCAACCTTAGTCTTTGAACATAACAAGAGGGTCCTAAAAGAACCCTGAACATTTTGGCTTCCCATATAGATAGCCACACCATAAGCATCCTGAGATGCATCACAGAAGCAATGTATATCAAATAGTCTAAAATTGGGTGGAATAGAGGCTCGAGGAATAGTAATTGTATTAAGAATTGCTAAATCCTTTTCAAACCCATAAAATATCTTATAAAGTTCCAAAGGAATTGGAGAATCCCAAGAGATCCGCAATGACCATAGTTTCTGAATAAGAATCTTTAAAACAATAATGCATGGACCCAAAAGACCAAGCGGGTCATAAATCTGGGCAATAGTGGACAAAATTTGACGTTTAGTCATAGTGGTGGTGGTGGACAATTCTCTTGTTTGAATGTGGTAAGTGAGAAAATCTGAATTGGCAACCCACTGAACACCTAAAGTTTTGCAACTTTCATTTTTACCCAAATTTAAAGTTGAATTGGAAACATCAGAATGATCCAAACCAAAAATAGCAGCTGGATGGTTGGACACCCATTTTCTTAATACAAGTTGGGTTGAGTTAAGAATTGAAAATATTTGACGACATCTGGTAATCAATTCCATTAAATCGTTGGATCCTGTAAGGAGGTCATACACATAAAAATCCGTTAATATGGTTTCACAAGCCCCTGGAAACTGTTTGTAATTGTCAAGAGCCAACTGCTGTAAGCATTTTATTGCTAAATAGGGAGCAGACGTTGTTCCATAGGAGACTGTGTTTAATTCATAAAATGATAAGTCTTGATCAGGATTGTCACCCCATAAAATCCTCTGCAAATGTCGATGAGCTGAATGCATCATGATACACCGATACATTTTTGAGATATCCGCAGAAACAACAAACTGGTAAGTACGAAATCTGAGCAAAATATTTATGATGTCATTCTGCAGTTTAGGACCCACAAACTGCAGATCATTCAATGACCAGCCCGAGGAAGTTGGACAGCTACCATCAAAAACAGTCCTCAGTTTTGTTGTAATATTCTGTTCCTTAAGGACACCATGATGGGGCAAAAGATAATACGTTTCCTTCGGTAATTGTGAAATATTCCCTGCAATCTTAGACATGTGTCCAAGCTGTTCATATTCTTAAATAAATTCATGATAAAGAGACGTGAAATGGGGATCAGCAAACCTTTTCTCCAATGATATAAAGCGCTTTACAGCAGTGATGGTAGAATCACCTAGCAAAGCAGATGAATGTTTAAAAGGAAATTTGACTACAAATCTACCCTGATCATCTCTCACTGTGTCACGCATAAATAATTGTTCGTATTCAGCATTATCTCGAGATATATATTGGGAAGGAGACCCCACTTCCTCTAATTCCCAAAATCTTTTCAACTGATCATCTTCGGGAACATGCATTTTCACCAAACTACATACTACAGCTTGATTAAGATCAGTGGGAATGTTTCCTGTTACAATATAGCCAAATTTAGTAAGTTGTAAATCAGGAAAATTAGGACCTAAGCGCACCTTACCTTGCAAAATCAAATTCCAAAACTGGCCAGCTCCTATTAGCAAATCAATCTCACTGGAAATGTGAAAATTAGGGTCAGCCAATTGAATAGAAGGTGGGATATTCAATTTAGCCACATTAAAAGAACTTAAAGGAATATTACTAGTGATAATAGGAGTAACCAAACAAGAAATTGTGTAACTAAATTGTAAATTAGTAGAAGAAACTGTAATGTCACATTTTTTCTTAAGCTTAGACACCACTTGATTGATGCCTATGATTGATGCATATGATTATATATATTTTATATCTAATTTGTTAAAGAATTTTTCTGTAATTAAATTGGATTGTGCACCAGAATCAAGCAATGCCCTACATGTAAAAAATTTGCCCGAAGAATCTTGCACCATACATTTTACTGTTGAGAAAAAAACCTCACACATGTTACCTGCTGCTGGCCTCACAACCATGTTCAAAGATGGAGGATTTTTATCCACATGTAATAAAGTATTATGCTTTATCACTTGTCCAAACTTATGCTGACAGACTCGATATGAGCCAAATAGACATTTGTCAACATCATGTCCAGTGCGTAAGCAACTCCTGCATAGCTGTTGACGCGCCACATTATCACATCTATCTTGTATCGATAATGATAAAAAGTCAGTACACTTATAAATAGCGTGAAGCTTCTTGCAAAAATTACATTTCACTGTAGTTGGCTTAACACCAGCAAACAAGTTATATTGAGGGTTGCTTAAAAGTTTTTTCAAATTGCGCTTAGGATCAAACGTATTGGAATCCTGTTTGTTTAAATGGGCTTGTTCTAATGATTGCAAAAGATCCACTTTGTTCTTTACAAAATCTAAAAACTCATTTAAAGTTGGTAGATCAGCATCATACTCTAACTCTTTCCGCTCACGTAAAGTGGATTTGTCAAGCTTATTAGTAACTAAATGAATTATAGTAAAGTCAAGAAGAATTTGTGAATCGAGCCCCAAAGCATTAATAGCATTTAAATGTCTGGTGACATTGTCTAAAGGTTGATTGTATTGTGCAAAATTTTCTTTTGATATATTTGAAATTGTTAATAACTGTTGAAAATGAGTTTCCAACAAAAAATGCTTTTTATCAAATTTATCTGATAGAAAATCCCAAGCCTTAGCAAAAGGCTCTTGCTCCCCATCCAAACCTTCAACAAATCTGGCTGCATAACCGTCCAGAGATGCCTTTAAAAATTGAAACTTTTGAGAATCATTCAAATTCGCATTGTTAATGATTATGGATGAAAAATTCTGTTTGAAGTTTAACCACTGGTCATAACCACCCGAAAATGTTGGCAACTTGAGTTTTGGCAAAAGTACATTTTGCAATGGATCAAATTGAGAACCATTTTGATGAATTACATTGTCTTGACCATGATGCACATCACCAGATAGGCTACTACGACGGCCATCATGAATAGAGCCATCATTCGACTGGGCTTCATGATTGCTTAAATACTGAGACAAAAAATCTTGTGCCCTATAATATCTTTCCTCAAATTTTTCTCTTTCCTCAAAATGCAATTCTAAATCCTTCTCACAACAAATCCCTTCTATCATAGACTGCACCTTATCAAATTCACCCAACAAAGCAGTACTATTTTTATGCCTCAAACGAACATCATTCAGATTTGGCTTTTTATCAGGCAATGCTGTTTCATATCAAATTCATATCTTGCGGAGCTGAATCTGGTATGTCAGTATTCATCTTAATGTGATAACTAGGCAACTATAAATTGTTCAATAATTGCCTTTAAATTTGCAAAACTTTAAATTGAACTTTCCCCCCAAAATGGAGGGTACCTCAGGCCAAGTTAAACTGTTTAATAGGTACAGCTTGGACCAAAGGAATAGAATTTTTCTTGTTAGGAATAGGAATGTAATGAATACCTGCCCGATTTCTGCATGGCTATCTGGAACTCCAAAGGCTGGCAGCACCACAAATTGCCTAAAGAGGATCACTTTTCCCTCCAAAACTGCACGTTCTCCATTGCTTTCTGAACGTATCCGCGATCGCAAAGACCAAAATATGTTGAAAATTGAAATTGCTGGTTCAAATTGGGAAAAAGAAGATGAAATAGACTTCTTTGTTTTGTGTGGACTGTATTAATTTTACTAACAAAGGTGAAATGGCTTTGTACTCACAAAAAATAGTAAAATGCTTTTTTTTATCAAACGGACTAAAAGTACGTCATTTGTTCTCTCCATACGCACACCTAAAGTGGGCTTTCTAATCCTGAGACCAAAAAAAGTAGCAAAAAAGTCCTAGGCAGTAAAAGTAAAGTCAAATGTCACCGCTATTGTCATGGTGGCGCATATATAAACCATCTTATTGCCATCTTTACATTCTTGTTGAAAAAACAAAGGATAGGAATACTCTCAGAGCGCTCGAGGGCACCACCCGAAACCGTTTTTAGTCGAAATCGCATAGGTTCTCGAATTCTGTTAAATGTCGTTAGTTGTCATCATATTTATCTGTCAATGTCATTTTTATTAATTTAGTATTAATAATAATGCTATACATTTTTAGTTTGCCATAATTTATCTCAACCATCTAAACCATTGGTTATGATTTAATACCATTAAAACCATTGAACATTGAACACCACCGTTCTAACACATTCTATTTATATACACCACTAATTGGGTAAGTACCTAGACCTGCTTAAACAGGATGAAAGAAAATTGCAATACTGAATCACTCTGAAATAGACTTTCCTGCAGGCTTGAAAAAAAAATAGTATATGTTACGCGGAGTAAAAGGTCTTTTACTCCTAGTGACATAATCTACTATTTTTACAAAAAAGAAAAAATGGATGATCATTGCAAATCTTTTTATGGTGCAGGCGACACTGCACATGCATAGCGGGGGTGACGCGCCAAATTCAAATTCTTGCACTTTTCGAGGCATTTTTCCAAAAAACAGCCAAAACTGAGGTATTGAAAAAATTACAGGATGATAGCTGACCATAAGCTCTACAACTTTACTCTTAAAAGTTTTTCAATCACATCAACTGTACAGGCGCAAAAAAAAATAAAAACCGATTTTTCATGTTAATCTCCTATGTCCAGTCTCCCATTAATCTCCCATGTGTGTATAACATCTTTATTTACAGGGAAATAGGCTATCGACCGTTTAGTCTTTCTGCCCATGTTATAATATCATATAAATGAATTCCATATACAAATACTACAAACTTAGGGGGAGAAAGAAAAGCGGTTTTATGGTTGGAAATATTCCATTGGGGTGGTTGTAGGGAAAACGAAGCAGGACTGTCTATTTTGTCTTGTTAAGCAAAGTGGGTTCAGTAGAGTCATATTTTGTGGGTTGTTTTTCCATTTAGTCTGAAGCTGTACTAGTCTTTCTCTTATTTTTGTCATGTGTGTGCCTTCGTAGAGTAGTTGGTTGGAAGGATTGTGCAGCGGGTTTTCGGGGTATCTTACCTTCGTTATCATTCTTAGTGCAATTTTTTCTGTTGTTTGTGTGTATTGTTTAGTTTCCTCTCACGTATTTACTCTTAGCACGTGTCCATGGTCTAACGGTGGTCGGCAAATGGATTTGTATATTTTTATAGCCGTTTTTGTGCTAATTACTTTGTTTTTGTATGTCAGCGATCGAAAGTGTTTTCTCCTTTTAATAATTTCCACTCTAGTATTTCGTACGTGTTTAGTAAATTTGAATTTTTTGTCAATTGTTACTCCCAAGAATTTTATGTCGTTTTTTGGTTCGGTTGTGTGACCGTCTGCTGTTATTGTTGGGGAGTGTGCTTTAATTTGGTGGTTTGAAAGAAGGAGTTGGCTATTTGTGGCATTTGGTGTTAGCCTCCATTTATAGAACCAGGCCATTGTGTCGTTCGTTAGTGTCTGCAGTCTTTCCACTGCCTTTTTAGTGGTCTTGTCGTGTACAATGAGCGCTGTGTCGTCTGCGTATTGTAGTATATAAGCTGTTTTGTCTAGGTGGTCTCTATCGGGAAGATGATAGTTGTATATATCATGGCAATACACATTATAAAGCAAGGGTGAAAGCGGCGAACCCTGAGGGTGTCTTTGTTCAGGAGAAAAAAAGGGAAAGAAAGGGTGTTATTAATTCGCACTTCTAGTTGTCTGTTATCAAGTAGGTTTTTAATAGTATAAAGTAAGTATTTTGGTGTTTGAAGGTGGTAAAGTTTGAACAGGAGAACCCTGTGCCAGACGCTGTCGAAGGCCTTGTTATTATCCATAAATAGACTTGCTGTTTCTCCATCGTTTAAGTGTGTTGTTTGTATGTTGTTAGTCAGAACAAAAAGTGGATGGATAGTCGAGTGTTTCGTCTTAAATCCAAATTGGTATATTGGGATATATTTGCCAATCAGTTCTTGAATTATTTTTTTTATTATGTGTTCGAATAATTTACTTAACACTGGGAGTAATGTAATAAGTCTATAGTTTTGTGTTAGTGTGTTATCTAAACCATTTTTTATAATGGGTATTATTATTCAATTTTTCCATGTCCTTGGAATATTGTTATAATACAGTCGTTCAGTTGGTTAAGTACGTACGCGTGAGTTTCTGGGGTAAGGTTTCTAAGTATTTTACCCTTTATTTTGTCTTTTCCCGGTACTGTGTCTCTCATTTTAGTCAGTGCCTCGTCATATTCCGTGTCTGTAATTAGTGTGTATGGGTGGTTAGATTGCTGAGTAAAGTAGTTGTCGTACCAGTTATTCACAAGATTCCAGTTGTCTGCGTCAAATTTTGGATTTGTTGATGCACTGAAAGCCCCCTGGAAATGTCTGGCAAAGGCGTCAGCTTTGTCTTTGTCTGTACATCGTTCTGTTCCGTTTTCGTTAATCATACCAGTGGCGTTGTTTTTTCTGTAGCGTGACAGTTTCTTTATTTTTTGCCAATACGTTTCCCTTTTGTGTTTAATCAATCTCAGGATGAATTTCGGTAAGGTGTGTTGGTAAAAGGATCTGCTTGTCCAGGGTGAAAATTTTCTATTGCCAGTGTCAGTTGCTGTTGGATTTTTTCAATTGAGATGGGATGTGTCTGTGTTTGTATGTAGTTATATATTTGCTCCCTCATTATATCCGCGTCAGTTTTGTTCAGGTTTAGTTTTTCAACGTTTTGGTTTGTAGAGGTCATAGGTTGCATCCGTTGAAGATCGAGATCAAATGTCACCGCCAAATGATCTGACAACTGACACTGGCCGACACCGACAAGACGCCTGGTGTTGAGTCTCTATTCTTGGGCATTAAAAATGTCGGAGGCGTATGTTGCCTTACAAAGTCGGAGTTTTCTATAAAGGTGTTTAGTTGTCTCGTTATGTGTCTGTTGAGGTTGAGATCTCCGATAATTATTGCGTATTTGTAGAGACATGCTTTAGTCAGTATGTTTTGTTCTATGTTGGAGAATGGATGTATGTATAATAGGAAAAAGGAATGTTGTCATTTCTGTATGGAATGGTAAACTGAAGGCAGTCGTTTAAAGGATTGTTAAGGGCAGGTGGATTTGCTTTACCTAGTTTTGCTTTTGGTTTGAGTAAGACCGTTGCCCCCCCCCCCCCCTCTTGCATTATTTATCGTGTTGCCGCGCTTGAACTATATACTGCCAGTCTCTGTATGTCTGTGTTTGTCCCAGTTAGTTTCTACGAGCATGCAGCAGTCAATGTCATTACGTTCTATGTAGTTGTAAATCAGATGTTTTTTTGCGGTTTGGTCCGTTGATATTGGCATTAAGTAATTTTTTCTAATTTTGACATATAAAGTGGCACTTTTCAATACTGATGACAGTGAAGTAACGTCCTACTTTTCGTAACTAGTTACGAAAAGTAAAATCTTTCGTAACTAGTGATGAAAAGTTGGTGTCACCACCAGTTGCAGGTTTCGGCTGTAGGACACCGTTGCTATAGTTTTACGGTATTAAGTAGATACAAAGTGGTTTAAAAGTAAATATTGAAGTTCAATAATAATAATTCTCTTTCTAAGTAGGTATTTGTAGTCAAAATTAGAAAAAATCTTGTATGAAACACGTGAAGAAAAACCTTTTTTGTGTATCTCATTCAAATTGCGGAAACTCGCTGCGCTCGTCCCGCAAACATTCATTCGTTACACAAAATCGGACTTTTCGTAACTGGTTACATAAATAGCTATTAACGTGAATTTTCTACGTTTGTGATTGTTTGTTTTAGTTGGTCTAGGGGTTCTGTGTGGGAGTTTGTGTTTGGTAGTATGAGTGCTAATATATACATATGAGTGCCAAAGAAAACGACCGAGGTGTCAATGTTGAAGTCATCGATAAATTGTTTTTGCATTTTTTTTTAATAGCTCTTCTCTGTTTTTATTGCTTGTTTTGTTCAGTTGCTGCTTGTATTTGTTTATTATTTAGTAGTGAGTTGTTATAGGCAAATGAATTCTACTTCCCTCCGCTATTGATTTTGACACAACGGTCGATTTCTTGTTAAGGCATTTGATTTTAATATTGGGAATACCCTCAATTGGAGCGGTAGGTCTGTTGGGGCACTTCATACTCCATGCTAAGTGCTCTTCTGATTTGTAGCTTGTGCCAACCATTACTTACTTAAATGGAAAATCTTTCAGAGACTTTTAGGCTCCATCAGTTGGTTTCATCATGTAAGAAAATTAAGCCAAAAAAACTAATCTTGGATACTTATTTGCTGATTTCATGACTTTCATTTTCTGGCATAGCACATTATTCGAGCAGCCTTTTATGAAAGCCATAATTCACGCAGGTGACGCTTGAGTAACGAATCGTTAGGCGAGTGGCGCAAGTCACCAGGCTGACAAATCAACAGAACTAACACTCCACAACTTGGTGAAGAAAATCCAGGATACCTTGGGTACAAAAGGCGTGGCAGTTGTTATTTTCATAGACATCGTATGGGTCTTTAATAATGCACTTACAGACGCCCTCCTCAGCGCCAGTATAGCGAGAAAGGTCGAACGAAGAATAACCAACTGGATTCGCAACATGTGCCACAATTCCCCTTTGAGGGGGGGGGGACAAAAGCGGGAATCTACTGAGCCAAACTAAATTTTCATTTTTATCTAGCCTTAAGAGAGTGATTGCCTGGAAACTACCCCAGATCGTAGAGTAAGTATAAAAGACTTTAATAAAATTGGGCCACCCACTTTAATAAGCTCTCTCTACAAGGATGCTGGACAAAGGTCTTCGAGGGATGCTAGAGCACTAGTAAAAGCGGGAAGCCAAGGAAACTAGTAACCCAGCAGAAACAGGACAATCCTCACGATTTACATTCAACTCCGAACAATGTATTCAACCAATAATTGCATTTAAATTAATAAAAGTTAGCTTTCTTGGGTAGTCGGTCTGGGCGACAAGTATTAAAACTCTTAAACTGCCAAGCTTTCGAAAATTTTTATTGTCTTCATCAGGACTATATTACAGTAAGTGCAAATAAGTCAACTACCAGCCAACCTACAATGGTTATATAGTAGACGGTAATCTATAACCATTGTAGCCTCTATTGTGACTTATTTGCACTTACTGTAATATAGCCCTGATGAAGACAATAAAAATTGTCGAAAGCTTGGCAGTTTAGAAGTTTTAATACTTGTCGCCCAGACCGACTACCCAAGAAACCCAACTTTTGTTCAACCAGGCGGTCAAGAAGAGTCTCTCCTTTAAATTAATATACAAACCAGAATCCTACAATTATTACAAGTAGTGTATACCCTAAGATAAACCTAAGGGTCCCTCAATACCTAACCCCAATGTGAAAGTACAGAATAGACAAGTCCCTTTTTCCCTGTATGGTTTCTGAGTTAACAAGACAACAAGTGACAGGTACTTGCAGAGATCAGCCGCTAATTTATTGGCTTACAAGTTTAAATATTTTGAGGCTTACTAAGCATTGAAATTACTCAACCCAAATACTCTGAGAGCCCAGTGAGATCTTAGAACCGGGGTATACTGACACCACGGAACATATGTACATATGCCTCGCTTACAGGAGGCTCTTATTTACCCTAACAACTTATTAGTAGATAAGTGTAACTATCGAGTAGCCAAGTAAAGCCGTTGGATGATATATTACTCGGAGGGTATGCCAGAATAAATAAACCCCCGACAAGTCTAGTAAAAGTCAGCCTACCTGTGCCTCTGCCTACTCACTACCTAGGTCTCTTATTTGTCTCGTTGAACTCTAGGCTCCACAGTCAAGTCGTGTTGATCGAAATCTGGCTGCCATCAAGCTACCTCTGGGAGCTAGTGCCCAGCGGATAAGCTGCAGTGATGGATGTGGTGGTGTTGAAGTAACAATGCTCAGAATAATGAGTGCGATGTAGGAAACATGCAGTAGCACTGATATAGAGTGAAGTAAAGTTGAACGTGAAGTTGAAGTTTAAGTTTAAAGGCCTAAGACAAATGAACTAAGATTACTCTCAAATATGTCCTGCTCTGAATGGTATGTAAGTACAAGAATACACTTTTATGAATAATCTTTGCCAGGTAATATTGAATATATATGTGACATATTAAATGAACTGGTACGTACCTTAGACGGAGGATGGCCTTAAGGGTGAAAATGTCCCTGAGGAATTCAAAACTCAAGTCTCACTGTTTTCTGTCAAACCTTTTGTCCCCTGCAAGCGTTAACTTTCAAATTTCTAGCAAATTTCACTCTGCAATGGGTCAGTCTCTCATTGGTCAGGATTTGACCAATCAAGATCATTGTTATGTTTTGGAGCGCCAAAACAAAACACGCCAAAAGAAATCAGTTTAGTCCACCTCAGGAAATAGAAATTGCTTTAGAAGAAGGAATTCATTATTATAGCATCTATAAAATGAATTTTGAAGTCTTATTTCCAACCAAAAAACATCAAAACAAATACAATTTTAGGCAATGTAACCACAGTCGGAGTCAAATATTTTAAACTGTTACACATGTTAGAATCCAGGCTGATCTTAATTGAACAATATTAAACGATGACACTGTCAGATTCACAACAGCGGGAGGTTATCAACACAGCGGAGGCCTTTCACCACTCTTGTGGTCCCTCTTAGTGGACGACCTTCTGGCTACTTTGCAACTATTGGAAGTCCAGGTCCAATAATACACGGACGACATCGTTGTCCTCATAAGAGACACCCCGACCAACAAACCGTTGCAGGAGGTGCGGGATGTTGTACACAGCTGGTGTTTTTCATCCACTTCAGCAGAAAACCTAGCAATAAACAGCAGCGAGCAGCTGCCATAGCAAGTGCTATTGCCATGCTAGAGCAAGTGCCACGGCACTTACTATGGCAGCTACATCAAAACTAAACTGTCCTCTCTGCAAAGACATACATGTTTCTACGTCACTCTCAAATGCCAAAAGTCTGTGGACGACAGTGACGGCTCCAAAGCGCTTTGAAAGTATCCTCATCCTTTGTTTTCTTGATAGGAAAGTTAGGATGGGAATAGTCTGAGACTTGTCTAGTCCTGTCACCCGATTTGCCCAAATTGCTGAGCGCAGTGAAAAGAAATCAACTAGGTACAATAAAGAAACAGGACGGTACATGGACGGAAGACCAGGAAGAAACCCTAGAGCCCTTCTCCTGAATACCCACTTCTCCGGAGAAAAAGGCGAGGACGCTCCTCCGGAGTGGGGTCCGGTACAGGAGGATTGAGGACTTGCAAGGGAAGTCTAATGGCTAATGGCCAATCTAACGGCTTATTATTCAGTCCATTTGAGGCAGCGGGACCAGACGATGTAATTCCAGCAATGCTGCAAGAGGGACTGGACAATGTGCTCTGGCCTAGGTCGCTCAGACGTGGAGAAACGCAAACGCGGACTTCATACCAAAAACTGGGAGGAGGAGGGGCATCCACGCAATCAGCTGAGACTGAAACAGCCCTTGGGGATAAACATCCTAACAAGGGACGAATTTATCCGAGCTCAGTGAGCTCACTATAAGGGCAAGTAAGACTTGGAAGGGGATCGCGTAGAGGAGGAATAGAGTTTTCACAAGAGACGATCCAAACAAGATTGCGGCTAATTAAGGTCGTTTTCCGATGATCGTGGTGTAAGATTCTAGTTAGTATGAGCTACTTACAACTTATTTCATATTGCCACAACTAAGATCAGAGCTTAAACAACGCTTTCCTGCAATGCAAATATGAATCACTCAGAAACGCATCAAACTGCACTTTTCAACTTTTAATTTAATATTTGAAACCTCACAACACATTTTGCCAACTTCTCTCATCAATTTCTTTGAGCAAACAAAAAAAAGTTTAGTAAGTTCCTTATGACGTAAAAGAATCATATTAAAGCCTCTAAGTTGTTTGAAATCTCTCAAAAGGGCCAGGCAAACGCCATTACAGTAACATTTGAGAGGTCTGATAAATGGGCTTCATTCATCATAGTCAGTTATGTTCGAATGAATTTGGATTTGTTACATTGCCACATTATAGAGAGTAAACTTTGCAAATGGACACTCAGAAGGTTTTGGAAAGATTTGATGTGATTATTTACTTAGCGCCAGGGGCACTTCACCGGCTAAATTCATAGTAATGCGAGTTGCAAAAAATCGTGTTTTTCCTTTCGTGGACGCTTTGAGGATTTAAAGTCACATTTGGGATATGCGAGATAACGTCTGTGGCAGCTCATTTTCCATTTGCGGAGGAATATCCCTGATGACGTTACAAGTTACAAATAAAAATATAGTGAGCCTCCTTCTGCGGGCTCCTTATCTTGATTCAGCCAGCCGTAAAATAAATTTATTTCCTGCCGTTTGCAGTCAAGTTAAATTTATTCTCTCCCGCTAAAGTGCCTGAAAACTGTTTCTTCGCAAAGATAATGTAACGACGACATAACGTAATGTATTTTCCAGAGGCTGTTTATCTTAAAACTACATTTCCTGTCGCTGCCCATGATCTGGACAAACAGGTTTCAGGCGAAATGTCCACTGCCCAAACCTTGTTGGAGAGTAAACCGGCCGCAATAACGGTACAAATACAAAAGCTATTTGCATAGGCAATGGAAAGTGGAGCTTTAAATTAAAAACAACGCCGCATTAAAAGAGTTACGAGCGTGTGTTCCACTCCGAAAAGTAGAAATTAAAACGCCCGGTCTGTTGTAAATTGCATTCTAAATGGCTCTCTTGGTTAAAATTACACCTTGGATGCTTAAAAAATTTAATAACATTGTGATCAGAAAAAGTTAGGGTGGCAAACCAGGCAACCAAGCTAATGAAGTGGTATATAAAATGTTTGTTCATATTGAAGCCAGCAGCCGGTTTAAAACTAGAACACTCCATCTAAGGGCTTTTAGATGTACGGTCACCCACCTCCTTAGCAACATAAAAAGTGCTAAATACTGTGAGAATGACATAGTGAATACCAGTCGAGAAGGGCGTGTTATAAAGCGGTTTAACCGATGCTGTGTCATATTTCTACGGAGCGTTCATTATAAAACGTCATCTAGTTGGCTATAATTTTTTGAGAGAAAAGTAGAGAGAGAGTCGTTTTTTCACTATTTCACTCAAATATTTAATATTTCATTCATATATTTAATTCAAGTCAGTTATGAACAGATGAAGGTTAGCTTAGGTTAGACATACCACCCAAGTAGCACAGCTGACCAGTTGGATGTCTGCTGGACGTCGGTTTTAAGTCATTTTTGGTCAATATGTCAATTGACCTAAGCAGGACGTCTCGAAGACGTCAACTTTTGACAGCAGCAACAGATGGACGTCCAGTGGACGACCAAGAATGGTCATCATATTATAACGATCAAAATAATCTAATCATTTCTTCTGCTCAGACCTCTGACTAGTAGGTAGGTATCTAGGTACCTACTGATATATCTTTAATATAGGTATTTAGCATATGATAGAAATACATGCGTATTTAAGATGATGGAAAGCAAATCTTTTCCATCGATTTTTGTCTAACTAAATTCATATATGATAAATAGAAAAGTGCAAACACTACAAGGATTTAAGATTTCACAATGCTAAACAAAAATTCAACAAGTGTTTGACGTACCATTGGTAGAAACAGAAGTGTTAATTTCTGCTTCCATGAGGTAGGTAGGTTACTTTTTGTTTATTATTTGAAATGTTAAATCCTGGTATAGTGTTTACACTTTCGTATTTATCTTATACAGTGAGGTTTTTTTAACTCTGAACATACAAGCAATTTTCCCTATGTTCAATTTTAAAAAAATCATCTCAAAGCATTGGTGTCAGACGTTGATGTTGATAGGTAAAACGTCAAAAAAGACTCCAAATATATTTCGTTAATTATTTCAATTTAGACATCGCTTTTAAACATTAAATAACATTGATAAAAAGGTATACAGTCCTAGAAAAGTAATTGGTTGATATGGTTGTCGGATTGGGACAAGGCAGCAAATTACAAAACTATCTCTCTGCCAAAGCAGAGAGGCACAGGCACAGAGATAGTTGTGTAATGTGGTGCATTGTCCTAATCCGCCAATGATATCCATCAATTAAATAACATTTTTATAACAAGAAAACGTTTATTAAAACACTAGAAAATTAAAAGTTTATAACAAATTCTCAAAAGTCCCTCTTCGCGTTCTAAACAATATGCAAGTCGATCTTGAAAGGCACGAACTAGGTTTCTTACGAAATTTTGATTAAATTTGTTGCAGGCTGTTGGGATACGTTGTTTTAAAACGTCCACATTCTCAATTTCAACAGTGTTATAAATTTTCGACTTTAGATAGCCCCATAAAAAGAAGTCGTTTGGGGAGGGGTCAGGGGACCTTGGTGGCCATGAAATAGGCCCAGACCTTCCTATCCACCTCTCCATTCTTTATTGAAGTTTCCTTCAATAAAGAATGGATCTATAAGAGTATCTCCAATTATGCCTATCCACACGTTGACTCTTGTATTATATTGGGAGTGAGTTAGATTTTGTAAATGCTGATTTGCTTGAGACCAGTATCTAAAAACAGTAGGTAATTAGGATATTAAAAAACAGAATTCAGGCGATTGCTAAAAAAGTTCTTTACCTATAATTTTGGGAATTTACACAACCATTTAATGAAAAGGATGCTTCATCTGTAAATACCATTTTTCCAAAATGTTGCCGTTCCTATGGAGTAAATTTAGGAAGCTTTCACAGAAATCTGTTCGTCTCTCTTTGTCGTCGTCATAGAGCACTTGATGATTAGAGTATTTGTAGGATTGGAACTTGAATTCCAGGATTTTCTTCCATAAAACATAAAATTTCCCGTTTTAATTCCTATGTAAGAACATGCGGTTGTTTGCTCCGGTGATTGTAAAGAAAATGTCATCTCGATTTTTGCCTTAATTTTGATATCATTAGAAAGCTTATGTTAAGATTAGCAGATTTAAGTAAAAAAATTCTTGGATGGTCGAGTTTTGTAAGAAAAAAATAGAAAAATGAAGGTATGGAAATACATTACTCATACTTGGAAGTTGCCTCAATCTTCTTTTGTAGCCACAACACACATTTCACACACTCAATTCATGGTTTTTCGATTTTTATGATATAATTTAAATTTCGAACGTCTCATAAATTCAAATTTTTATTTAACTTGCAAATTTTGCATTGTACTGAAGTTGGCAGGTAGCTTATAAAACATGAAGTTTGTGGACGTTTTTAAAGGCAGTGTTGCAAAGTCTTTTTCTTGAAAATATTCGATTATTACAACTTAAAATTTAATTTATTTTTTTTTTGACCAGGTTCACTTCGGTTGGTTCAGGTTAGGTCTGATCAGTTCAGGTTAGTCCAATTCTAATATTCATTTACACTTTTTACGTAGGCTAGCCTAGTTAGTTCCGTTCTAGTTTTCCTGGTTAGGTTAGTTCAGTTACATTTTACGTTTAGGTTAGGTTAGATCAGGTTAGTTCAGTTCTACCCTTTATGTTAGGGGTAGAGAATAATATAAAATGCGGTCCCGTGAGGGCCCGCTTTTTTTAAATTTTTAGAACAGGTTAACTTTCTGTTACTTCAGGTGAGGTCTCGTTAGTTCAGGTTAGTCCAGTTCTAGTTTCCCTTGTTAGTTTAGTTCAGTTACACTTTTTACGTTTAGGTTAGGTTAGGTCAGACTAGTTCAGTTCTAGTTCTTCTTGCTAGGTTAGTTCAGTTACATTATTTATATTTAGGTTAGGCTAGCTCAGGTTAGTTCATTTCTACTCTTTAGCGCTTTTTTTTTATTTTTAGAACAGGTTAACTTCCTGTTACTTCAGATAAGGTCTGGTTAGTTCAGGTTAGTTCAGTTCTAGTTTCCCTGGTTAGGTTAGTTCAGTTACACTTTTGATGTTTAGATTAGACTAGCTTAGGTTAGTTCAGTTCTACTCTTTATACCCGAATGTGTCTACCTCCGAAAATATTGCATCCACGAAACTTCCGTTCCTGGGAGGTAGTGGAATGTGAAAGAGGACATCAAGGAGAGGAGAAAACAGTTAGATACACCTCAATCGGTCGAGGCGTTCTCAAGTTACAGGCGGTCAAATTTGAGAATTGAGAAAAAAAGTCTTGATTCCCCCCTTTAGACATTTTCAAAAAATAGTTGGGAAACTTTTATTACTGCTTCTTTGATCGGTATGGCACGCTTGCGATCCTCTAAATACGTAACAAACTCAATTCGAAGGAAATTAACATCTAAAGTGTTTTTTTTTTAAATGGTCCTTAAACGCGATTCTCAAAGTGCCTTAAAGTCGACCAACGAAGGGGTCTATCTCGAAAAATATTTTGCCTACGGAACTTTTAGGTAGAAGGTGAAAGAAGACATTAAGAAGAGAAAAAAACAGTAGGATTCACTTCAATCGGTCGAAGCGTTCTCAAGTACAGGCGGTCAAATTTGAGAATTGAGAAAAAAGTCGTAATACCCGTTCCTATAGACATTTTGAAAAAAAAAACATCGGAAATATTTGTAGTTTTTTTTGATCGGACTGGCACGTTTGCAATCCCCTAAGAATGTAACAAACTCAATTCGAATGAAACTCGAACTATAAAGTGGTTTTTGTTTTTTAAAAACGGTCAAAGAAACGCAATTCAAGTGCCTCAAAATCGACCCCCGAAGAGGTCTACCTTCTAAAATATATTTTTAGAACAGGTTAACTTTCTGTTACTTCAGGTGAGGTCTCGTTAGTTCATGTTAGTCCAGTTCTAGTTTTCCTGGTTAGGTTAGTTCAGTTACACTATTTACGTTTAGGTTAGGCTAGCTCAGGTTAGTTCAGTTCTACTCTTTATGTTAGGGGTAAAGAATAATATAAAAAGCAGGCCCGAAAGGGCCCGCTTTCTTTTATTTTTAGAACAGGTTAACTTTCTGTTACTTCAGGTAAGGTCTGGTTTGTTTAGTTCTAGTTTCCCTGGTTAGGTTAGTTCAGTTACACTTTTGACGTTTAGGTTAGACTAGCTTAGGTTAGTTCAGTTCTACTCTTTATGTTAAGGGCAGAGAATAATATGAAAACTGGACCCGTTTTAATTTTTAAAACAGGTTAATTTTCGGTTAGTTCAGGTTAGTTCAGGCTAGTTCAGTTCTAGTTTTCCTGATTAGGTTGGTTCAGTTACACTTTTACGTTTAGGTTAGGTAAGCTAAGGTTAGTTCAGTTCTACTCATTATGTCAAAATTAGAGAATTATAAGAACTCACTAGTCGTTGCCGCAATTTCGTTGGGCATATTCGCAAACGTTACGTGTTAAATTAATACCTCTTAAATTTTCCTAATATCAGTTATGCAATTTTCTTTCTAGATGCGACCACATAATTTTATTGCACTTAATGATTAACTCCGACGTTTGGCATCACTGTAAATATATTTCTAACCCTACTGTCAGATTCGAGAGTTTTCGCATCAGTTTTGTCAAATATTTTCAATTTTTATTTTCTTGTTTCTCAGTGAAAAGTGGCTAATACAAGAATTTTTTTCTTTCAATCCGTTTTATAGACCGTAAGCTACTATTAAAAAAAGGAAAAACCTTGAAAATCGAGATGACATAAACTTTACAAGCACCGTTTGCTCCTCTTCCTATGAGAGTTAACTACACATCCTTCTGAATTAAATATCTTGACGATATTATGTATCGTTCCAATAGAAGGAATGGGCCTGTCTGGATGACTCGTTGCAAATAAACCACGCACTCTCCTAAGGCTCATTTCATTTTTGTAAAGATTAAACAATTCTTTTTTTCCTGTTTAGAATACATTATCTAAAGCCTATGAAAAATATTCAGCAAAAAGTTTACTAAAACCATCGTTATAAAAAAATAATGTTTGAAGTTTTCGAGCTGTTAAAGTTACCTGTACAGATATCTGAACCCATATGCTGTCTCAAATTATTATGGACTGGGGTGTGCCATGGAAAAGAGATGTTTTGCCCCTGTATAAATTTTTGACAATGACATTGAGTGAATTTTACAAGTAAATGAGGTTACAAATTTGACAAATGTCTAAATTATTTCTAAAACGTTGCCAAATTAATCAAAAATGAAGTATCAATCATTCAAAATACTGAGCCTGCCATAAGTAGGCAGAATGTGAAGTAGAAAGAAGCAAAATCATGAAATGGGTAGGTGAGGTAAAAAACCCCCAATATAATATAATTGATAATTAGTTCATGACATTTTTTAATTTTGGTAAATAAACGACTACTGATATAAGCTCGAACATCTGAATATCATATTTAGGTGCTAACTTAATAGACAATTAAAGAAATATGCAGACGCACCTCTTTCTTAAGAAGATAGAAGTAATAAGGTAGACATATTACTATCTTTCTATATCTAATGATTGATCGAGAGTGTGATTTCACAACAATTCGCGGAATTTGAACAATTGGGGTAATGTCGGCTTGATGTATGGTAATAAAGTTAAATACATCTTCAGATTATATATTAGTTATTATGAATATTATGTGAAAAAATCTTTATTATTTCATTACTCTTCTTCTCTTGTAAAAGTGCCTATCTTCTTATGATGTTTTGGACCACTTTATCCCATCTTATCCTATTCACTGCAGCTCGGAATAAGTCGGTTGATGTTAGGCCAGTCCATTTTCTAAGGTTGGCCAGCCAGGATATACGCCTGCGTCCAGGGCCTCGCTTGCCCTCAATCTTGCCTTGTAGGATTAATTATAGAAGTCGGTACTTATCATTACGTATAATGTGGCCAAATTAGGCCAGTTTTCTGTTCTTTACGGTAGTAATAATTTCTTCGTCTTTTCTGAGCCTCTCGAGAATCGTGATGTTAGTTGTATAGTATGCGTATAAGACCCGTAGCATGCGTCGGTAGCACCACATTTCGAATACTTTGGTGGCCGCCTCAGTAAGACTCCAGCTATCTACTCCATAGAGGAGAACACTAAAGACAGCTGAGAATTCTTATGCGTATAATGATATTAAGAGACAAGTTACAAAGTTACAAATGGAGTAAGTTTAGAACCTAATAACCATGATATGAGCTTTTCCAATGAGTGAACAAATGTAATGTCTAGGTTTTTTATACGGTCTTCGCCATAATTAGAACCTTTGCACCACGAGTCAAAAGTCAGTTTTTAATGAAAGAATTCTATTCCAAAAACGTAACTTTTTTTACTCGAATTTGGCATTTAATTTGGAAATATTTTAAATAGCTTCTTGCTATCGACCTCTTTTGGACATTTTTTTTTACAAGCGCCTGTCCAAAAACCAACAAAAGAGATGCTCTTCGACGAAAATTAAAAATATTGCAATCATATGTGAATTTAGGGCTTCGTGGGACTGGTTATTCAGAAGACCGAAAAACAGAAAAACTTCCATAAATTTAAAGCTTAAAAGCTTCGAAAAGTGGCTTACAGAGTTGCCAAATTGTCACACATGAATAATACCATATACTAGCTATCTCCATCTGCTTTATGTCTCTACATATAGAATGAGAATTCAAATTTGGAGTTTTCGAAGCAATTCACGTTAAGAATGGTCAAAACCGTTAAAAATTAATCAGAGTGCCTAAAACTGATGGCTGAAGCTTTTGGAGAAATCAGATTAGAATTAGAGATAAAATTGATTAAAAATTACTCGCGTTGTCCTAAAATGCAGATTTTGATTTTTTTCACCTAACTCAATTTTAGGACAAAATTAGGCAAAACCGAGGGCAAAACTGACTCAAAATTTCTAATTAGTCCTTTTTGGTAAAATTACATTTTTGGAATCAAATAAATGCTTGCTATTACGCGTCTAAATAGCAAAATAGAGTTTTTTGAGAAATTTAAGTAATAATTAATGCCAAAATCATTTAAAAATCACTCAACGCGTTTAGAAATGCCAATTTGAAATTAGGGAAAAAATTCAGTAAAATGCAGGTTAGAATTAGGGCCAAAATGGCTCAGAATAACTCAGTTCACACTCAGACCCACATTTCGAATACTTCGGTGGCAGCCTCAGTAAAACTCCAGCTATCTACTCCATAGAGGAGAACACGAAAGACGTAGCATCTGAGAATTCCTAGGCGTATAATGATATTTAGAAACAAGTTACAAAGTTACAAATGGAGTAAGTTTAGAACCTAATAACCATGATACAGTAACTATTAACGATAAGATGTTGCACATATGGGAGGTGGCCGTAGCCGTCGATTGTGTGGGAACAAAAATTTGTGGGCAAAGTGGTGAAGGCAAAATTTCTCTCCTATTTTTAAATACTCAATTCAGGCATACAACAAGCACTATACAACAAGCTAACATACCTCAATTACCCAGATTTTCCCCTGTAGCAAATCCACACTGCCAAACATTAAGCATCTATTGCAACAATGTTAGACTATCTATGCAGAATTTGGGATATATAAACAAAGCTGAATGCAAAACACGAATTAAAAGCATCAGAAAATGTTGTTTTAAACCGAGGTGAGAACTAAGAAATATTTCATGTGACTTTTTCTGATTTTAAAATTACCTGTTTAGGGTATCACAAACGACTCTAAATTTAGCAAGAGAATTGTCTGACATTCCTGCACAAATGTGATAATAAGATTGTATGCAGATATGGTTTGTGACTCATTGTACAATTTAGCTAGAAGCATAACATCTATGCTTCTAACACGCTTTATATTTTATTTTGTATAATTTAGTACTTCTTTTCATAAAATTAATCTGGCAACATTTCATGTATGAACTAGACATTTGTTAAATTTGTAACCTTACTTACTTACCAAATTCACTCAATGTCATTGTCAAAAATGTATACAGGGCCAAAACATCTGTTTTCCATGGCACACCCCAGTCCATAATAATTTGAGAAGACATATATAAATTAAGATCTGACAGCAAGGCATTGAGATGTTTTTTTTAAAATTGAACATAGGGGAAATAGCGTTATATGTTCAAAGTTAAAAAAATCTCACTGTATATGAATTCAGTTAGATAATGCTCGACGGAAAAGAGTTGCGTTCCATCATCTTAAATAATCATGTATTTCTATTATGTGCTGATCCTAAGGATTCGTTACACATAGCTTTTCTCGCGTTTCAGCTCTGAGGAAGGCTAAATAAATAGTCGAAACGTTAGCAATGTTGTGATAAAGAAGAGTAGGTACTATTTGATCTAACTCTGCTAACCACCAGTATTATATTTCCAATAAAACCTGTTTAAAATATGTGATGATTTTTTTTTTATGATAAGCTCCACCACTTGCTATATTAAATATGTAGAGACGTCAATAAATGGACGTCGGAAGACGTCTAAACGCGCCCATTTGTCAAACCGACGTCAACAAATGGACGTCTTGTGGATGTGACATGTAGCCGTCATTTGGACGTCTTTTGACTCAATCTCATGTCGTCATTTGGGCGTCCATACGACGTAGTGTGCTACCTGGGTATAGAGGTTACCATCCTGTTGTAGTTGTACTACCCTTTTTCGGCAGAGCCGTCTTCGAAACCCTGATATGGGCCTGATGATACCATTTTATTTGGTGCTATTTTTCGGTCAGAAATTTGATAATTTTTCATCATTTCGCTGTGTTTGAGTAGCATGATTGTCAATACAATTTAACGTGTTTTCCGAGCTTTGGAGTCGTGGTCTAATACTTCTTGCTGATATTTCGTCTACAGCTGCTGCAGACATTATCACTAGCAGGCAGACTGCACATTCAGAACAACAGCGGGAGCAGCACTCAATGACTTACTGGGTCTGTCGGGACTTCCAATCGGGGTGAAGAGTGAGACAATGGCCTAACGCAGGAAGATGGATTGCTGCAGCCAGTGGAAGGATTCAGCTATGGGAAGTGGTCACACGCAGATCGTCAGCGTCATTCAGCGGGTCATCCCGCTTTTTCAGTCGCAGGAGGGGCGCCTTTGCGATCAGCTGAGACTGAAACAGCCATTTGGCAGAACATTCCAACAAGAGACGAATTCAAGGAGTCCATAAATGGATGTGTGGTTGCTTCAGCACCTTTCTGTGAATAATCAGGTATGGTATACAGACGGATCAAGAATGGCTAATACACAGTCGTCAGGAGCCGGAATATACAAAGCCGGCCATGTAGTGGGCGTGGGCTTTGCCTTGGGAAGCCACACGACGGTGGCCACACGAACAGAAGTCAGACAGGGAGCAGAGCAGGACATCTACATCTACTCCGACAGTCAGGCGGCTCTGCAAACCTCGTGCCTCGGAGACCTTGAATCCTCAATGGCCACTGCAAACTAAACAGGCACATGCACCTCCTAGGAATGGGTGACAGTCCACTCTGCACCCACTGTGGGACAAGGGAAAGGTCGTTATATTACTTTCTGGGAGAGCGCCCTAGATGGGCGCGACTGCGCCATAGGACAATTGGAGCCGCTTTTCTTCATTAAGAAGAGGGGGGGGGGATACACTCCTTCATTAGAGGGACGGGTCGACTCGTGGAGGGAATGAGGGACCTGGTGGAGTAGATCTGGATGGAACGAACGCCTAGTCGCCCCAAGTCTTGGAAAAATTTACGTTACAATTAGAACTGAAATTTTTCGAAAAAACTCATTTTACCTAAAAACAATTTTTATGTTTTCCGGAAAAGTCAGGCTAGGATTAAGGCCAAAATACGTGCTAAATGACTCAAAGAGTGTAAGTATAAGACTTTTGATGCTATGGAAAAATTCAAATTAAAATTATTGTCAAAATCAGTTAAAAGTTGCTCGAACTGTCATAAAATGCCGATTAAAACTTTCTAGGCAAATTTAGGTTAGGAGTAAGGTCAACATTGGTTAAGAAATTATATAGAGTGTCTAAAAATGCAAAATTGGTGTCTTTCAAAAATTTTACAATAGATTTGGGGATAAAATTGTTTAAAGTGACTCATTTTATCAAAAAAAAATGATAGATTTGACATTTCTTGAAAAAGTCAGGCTAGGATTAAAGCCAAAATACGTAAAGAATAACTCAAAATGTGTAAAATACGAGTTTGGATATTTCGAAAAAAATCAAACAAAGATTAGGGCCAAGATCAATTAAAAATTGCTAAAAGCGTCAAAAATGCAGAATAAAAGTTTCTGAGTAAATTCGGGTTTGCATTGGGATCTAAAAATTACGCAGAGCTTCCAAAAATGCAAATTTGAAGCCTTTGGAGAAATTCAAATTAGAATTAGAACTAAAATTGTTTGAAAAGTACTGATTTTACTTAAAAGTTACAAATTTGATGTTTTTTTTTGGAAAAGTAATGCCAAAGTACTTGAAAAACGATTCAAAGAGGGTAAATAAAAAAGACTTGGAGGCTTTGGAAAAACTCAAACTAAAGTTATGGCCACAATAAATTACAAATTACTAAAAGCGTCAAAAATCAAAATTTGAAGTCTTGGATAAATTTAGATTAGAATTAGAACTGAAATTTTTCGAAACTTCCTAAAAAAAACAATTTTTATATTTTCTGGAAAAATCAGGACAAAATACGTGCTAAATGACTCAAAGAGAGTAAATATAAAAATTTGAATGCTTTGAAAAAACTCAAATTAATATTATTGTCAGAATCAGTTAAAAATTACTTGACCTGACAAGAAATGCCGATTGAAAGTTTGTAGGCAAATTCAGGTTTGGACTGAAATCAACATTGATTAAGAAAGTACACAGAGTGTCTAAAAAGGCAAATTTGGTGTCATTCAAGAATTTTACAATAGATTTGGGGCTAAAATTGTTTAAAAGTGACTCATTTTATCAAAAAAATTATAACTTTGACTTTTTTGAAAAGGTGAGGCTAGGATTAAAGCCAAAATACGTAAAGAATAACTCAAAATGTGTAAAATACGAGTTTGGATATTTCGAAAAAAATCAAACAAAGATTAGGGCCAAGATCAATTAAAAATTGCTAAAAGCGTCAAAAATGCAGAATAAAAGTTTCTGAGTAAATTCGGGTTTCCATTGGGATCTAAAAATTACGCAGAGCTTCCAAAAATGCAAATTTGAAGCCTTTGGAGAAATTCTAATTAGAATTAGAACTAAAATTGTTTGAAAAGTACTGATTTTACTTAAAAATTACAATTTTGATGTTTTTTTTTGGAAAAGTAATGCCAAAGTACTTGAAAAACGATCCAAAGAGGGTAAATAAAAGAAAACTTGGAGGCTTTGGAAAAACTCAAACTAAAATTATGGTCACAATCAATTACAAATTACTAAAAGCGTCAAAAATCCAAATTTGAAGTCTTGGATAAATTTAGATTAGAACTAGAACTGCAATTATTCGAAATTTCCTAAAAAATACAATTTTTATATTTTCTGGAAAAATCAGGCCAAAATACGTGCTAAATGACTCAAAGAGAGTAAATATAAAAATTTGGATGCCTTGAAAAAATTCAAATTAATATTATTGTCAAAATCAGTTAAAAATTACTTAAACTGACAAGAAATGCCGATTGAAAGTTTGTAGGCAAATTCAGGTTAGGACTGAAATCAACATTGATTAAGAAAGTACACAGAGTGTCTAAAAATGCAAATTTGGTGTCTTTCAAGAATTTTACAATAGATTTGGGGCTAAAATTGTTTAAAAGTGACTCATTTTATCAAAAAAATGATAACTTTGACTTTTTTGAAAAGGTGAGGCTAGAATTAAGGCCAAAATACGTAAAGAATAACTCAAAGTGTGTAAAATACAAGTTTGGATATTTCAAAAAAAATCAAACAAAGATTAGGACCAAGATCAATTAAAAATTGCTAAAAGCGTCAAAAATGCAGAATAAAAGTTTCTGAGTAAATTCAGATTTGCAGTGGGATCTAAAAGTTAGGCAGAGCTTCCAAAAATGCAAATTTGAAGCCTTTGGAGAAATTCAAATTAGAATTAGAACTAAAATTGTTTGAAAAGTACTGATTTTACTTAAAAATTACACTTTTGATGTTTTTTTTGTTTGGAAAAGTGATGTCAAAGAACTTGAAAAACGATTCAAAGAGGGTAAATAAAAGAAAACTTGGAGGCTTTGGAAAAACTCAAACTAAAATTATGGCCACAATCAAGTACAAATTACTAAAAGCGTCAAAAATCCAAATTTGAAGTCTTGGATAAATTTAGATTAGAATTAGAACTGCAATTATTCGAAATTTCCTAAAAAATAAAATTTTTATATTTTCTGGAAAAATCAGGCCAAAATACGTGCTAAATGACTCAAAGAGAGTAAATATAAAAATTTGGATGCCTTGAAAAAATTCAAATTAATATTATTGTCAAAATCAGTTAAAAATTACTTAAGCTGACAAGAAATGCCGATTAAAAGTTTGTAGGCAAATTCAAGTTAGGACTGAAATCAACATTGATTAAGAAAGTACACAGAGTGTCTAAAAATGCAAATTTGGTGTCTTTCAAGAATTTAAAATAGATTTGGGGCTAAAATTTTTTAAAAGTGACTCATGTTATCAAAAGAAAAATGATAGCTTTGACATTTTTTGAAAAAGTCAGGCAAGGATTAAGGCCGAAATACGTAAAGAATAACTCAAAGTGTGTAAAACACGAGTTTGGATATTTCGAAAAAAATCAAACAAAGATTAGGGCCAATTTCAATTAAAAATTTGCTAAAAGCGTCAAAAATGCAGAATAAAAGTTTCTGGGTAATTTCAGGTTTGCATTGGGATCTAAAAATTACGCAGAGCATCTAAAAATGCAAATTTGAAGTCTTTGGAGAAATTCAGATTAGAATTAGAACTAAAATTGTTTGAAAAGTACTCATTTTACTTAAAAATTACAATTTTGATGTTTTTTTTTTGGAAAAGTAATGCCAAAGTACTTGAAAAACGATTCAAAGAGGGCAAATAAAAAAACTTGGAGGCTTTGGATAAACTTAACTATTATGGCCACAATCAATTACAAATTTGAAGCCTTGGATAAATTTAGATTAGAATTAGAATTAAAATTTTTCGAAATTTCCTAAAAATACCAATTTTTATTGTTTTCTGGAAAAGTCAGGCCAAAATACGTGCTAAGTTACTGAAAGAGAATAAATATAAAAAATTGGATGCTTTGGAAAAATTCAAATTAATATTATTATCAAAATTAGTTAAAAATTACTCGAATTGTCAAAAAATGCCGATTAAAAGTTTGTAGGCAAATTCAGGTTATGACTGAAGTCAACATTGATTACGAAAGTACACAGAGTGTCTAAAAATGCAAATTTGGTGTCTTTCAAGAATTTTAAAATAGATTTGGTGCTAAAATTGTTTAAAAGTGACTCATTTTATCAAAAAAAATGATAACTTTGACTTTTTTGAAAAGGTTAGGCTAGGATTAAGGCCAAAAAACGTAAAGAGTGGCTCAAAATTGGTAAAATACGAATTTGAATATTTCGAAAAAAACCAAATAAAGATTAGGGCCAAAATCAACTAAAAATTACTAACAGCGCCAAAAATGCAGAATAAAAGTTTCTGAGCAAATCTAGGTTTGCATTAGGATCTAAAAATTACGCAGAGGGTCTAAAAATGCAAATTTGAAGTCTCTGGAGAAATTCAGATTAGCAGTAGAACTAAAATTGTGTGGAAAGAACTCTTTTTGCCTAAAAATGACAATTTTGATGTTTTTTGGAAAAGTAATGCCAAAATGCTTGAAAAACGATTCAAAGTGGGTAAATATAAAAACTTGGAGGCTTTGGAGAAACTCAAATTAAGATTATGGCCAAAATCAATTAAAAAATACTAAAAGCGTCAAAAATGCAGAATAAAAGTTTCTGAGCAAATCTAGGTTTGCATTAGGATCTAAAAATCACGCAGAGCGTCCATAAATGCAAATTCTAGTCTTGGAGAAATTCAGATTAGAATTAGAAATAAAATTGTATGGAAAGATCTTATTTGACCTAAAAATAACAATTTTAATGTTTTTTTGAAAAAATCAGGCTACAGTTATGGCCAAGGCCAAATTGCGTGAAAAATTTCTTAAAGTGTGTAAGAATACAAATTTGGAGTGTTCGGCAAAATTCAAATTAACATTATTTCAACACAATTAGAATCAAGTAAAAATAAGAGATAAGTTAAGAAAAGTAGAAAAAGACTAAAAAAAGATATCTAAAATTTGCAGAGAAAGCAATAAATTTAAAATATTTCTAGTTTTGTGCCAAACTTCCTTTAGTACAATACGGATTACAAATTTGTGTACATTCCAACCGGCCAGTCCTTAACAAAATTAATTGTGTCAAAATTCTCTCAAAAGAATGAAAACCTAAAGAAAAAACTCCAGTTTAGGTCAATGAAAAAAAAATTAAACAACTAAAATTTAAATTACAATTAAAAAACTCAAATTAAGATTATGGCCAAAATCAATTAAAATACACTAAAAGCGTCGAAAATGCAAAGAAAACTGGAAACAAACTAAAAAAAGTATCCGAAATATGCAGGTAAAGGAATAAATTTAAAATACTTCTAGTTTTGTGCCAAATTTTCCTTATTACAAATATAAGTCCTAAAAAAAATTTATTTTGTTTCAAAATTCTATGAAAAGAATGAAAACCTAATGAAAAAATCCAATTTAGGTCAAAGAAAAACAATTTAAATAACAAAGTTTTTGTACAAAGCATAACAACGCATATTTGAAAAATTAAGAGAACAGCAAGGCAGGAAAACTTGTACAAAGAAAAACTACGACCAGAAAGAGAAGACAGAATGGTAGAAGAGAACACAAACAATTCCAAACGGCAGTAAATTTTGTTTTGATATTTTATTGGTGACTTGGAGGAGAAACAAATAACTAAATTGCCGGAATCTTTTTTTTTTGCAGAACTGTCAAAGCAAATAAGAAAGACAATAATTGCGATAGAAAAAGGAGTAAGCAAATGCCAAGTTGTTAAAAAAAATAAATAAAATAAAGAAAACCATGAACGAAATCCAATAAAAAGTCGAATTTAGATCAATGAAAACAAATATATAAGAAAAAAAAAACAAAAAAATTCAGAAAACGTAACAAATAATAATAATAGAATAATTATTATTACAAAAATTTCGACTAAAAATCTTTTCTAGAACAGAGAAACGTTAAGTTTCATTCAAAAAAAAAGTTTTGTTTTGATCCAACACATCATATTTTAGTTCTCTTCCAACTAAGAGAACGATGGTGTAAATTCAAGACATTATTGGCTAAAACATAATTATAATGTTTCTTCTTTAAATAAATTGACTATTTGACAATTTTTGCCTGGAAATAAAGTTATCTGGAAGGAAAAAATAAATTTGTTTCTTATAATAAGAATATAGTTTTTCTAAAAGAAAATTGGTTTATATTTATATAAGTTAAAGTGTGTTAAACTAATGCGCTAATGTTTCATACAAAGCAACTCATTCTGAAAAAACTAATTTCTTTAAAAGAAAAAGTATTATTTTCGTTATATGGAAAGGAGAAAATATTTCAATTGAAAGCAAGTTGCGTTTTTGTGTGTAAAAATGGTGTCGATGCATAGAAGTAAAATTAGAATAATCTTTAAATCACCAGTTTCCATTGTTTTACCGACATTCTAAAAGTTATTTCTAAATATCTCGCAAACTAATAAAGTGGTATTAAGATGCCACTGACAGTAGCCAAGGGACCGTCCATGAGCTCTAATTATAACATATTTTGACGTTCAAGTTTTTTAATTTGTTCTCATAATTTTCATTCAAAATGAAAAGTTTAGATGTATTCAGTCAATTTTATCAGGTTTTCGCTTTTATTGAAATTGCTGTAAAAGGAGAAAATTGCCACGCACCCAAGTTTCAACTATATACCTCTAACCCATAACGAGATATCAATATTTTGCGGCTACCAGATCTATTTTAAAAGTTACAATCATTTAAAAATGTTCACTCTCGGCTGGGACACCCTGTATTTCTGGCGGCTTAGAACGGTTCCTCAAGGTCTAATTTGTTATCTGAAATTTCACAAAATGTAAGATTTTTCTAGCAGCAAACTGAACCAGAAAATTTCATCTAACCCAAAGTCTACAAAGGGCTTTCGATAAACGGCGACGGCTTAAATAAACTCCTCTCTCCCTTTTCATCACAGTAATTTTAGACGTCCCCTAATTGGTAATAAAAGGGACATTCGGGAGCTTCATTTATTTATTTCTCGTTGCAACGAGGGACCCATCCGTTCGCATGTGATCTGAATTTTTTATGAGCGGTTCTATTAAATAAATGTTCCTTTATTTTGATAAATTTGTTTTCGTCCACGGGGCCCATGTTTTCAATAAGATAATGAAAGCACTTGCCATATAGTCGAAGGCTGACCTAAAAGACTCGAAAGTCATATTACACGTAGAAGTAAAAGCAGTTTGATTATTTTTTATTTAACCAAAAAATCATTAGGTTATGGGGCGTAAATTTTATTTATTTAGATACTTTATGATGTTTTTCTCCACTTTATTTTTTGAGTTCTGCTTTGAAATTTTCTTATTTTTAGCTTTTTTAATTTCTTATCATTTCCTTTTCGTTTCTTTTCCCCCTTTATCTCACCATTTATTAGTAAAATTTCTCTGTGTGTTAATGCGTTTGCTAAGTTGTTATTTCTCCCTGGGGGTTTTCTGCATTTACTTTTTCTGATTTTTATGGATTTTCTGCATACTTTATATAGCCTTTTATGTATCTACTTTTTTGACTAGTTTTTTTAAGCTTCTCTTCCTATTTTGAGCTGAACTGGTTTTTTTTTTCAGATCTACTTTTGTTTGTTATTTCTTATGCCTTTTAGAGTTTGTATTTCATTTAGTGCCCTTACTGGCCTAGATCATCTCACGATTGCTTCCTTTGTTAAATCACTAGTATTTAGCATTTAGTGTCTTCTTTTATCCTTTAATATTTGGTTTTTCTTCATTCCTTTACTCTACCTGTTATACTCAATAAATCATATACGTTTTGTGTCCTTTAATCAGGTCGATAGAAGTGAAAATAGCGGGTGTAGGACAGAAATAACTACTTCAAATTTATGAAAGAGCCAACGTTTCGACCTTTATTGAGGTCTTCCTCAGGGCTTTTTCAATAAGCGAAGTGTGTCAACCAGGAACAACATTCCACCGAATATAAAACATATCCAGTTTCACGAAAAAAGCGAGCACACGAGCACCATATAGGACGACACACAAAAAATAAAATAAAAAAAAATAATAAATTCTCTGGTTTTTACCGCTAGTCTTCTCTTATATTATGTTCTTCTTTAAACAGTGTTTAATGTTTTTTTTTAATTGTCGATTTTTCTTATTTTTTTGTTTTTCTAAATTTTTGTAAATATTTTTAACAAATTTTCAATGCATATTTTGCAGAATGTTTCAGTTGTTTCTTTATTTTCAATATTTCAGCTGCATGCCAAAATCAAAGTTTTGAACAAATCTATTTTTTATGTATAATTACCGTGTTTTTAATTATAGAAATCCACAGAAACAAAGTTTATATGTATTTAGCAAAATATAGTTAGTAAACTATAATTTTACTTGTAAAATTCTAGTTGCGTGTAAAATATAATTTGAAAAAATGAGAAAAATAGCCCATAACAATTGGACAGAGATACAAGCAAACCCAAATATTAAACATCGCTAAAAATGAAACATATAACAGCCGGAGTAAAGGAACGAAGAAAAACTAAAGATTAAAGAAATAAAGAAGACGTTAAAAAAGCTAGTGATTTAACAAAGGAAGCAATCGTGAGATGAACTAGGCTTGTAAGGGCACTAAATGAAAAAAAATATAACACTAAAAGGCAAAAAAAAATAACAAACAAAACTGGGTCTGATTAAACAGAAATTCAACTCAAAATAGTAAGAAAAGGTCAAAAAATTAGACACGCTAAAAAAGTAGATATATAAAAGCTAGATAAAGAATACAGAAAAATCGTAAAAACAAATGTGGAAAACCCTCAGAGAAGGAGAAATAACAGCTTAGCAAACGCCTTAACAGACAGAGAAGTTTTAACACAAATGGTGAGATAAAGGGGAAAAGAAACGAAAAGAAAATGATGTGAAACTAAAAGGGCAAGGAATAAGAAAATTTCGAAAAGAAACGCAAAAATAAAAAGAAAAATTACATTTTTTAATTTTATTGGAAGATTCTGATTTCGCACCTCGTTGTGAGAATAGCTACGGATTTAGCTTAAAAATCAGGATAGCGAACAAAAGCTGACTTAGCCGATTCAGGAGTGCCAATTTGATGAAAAAATATCACAACCGCATTTGCAAGTAAAGTTGTCACGAACGAACTATACATATCTTAACCCCACTACGTCTACAAATCGCTAAAAAAAATCGTCTAAAGTTTAAGAAAAAGATATAAACTTGAACGCTTCTTAAGGTAGTGTTCAGGCTTGTGCCTTTTTCCTGCTAGTAAAGGCACTAAAAATGTAAAAAGATTTTATATATACAGGGTGTTTCATTAAGAGTGGCCACCGGCCACATCAGAAAGTCTTGAAAATATTAATAATCAAAACTTTTTTCTCTAGCTTCTAATCCATTTAGTTTCAAAGATATAGCCTGTGGCCACCATTAATGAAAAACCCTGTATATATCAAAGGCTAAAGTAGATGTTTAAGCCCTGAGGGCGACAAGCTTAGGAAAGCCTATGGCCTCTAGCGTGTGGTCCGGTTGCTAACTATTGAGCAACTTTGCAGTTCAGCCTTATGTGGGACACCCTGTATAATTTTGTTAGTACATTTGTAGGTTTTTAAAAAAGGTAAATAAAAAAAATTGAAAATGTTTATATTTTAATGGTTGCATTTGGGGAGAGCTGATAAATATTTATTAAAAATAGAATTAATTTACTCTTGAAATGTAATTGTTTTAAGATAAAAATAAAATAAAAAGGAACTATAAAATAATAAAAATTAAATCAAAAGATTTCTGAAAAATTAATTATAAAAAATAAATTTGATATAAACTTTTCTTTCTTAAACATTAATGTATTTTAATTTGAAATATTTTTTCAAATATGTTTTCTGGGGAACGTAGTAGTAGTAGTAGTAATAAACAATGAGGGGGCCGAAGCCTTGCGACTAGGCCTAAGAGCCCCTTTTCACTGTTCCCCGGTGCACCCGCCCCTACTCCACCAGGGCCCACATTCCCTTCACAAGTCGACCCGTTCCTCTTATGAAGGAGAGTATCCAGTCTCATTTCAGAGTCGGAAAATCCTCTCGGTGAAGAGCAGCGGCTCCAAGTGTCCCATGGTGCAATCGCGCCCACCTACGGCACACTCCCAGAAAGCGGTATGACGATTCTTCCCCTGCCTCACAGTGGGTGCAGAGTGGATAGTCAGCCATTCCTAGGAGGGGCATGTGCCTGTTTAGTCTGCAGTGTCTAGTAAGGATTCCTATAAGGTCTCCCAGGCACTGCCGGCTTCCCCTAAGAAGCCACAAGGCCTTGGATTTCTCCGGGTTACCATCCATTAAGAGACACCATAGTCAAGGTGATAAGCAGCTGCCTTGTGGACAGCCGCGCTCGACCTCCATTTCCCTCCGGTGATCTCCCAGAGAGGACTTTTGAAGAAAGATATTTTTAAATCTGGCAGATATGCGTAGAATCTCTGGGATCAGTGTGCAATAAATGCAAAGAATCCCAATAAAAAATTAGGTTTTAGTAGTTACGTCATACTTAAAAAAAGTAAACTAGAGCTAAACTTTGTTTCAAAGATTGTCAAACATTATCACTAGATATGGTAAGTACGACAAACAATTAAAAACTACACTAAACTAAAAATTGTATTAGAAATTGAACTTATTGTTCAGTGTTCAGTATGTAACAAAAATTAATTAGAGATTTTTTTGTAATCGGGCATACAATTAACAGAAAGTTTCTAATTTATTATGGAACACAACCCACAAATTATATTGTTGCGAACTCAGGGTTCAATTATTCCAGTGTAACGATTTAACACGAAAACACTATTTACTTATCCCACAGATACACACAAGTACAATTCGACTACTAAATAACTCACTACTTAACACTTTATAGCCTTCGATTATCGTTTGTATAGCTCGATTAAAATAAGACTACTACTAACGGCGGCGCTATTCGCCTTTTATACAAAATCCTAAAAATACAGAAAAGCCTAGAATATTCTTAGAAGAAAAATAATGGCCAAGAGACACAAAAAAAAGGTCATAAATAACTTTGTTCTAAATAAACAGAGCAATAAATCACTCGCGTCAGTGCAATTTGTGTAGTAACGCCGCAGCGCCCGGATAGGTCGCTGCTATCGGCTCGCGAAGGCCCAACCTCCAAGGTCGCTCCGCCTCCCAGCGCCCGCTCATCGTAACAATATAGTTACAGAATCATGTGTTCAAACTTTGAGAGAGTGTCCTTAGTAAACCCTGCATCACATTTAAGCTGTCTTCTAACGAATGTGCGAACCTACTAGTACTAGTGACCTCTGATGTCCAAAAGGCAGACTAGCAGAAGATGACATGTTCTTTTTTAGGATTGTAAGAGGCACCATACCCATCCGGTTCTACTGGGCCATAGCCCATGAACGAATCGGTGCTTGTGTCCACTTGGCTAGTTAATAAGAGAAATTTATTGGCTAATCTGAAATTTTCATTATATTACTTGTATAATAATGAAAAAATGTTTGTGTTAATACCTATAAGAAGGGTGAGTAAATAATTCTGGCAGTGGAGAAGCTGCTATTGGAGAAGTGAACTTATAAAAAAAAAATATGTCGTGACAGATGACCGGTTGCCAGATTGTGCGAATTTGTAGGTGGCTATTGGCTTTTTTCGAAAATCTCCTGTATAATTTTAGTCATTTTAATCCCCATAAAGATATGTGCTTAATTCATACGTTTTATTAACGTGAAAAAGACATGGCTTGAACGTGTTGGCCATTCAATGGTGTTTTTTATACGTCATGCGCATGACGTCATTATGATGGGACTTATTCACGTGATTTGGTATCTTATTTATACGCCATTGAAAGACGCCCAACAGTCAGTCACTGTCGTTTTTTACACTTTTGATATACATTATTTATTTGCCTGGGATTGAACTGGTAGGACATAAATTACCATTAAGTGTACCACTTAGCATCTGGTGGCTATTTGTACGGATATGTACCATATGGCTAGTTGCAAGGAGTCTTTAAGAAAATGTAAGTTATACTTAAAGTGAGTGATTCTTAAATAGAAAATTTTGCTTCGAAGCTTAAGTTTCCATTTAAGATAATCGAAAGAATTTCACTACAATTCGCGCACCTTCTGCATAAAGTTTAGACTCGAAAAGTCGGTGGGTCTCTCTTCGGGAAGCTAACAGTGTCCCTAAATAGCCTAATCAGCAAATTATTTGCAGTGCTAAGTCAAATCTATCAATGATATTATTTAATCGCCTTGGTATATATTAAATTTCCTGAACGTTAAGATTGTCGGTAGTTGTTTAGTTTATAGCTTTAAGACACATTTTTCCTGTATGACACTATTCAATTGAGTAAAAAATTGGCTGATTTATCATCTTCCTCTCTCACTCTCTCTCTCCCGTTATCAAAGAGGGTGCGAAAGCAAATTTGCAGTCCCATAAAAAGAAACAAATATACCACATCTCTTTGTTTTATCTTAGACGTTCGACGCGTTTTTCCGAAGTGGGAACCCATTTACAACGTGATAGACGGAAACTACTTATTCGTAAGTGGCCCAAAGAAAACGACCATTTGGCCATCCAAACGGAAGCCTCATGCTCGAAAAACTCTTATCTGCTTCCGATGTATCCAGAATGGATATGACCGGTTAATGTGTCTCTCCTGATTGTTATGGGCACGATCCCAAAACTGCTAAAATATAAGCCTGCATCCCGCCTATAATATGTCAGATGTACGTATATTGTACGTACATGTGGAATTTTGTGCTTATGAGGTTTTCTCGCGTGTCACACTCCTGCCATTAGAGATTTCATAAATATGAGAAGAGCTCGTTCGGGCCCGGCTATATTGCATACATTGAGCACAAGTTGTCGCAATATATTTTTGAGAGCTTTTTAAAATCGGTAATATTTCATGTCGGGGGGATGTTCGGGCAGAAATTGATACGTTGCTGGGGAATTGAGTTCGGCGACATACTTGCCTCGGACCACGGATGGATTCGGGAAATATTGAATTCGAGAAAAATTCTAAACCGATAGAAGCCAGTAGTATGCCTTCAATTTTGTTATAAACTTGCATTTAATAAATGGCTAAAATATGGCTGGAGACGAAAAGGAATTCTATAAATTGTCTTTAGGTTATAAAGTTTGTGCAAAATTGTTCTTATATCCTTTCTAAGAATTCCTACGACGATCACTTGCAAGTTCTTCAATTCCCTTTTTGAGCACACATTCATTTGTGTAATAGAATAGAGAAACCCGAACTTAATCTATGCAGGAGATTTGTGCCAGAATAGAACAGGCACGTGCTTCGTTCCTGAGGATGCGTAATGTACGTTGTAGCAGTAATTTAAGCTTGCCTCTGCTCATCCAAATACTGCGCTGTTACGTGTTCAACATACTGTTTTATGGAATGGAAGCTTGGACCTTGACAGATGCGATGTGCAAAAAACTGGAAGCCTTTGAAATGTGGACGTACAGAAGGCTATTGATAATCTCCTGGATAGAAAGAGTGCTTAACACCGAGGTACTTCAACGCCTCGACAAGCAACTGGAAGTTCTGTTCACACTAAAAAAGCGCAAGTTGGAGTATTTCGGTCACTTCTTAAGGAATGTCAAATATCGACTTTTAAGCTTATTATAGAAGGCAAGATCGAAGGACGAAGAGGCCCGGGTAGAGAAAGGATATCCTGGCTAAAAAACTTAGGGCAATGGTATGGAGTGAGCACTACCACATTGCTGATGATTGCCAACGTCCGAAGAGGACAGGGCACCTAAAGAAGAAGAAGAAGAACTAAATCTGAAACCTTGTCATCTCTTTTCAGTTCGCTAGACAATTGACAATTGATGAACAAACTTGTATACCCTCCTATACATCAAAGCTGTACTATTAATGTCGTGTCACAACTCTTGACCCGATGGTGAAGGTGCCTCGTCTAAGCGCCAGCTGACATCCCTAATCATCCCCCATCAGTGGCCAACTCGTTTCTGGCACTGGTTATTCAATCACTGGTCATTTTTTAACATACCATCCCATTCGTGAGCGATGAGGTCAAGGTCATCTCCACTGTTCATGGTTCTTGGGATAGTAAATATTTGCTTGAATTTGGAATATTAAGAATATCATCCGTTAATGATGCCATTTTGTTAGACGTCTAGTTATTTACTACTAGTTTATTATGTTTACTCTTCCTTTTTTGGAGACTTTAAAATTGCTGTCATCACTGAACACTAAAATTGATTGAAACTAGAATATAAAGTGTTTTCCGGGTTTTTAAGCCGTGGTCCAATGCAATTTCTTCCTGACGTTTTCTCAGCTGGTAAAGATCTCAATGGTCTATCTCATTAGTTTTGGCGCTGCGATCAATCGCAACGCTACTGCTGAGTTTTGTGTTTGACCCATTGTGGTACCCATTAAGGAAGCCATGGAACATGTTAACCAGGAATTTCCAAAAGATATTTCCAAGTTCTACCAACACTGCCTAACCACTATCAATGGAAGGAAGATTTCTACGAACAAACTGATCAGTAATAGCCAACTATTTCATGGAAATTTTCGAGGCCAAGGCGTTGGCAACGCTTTTGTTATTTGGAGCCATGGCGAGGGGAACTTCAAAACTTCCTATTTAACATTAACTCCATCAACCCAAAAAATTCAATTCGCTATGGAGATAGAAAAGGAAGGATGTCTACTGTTTTTGGATGTTTTGGTATCAAGGAGGCCGAATGGGAAGCTTGCGCACACCGTTAATAGAAAACCAACCCACACTGACGGACACCTCAATAACCGATCAAATCATCATCTCAGATACAAAAGGGTCATGAAGACCCTGTCTGTGAGAGCCAAGAGAATTTGTGCTCCGGCTGAATTGGAACGGAAAATGAAACACCTGGCAAGAATCCTTGGTTGGAATGGATACAGCAAACACGAGTCCGATAGGGCCGTCCGTCCAAGAGATATAGAGCACCAAGAAGGAACAGCGAGAGAAGATGAAGAAAAGCGCGGATGGACTAGTCAACCAGACATCCACAAATTAACCGACAAGATCGGCAGGCTACTGGAAAAGCACAATGTTTAAACTGTCTCTAAACCTACTCGCACAATTCAACAGAGCTTGAGATCGGCCAAAAACCGCAGAGATCTCCTAACGGCACCAGTAGTTTACACCACAAAACGCAGTCAGGTGTTGGAGGATTACGGAACAAAAGAGGAGTTGCAGACTGGGACAAACACACAAGTCAGCAGTAGCAGAGCACGCTCTCTCCGAAAGTCACGACATCCTTTTCAGCGAGGTGGATATCTTATATCAATCGTAGCGTTTCTATCCGAGACTAACGAGAGAGGTCATTCAGATCTTTAAACACGACAACAATTTCAACATGAAGGATTAAATTACGTTTCTAAATGCAGACTGGAAGCGTGTTCTACTGCAAGTGCGCCGAACTTCCCCCCCCCCCCCCCCGCTTACATAAAACAAACAAGACTATAGCGGTTGTTAAGCCTCATTTACACACATACCCAGGCAACAGCGATTGTTGGGCCCCATTTCCACTTACACATATATACCCGACTTAGCGTTCGCCCCCCCACTCACATAAAATATACAGGGCTATAGCGATTATTGAGCTCCATCTACACACACACACTCACCATTACAGGTATTGTACTATTTGTGGCTACGCATGAATAATCCTTAATTGTGGTATTTTGGCCTAAAAGCTAATATCATGTGTCTCTTGACGTGTCAGCATATAAGACTTTTATAATCATACACAGCATAGGAAGGCTTCTGGAACAAATTTTAATTGTGACACCATTGTCACAAATATTTCTGAACGTGAACTGGTGTAAGCATGGTGTTACAAATATTATAGCTCAAAGTATGTGTAAATGGAAGGTGTCACAAATATTGCAAAAATATATGTTGTGTTAATGCAGTGTTGTCTTATTAACAGATATTCGACAATTTAAGGAAATTTTATAATGATGCTATATTATAGCAATAGTTATACAGTGCCCGCGTAAATAGTGAGAACCCTTTTTATTTTTTTGACATTTAAAGCTATTGTCACAAAATTTGAGAGGTTTAAATAAAATCAAATTGTCCATCTTTTGACATAAAAATGACCCTACATGCTCCAGTCATCCTCCAAATTGCAGATTATTTATTTCATTTGTTTTCAAATGACAGTCGAAATAACGAGACCCGTCTTTTATTTTTTTTACGCAAAACCTATAAATTATTTACATTAAAACGCGGTCGGAACGACCTTTCTCATTCTTCCATCTATAAAATATCTCAAACTTCTTCTCATACCGCTCTCTTGATGTTATTAAGAACAACTCGGTTAATGCTTCCTCGGCAGCTTTAGATATTTGTTGGAAGTATAGAGGTGTCTATAGGGACTCAACAAATGGCTATATTTCCCTAAAAGTGGCACCCCTTTTTAGCTGTGGTACTCTAAAAAAAAAGGCTGCCATTTCCGCCGGAAGTAACGTAATATTGTCGTCAAAGCACATTAATTGGCGAATCGAGGTAAGACGTCAAGTGACTTCATTTCCGGCGTAAATGGCGGCCATTTTTCAGAGTACCGCAGCTAAAGAGGGGTGCCAAAACTGTAAAACAGGAGGGGGACTCCAGATGTAATATACTAACTCGATGGTTGGAAGATTTATGATTTCGGATGACTCGTCATTGATGGAACACATTTTTGAAGAGAAGAATTGCAATTTTTAATTATTGACTTACTTGACAATCAAATAAAGACGCTTACCTGGCAACGGAGTTTTAACAATCGACTTGTCACAATCGGTTTGCTGGTGTCTTAATGGTTATAATCATTCCATATTAGAAAGGTTTGTGAAAATCGAGATAAAACTTAGCGAATCCCAATAATATAGGTATCGTATTTCGTAAGTTTTGCGTAGAACGTTGTACGCACCTTAGGCCGAAAGCATGATTGCGGCCCTTGTCCTTATTAAAGCCCTCCGCTTCGCGCCAGGGCCTCAAGCTTCGTCCGCGGGCCGCAATTTACTACTTTCGGCATTCTATACGTAAATAACTGTGAATCTTTATAGGTATTGTCATAAAATTTGGAACGTTACATAAGATCAAATTGTCCATCTTTCGACATAAAAATTGCCGCTTAAAATGTCAAAATGACAGTTTTATGCCATTTTTATTCATTTTCTATAATGAAATGGACGGATCTCTAATAGCGAAACCACGGCAAGATTTTTGAGTTCTGCTGTCTAATTATTGCAGCTGGTAATGATGCCTCGGGACCTTTTTTCCGTTCTTCTTAATATAGCCATTAATTTAAAAAAAAAGTTGGTTTTTCTTAAAGTGTAACATTTCAAGACAACACAGAGAAACAAATCTTCTACTCAAGGAGCATTACAACGTTTTAGATTTGGACGTACTCATCTGTGAACTAGAGCTATATGGACTTGTTAAACAAATGTTTTTATTTTTCTCAAACTTTCATAATATCTTGAGTTTTTCTTGGGTTGAGGTTTGTGGTGTGAATATGTGTAATAAAACACTAAAGTTTTTCTGGTTATTCTTAACGTTTCACCTTTATTTTAAGGGTTCTTTAAAAGTTGATTGTTGTTGAGCACGTCTACAAAGAATGCATAATGTTTTTGTTATGATTATGGCTAATAATTGTATTACATGCTACGATATGTGTTATTCTTATACTGGTACATATAGTTAGTTGTTAATATAGTATAGCTGTTGAACCATTAAATATATAAACGGTGGGTCATCAAACGGACATTAATTGTATTTTTCTTTAAACTTTATTTTCTGAATTCTGACTAAACAAAACTGAATTTTATAAGTTACTTTATTCACTGAAACAGTGATAACTAACCAATAGTTGCAACTACATTTTTTCAAATATTGAAGAGTTAATTGAATGTCCACAAATTAAGTGATGTAGAAAAAAATGTATGGAAGGTTCGTGAAGTTTGCTGCCTGATTATTGCAGCTGTTAATGATACTTCGGGACCTTTTTCTGTTCTCCTTTATATATTTTCATTAGTTAAAAAACAAAAATTGGTTTTTCTTAAAATGTAACATTTCTACCCTAAAAGAAAAACAAATTTCCTTCTCAATGCGCATACGACATTTTGGGATTGGACGTACTCAAATGGCATCTACAGCTATGTTCACTTCTTATTTAGATGTACAGGGTGCACCCCAAACTGTCTTTAATTAAAAAAACTTTCATTCTAAAATTTTTTGAATTTTATGTTTTGAATTCTGACTGAATAAAGCTGAACTTATTTTTGTATTGACAGAAACTATGATACTTTTTAGAAGCTAGAATAACTTTTTATTTAGCATATGTTCAAAAAATATGGCTAATCTGATGAATTACGAATTACTACAAGGTGTCCCACGTAAAAATGAAAAATATGAGGGTCTTAAAAACAATAAAATACACTTAATTGTGCAAACAGGAAAAAAGGTGGGCATTCTAAAGAGTAACAAAATTATTTTTAAGAACTTAAGAACTTCGGACTTCGTTCGAGAATCTTCAATAATTCCAAATTTGTATAAAAAATTCACATGGCAATCAAAGCTAGGCCCCTGCTTGCTGCTTTACAGTCAGAGGAATTAAGTTACGCATATCTGTTACTTTCTTATTTATATTACTAACCCAGAGTTATTGACTTTTTTTATTTGAGCTTGGGTATGTCTAAACCTGCTATATGCTTACTCCTCTTACTAGAAATAGAAATTTTAAGATATAAATTTAGAGATATTTAACCTATATATTAGTGGTATAATCAAACATTTTGATTTAATGCACTGAATAAGTTTTAAACTTGACCAGAGGTACGGTTTGCCAGCAAAGTTGCATGCTGTAAAAATATTTGTGCGGGCTCGCAGTAGCATGCTGGAATGCGTGCCATTATTGAAAATATTCATAATTTGTTTCTTGAAACAAAGTCTTTTTTAGCTATTAATCGCTACAAAATATTAAAATTCCTCCAGGCGTTTTGAAGAAAATTGTCATTTTTTATTCCTAAAGTTAAATTTCAACTTTTGCGGATAACCTTGTACATCCGCAAAGAAGCACTTTGGAATTATATTTACTAACCAAAATATAGTTTAATTAACCACGATTAATTATTTTATCAATAAAATACATCACACAGCACGAGTTCTATAAGGAAAAAGAAGCGGGAGATCTGAAATATTATACCACGCACGATGCGCGAATGCACAAAAATATCTACAACAGGTCCAAGCCGCGCAGATTTAAATTGTGAACGAATACAATCTAAAAATAGAATTGTGGTTTTGTGGCAATACCGCTTTAATATATAGAGGGCGCTACATGCTGATACTAAATTATGTCGCCAGAAATATTACTGAACATACACATGAATGAAACTGATTTGTTACGCCATACACTCATGGAAAGAGAAATAGGAATTTTTGCTCAATACTTGATGTAAATAAGAAAAAGACGAAATCTCTAGATTATATGTGATTGGATGAAGAGAAGTGGCCAACCACGAGCCTTTAAATTTGTTGAAAACAACAGATATTTGATTTAAAATTTGTGACGACGCGTGTATGGAGTCACAATTTGAGCAGTTGTAAGAGTTCAGGATTATTCACACACAAGTTGCCACAAATATAGTGAAACCTCCACACACATTCACATACAGGTCATGGTGATAGTTGTGCCCCGTTTTAACACACTCACATAAACGGGTCTTAGCGATCGTTGGACCTCCCCCCCCCCCCCACTAACATAAAAAAACCGGGGCTATAGCTGTTGTTGAGCCTTTATTTACAAACATACCCAGGCCATAGCGATTGTTGGGCCCAATTCATACACATATATACACGGCTTAGCGTTTGTTGGGCCCCATTTCCACTTACACATATACAAGATGTTTTCTTTTAAGTGTGTGCGTGCGTTTTAAGTTTTTAAGAGCCTGTTTAGAAAACCTTTACAACGTTGCAATATTTTGAGTGGTTTCTGAAATATTTTAAAAAATGTGAAAAATACGAAAAACCAGGTCCGTCGTTATTCGTCATTTGAAATAAACAGGGCAATATTGGTTGTTGAGCCTCATTGAAAGACATAGCCATGTCAATGCAATTGTTGGGCCATATTCATACACATACATACACGGTTTAGCGTTTGTTGGGCCTCACTCATACAGGACACACGGGTCAAAGCGCTTGTTGAGCCCCACACATATCACCGACAACTTACCGACAGATCGCCTAGGCCTAAACATCCTTCTCCACTGTTTAAAAGCTCCAGGATAAGCATTCCTGTCGACCCTCTAGCACGTAAATGGCCAACACCAACAGACCCTTTTTCCTTTGCTTATCAAAATTCGTTACAACAGTCTAAAGCCAACTTTGCAGAAAACCTTACCTTAAATCTTGACTCGAGGGTGAATGCAAGGCGGCAGAGCTCCTGGCAACGGGTCAAGGTAGTTTTTACTGGGCCATGGTCCATCCTTGCTGGTCATCCGTACCATCTCATCTCTACTGGTCTATAGTCCTTTGCTGCTGCAAACCCTGACGAGTGACCAGACGCTTGGCCGTGGCGCCTTTACCATCGAGTTCAAGAGTTGTAATTCCGTTTTTTTTTATCGATCTCAGATGCTTCAAGTTACAAGTGGGGCAAAATTAACAACTGATACGGAAAATTGAACCAATTTTGGTCAAGAGTTACTAATTTTCGTCTTGAAAAATGAACTTGCTTGGCAAATAATATGTTATAAATTATAAATATCCAAGCGGCTTAATAACTTTGAAGAAAACTTTACTTCTGCAATCTATAATGTTTTCCGGGCTTTGAAATCAAGCCTTGAAAGCCCCATGGAATTTCTTCCTGACTTTTCGTCTACAGTTGCGGCATGAAGGCGATGAAACAATGGGTGAAGTGATCACCCGTGCGTCCCGACGTCGTCAGCGATTCGGTCGAATCAAAGACATGTTGAAGGAAAATCGACCTCTACATGACCAATTTTTATTTTAAATAAATCCACATTTTCTTATTGGGCTATAAGTCTTGAAAAGAAAATTGTCATAATTTCAACTTTATTTGTTGCTTGAGACTCTTGTGGGCATGAGAAATTGTGTCGGAACTGTTGCTGCTAATTATTAAGTCATGATAAGTGAACATTTTCTGAGAATTTTCGCAACTTTCTACTAAACTTCTCTGAGTTAATAATTTCACAACTGTTCCCATATCATGTTTTCCGTTAGCCAAAATTGTATATGGAGTAATCTGGATAAAAGCAGTCTGAATTTAATCAAGGGCACCCCATAAGTAGTAGTTTTATCGATGAAAGTAAAATTTTTATGTTTTATTACCTTTATTTATGAGAATGGTCATCCGCTCTTCGAACCCTAACGTCCCCTTTTAAGGTTGTCTTCAAATTTAATTCTTAATCAATATAAAACTCAAAGCTTTTCTCTATTGAAATGCCAATGTTGTCAGCAATTTGGTTAATTCGGGCTAGTTACCTTGGCAATTCACCCTCGAGCCCAATTGAAAAAATAAAGTCCTCTTTTTAATTAGAATTCTCCAAACGTAGAAATCTGCATGGCAAAGGCATTGCGAAACCTTTTCCACTCATTGAGTCACTTCTAATGATAAATTATGGATGTCCAAATATCTTTGAGGGTTAACTTGGTCGCGGTAATTTATCATTTTTATTCCCCGCATTTGCATTATTTCTTTTTTTGGGCCTCGGGGGCTTTTCCAGACGTTTTTTTTTTCATATTAAGAAATATTGTCATTGTATTATTATGTTGTCCGCTCATCTGGGGCGATAATCTCGAGCGAATATTTCGCAACGAACTTGAGCAAAGTAAATTAAATATGTAAATCCCCAAACTCTCACTTTAGCGAAGTATATCCGAAACAATAGGCCGTAATCTAAAGCGGCGTCTAATTTAATAATCGCCTGAGTGAAATTAGTATCAAATATTCCCCATCCAACTCTCTCCAGACTTAATATCGTAAACGGAGAGCAATATCCGTGGAATATCCGCGTATTCCCAGGAATTATGGAACAAGTCCCGGCCCATGTTGACTGAACAAATTAAATTTCACGAAGTCGCTCTGGCCGAAGAAAGTATTGGAGAATGACGCACAATTTAATTAATATTGTTCGAGGTGCTGGGAATAATTGGAAAGATTGTATTTTCACAATATTATTTCTAATGAAGCTGAAATTAAAAATTGATTTCCGGCTTTTGGCCATAATATATATGTAAGAATGACACAGCACATCTTGCCTGTGACCAGTGCATATAGGCCTATCTGTTACAGAAGAATAATCTTCCATAAGCCAGTGAAAAAATTCCCCCCAAGAGCTTCTATTAGGGCTGGTCGGTTGAGTTCACTGTGATGATGTCGCCCCTCAAATTATCGAAAATTTAAAACCAAATCTCCACCCGGCGATGGCAGGCCAGTCCTACTGGCGCCATCTGTTTCGCTCAGTCAGCATTTTGTACTACACGTAATGCAAATACTGACCATGAATCGCTTCATCGATCGATAAATGTATCTACCTCACGTGCAGTACTTCGGTCTAACACCATAACCGAATGCTGCAAAGCTTGAAATCAAAAATATATTTCTGGTTCTTGGCCCTAATATACAGGGTGTTTCATTAAGAGTGGCCATATCTTGGAAACTAAATGGTTTAGAAGCTATAGAAAAAAGTTTTGATTATTAAAGTGGACATGAGAAAATCCTGGAAATTATTTTCAATTTCCTTATTTTGCCATAATACGAATCATATATTTGTATATTCAATCGTTGTGTGTGGTTAACGTTTTTGTTGTCAACGAATGGAAGCACGTTTACGGGTATAAGACTAAATAAAACCAGCTCTCTTTAAAAAAAATTGCCGACGTTTCGATTGTGTGTTAGAGTCTTCGTCAGGGCTTTTTTTAAGGTGAGAACATAGTTATGTCAGCAGAGTTTAACGCACCAGTACACAATTCTCCACCATGCGGAATGGTGCATTAAACTCTGCTGACATAACTATGTTTTCAACTTAAAAAAAGCCCTGAGGAAGATTGCAATACACAATCGAAACGTCGGCAATTTTTTAAAAGAGAGCTAGTTTTATTTAGTCCTACACCCGTAAACCTTCAAAACAACAAGTTCCTTTTGCTCTTTTGTGTATATATCTCGTGTTTTGTTAATTTCTTTGTTCTTTCGTATTTTTTTTTTCGTTGATCAAATTCTTGCAACGTAATTTTTACCCACGATTGGATTCTTCTAACAAGTGAACAGTTGTTATATGTAAGCTGATTTCCATTAAGACACTTTCCGCCCAAAACTGGGTTTTTACGATTCTTTTCTTAACAAGTTTCCATTTTTTATTTATTTTGTTTCTTATATAGTTTTGGCCCGAAATAAAACTGTTCCAAGTTAAAAATCAGAGAATGTCAATTAAAAAAAAACTCGTTCAAAAAAAAAGTTTTAGACGATTTTGGCCCAAAATTAGAAATAATTTAATTTTGTCTTACTTCCTATTTCTACCTATTTCGTTGGCATCATTTTTTTTTTATTTTTCAGATTTATTAATTTCCTTAATTACTTTGGTTTTTATTTTTTTTGCCTATTGCTCATTTCTTCCTCACGTTTGTCTTTTCTGATTATTTGTCATGTTTTGATACATTTTTTGTACTTTCGTATTTTTTTTCGGTGATCGAAATTGCACTTTGTTTTTTGATTATTTCAACGTAATTTGGACCTCAGATTGGATTCTTCCAAGAAGTGAACAGTGCAATGTAAGCTGATTTTCATTAAGACACTTTCCGCCCAAAACTGTTTTTTTACAATAGTTTTCTTAACAATTTTCCATTTTTTATTTATTTTGTTTTTTATATGGTTTTGGTCCAAAATAAAACTTTTCCTCGTTAAAAATCAACTTTTACTGAGATAATGTTAAATAAAAAAAACTTCTTTTAAAAGTTTAGACGATATTGGCCCAAAATTACAAATATTTAATTTTTTTCCTATTTCTTATTTCTACCCATTTCTTTTGGAATAATTTTTTTTATTTTTCAAATCTATTAATTTCTTAAACTATTTTGGTTTTTATTTTTTTCTTATTGTCCCTTTAATTTTCACGTTTTTCTTTTTTGAATTTTTGTCATGTTTTGATAAATTTTTTGTCCTTCCGTTTAACAGTTTGATTTAGATACGGTTTAGCGCACAATTTACAATTGCAGAGAAATACACAGGTGGCCTTAAAAAGCGTAGCCGTTATAATTTACATATTTTTAAAGAAAATCAAAAAAATACTTTTATGTATTTCCGGTCTGTAGTGTAGTTGATTCTAAACAATTTTTGTTGAGCATTTTCTATACCTATTTTCATTTATTTCCCTATTAAAGAAGTCAAAACTTTGAAAATTAAAAAATTTTAAAGGTTGTTTATCCTAAACCTTTTAAGATAGAATGAAACGATTTGCACTTTCGTCGCTGTGTTTTTGAAAGTTTATCAAATGGCAATAATTTTAGATTTTAAAAAAATATTTTTTCCTACGAAATTTCAGTATTTTGAATACTTTAAAATTTGCTTCGAAAAAGAACTTCAAAAAGTAAGGTTTTATTTATCATTTTTTTTTCGAAATTTTTTATTCTTATTTTTAATCATGTTTTCATTTTTTTTCAATTTTTCAAGTTCATTTTTTAACTAAAATTGAATTTCTCCAAAAGTCCCTTTTGCTCATTTGTGATTATATCTCATGTTTTGTTAATTTCTTTATTCTTTCGTATTTTTTTTTCGTTGATCGAAACTGCACTTTGTTTTAATTCTTCTAACAAGTGAACAGTTGCAATGTAAGCTGATTTAAATTAAGACACTTTCCGCCCAAGACTGGGCTTTTTTACGATTCTTTTCTTAACAATTTTCCATTTTTTATTTATTTTGTTTCTTATATAGTTTTGGCCCGAAATAAAACTGTTCCAAGTTAAAAATCAGAGAATGTCAATTAAAAAAAAAGTCGTTCAAAAAAAAGTTTTAGACGATTTTGGCCCAAAATTAGAAATAACTTAATTTTGTCTTACTTCCTATTTCTACCTATTTCGATGGAATCATTTTTTTTTTATTTTTCAGATTTATTAATTTCCTTAATTACTTTGGTTTTTATTTTTTTTTCCTATTGCTCCTTTATTTCTCACGTTTGTCTTTTCTGATTATTTGTCATGTTTTGATAATTTTTTTGTTTTTTTCGTAATTTTTTCGGTGATCGAAATTGCTCTTTGTTTTTTGATTATTTCAACGTAATTTGGACCCAAGATTGGATTCTTCCAAGAAATGAACAGTTGCAATGTAAGCTGATTTTCATTAAGACACTTTCCGCACAAAACTGTTTTTTTTACAATTCTTTTCTTAACAATTGTCCATTTTTTATTTATTTTGTTTTTTATATGGTTTTGGTCCAAAATAAAACTTTTCCTCGTTAAAAATCAACTTTTATTGAAATAATGTTAAATAAAGAAAAACTTCTTTTAAAAGTTTAGACGATTTTGGTCCAAAATTAGAAATATTTAATTATTTTCCTATTTCTTACTTCTACCCATTTCTTTTTGAATAATTTTTTTTATTTTTCAAATCTATTAATTTCTTAAACTATTTTGGTTTTTATTTTTTTCTTATTGTCTCTTTAATCTTCACGTTTTCCTTTTTTGATTTTTTGTCATGTTTTGATAAATTTTTTGTCCTTCCTTTTAACAGTTTGATTTAGAGCAATAAGGTAATAGGAAAATTCTAAGATACGGTTTAGCGCACAATTTACAATTGCAATATACAGGTGGCCTAAAAAAGCGTAGCCGTTATAATTTACATATTTTTAAAGAAAATCAAAAAAATACTTTATGTATTTCTTGTCTGTAGTTGATTATAAACAATTTTTGTAGAGCATTTTCTATACCTATTTTCATTTATTTTCCTATTAAAGAAGTCAAAACTTTGAAAATTTAAAAATTTTAAAGGTTGTTTATCCAAAACCTTTTAAGATAGAATGAAACCATTTGCACTTTCGTCGCTTTGTTTTTGATAGTTTATCAAATGGCAATAATTTTAGATTTAAAAAAAAAATTTCCTACGAAATTTGAGTATTTTGAATATTTTAAAATTTGCTTCGAAAAAGAACTTCAAAAAGTAAGATTTTATTTATCTTTTTTTTTCGAAATTTTTTATTCTTATTTTTAGTCAAGTTTTCATTTTGTTTCAATTTTTCTAGTTCATTTTTTAACTAAAATTGAATTTCTCCAATGAGTAAACGTTTGTAATTAAAAATAGTTTTCATTGCGACAATTTTGACACAAAACTGCGTTTTTTAACGACTAATGATTCCTGATTTTTTAATTATTTTTTTATATGGCTTGGTATGAAATAAAAGTTCTACAACAAGGCAAAGACCTTTTAAATTTTTGCAACTATTTGGACATATTTTTTTTCTATAACTTTCCTACTATTCCAGATTTTTTATTTTCGGTTTATTTCTATTTATTTTTATTCTTATCTTTTATGCCTTATTTAACAAAAAATTGTTAATAACTGAAAACCTACTAAATAGTAACTACTTTTTTATGTGACATTGCAAAGATTAGTAATAATTGCTTATACAGGGTGGTTTTTTTAACTCGAGATAGTCAGATAACTCGAAAACTAGTAGAGTACAAAAATGTTCCAACGTGGCCTAGATTGTACAAAGGAACCTATTTTAGGCACATATTTTTACGTATACAGGATGGACCAGAAAAGTGTGACGTCATATTATGTATTATTTTTTAAATAAAACCCCTTGTATTGTTTACTAGATTTTGATAGATCTTAGAGCTCTTAATTTGATCTGAACATTTGACATCATTGTCGGCAGCTATTGGGATACCATTCAGGATTTTTTAGCACCTTAGTAACCATGGATTATTAATTTTTTCTCTATCAATCTCTCTTTCGCTCATGTCAAGAAGATTGGCAAACAAGGTCAAAGTGAAATTTCCAAGGCTAGAGAGATGTTGAACATATGTAAATAGATAATACATGGTACCCCATACGAGATACTTCACTTTAGTAATGAATTTCTCATAAGCTACTGCAGCAACGAAGTCAAGTTTTAAGGTTCTATTACAAGCTATAAAATATATCAAAATCTAGAAAAAATATTTAAAGATATTACAATTACAGGACGTCACACTTTTCTAGGCCACCCTGCATATGCAAATATATATTTTTTTAAATAGGCTCTTCTGAACAAAATAGAATCCCTTTGAAACAAAAGTTATTAGCTTTTACCCTACTAGTTCTCGAGATATCTGGTTGTCTTAAGTTAAAAATACCACCCTGTATATACCTATTTTTTTAACATTGGCGGAAATAAGAAAGCTCCTTTCTAGTTTGAAAATTCCGGACGTTTCGACTGTAATTTTTCTAATAAAGTTTTTTCTAAGCAAAAAGCTCTGAGAACATACATATGATATACATATGAATTCAAAAATTGGTATACCAATATTTGGGATACGCCTAATTATGCACACTACAATACTTTCTCTAATATGGTAAAGCAGGCTTGTCGTGTCACTTGTCCAGGTGTGTGTAAATAGGACTTTTTATATACAAGATAGATACTGTAATAAATATAAGTAGAGTAATCTCGAAAACTCTCTAAACAGTCTTGTTAAAAATACTTTAATAGCGATTTATGTTTTTTTTTCTAAATAAATCAGAGTATGTAAACGTTATAAGACTGTAGATGCTTTCACGGCCGGTCAAAATACAATTTATTGGGTTTTCCGGGCTTTGGAGCCGTGGTTCAATGAAATTTCTTCCTTATGTTTCCTCTACATCTGCGGCAGGCACTATTAACGGCGATGAGGCAATGGGCGAAGTGATGTCCCGTGCTTCCGACGTTGACTTATTCGACTGTCGTGATCGACACTGATTGGACAACTGAAGGACCTCCTCAAGAAGAAAGCACAACTCTTGAGTTTAATGGCATTTCTACTACGATGCCGTGACACCAAGAACATCCCAAACCTCCTGAGGATAAAAAGGACCTTCCGATCTAGTAAAGCCAGCAGGATTTATAACAGGACTGAACAATTTCTCCTGCGTGAAAAGATCCATGAGATCCGTAGAGATCTTGCTTATAATGATAAAAAAAAACTTTTATATGTTAATTGAGAACTACCTGCCATTGGAGCGAGTGGGAAAAGCTGGATCGCTTGACACATGAGCAGAAGATTGCAGCCTAAGCCGTTGCAACAAACCGACAAAGGAATAAATTTGAAGCACCAAGTGCCACCAACAATTCTCCGGACACATTTAACCTCGTATCCGAAGAGAGTCATCGCAAGATTGTAGACAATTTGACCGACAAAGAACTGTCAACAGACGAGCTGAGCCTTCTGAACAAGGCAGGAAATTTTGCAATAACATCATCCAGGATACCTGTGGAAGACATTATAGCCAATGTGGAGAGCGGAATCCGGCAGCTGCTAATTTGATGAACGATGACTCATAATATGACAAAACCAAATGATGGCTGAACAGATAAGGATGGAGACATCCCGAATCGCGCAAAACGTCAGCAAATTTCGACGGTCTGATTTTCTTATCAGAATGTTACAAAGGATTGATTTACCTCGCGTTCTGTCTGACGTGGGCAGTTGCATTTTATATGAAATCCCTGTCTGACTGTCGCTGACTATTTAAATTACGATGCAAAGGCTTCACCTTTGCTCCTGAAGAATGTCAAGGCGTTTTGTATGAATGTTTCACTACCGCAATTCGTGGCGCTTTGATCGGTTTTAATATGAAATTTTAGCAAGTGGACCCGTCAAAGTCACTTGTTGCGATTTTTAAGAACGTGGTGGTTTTGAATGAATGTCTCACTGCTCGAATGCTTTATGGCCGGGATTGGTTTTAGTAATTACAGAATGACCTCGTCGTTACGTGGTTGCGATTCTCGAGGTCACACCCAAGAGCTCGTCAAGGTGGAATAAATTCGCAATGTTTTGAAACCCACACTTGAGATGGGGATAGCTCTCAAGGTCAAGGCGCGCGCTCAAGTTTACGAATGTCGTCGACGTTTTCAGTTTTCAGTCGACGGTCAGTGACTAGCGTGGACCCATCGGTGCGAGTCTCGAGGTCACTCCTAAGCGCTCGTCAAGGCCTCTCAAGGTCATCAAGGTCAAGCCACCAGCGAGGCGCTCAAGGTTATGCATATCGCCGGCGTTGAAGGTCAGCTCTAGCGTGGATCCATCAAGGTCGCTTGTTGCGATTTTCGAGGTTACAGCCAAGCGCTTGTCATGGCTAAGGTGGAAGAAAGTCCTTGGATTGTGCTAGAATCGGCTTTGCTTAACTACTCACCAAAAAGCAATCTCACCTTTGCAGGCTCTGAAAGCCTTCAATGAAGACAAGGACATTCTCATTTTACTAGCAGATAAAAGAAATGCAAAAGTAGTAATGTCAACATCGGATTACAAAGCAAAAATTGGGACACTGTTAGATCTCCACCATCACCTACCAGAAGATAACGCGTGATCTAACCGCCCGGATTCTAAGGGCCATCAACAATTTAATTAAGGACGTGGTATCGGATGAAATGACTAAGCTTAAAAAATCAGAAGCCTTGCTACCAAGGCTGTACGGTTTGCCAAAGATCCACAAACCGGATGTGCTACTGAGATCCATCGTGAGCAGCCTAGGAAGCCCGACCTACGAAATCGCGAAAGACCTCACAAAACTGTTGCAACCTAAAACAGGAAATACTGACAGCTTTATAAAAGACTCCGCTCATTTCGTTGAAAAACTGCATTCTGACTCTTTTTCCAGGAGAAATTCCCCTAGCTTTGTCGATGTTTCGCTCTTCACGATGGTACTCATTAAGGAAGCCATGGAACATATTAACTAGGAATTTCCACAAGATAGAAGATATTGCCAAGTTGTTCCAGCACTGCTTAACCACTACATGTTTTCAATGGAAGATTTCTACGGAACAAACTGATGGTGTAGTTATGGGCAGGCCCCTTAGTGCAGTAATAGCCAACTATTTTATGAACATTTTCGGGGCCAAGGCGTTGGCAACGGCGAAGAAGAAGCCAAAGTGCTGGTTCCGATACGTGGACGACACCTTTGTTATTTGGAGCCATGACGAGGTCAAAACTACCTCTTACACAGAGACTCTAATAACACAAAAATTCAAATCACTATGGATAGAAAAATGGACGGTCGCCTACCATTTTTGGATGTTTTGGTATTAAGGAGGCCGAATTAAGGATGTTTGCGCACACCATTTATAGAAATCCACCACACAGACCGATAACTCAACAACAGATCAAATCATCATCCCAGACAGAAAAGGGGCGTCATAAGGACTCTGTGTGTGAGAGTCAAGAGAATTGGTGTGCCGGCTGATATGGAGCGGGAAGTGAAGCATCTGGACAGAGCCTTTGGTTAGAATGGATACAGCAAGCACGAGTTCGATATATGGCCGTCGGTCCAAGGAATGTAGAAAGCCAAGAAGGAACAACAAGGGAAGATAAAGGAAAGCGCGGAAGAAGTAGTCTACCATACATCCACAAAGTAACGGACAGGATCAGCAGGCTACTGCAAAAGCACAATGCTAAAACTGTCGTTAAACCCACGCGTACAATACAACAGAGCTTGAGAACAGCCCAAGACCGCAGAGATCTCTATCGGCACTCGTAGTTTACGCAGTTCCATGCAGCTGTGTCTCGGTATACATTGACACCGCAAAACGCAGTGTCAACTCAATAATTACGAAACACAAGAGGAGTTGCAGGCTGCGACAAACGCAAAAGTCAGCAGTAGCAGGGCACGCTCTTTCCGAAGATCACGGCCTCCTTTTTAACGAGGTGGATATCTTATATCAATCGCAGCGTTTCTATCCGGCACTAACCAGAGAGGCCATTGAGATGATCTTTAAACACGACAACAAATTCAACAGGGAGGAGGAAATTACGTCTCTAAATATCGACTAAAAGCGAGTTCTACGACATACTTCAAGTGCGCCGAAACCCCGCGCCATCACTACCCCCACCCCACTCCCTCCACTGCAGCGCGACGCGACGGAGCGGGCGTGGGAATAAATACCACAGAGCTCACCAGAGTCGGATCAGTCAACGTCGGGAAGCACGGGAGTTCAGTTCTCCCATTGCCTTTGACAACATCCGCAGCTCTAGACGAAACGTTGTAAACTTTGTTTGTTACTTTTACTGATAATTGTAACCTGCAGCAACTCAAACATGGCGGACTTTCGGCCCAGAAACCATCCAATTTTAGGAAAGTTTGTTTGGTAGGTACTTCCAGCTCTACAAAGGTTAAGAATGATATCTAAAAAATTATATCTGCGACGATAGATGTCGCTCCCTTCGACGTCTTTCGCCATGGAACCATAGGTCAGGGAAGACTCTCTCCTTTCATAATATAATTCCTACTGGCGAATCTCCTGTATACCTACGTATCATTATTAGCCAGCGTAATTTGGAAAAAACTCGTTGATGCGATAAATCTTTATTCTCGTTTTACAGAAAACTAATCCGCAGCAAACTTTGTTGTCCCGGGCATCAAATATTAAAATAAAAATCGTCTTCTTCTCCGAAGTTTCTTAAGCCCGGCCTCGCGATTAATTTCAATTATTAAAGGGGGTGCCAATGGCAGATTAAAAATCCATTAGGTTTTGTTATTCTAGATTTATCACAAAGCTCAGTGTCTAATTATTAATGTCGTTGAGGTCACGAATAAAGAAGAGAAACTGTCGGATTTCTATAAAGAGATACATACGAATTTCTACACCGATAAGATGTAATTTCGTAACGATAAATCATTTGCGATACGTGGCGGGTAACAGGTTCTGTTGCCATTAAAACTTGTTCTTGTTCTCATAAAATTTTCACTAGTCATAAAAGAAGCCATAAAATCCTTGTTATATCTCATTTTCCGGTAGTAAACACAATTAGTTGAATTTTCAGTGTTGGATTTCCCAGAGAGTACGTACGTAAAACATATTGTAATAATTTTCAATTTAAAGAAAATCTGTAATCAAAACTTGTTTGCACACACTCCGGCTATTTCGGGGTTTTAATTTTATTTTTGGGGACTAAACGAATAAACCGCTTTTATTCCCGTTAAGCAACGGCAACAACAGGAACCGAGGGGACCAGATAAAAGCGAAATTCAGGGAGTTTGTTTGCATGTTTATGAATGTAATTGGTTATTTAAACCGCTTTACGCTCTTGCGGAGAAATGCTTGAGGCCTTTGGAGTAAAACGCAGTGTATAGCCTACTTATTTTGGTAAAGTTCGGCTTCAAGAAAAAAAAATTAGTTTAGAACAGCAAATGATATAGGCTATGAGAGGCAAATTTATCAGTACTTACATAGTTCAGTTCTTACACATCCAGGTAAGTACTGAAGTTTAGTAGCACCCAAACGTGCTATTTTTTGAACAAGCAAATAACATTCCTTGTACGACATTAACTTATTCTACAAATAGTTTTTTTAAATTAAAGAATGAAATCTGAAAACTGAGGTCTTCAGCAAAGTTGGGGAACGGGTAGTAGATATCACATAGGGCACAATTTCAATCATTTTCTCACGTAAATCCCCGTAAGAAAATCTGAAGTCGAGTTTCCAAAGTTAATGAACCGGATTGCATAAATATAAAAATAATTGTTTTTGAACTCTTGTTACTTGTAAACACCTGCGTTCATTGGATTGATTTTTGTCATCAAAGTCAAATATCTTGTTTCTTAATTCTACAGTTAAAATGGTCTTCTATCTTCTTCTCAAAAGTCTCAAGTGCTAGAATTTTATTTTAAGCTTTTGATCAAGTGTGGACCGTTAATCCGATTAAAGATTTCCGGATTGAACAGTCAAGTATTCAATCCTGTTTATTCCCTATTTGCTTTGTTAATTCTTCTTTCACAATGAACATAAACGTAAGAAACACATAAACATAAACACAAACGTAAAAGTTAAATTTTAATAAAGAATGTATTCTGTTCACAATGATATTACAATTATGTCTTCCTTTTTTTACGGATTACGAAAAACCGTAACACTTACATAAAGTTAAATATCAACTTTATGTTATTGACATGTAAAAATTTAGTGACTTTGACAATGAAACTGTCAAAAGTGTTTGTTTAATCATGCATACGCATATGTATTTGACCAAACCCCATTGTGAACATAATAGGACTTATCATCCCTTTAAGGTTACTGTATGTATACCGTATGCATACTTACACATTATGTTTATAAACATTGTGAATGAGGCATTATGTTTATAAACATTGTGTTTATAATACATTATGTTTATAAACATTGTGAATGAGGCATAAGAATTGAAGAATCAGCTTTGTCGGTCTGAAAAGATTGAAAAGAGACAGCAATAGATATGAGGAGAAAAACCAATTCAACGACGCCGTCGCGAGTCAAGGCTGTCAATATCAGCCTGTCAACAATGTCAATGCTAACTGATTAATAGACTATTCCAAGATTACGACATTTGACATATTTGCCCCTCAAGGCAATATGGCGAATTAACCTTCAAAAATGTCACTGTCAAACGAAACTTCAAAATCGATCTTTATCATCATGTTTCAGGTTTGATTTAAGGTATCTTTAACTACAAGTATCCCCTAAAGTCGCTAAGCGGCCTAATCATCATCTGAAGTGTTACTTTGAATCATGCCCTTACTGGAAATGTCTTATTCTTGTAATGTCGTTTATGTTCAAATGCGTACTGAACAGAGCTGGGCAAAATACTCGGTAAAAGTATTTCAAATTTCAAATACCAAATACCGACCCATGTATTTCTATAATCAAATACCAAATGTTATCCCACTATAAAAGTATTTCAAATTTCAAGCACTCAGATATTGGATTTGAATTTTTTTACAAATACCGGTATTTGAAATACTTTTGGGTATTTGAAATATTTTACTTTTATGTTGGTATTTGAAAGTCTTATAAAAGTGAAAGTTATGGTACCTAAAAAATCACAAATTTACATCTAAAAACAAAAATCAGCTATTTTGACTTAAAACTCAAAATTTTACTTAATTCGTAGTTTAACTAAATTCCGACTTTAAACTCTGAATTCAACTACATTCGTTCTTTAAACAATGCATTTCACAAATTGGGAGCTTAGAGTCGAAATTTAAAAAAAATCTTTTTGGTTATTCTACTCCTTCGTATGATTCAAATTCAAATTCCTTCCAAATAAAAAAGTATTAAAACCTTCTTAGTTACCAACTAAAACATTCTTGGAACTTTAGTAAAGGTTACGCAATTCTTATCTTGCCCACAATCTTTCCAAATCGACCAAACATCTTTTTAAATCGTAGCTTGGTTTATACAATTACAATTTACAAAATAAAGTAAAAAAACTAAACTAAACTAAATAATGTACGATTTCCACTACGTTAACTTTGAAATTAATTTTTAATTTATTTTGCTCTATAAACGCCATATCAGTCTTAGGGATTTTTAAAACCTGTATAGTAGTAATTAATTTAATCATTTTTCTTATTTTATTTAATTAGTTGTATAAATCCAGCTTTAAAGTCGGCAATGCTAAACTTTCAAGCTAACGATGCTTTAGGGTTACTTTTACAAGTTCAAGTAAAACTTCAGATGGAAGATAAAACTCCAGATATAAGCATTATATGTGGTTAACGTCCTTGTTGCCAATGAATAGGAACAGGTTTACGGGTATAGACTTGAATAAAACCAGCTCTCGTTAAAAAATTGCCGACGTTTCGACTGGATATTACAATCTTCTTCACGTTGTTGTTGTGTCAATGGAGTTTAGTGCACCAGTACACATAATGGAGGAATTGGAATGGACCAAACCACGCTTCGAGACGGCAGTGCCTGGTATTTTATTACTTAGCAGGAGACGTATTACCTGATATTTCATAATAATACTCAACGGTAAGTTCAATAGTAATTATTCTTAAAAAGTCTATAGATAGGTATACGTGCCGGTATACTGGAGCATACCTACTTATTTATGTTTAAAATTGTCGGAAAACCTGCATTACCCTGAAAGACAAACCCAGGCTGGTTGTTCAGCTAGAATTTCGGTTCTTGAAAATAATTTTAGAAGAGCTAAGTGTGATCCAAACAGAGGTATGATTTGTAAATAGAGCTTAGATAATAAGTATATTCCTACGTTGTTGTTTTTAGGCAAAGGAAGTTTTATACAACAATTTTAAGAGTCTCCAGTCAAAAGTTGTGTCAGCAACACAAATACATACTTATGAGGTAGTATATGAGGTAGTTTAATTTTAATTTAAACTTAAACATCCAAAATCTGATATTAATAATGAGCATTATAGAAATAATTAGTTAGCCAAAACCATGCCTTTTTACAGGCCCTCCAAAAAGTTGTAGGTATGTAATTGGTTCTGATCGATACAGTATTGTTTGTTTATAGTTTTTCATTGTAAGAATATCTGGCAACTTTTAAACATACTATCATATATACGGATATTTATACTAAAATACTTTAAACATTTTATTTACTTTTAAACATACTACTATTTCGTTACATACTATCCTTTTATAAAAGTCCTGCTGAACGTGCCAGTTAAATACTTATCTTCTAAATTCATCTTTAGTCCAACTATGTACAAGACATGTTTATATTTGCTTTACCATAAGAAAGTTCTGTGGACTTTTAAACATAAACATACCACCATTTTTGTTTAAAGGTGGTAGACAATTATACCAAGGGAAACATCTTGGACTTCCATTGTCTTTATTGAGTTTTGTTTCGAACAGTGGAATCTCTGTTCATTTTTAAATGAGACTGGAATCTCTGCTTGTTTCAGTTTTACTTGAAAACGAGCAGAGATTCCACTGCTCGAAACGTCGTGCAAAAAAACTCAATAAAGACAAATGGAAGTCCAAGATGTTTTGCTTAATACCACTATTTCAGTACATGCTATCCTTTTATAAAAGTCCTGCTAAACTTGCCATTTAAATACTTCTCTAAATTTGTCATTAGGCTAACCACAGAGAATCCTTTTACAAAACTTTCATGTCTTATTTCATATTTCATGTCTTACATTCAAGAATTTGGTACATTGGCTGGAATAAAACCATTACAAAAATATTTTATAATGTTTGAAGGAGGAGCTTCAATTGTTGTTGTCAAAGGTTGTAGCTAGCTAAGTGTGGCTTGGTGCTGGTTAAATTATAAACACTAATGTGAACGTTTGGATAGCAGGTGTAGGACAGAAGGTACTTAACTTTTCTAAAATTGCCGACATTTCGACCGTTGTTTGAGGCTTTTATTGAGGGCTCAGGGCTTTTTCACTCAGAGAAGCTTCTCATAATAAAATAAAGTACCATATCGGTACTTACACATCTACGGACTTATGTACACTTAGACGAGACACCACAGGACCACACAGCTTGAGAGGACCCCAACTTGGGGTTGGGTTACACACAGCTGACAATTGGTTGAACTTCTGCCTGGTTAAACTCAATTTGGTTGATTTTGTGAAAAAACAGCAGGCCCTAAATTGATATATGAGAATTCAGAAACATATAGCTATTCACACCATGTGATGCATATGCTAGTCTTGAAGTTAAGCCTGTAGCAAAAACTATAAAAAAAACCGCATAAGCTATAACTTTGGCTAAAGCAATAGCTTAATTTAAATTGATCTTACCTTACTCAAAATTACATAAATATCCTTGGTGACTTGTTTTGCATGGATCGAAAGAACTGCACCAGATTCATACAGTTTAAAAGCTTGTAGACTTTTGTATGCTTTCAACTGCTGCTTAGCACCTACGTATAATAACTGTGCTTTAAAATAAAATAGTCTACAAGATCCAGTAAAGTCACATTTGGCAAATCACAAATTGGGAAACTCGAATCTTGTGGCGAAAGCGAGTAAGGATCAATATTGTTTATAATTCCCACTTTCTGGTCATAAGAATACTTGACATCACAAGTAAGTTTGAAGTAATATTCACTTCTAAACATTTTCGGCACAAAAATTAGAAATACACGACTTTTACAATAATTTTCAATGTTCAAACTACCAAAATCGATGTTATTCAAACATTTACACATTCAAATTAATAAACCGGCGGCGGTGTTGCCATTCTTACTCTTTTTTTTATTTAAATTTATTTATGTTGTTTTAAAATCGATAAGGGAAAAAATAATGTCAAAAAATGTGAATACCAACAGGAAAATATGACTTTAATAAAAGATTTATCACCCTAAAAATACCAACAACATCTGAATTGTCAGGATCCGTGTTGACCATTTCTGTATAAACACAGAAAGATTCGTATGTTTGGCTACATGGTTTGTTTGTCCCACAATAAAGTACGGAGGACCTAATCAAAAACAGCTGTTCTGGAACGATCTATAGGGGCAGGGCGGGGCACTTTCGGATGGCAGGCCTCAGAGTTTCCTAACCTTTGTTTTCTCAATAAGAATTGAAGGACAGGAGCACTCTCAGAGGGCTCTAGAGCGGCCTCCTGAAAACGCTATTAGTATTAGTTTAACCTTATTTTGAGAAGTCAACAGATTTTGTGTTTGTTTATTAAAATCAACTTCGTATTTATGCTTTTTAACGATACTATTTCTTTGCAAGATCAAAGAACAAAGAAATCAAATAGAAAAGAGCGAATGAAAAAATTGATGTTTGCGGTTTTTTCTTAATGGTAAGTACCAGCACCATCCCGGCTATACCATTGCAGAATAGTGCAACAGTGTGCTGGAATAATGCAATTAATTCCGAAATGTAAGTACGATATAGAGATAATTCCCTTGATAATATACCATATAATGGTACACCTACTTTACTAGTACATCCTACAATTTTTGGATTAAGCATACTTTGTGCCAATACAAAAGCAATTGATAAGAGACGAGGACTTATTAAGAAACTTGTCGTCGTCGGTGGAAAACAATCGTCGAAGGAAATATTCGTCGAAATTACAATTTTTTAAGAAAATTGTCTAAACTCACATTCAGTCATAAAAATAATTCCAGTTTATATATTTCAGAAACAATACAAAATTAACTAACTAGGTTATTGCCGCCAACGCACCGCCATAGCGTAGGTCACCAGTAAACACCACACAACCAGATACCAGGCGCAGCGTCAGCAAGAAAATCACGCAACCTTCCAATGTGGAGCACAGAACAATATGTGTCAGCAATTTATTGTTTTAATTCATTTAATATTATTTAGGACGTTTGTATATAAATAGTTGTTAATTGTAAATAAAATTCAGTATTAATCCAACAGTGGTTCTTACTCAACCTTCCAACCTAAACCCTATACAATGATAAACTACCAAATGTCCTGAGCATTCTTCCTAAATTCCATTACAGGAATTAGCATTGGTCCTTCGAGCCGGATTTGAAGAAAACCATAAACAGCTTATAAAGCTTAACGTGCCGACGCATCCGTATTTCACAGCCACCTATTTTCATCAACTAGAAGAACTATTCCAGGAAACTACCAAACACATTTCCGATTCGAAACAAAAGTTTCACCAGGCAGCCAAACCACCCGCACAACAAGAAGCCTTATATTATAATCCAAACCAGTGTCAGGTACCGAAAAATCGTTTAAAAGAAGAAGAGGTCCGAGTAAACCAGATGAGTCAAACTTTAAGAGACATCTCAACGGAACTAATCAATGAACAGTCTCGCAGCCGATATTAGTTCCTACTAGAGAGATTATCCAAACAATGGGACGTTATCTCTGAAATATACGTCGAGCTTCAGGTTCAAGGAATGGACCACACCATCAAGGATCCCGTTCAAAACCTTGAAAAGCAGTACGAAAAAACAGTACAAAACCTACAGGACAAGATTCAATTGCCAAATTTTGATGGCCTATACGAAGAGTGCGTCACATTTCGAGATATTTTCATCAAAGTGGTTCATGAGAATCCAACAATTACAACAATAGAGAAAATGCAGTATCTTAAAACGCATGTGAGAGGGGAAGCTGGAAGACTGATCCAGCACTTGTCCATAGCAGAAACCAAGATAAAGCAGCTTCACGATACAGTTGTGGAATGTCTGGAAGCTATCAATAACCTAAAAATTGATACTTCCAATTGGGGACCTATTATCAGTCGCATCATCTGCAGAAAATGGGGTCATGAAACCAACAGGCTTTATGAACAATCGCTAAGCAAGCCCAATCAAATACATGACTTTATTGAAATTCGAAGATTTCTTCAAGCAAGATTCCAATCATTAGAAGCAATATCAGATGCACAAAAGAAAATTCCACACAACTCAAACAACAACAAAAACAAACCCAGAATTACTGATGCCTGCAAGTACTGCAATGAAGGCCACTTAATTTACCACTGCACAAAATTCAAAGCTTTATCATCAGATCTTCGACTAAAAGCTGCCAAAAAGTTATGTTTGAACTGCTTAAACCATGACCACAAATCCAAATGTAATTCTTCAATGAAGTGCCGCATTTGCAACAACCACCATCATATATACTTACACATCGATTCACGGAAACCACCACAGAACAGAAGACCAGCGTCCAAAAACGAAACAACAAGCCATGTTAGCCGACAAGACGAGATGGTATTTCTGGCAACAGCACTCATTAGAGTTAGAAATGTTTATGGAAGCTATGAAAATCTGAGAGTTCTCATCGACCCTGGCTCCCAATCAGCATTCATAACCGAAGAGGTTGCAAGTTTACTCGGCCTGCCCAGACAAAAAATTCAAGCACAAGTTACAGGACTTGGCGCAGGAGAGCCACAAGTGTCAAAATTCCAGTTACAGCTACTAATCAAGCCCAGATTTTCCAGCAGTTTCCAGCTTGATGTTGTCGGAATTGTTCTGCCTAAACTAACACGAACGCTTCCTGGAGTAGACCTTGACATAGACATATTACAATGGAAGAACGACATCCTTGCGGATCCAACATTCTACAAACCTGGCCCAGTAGATATACTTCTTGGAGCCCGAGAATATGCCCAGTTAATTTTGGAAGGCATACGAAAAACAAAAGATGGTCTCCTTGGCCAACAAACAGAATTAGGATGGATTCTTTCCGGAAATTTACCAAAAAATTCAGCCAACAAATTACAAGTTCTCAGCATGATAACATGCGTTGAAGAAGATAGACAATTAACCAAATTTTGGGAAGTCGAAGAGGTTTCACAAACACGTCCGTTATCAGAAGATGATCAATATTGTGAACAACATTAAGAAGCCAATACTACAAGAAATACCGATGGAACATACACTGTTAGAATCCTATTTAATGGAAGGGAGAGTCTATTAGGAATGTCGAAATCACGAGCCACTGCACGATTTTTCCGGTTAGAGAAGGGAATGAGCAGTAACAAAGAACTGGAAATCGCCTATAAGCAATTCATGCAGGAATATCTAAATCTTGGTCACATGAAAATGCTTCCACATACAGAGTTACAACATCAATATATTATCCCACATCAACCTGTATTCAAGGAATCCAGCACTACAACGAAATTAAGGATGGTTTTTGATGCGTCCGGTAAAACTTCATCAGGATTAAGCCTCAACAATACAGGTCCCAGACTACAACCAGAACTGTCAGACATACTGCTACGCTGGAGGTCTCAGAAAGTTGTAATCACAGCCAACATTGAAAAAATGTACAGGCAGATAAAGATTCACGCCGACGACCTGAAATATCAGAAAATCTTATGGAGATTTGATAGTGACAAACCAATAAATGAATATTGCTTAACGACTGTAACTTATGGGACGACAGCAGCACCGTACTTAGCTATTAAAACGTTACAAAAGCTTGCCCACGATGAAAGACACAACTTTCCAAATGCATCCAAAGCAGCAATGAGAGATTTTTATGTCGACGACTTGTCATCAGGTGGTGACACCATAAAAGAAGCTCTGTCACTACAAGACGAACTTATCAACATGTTTCAACGAGGAGGATTTACGTTGCGGAAATGGTCCAGCAACAAACCAGAGTTACTACAAAATCTTCCAGATGAACTTAAGGATCTTTCAGCATTGGAAATAACTGAAGATGACATAAGGAAGTCGCTAGGTATACACTGGGCTCCATATGATGACACATTTAGATTCAAAACCGAAATATCGACCAGTGATAACATTACTAAAAGAAGCATCCTCTCAGAAGTTGCTAAGTTATTCGACCCACTAGGATGGTTTGCTCCAATAATCATCAGAGCGAAGCTCCTGATCCAAGAATTATGGCTGCAAGACCTGAATTGGGATGATCCTGTGCCACCCGTCATTAAGAGAAAATGGGAAATTTTCCGAACAGAATTAAAAAATGTCGAAAAAATTACTATATCCAGGTGGACCTACCAAGTCAAAAGCAGTCAAGTGGAACTACATGGTTTCTGTGATGCCTCCGAAAAGGCATATGGAGCCGTAGTCTACATGAAAGTGAAGAATTCTCAGGAAAAAGCAGAAATAGTTCTGCTAATTGCCAAATCCAAAGTTGCACCAGCAAGAATGAAAGTTACGTTGCCAAGACTAGAGTTATGTGCTGCCGTGCTCCTTTCACATCTAATAAAAAAGACTGCTACAACCTTATCACTACAAGATACCCCCATGTATGCCTGGACAGACTCTACAATAGCATTATCATGGATAAAAGGGGACCCGTCCAGGTGGAAGAATTTTGTAGCCAACCGATTAGCAGAAATCACCAAACTAGTTCCAAAACAACATTGGCACCACGTACGAACCGACGACAATCCAGCTGATATTATATCAAGAGGAATAAGCCCAACTCTATTAAAAAACCATACAATGTGGTGGTCTGGTCCATCGTGGTTAAAATCGACGATCGTAACGCCGACGAACCAAATAGAAGTCACCACAGAGGAGGCCAGAATGTGTCACCATGTCACAATTACAACTCAAAACAGTGAAACAAAAAATGAAATCATAGAGCGATTTTCTTCATTAAACCACATGACTCGAGTTATAGCATATTGCAGACGATTTATTCAAAAATGCAGGAAACAAACGAATTCGCATACACTACTCACAGTTTGTGAATTGGGAGACGCCCTAACACACTTGGTCAAGATTGATCAGATCCAACATTTCAAGCTAGAAATACGAAAGCTAAAAAAGAGCTCTCAACTAGACAGTAGTAGCAAAATACTCAATCTTACTCCATGGCTGGACGAGAATGGAGTTTTACGAGTTGCAGGAAGATTGCAAAACTCAATGTTAAGCTACGATAGCAAACATCCAATTATCTTACCATATGCGAGTCATCTGACAAAGTTAGTAATACTGAACGCTCACGCCAATACACTACATGGAGGAAACAAGCTGACGTTATCCTATACAAGAAGGCGTTTCTGGATAATAAATGGAAAACGCCGAGTAAAGACGATTATTGGCCACTGTGTAAGATGCTTGAGATACAAAGCTCAAACAATCGAGCAACAGAGGGGAAATCTGCCAGTTCCCAGAATTACACCGTCGCACCCATTTCTGCATTCCGGAGTCGATTACGCGGGACCTATCCAGATCAAAACTACAACATACAGATCTTATAAAGGATATATCTCGATCTTTGTCTGTCTTGCTACAAAGGCAATTCACATAGAAGTTGTCAGTGATATGTCATCAGACATGTTTCTGGCGGCCTTCCTACGATTTATCTCCAGAAGAGGACGATGTGCGCATCTATATAGTGACAATGGCACCAACTTCATAGGAGCCAGTAAGATACTCCATGATGAAATTTACAATACAATACAGAAGTAAGACATCTAGGATATCTTAGTTGCAGGTGGAACCCAGTGGCACTTCATTCCCCCAGCTTCTCCTCATTTTGGAGGACTATGGGAAGCTGGCGTTAAGTCTATGAAATTCCATTTAAAGCGAATAATTGGCGACACACCACTAACTTATGAAGAAATGACGACATTAACTCACCAAATAGAAGCTTGCCTTAACTCTCGACCTCTGTGCCCATTATCAAATGATCCAGATGATTTAGCAACCTTAACTCCAGGACATTTTCTAATTGGAAGATAAATTATATCGTTTCCCGATCCAATATCTACAAACATAAACTCGGACATTGTTGGGAGATGGAAACTTGTTTGAAGATTTCTGGAAGAGCTGGACTAATGACTATCTCCATCAACTGCAGCAGACATCCTATTAAATACAATCAGAGCTGCCCAGCCGCCCACAGACGCGATTGTCCTCGAACCAGTACATCCCCATGAAGGCGCTGAACACTGATGGCATGGCAATAGACTGCCCAGAATGTCTAAACTCACATTTAATCATAAAAATAATTCCAGTTTATATATTTCAGAAACAATACAAAATTAATAACTAGGTTATTGCCGTCAACGCACCGCCAGTAGGTCACCAGTAAACACCACACAACCAGATACCAGGCGCAGCGTCAGCAAGAAAATCACGCAACCTTCCAATGTGGAGCACAGAACAATATGTGTCAGCAATTTATTGTTTTAATTCATTTAATATTGTTTAGGACGTTTGTATATAAATAGTTGTTAATTGTAAATAAAATTCAGTATTAATGCAACAGTGGTTCTTACTCAACCTTCCAACCTAAACCCTATACAATAATAAACTACCAAATGTCCTGAGCATTCTTCCTAAATTCCGTTACAGGAATTAACAAAAATACTAAAAACTGTTATTTCAAATTTATAAAATAAACAGTAGAAAAGGAATATCAAGGTCACTATTGCTCTTTATTTATCTGTCGTGAAGTATTATGTTAAATATAAAAAAAAACGTGCCAAATTTAAATATTTGCCTGAACTAAGAGCCTAGTGACATCTAACGGACATCATTGACCTACTAAAAGGTGTTCATAAAGAAAAACCTCATAACAAGCCGTGGAATTAAAACTCTTGTCTGAGAAAAGTTCATAGAACATTGAAAATCGGAATATTTTTTAACATTCTCGAATTTCAGTGTTTTTATGAAAAATATTTCAGACCTACTGTTCTAACTCCATGGACTACTTGAGGTTTTTTTTAATGAACGCTTGATACTAGATCTAAATACAATGGTATATTTCAACATATGAACCCTTGATGTAATGTCATCGTCACAGCTCATCGATTGGTAAATCACGAGTTCGAATCACTTGGTGTAAGTCGTCAAGGCATGATCGTATTGTATTGTATTGTATTGTATACAATGTGAGTGGACTTGTACAGTCTTCCATAGCTACCTGCGGTCTATTGTGGCTCACTCGAAGTGTTGCCAGTAAGGTTTGCCCTTGCTTGCTCCATTAATTGTCACCCGTTATGCCCGAACCTTCAACGAATCTGATGAGTCTCTCGGGTGACACTTGAATGATTGATTGATGACCTCTTTATTGATTTATTGTGTCCTCCTTCCTCTGATAGGTGTCCTCACTAACGGTACGAGTTACATGTGGAGTCTATGTGACTGATTTGTCCAGGATGACTCCTAGAAATTTTACTTCGATGGTAAACGGGATTGTCGTTCCGAAGAAAGATGACGGTTTCAGGAAGTACAGCCTCTTCTTTCGGGTAAATGGCACAATTCCTAGAGTTTACTGCTAGGTTTTCTTTTGAACACCAGCTGTGTACAACATCCAGCACTTTTTGCAGCGTGCAGGAGATTTGTTGGTCTGGGTGGTTTCTTATAAGGATAACGATGTCGTCCACGTTTGCTTGGACCTCGACTCCGCATAGTTCCAAAGTAGCCAGAAGGTCGTCCACTAGCAGGGACCGCAGGAGTGGTGAAAAGACTCCACCTTATGGACCACTTACCGCTCTTGAGAATCTGACAGTGTCATCGTTTAATGACGTAGTGATCAGTCTGGATTGTAATATCTTGCGAATCTTGTTGGTTATTCTTGGTTACTGAAGAGGGATTGTGTAGGTGCATAATTAAAAGCCCCTACGACGTATACCAACTGCTACACCCTTTGTATCCAGGATATCTTGGATTTTATCCGCCAGGTTGTGGAGTGCTAGTTCTTTAAATTTGTTAGCCTGTTATGCATATTGATCCGCATTAAGGGGGTATGTTGTTAGTGCTCCTTCCTTCATGTGTAGGTCTAACAGCTTTTCCAAGCTTTTCAGCAGGAACGAGGTTAGACTGACTGGCCCGAGCGACTTAGGATTTTTTCCTACATCCCATTTTTGTAGACGACCCTCACGCTGGACCACCAGTTTGGAATAAAGTACCATACAAGGCTCGCTCTAAAAAGCTTTGTTAATAGAAGTGCGATTTGATCCAGGCCCTGTTGTAAGTGTGGCAGGAACACCCCATACTTCCCAGGGGATTTGTGTGCTTGAAAAGCCATAATAGTGGACCTTAGCACTTTTTTGGAGAGCTCCCAATCTGCCCTGTTGGGTCGTTTAAATCGTCCCAAGGGACTTGCCAGGATCTCTAACGTTTCACTACCAATGGAGGTGTGGGTTCCATTGGACCGTTTTATCGATCCAAGCTCCTGACACGGCTCCCTGGAGAGAAATCTGTCGATTCGGGCTTCTGTTGGAAAGTCTTCAGTCCCGCCCCGCAACAGAACCTTCCCCAAAATTATCTTTTAGCAGCCCTGATCTGCTTGTTGTAGTAACTTTCAAGGGACGATAATTCAATTAGTTATCGCCTCCATTTTTGAGTGCCCCACGGCAAAAATACTTAATAAACCAGTTTGTTGCTTGTAACAAATAGGTTCGCACTAGTCTCATTTTTAAAATTTGTTTTTTCGTTTTTTTTTAGCGTCTTCAGTTTAAAAAAGACCAGAACGCTCTCTTTATATACCCCAAGGTAAGGTGAAATTACGTAAAAAAACCTGATGATGTCTAAAAGTAGTTGAAATGTCGAAACCTCGAAAACAGCATCCGAAGAATAGGAAAAAAAATTATTATATATTATTCTTTGTTCCACCAATACATTCTGGTCGAAATTCTTTTTTTAATAAATTGAACCGATAATCTGTGGAAATACTATGAAATTCCATTTGGATACTCGGCTTTCTGTTACATGCATCGCTGCCCTGGTAAGGCTACTTTATTGCTTGCACGGCAAACTGAACAAAATGTAGAATTTATGGCATCGGCATCGGTTTGGTTTCTCAATATTTTAGCATTTTATCGATTGAATGCAATTTTCCGCCCGGCAAACCTGAAGAAACATTCCTAAAGCGATACGGGGCAGCAATTTCCTAATAAATATCCACACAAAGCCGTTGCTGAAGCGACAAAAACCCGAATCCTCAACAACACAAAAATATGGAAATATCACCGATAGGGGGTGACAAAAAATGAAATAATAGCCGAGTCGACGAGATATATCTTTTCCGCATTATCTGCCGCTCCCGAAGGACACGGGCTTAATGATTTATTCCAGTTGCGCTAGATCTCAAGATTGCACAGACGAGCCGAGTGACGACTAAAATGAAAGAAATAAATAGGTTAGGGATCCATTAGTTTCAATGCAAAGCTGGGGGATTTATTTTTCGACGCACACCTCGTAATTTGTCCGGATTTGTTGTTGTCGCTCATAATTTACGAGGTTACGCCTCGCAAATGTTCCATTTTTCTCTCGGATTCTACCAATTAAATCGTTATGCCTCGTGGAGCTTATCGAGGCTTACTAGACAGAGAAAAAAAATGTTTACAAAACTAAATGTGTGTATTTGTAGATTCACATGGAAGAGCCGTTCAAATAATCCATAGTAAAAAGAAAACAAAACGCTGTTTTCGACCTTTTAAACGACTGATAAACCATCATTTCGCAAGCTCTAACTGTGTCCATCCCCAGACTAGTTTCGCCGTTTACGGCTCGTCAGTGAGACTTTGGCACAACCAGACGTCGCGAATTTTGGATACTCAAGAACGTTTCATGGATGTACCGAGAGAAGGTTCCCGGTGGCGCCACCGTTTCCTGAACTAACGAGATTCCATTCGTCCAGTATCAACGTCATTGCCCGGTCTAGGGAACAATGATGCAGATTATCGTAAAGTACAGAAATCAATTTTTAGCCGTCGGTACTAAGAAAACGCTGTTTTCGACCTTTTAAACGACTGATAAACCTATAAACTGATAAAATTGTCTGGGGATGGACATAGTTACAGCTTGCGAAATGATGGTTTATCAGTCGCTTAAAAGGCTGATTTCTGTTCTTTAAGGTAATCTGCATCAAAAGGAACAGTTGCACTTTAGCATTGTTTGGCTAATGTTACCAACTTTGGCAGGTGTTATTAATTAACCGGAGAAGCGATATTGATGGCTTTATTGATAGACGATATTAAAGACATTAGTCTTATTTTTTCAGCCTCAATAAAATGTTAAAATATTTGCAGAAATTCTTATTATGCACCGTAGGATGGTATGGTAGTGTTGGGGAAACCCAACATAAGATGAGAATAGTAAACACATTTTTAAACGATTTTAAATAGTAAACATCCCAAATAAACCCACTGTTTCTATGCAGACAAAAAGGCAATAAATCGTGCTGAATATTTTCATATTTACAGTAAGCCGTCGTAATAAAACCTAAAAATAGCCGGGACTACAGTTTTATACCCTAGATCACGAGGACGTCGGAATGCGTTTGCGGATCTTCTCATGGGCTGTGAAGCGTTGCGATGGATTTACGGTATGGATCTCTCGTTATGATGGGTTGATGTCTGCATAAATACATTCGTTCGCCCCGTTGAAAGTGAGTTCAAATTCAGTTTTTGTCGGCAAAACATCGCTGTCTCCCGGACGGGATATATATCGATCGAAAAGTATGTCAAGACGGTTGGCTGAAAGTTCGATAAGTTAATCGTTTGGGGTCCGCTTGGGCTTAATTGCAGTCTCAAGTCCTGGATTAAGTATGTTTCTATTATCTGCTCTTCTGTGTGCAGATTCTCTTCTCGCGTTCTGCAATTGATAAACGTGTTTTCGATTGCAAAAATCGTGTTCTTCTAGCCCGTTTCTAAGTCACTCTGTGTCTAGTTTTGCCCACAAATCTGCTGTGTGTGTGTGTGTGTGCAGAGCTCTTTTTTTCATTTTATCGCGTTGTGCAGTTAACTATCGTCATTTGTTTACACTACTCGTGTTTATTTCTCCGTCTGTCCCAGTAGAGTATTGTTTTTGTCACACACGTTGTTTTTGTCACAATTCTCTGGACACAGAGATTTTATGTGTCTCTCGACACATACTCGACATCCTCTGGACAAATCTGGACTGATCACAACTCAGGATAATTAATCTCAAAAGACATTCTCACGAAAATTGTGCAATGAAAGTGTTTTTAAGAGCTAATCGGACACTCTCTTGTAACCAATAATTTACTAAACCAATAATTAATGAAGTGAAGAACTGTTTATCTCTTGCATTTCCTAAGCTTGAGAGCTCTTTAGTAATTGTGTTCTCGAATTCTAATATGGAGAATTAAAGATTGAAGTGCGTTGCACTCTTCGTTAGTGTTTATATCTGCATAAACGGTATCCATTGCTGAAATATACAGTGAGCGGCACATGTATGGCATATAATTATTTAAAAAGTAGGTGTTTATTTTTCGAAAAATCGCTCGGACCCTTCGATTTTTGTTTTCAATTGCCCCTTAGCTGAATCAATTTTTATTTAGACAGGGTGATCCAAAAAACATTATGATAACAAGGCCAACCTTTTTAAATAGACCCTTTTTTATGTGATTTTATTCAGTTCTCTACAAAATTCTAGAATTTTCTACAAAATTCTAGAAATCCTAAGCAAAATTACCGCTCAAATTAGTAAACTAATTACAATTAAGACTAATAAAATTTAATTAAGTGCTCAAACTGCCATCCACTGGTTTTCTGACAATACCCAAGCCTAAGTACAAACTTATCTTGGACATTATTGAGTGTGTTTCTGTAAATATTCCTAATTTTCTGCCTAATTTTGGCTTATAAGTCTTCGATGCATTGCGCTCGATTTACATAAATTTTGAAATTTAAATAACCTCATAAGAGGTAATCCAAAGGTGTGCGGTCAGGTGACATTGGAGGCCATTTTATTGGTCCCCGTCTTCCAATTCAACGTCCAGGACAAAAATTCATCTAACTAATTTCGGACTTATCTATAATCTCGGAAACTATTAACAGTGCAGGTTAGTTCACTCTATCATATTTTTAATTATTCATAGTGTTTTCCACGTGGTCCTTCGAAAAACAATAAAAACCTTCCAGCGACATATGCTTTATATCCATCAGGAAAACAACCTTGGTTTGAACCCTTTTTTAAACAAGTGTCCCGCCAGTTAAATTGCATTATAGGCAAATAACAGAATCATCTTTATGACATAGAACTGATGTAATTGAAACGTCATTATTACACTATCTAGTGTGAAATGATATAGAATATAATCAGCGACCAGTCATATGTACTCAAGCGGTAAATAAATGATTGTTGATGATTTATAGGTTTTATTATTAAGTTTTACATTGTAAATATGTGTATTTCTCTATGTGTAAGACTGTGAAGGCTTTCGCGGCCGGTCAAAATACAATCTGAAGTGTTTTCCTGGCTTTGGGGCAGTGGTCCAATGGAATTTCTTTCTGAAAGTTTGTTAGTAATTTTGACCCACAATTACAGTATTTTAAACACTTTACCACTTCTGAACATATTCTTTTTTCTAAAATTTTCTCATAATTTGAGATTTTTTACTTTCGGTTCTTTTGCAGTGCTGGATATGATAATGATTTTTATTGAGAAATGGTTATCTTTGTATTCTTATTGCTTTGAAGTATAAACAAACTGGGTAATAATGTATTAACATCAAGAAAACAACTAGTTACAAAGTTTCCTTAAAGCAAAGGGGTTAAATTGTGGCAAAGTGTACGACGAAAAAAATAAATTAATAGAAATTCTTTTTGCAATAATAGTATCGTCAACCTGTAGCTGAGGGGGATTCACCAAATTTTTTTTTGGAATTTTTATTTCAAAAGAACTGATAAAAATTTTTTTAAAAATTTCATAAACTGATACAAAGTTTTCCCGTTCTAGGGTAATAAAATAATAATATGACGTCTTAATAACGTAATTTTCAATGATATTTCTCACGTCACTAAGCTGACGTCTCTGCGCTAATACACGGCTACTTAATATAATTATCATGTGTAGAAAACCTTGAGTTAGCGTTTTCAAGACAAGACGGTTGCCTAGGACAAACCAAATAACGTATATAAAACGTATAAAAAATCACATTGACCGTCTATAGGACGTTTTTCCAGGACGTAAAAATAACGTACCAAATCACGTGAATAAGTCCCACCGTAATGACGTCCTGCGTATGACGAATAAAAAACGTCATTGAATGACTAGCCAATACGTCGAAGTCACGTCTTTTTCACGTTAATAAAACGTCTGATTTAAGTACATACCTTTATGGGCATTAAAATAATTATTTTACGTTTATTAAACGTCATTTGGCTCTGTTTGGTCAGGTAAATATCAGAGAGGTGAATTTTTATCACCAAAATTTCCCCCGTAATATCCCCCGCAATATTTTTAAGATCATATTCCAATCACATTAGGAATTTTGACCCATATAGTCACGTTATACTCACATCATAGGTGATTGCTCGGTCTATCAGTTACACTTCTGCCTGTAGTTGAAACAAAAAAAATTTAAATGCCGATTTTACTACTTTTAAAATGTTCTATTCTAAAAATATCGTTCCCTCTTTGGTTTAAGCCCCTCTAAATCAAATATGATTTAAAGTCTAACATAAATCAAAGCTTAGCGCTGGACTGTTCTTAAGAATAAAGACCACGCCAAGCTAATCGGTATGCTCTAGGCGATATAGGTAAGAATCCATAAATCAATGTGTTTCTCTCCTCAGAGAGGAAAAGATTATGTCGAAAGAAATATATATGGCCAAAAATTATAATTCTTCTCGTGTCTTTTTGATGATGAACACTAATTTGTGTCGCCAGATCTACAAGTTTAAGTTGCGTTTTTGCAAAGATCCATCAGCCATAAAAGACTTTTCTTGCCACTGTCAAGAGAAAATAATGGTTGTATGTCGCCTAATGTCGCCGCTTTAATTAATGTAAGTCCTTATCTTTTTGTCCGTGTAAACCAGGAACTGTAGCACCGAAATAAAACAGCAATATATATGTAATGTCTTATTCCTCCATCCATCACGACAAGAAGAAAAGATTTATTTCTGACCTATTCGGTTGTGAAATTGATACGGCACCTTTTAAAATGCGTCAGCTCTCTGCTAACAAGATTTTATTACCCCCTAAGGATCATCAAAATTAATAACCTGAAAAAATTCCTGAAAAGTTGATGGTCAATTAATAAATCGTAGTTTTAGTGTAGGTATTTCTGGGACAGCAATTGCGACACAATTCGATGTGGTATCTCTCGAAGCTGAAGCCTCATTATTAGCAAAGTTTTGTAATTATCTCCTCAAATACCTCAGGGGACTGGGATAATAGATTGTGAATTAGCATCATCTTCAGCTGAATGCCAAATTGGTATATTATTTAATTATATCCCTGCAAACAAAAAATACGGATCGAGATCATTGGGAAACTCCTAATTTGCTGACCCCTATAAAGTGCAATTATTAACGAAAATGGTGCTGACCCGTAGCTGAGCCTCCACTGAATATTGTGTGTACATTTTGTGAAAATCGGGAAGAAAATCACTGAGTTACGGCTCTGTAAATTATTTAAAAGGGAGATTTTTTTTGCCGACCCGTTAGAAATTTTTGCTGACCGGTATACAGAATGATAGATAAGACTGGACTATAATGTTGGGAAGTCAGGGTTCAGTAATTCCAGTGTAGAGATTTAACACGAAAACACTATTTATTTATCCCAGAAATACATACAAGTACAATTCGCCTACTAAATAACTCACTTCTTAACACTTTATAGCCTTCTATTATCGTTTGGTACTTTAGCTTACCTATAGCTCGATTAAACTAGACTACTACTAACGGCGTCGCTATTCGCCTTTTATACAAAATCCTCAATATACAGAAAAGCCTAGAATATTTTTAGAAGAAAAATAATTGTTAAGAAAACACATAAAAAAAGGTCGTGGTAAAATGGACTTTCTTCCTGATTTTCTTCTACAGCTCCGGCAGACATTATCAAAGGCGATGAGGCAATGGACGAAGTGATCTCCCGTGCTTCCCGACGTTGACTGCTTCGACTGTGGTGAGCTCCGTAGTATTTATTCAACCGCCGCGCCGTCGCGCTGCAGTGGAGGGACTGGGGTTGATAGCGGTGGCTCGGTGGTTCGGCGCATTTGAAGTATGTCGTAGAACTCGCTTCCAGTCTGCATATAGAAACGTAACTTCCTCTTTCCTGTTGAAGTTTTTGTAGTGTTTAAAGATCTCAATGGCCTCTCTCGTTAGTCTCGGATAGAAACGCTGCGATTGATATTAGATATCCAGCTCGTTGAAAAGGATGTCGTGACCTTCAGAGAAAGCGTGCTCTGCCACTGCTGACTTTTCTGTTTGTTCCTTCCTGCAACTCCTCTTCTGTTCCGTAGTCCTCGTGCTGACACTGCGTTTTGTGGTACCAATGTATACCGAGCCACAGCTGCATGGAACTAGGTAAATTTCGGGTGTCGATAGAGGATCTCTGCAGTCTTTGGCCGATCTCAAGCTCTGTTGTATTGTACCAGTGGATTTAAAGACAGTTTTAACATTGTGCCTTTCCTGTAGCCTGCCGATCCTGTCTGGGTGTCGGGTGGGGGTAGTGATGGCGCGGGGTTTCGGCGAAGTATGTCGTAGGACTCGCTTCCAATCTGCATTTAGAAACGTAACTTCCTCCTTCCTTTTGAAGTTGTTGTCCTGTTTAAAGATCCCAATGGCCTCTCTCGTTAGTCTCGGATAGAAACGCTGCGATTGATAATCGGCTCTGTCGAACTCGTTCGACAGCGCCGTCCGTCCAGTAGAGCGCCAAGAAGGAACAATAGGGGAATATGAAGAGAAGAGCTGATGGACTAGTGTACATACATCCACAAAGTAACAGAGTGTATTCAAAGTCATTCCGCCAGTCCACCCACTGGCGGACGGTGAAAAGGGACTCTAAGGTCTAGTCGCAAGGCTTCGCTCCTCCCATTGCTTACTACTACTACTACTACTACTACTACTACTACTACTACTACTACTACTACTACTACTATACGCCTTCATCTCTGAAAATAGACAATACATGATATAGGACTTATTTTCTCATCTCTAGTGTCAATGGAAATCAGGATTATGCAACTCTGTACATTTTCAAAATAGGAAAAAATACCGGAAAGTTTCCAGTACATTTGCAAAATTTACGGCTTTGCCTAACCCTCTTTAGAGTAGTGTTGGTAACGTGAATAAGCTTCCGCTTTGCTTGCTTGGAATAGCGAGACTTTCCGTAAAGATAGGGAACGAATCGAGGAATGTTTACCAAACTATGTCAAGAGCGCAGAGATTTCTAAGCTTTCTTCTACAAGGGGGATTATTTTAATTCATAACAATTATAATAAAAATTATTTGCCATTGAAAGGTTTTTCGTATCTTCCCGACACTTTTAAAATTGAGGCAGAGAGATCATAGTAGGTTTTCTACCGTTTTCCCTAACCTACTGCTCTGAAAAAATATATGTCGTTGATTACATATAACGCAAACAGTAAGAAAAATAAAACGTTTGAAAAATTTTCGGAAGCCTTCCTGGAATTTTCTCCATTTTAAAAAATTTCACTTTTACCCAATTCTATTTAAAGTCCATTTTAGAAGATTTCGAATACCGAAACTTTCCGGGAAGGTGTAAGAAACAACTCGAGGAATGCAATCTAAAGTGTTTTCCGGGCTTTGAAGTCGTGGTAAAATGGAATTTCTTCCTGACGTTTCGTATACAGTTGCGGCAGACTTTACGAAAGCGATGGACTGTGGTTTGTTGTTCCGTGGTATTTATTCCCCCGCCGTCGCGCTGCAGTGGTGGGACTTGGGTGGGGGTAATGGTGGCGCGGGTTTCGGCGCATTTGAAGTATGTGGTACTAGTAGAAATGTAACTTCCTCCTTCCTGTTGAAGTTTTTGTAGTGTTTAAAGATCTCAATGGCCTCTCTCGTTAGGCTCGGATAGAAACGCTGCGATTGATATAAGATATCCACTTCGTTAACAAGGATGTCGGGACCTTCAGGGAGAGCGTGCTCTGCTACTGCTGACTTTTGTGTTTATCCCAGCCTGCAACTCCTCTTGTGTTCCGTAGTTCTCGTGCTGACACTCCGTTTTGTGGTACCAATGTATACCGAGCCACAGCTGCATGGAACTCGGTAAACTCCGGATGCCGATAGGGGGTCTTTGCGGTCTTTGGCCGATCTCAAGCTCTGTTGTATTGTACGAGTATATTTAAAGACCCTTAGTGTACATACATCCACATATGTTGTCCCTCTATTGAAGAACAGTATGCGGTGAAGCAAAACCAGGCATGTGATGCAGACTTAACCTCAAATAATTTGTGACAGTAACTTTTGTTTGCAATGGTGGCAATTCAAAAGTTACCAAATTTTACACCATAGTTGCAAGTAAACTGCAATAAAAATCGGTCAAGACCGATAATTGGCAAACCCTAGCAGTTGCAAAAGAATTTAAGATATCGACCAGCTGGTCCGTTACTGCGCATGCGTATGGCAAGAGAATTGCCAATTGCAAGAAAAATTGCGAACTGTAAAACGGCCATTAGGGATAACACACTCATTGATAGTGCAATTAAATCCTTCGGTTCGCTTATGTTTCGCTATATCAAATTATTGCCCGCACGCTATAAACAAGTTGATTAAGCCATAATGAAATCGGATTTACAAACGTGTTTTTGTCACTAATGAATCAAATAAAGCAATATTTTATTACTTTATTAAATTACCAGCTGGAATAGGGCTCGAAATTATCATTATTATTGCTGTGTATCTGCTAATTTGCTGTTCAAACAAAATGCATGCATTAGTAGAAGCAAAATAAATAGAACTTTTCACTTTCAGAGAAACTTTGAACATTAAATCTTGAACGCAATAAATCGATACTCTGCTTTGGCCTAGCTGCACTTTAATACTTGTTTCGACACGTTTCTTGAGCCTGTTTGTCCGCAACAGGCAACTTCTTAAGAGCACACTTTCAGCGATATCGATTTCGTTAGTTATGACGTCGATAATAATTTTTCTTACGGAAACTCATAAGCACTTGAGCCAAGATGTATGATTTAATATCGTTTACTTTATGATATATTATCTTGCTATACTGTCTGCGACAAAATGACTGATGACGCACAATTCAATTTTTCATACCTTCTTTGCTATATATACTATCCCTGGTTGAGCACATGTGGCCATTCCATTCCTATTCTTTTATGGTGCTTGTTCATGTTTTCTCTGTTTTTGCAGCTGATAGACTTTTGATCCATCATATTATAAAAGAAATTAAAGAAGCAACTTCCCCCTCCGTCTTGTGATACTTGGTGATATGTTACACTCTTTTTTTGTGTAATAATTTTAGCCTCACTTTTGTATGTTTGTGTTCAAATAAAAATCGTACAATTATTTTATTTAAACATTTACTATCCTTCAAATTAATTGTTTACCTTCCATCCGCCATTTTGTTTGTTTGTTTGTTCATCCCAAAAGTTAGACAGCTTCAGGTCCTTTAATCTACAGTCTACAGTCAACTCATATTCAAAGGTCATATGACCTCTTTATTTATCACCAATGAGGAACCAGGGTTCAAGGTGAAAAGTTAGTACAATTGGCATGACTTCACCTTTTGGTCTCTAATCAATTTGTTTTACTTTACTGAGGCATTTTTTTTGGGCTTCTTAGCAACGCTGCTGGGCTGAAAGAAATATCGTTTGTACCGTAAATGTGTAATATTTTTGGAGTAATGGTCACAAATAAGTACAGAAAATTGTAAGATTTATTTGTATTTGAAATTATTCATCTATTATGCTTGTTTGTTATTATTCTCTCATCTCTGTTATTTGTTTTCTGTCATTTTTTTTGTCATAAATATCATGTAATGGTACAATAAATAATAAGGAGTTACGCAAGTTTGAACCTAATACGTCATTTGCAACACAAAACGCAGTTGATTACAACATTAAAATATTGTAAAAAAAATGTGTGAGAAATTAAATTCTTGGGATTTCTTATTGTCTGGAGTTTGTGAACTTCACATCTATTGCAAAAGTTTAAAAAAATCGTATACTGAGTGTTTGTTTTGCGACATCATGAAAAGATTTTGAACTTTTTGTTACCTTCCTGGGCTCTTGTCCTCCAACGTTTGCCTCCAACGTTGCCCAAAACAAAAATTTTGAGAAATATGACTGATTTTTGTTTTGGGCAAAATGTATACAAAACCCTGTATATCAGTAAGAAATGAGTTACGAACTTTTTTATTATTGAATATGTGTTGGCATGGTCGAAACTTATCTCCCTTATTAGTATGTACATTTCGTCTCGTAACACCCTGTATATATGAACGGTAAGTCTCTTTTGGTGTCACATTTCAGCTTATACACTCTGTTAGTTTCGTGCACTCTTGGTAGATATAACTCCACATAATACTTATAACTATATGCTTGCACTGGGTGATACCTGTGGCATAACTGTAGTTAAACTTTTCCACCTTATTACTTGAAACTAAAAAACATTATTTGCCACAGCCATTACACCTACTAGGTATTTAAACAGAGTGCTACCACCCAACTCTTGATGGGCTAAAAATAGCAAACAGCTGATCGTGAAGTTATCGATTTTTGAAACAATTGAGACCTCCCTGTAAGTTGTACCCATAAAAAGGAATTGTACGATTCATTGCATGGTAACCACTATTTATTGTTAATACAAATCCCTTCATTCATTAATTGATTGCAAGTTATTTCACTTAAGACCACCTCCACAGAATGTAGCCGAGTTAATTAACAGGTAATTAAATCTGGTTTTCGTAAAACTCGTTTTGTTATCCGCCATTCTCACCCTTAAGATAAAAATGATAGAGTTTGGCGTAACAGATATCTCCTTAGGACCTCTGTACTTATGATTAGTATGCAGCACCTCGGGGGTTACAGTTCTAAAACCTGTGGAAAAACGTAAGACAAAGCAGTAAAAGTGGAAATTTCCTTTCCAGATCATTGTTGCTCTCATGTGCTTAGTTCTCGAACCAATTCTGTACCTAAAAAACATGGGATTTAACTCACCTAGATATAGGCAAAAGCCTGCTGTAGTCATCAATGATAATAGAAGACTCTAATATCTCTCAACACCACTGTGATGTGATCGTTTGTTATAGTTCTATAACAGAAAGTGGAGGAACAAAAAACGGTAAAAAAAGATAAAATCACTTTATAATGAAAGATTGGTGAATCTCCCAACTCAAATGATTGTAAAAATTTAGTTTTCCATCCTATGACACAAATCAAGAATCTTCCAAAAAAGCTTTTGCTAATAGTGCTGGTATAAAAAGAAACCTTAAGTGTGTTTGTGTGTATGCTCGCGCGCGTGTGCGCTCACTCCAATTTACAAAATGTGCGGGCACGTACTGTTATTACAAAAAGAAACCACAAAAAAATCGAACGACCTATCGGAGATTTCCAACAGGGCGTTCGACTGGCGTGCCCAAACAAATTGACATGGATGTGTGTATGTTCGCGCGCTTGCTCTAAGTTAGAAAATGTACGGGCGCGTACTTATCCTCGAAAAAAAAATGCATAAAAAATCGAAGGACACATCGGAGATTTCCAACAGGGCGTTCGCCTGGCGTGCCCGAACAAAAAGAGTCGGATGTGTGGGTATGCTCGCACGCGCGTGCTCACCCCAATTTAAAAAATGTACGGGCACGTACTGCTATTTCAAAAAAAAATCATTAAAAATCGAACGACCCATCGGAGATTTCGCTTGGCGGGCCAGAAAAAAAAGATGCGGATATGTATATGCAGGCGCATCCGCATCCGCATCTAGAGTGAGAGTGAGAGCGCGCGTCATCCGAGAGTGAGAGCTCACGCGTTCTCACTTCAATTTACAAAATGTACGGGCACGTACTGTTATTAAAAAAAATCATAAAAAGGCGATCGGCCCATCGGAGATTTCCAACAAGGCGCTCGTCTGGCGCGCCAGAACAAATATACGCGGATGTGTGCGTATCCTCAAGCGCGCGCGCTCACTTCAATTTACAAAATGTGTGGGCACGTACTGTTATTACCAAAAAAATTCATAAAAAATCGAACGACCCATCCGAGATTTAAACAGGGTGTTCGCCTGGCGTGCCTGAACAAATTGACGCGGATGTGTGTGTATGCTCGCGCGCTCACTCCAATTTACAAAATGTACGGGCACGTAGATACTGTTGTTACCAAAAAAATCATAAAAAATCGAACGAACGGCCCATCGGAGATATTCATCCAACAGGGCGATCGCTTGGCTCGCCCGAACAAAAAGACACGGATGTGTGTGTATGCTCACGCGCGCGCGCTCACTTCAATTTACAAAATGTGCGGGCACGTACTGTTATTACAAAAAGAAACCACAAAAAAATCGAACGACCTATCGGAGATTTCCAACAGGGCGTTCGACTGGCGTGCCCAAACAAATTGACATGGATGTGTGTATGTTCGCGCGCTTGCTCTAAGTTAGAAAATGTACGGGCGCGTACTTATCCTCGAAAAAAAAATGCATAAAAAATCGAAGGACACATCGGAGATTTCCAACAGGGCGTTCGCCTGGCGTGCCCGAACAAAAAGAGTCGGATGTGTGGGTATGCTCGCACGCGCGTGCTCACCCCAATTTAAAAAATGTACGGGCACGTACTGCTATTTCAAAAAAAAATCATTAAAAATCGAACGACCCATCGGAGATTTCGCTTGGCGGGCCAGAAAAAAAAGATGCGGATATGTATATGCTGGCGCATCCGCATCCGCATCTAGAGTGAGAGTGAGAGCGCGCGTCATCCGAGAGTGAGAGCTCACGCGTTCTCACTTCAATTTACAAAATGTACGGGCACGTACTGTTATTAAAAAAAATCATAAAAAGGCGAACGGCCCATCGGAGATTTCCAACAAGGCGCTCGTCTGGCGCGCCAGAACAAATATACGCGGATGTGTGCGTATCCTCAAGCGCGCGCGCTCACTTCAATTTACAAAATGTGTGGGCACGTACTGTTATTACCAAAAAAATTCATAAAAAATCGAACGACCCATCCGAGATTTAAACAGGGTGTTCGCCTGGCGTGCCTGAACAAATTGACGCGGATGTGTGTGTATGCTCGCGCGCTCACTCCAATTTACAAAATGTACGGGCACGTAGATACTGTTGTTACCAAAAAAATCATAAAAAATCGAACGAACGGCCCATCGGAGATATTCATCCAACAGGGCGATCGCTTGGCTCGCCCGAACAAAAAGACACGGATGTGTGTGTATGCTCACGCGCGCGCGCTCACTTCAATTTACAAAATGTGCGGGCACGTACTGTTATTACCAAAAAAATTCATAAAAAATCGAACGACCCATCCGAGATTTAAACAGGGTGTTCGCCTGGCGTGCCTGAACAAATTGACGTGGATGTGTGTGTATGCTGGCGCGCGCGCGCTCACTTCAATTTACAAAATGTGCGGGCACGTACTGTTATTACCAAAAAAATTCATAAAAAATCGAACGACCAATCCGAGATTTAAACAGGGTGTTCGCCTGGCGTGCCTGAACAAATTGACGTGGGTGTGTGTGTATGCTCGCGCGCTGTCTCCAATTTACAAAATGTACGGGTACATAGATACTGTTGTTACAAAAAAAATCATAAAGACTCGAACGAATGACCCATCGGAGATATTCATCCAACAGGGCGTTCGCTTGGCTTGCCCGAACAAAAAGACACGGATGTTAGTGTATGCTCACGCGCGCGCGTTCACTTCAATTTACAAAATGTGCGGGCACGTATTGTTATTACCAAAAAAATTCATAAAAAATCGAACGACCCATCCGAGATTTAAACAGGGTGTTCGCCTGGCGTGCCTGAACAAATTGACGCGAATGTGTGTGTATGCTCGCGAGCTCACTCCAATTTATAAAATATACGGGCACGTAGATACTGTTGTTACAAAAACTGCTACCTACTTGGTTGTCGGTAGTAAAACGGCAGTGGGTGATAGTACCAACTGAGAATGATCACTATATTATACAATATTGTGGGCCTCAAGATATGGGGAAAAAGTCCCGACAGCTACCCTCGAGCCGGAGAGTGGTCGTGGGGTAGAAATATCTAGATATAAAATTAATAGGCGCCACCCACTTTTACACCCCTACAGAATCTTAACACCCCTCACTATAAATAAATCAGTGAAATCATAAGCGGGAAACGATCATTGAGGAAACGCAATAATAATCAATCTCAGTAATATTTGAATTTAATATCGGTTTTAATTTAAAACAACAGGAAAGGTCAAACTAACTAGTTGGGCCTGTACAATTTAAGTACAATAACCAGCTTGGTCGTACGGATGACAAAAATCAATAATGCAAACAGCTGATTTAAAAAGTCTTATTTTAGGCTAAATTCAGAGACCGGGTGTTATGAATAGCAAAACAATCATAAGAAATCGAACGAACGACCCATCGGAGATATTCATCCAACAGGGCGTTCGCTTGGCTTGCCCGAACAAAAAGACACGGATGTGTGCGTATGATCACGCGCGCGCGCTCACTTCAATTTAGAAAATGTGCGGGCACGTACTGTTATTACCGAAAAAATTCATAAAAAATCGAACGACCCATCCGAGATTTAAACAGGGTGTTCGCCTGGCGTGTCTGAACAAATTGACGCGGATGTGTGTGTATGCTCGCGCGCTCACTCCAATTTACAAAATGTACGGGCACGTAGATACTGTTGTTACCAAAAAAATCATAAAACATCGAACGAACGGCCCATCGGAGATATTCATCCAACAGGGCGATCGCTTGGCTCGCCCGAACAAAAAGACACGGATGTTAGTGTATGCCCACGCGCGCGCGCTCACTACAGCTTACAAAATGTACGGGCACGTAGATACTGTTGTTACCAAAAAAAATCATAAAAAATCGAACGAACGACCCATCGGAGATATTCATCCAACAGGGCGTTCGCTTGGCTTGCCCAAACAAAAAGACACGGATGTGTGTGTAAACTCACGCGCGCGCGCTCACTACAATTTACAAAATGTGCGGGCACGTACTGTTATTACCGAAAAAATTCATAAAAAATCGAACGACCCATCCGAGATTTAAACAGGGTGTTCGCCTGGCGTGTGTGAACAAATTGACGCGGATGTGTGTGTATGCTCGCGCGCTCACTCCAATTTACAAAATGTACGGGCACGTAGATACTGTTGTTACCAAAAAAATCATAAAACATCGAACGAACGGCCCATCGGAGATATTCATCCAACAGGGCGATCGCTTGGCTCGCCCGAACAAAAAGACACGGATGTTAGTGTATGCCCACGCGCGCGCGCTCACTACAATTTACAAAATGTACGGGCACGTAGATACTGTTGTTACCAAAAAAAATCATAAAAAATCGAACGAACGACCCGTCGGAGATATTCATCCAACAGGGCGTTCGTTTGGCTTGCCCAAACAAAAAGACACGGATGTGTGTGTAAGCTCACGCGCGCGCGCTCACTACAATTTACAAAATGTGCGGGCACGTACTGTTATTCCCAAAAAAAATCATAAAAAATCGAACGACCCATTGAAGATTTAAACAGGGTGTTTGCCTGGCGTGCCTGAACAAATTGACGCGGATGTGTGTGTAAGCTCGCGCGCTCACTCCAATTTACAAAATGTACGGGCACGTAGATACTGTTGTTACCAAAAAAAATCATAAAAAATCGAACGAACGACCCATCGGAGATATTCATCCAACAGGGCGTTCGCTTGGCTTGCCCGAACAAAAAGACACGGATGTGTGTGTATGCTCACGCGCGCGCGCTCACTTTAATTTACAAAATGTGCGGGCACGTACTGTTATTACCAAAAAAATTCATAAAAACTCGATCGACTCATCCGAGATTTAAACAGGGTGTTCGCCTGAGGTGCCTAAACAAATTAACGCGGATGTGTGTGTATGCTCGCGCGCTCACTCCAATTTACAAAATGTACGGGCACATAGATACTGTTGTTACAAAAAAAAATCATAAAGACTCGAACGAACGACCCATCGTAGATGCAACAGGGCGTTCGCTTGGCTTGCCCGAACAAAAACACACGGATATTATTGTATGCTCACGCGCGCGCGCTCACTTCAATTTACAAAATGTGCGGGCACGTACTGTTATTACCAAACAAATTCATAAAAAATCGAACGACCCATGCCGTGCCGTGTGTGAATGCTCGCGCGCTCACTTCAATTTACAAAATGTACAAAAAAAAATCCTGAAAAATAGAACGACCCATCGGAAATTTCCAACAGGGCGTTCGTCTGGGGCGCCCGGACAAATAGACGCTGATATCTGTGTCTGCTCGCGCGCGCGCTCACGCCAATTTACAAAATGTATGGGCACGTACTGTTAGTAAAAAAAATTCATATAAAAGGCGAAACTCTCAATCATAAAAACTTTCGTGCTGATGCCGCCTTTCATTCCCAAAAAAGTAGCAACATTTCGTGAAAACCGCATTCTTCGATCTTTGATATTAATTGATATACCGAGGCAAAACACTAAAAATCCGACACCCTGTAGATGGACGATTAGAAGCTAAAATGTAGTCGATATGTTTTTGATCTGAAGATATAGAGTTTCGATGTCCTCTCTAATACATATCTCATCATCATATTCATTTCAGTGTCTAACAAAAACAAAACAGAATTTGATTTGTTTGCATAATCTGCAAATAACTCAATAAAAATGCTGATTTACAGCTTCTAAAATGCATGAGTCTAATTTATATTTATTTGTTGAATACATAGGAACAAAACTGAATTTCCTGCATATTGCATAACCAAGTAAGGTCACCACTTTGCATCTTTGCAGGCTCCCTCAAAGGGCCGATTGTTTTGTTAAATATGGGCCTTAGTGCTTGTAATCGAATCTTAAGCTGAGTTATGCAAATTTCGGCTAAAACCGAGTTAAAAAAATAACTCGAAAAGGCCTTTGCTTTGAAGCGTCACTTGATACGACTGTGGACTATTTGGAGCTGAAAATTAAAGTTTTCCTGAAACCCAGCGTTTAAACGATTATAGGACTCAGTTAGAAACAGCCTGTATAATACTGAAAAAATAAAAAAAAAATAGATGAAGAGCGACCCGTTTTACGCTTTGCATTCGTTGAGCAGAGTCCTGTGAAGTTTTAATTATACTCAAAGTGGAATGTTGTCCACTGATAAAGCTGCAACATGAGAAAATGTTGAAACGTTCATAAAGGGTTTTTGTAATTTCGATGGAACAAATTGGACATGAGGAAGTAATTTGAGATTCAAAAGGATATATTGGGAAGTAGTGATGAGCTTGTACGAATTGGAATTGAGAATAAATGCATCTCGCAAAACAGTTTTTCCCGAATACTTTTCGTAATTTGGAGTCTCTTGGCAGTGCAATAAGTAGATTCTGGAGACGAAGAATTACTTCCAGAATCAATTATCGAATCTGTTGCAACTCTAAAGTGAAAATTAAAAATGACTGAAACTTTTACTAATAAAACAACACAAAATGATATTCCAGCCCTGACTTTATCCGACTTTAAGTTTCTGGAATACCTCGTGGCAAATGTGCCTGGCGGAATTATAAAAGTTTATGAGCCATTTGTTCCCATTAGATGTAACGCAGTGTCGTGTTGTAGAGAAAATTATTTCACTTAACCCACTGAAGCTGGTGCACAGGGTGTCCCAAATTGATCCAATATGATCTTGCATGTTCGTGCTCTTTTTTCAAGATGCATTTAAGGGTGCTTTCAGGTCTTCTCTAGATTCGATTTTTTTTATTTGAAAATAGGAAAAAAAGAAATAATAAATTTGATAACTGATTTTTTTTGAAGACTTGGTTGTTTGGACCCATTATGAAGCGGGTCATTTGTCAAAACCAACAATGTGATTAACGTCATTGCGATGCGCGGAGAGGAGTTTTCGCATTGAGAAATAGCTTAAATTCATAGTAACTTTATTTTGGCCGTTTTGCTATTAAATTTTAATTATTCATCGATTTTTTATCGTGTTTCGATTACCCCCAGGTACCTATTTGTAAAAGAAAGTAGAAATTTCGTGTGCCATATCGATGTAGAAAGCAAACAGGTTTTTTTTCAGTATCATAGCTTGAATTAGATTGATGATAACTCAATAATCGAAACTAGTTAGCCAGAAAGATTTTGTTAATCAACTCTACTTATTTCCTGACTTAAATATTGTGCTACTAAAAGTAAACAAAACAATGTCAGCTGTTGCCACTGTAAATTGCAGTGCGTCAATTTCCTTGTGTTTATTAGGCGTTGTTGCAAAGTCTTTTTCTGAAAGAAAAAGTAATATGTCTGTGAAGGCTTTTATGGCCGGTCGAAACACAATCTAAAGTGTTTTCAGGCTTTGAAGCCGTGGTCTAATGAAAATTCTTTCTGACGTTTCATCTACAGCTGCGGCAGATATTATCAAAAGTCATGAGACGATGGGCGAAGTGATCTCCCGTGCTTCTCGATTTTGACTGATTCGACTCTGGTGAGCTCCGTGGAATTTATTAATGATATTTATTAATGTAGTAATTATCCACTTTCGTCAAAAAACTGCATTCTTTGATTCTTTCTCTGGGAGAAATTCTCGTTATCTTCGATGTTGTTTCGCTCTTCACGCTGGTACCCATTAACCACGAATTTCCCCATGATATTGCCAAATTGTTTCAAAACTACATATTTTCAATGGAAGGAAAATTTCTTAGTCCAGTATTAGCCAACTATTTTATGAAAATTTTCCGAGCCAAGGCGTTGGCAACGGCAAGTAAGAGGCCACAGTGCTGGTTCCGATACATGGACGACATTTTTGTTACTTGCAGCCATGGCGAGGGCGAACTTCAAAACTTCCTCTTACACCTCAACTCTAACAACCCAAAAATTCAATTTACTATGGAGATAAGAAAGGAACGACGCCTACCGTTTTCGGACGTTTTGCTATCAAGGAAGCCGAATGGGAAGTTGGCGCACACCGTTTATAGAAAAACAACACGCACTGACCGATACCTCAATAACAGATCAAATCATCATACCAGACAGAAAATGGAGTAATAAAGACTCTGTCTTTGAGAGCGAAGAGAATCTGTAAGCCGCATGAAACGGGCAATGAAGCATATGGAAAGGGCCTTCGGTTGGAATGGATACAGCAAGCACGAGTTCGATAGGATTGTCCCTCCAAGAAATGTAGAGTGCAAGGAAGGAACAACGGGTGAAGATTGAGAAAAGCGCGTATGGACTAGTCTACCTTAGATCGATAAAGTAACGGATAGGATCGGCAGGCTGCTGGAAAATCACAATGTCAAACTGTCTTTAAACCCACTCGCACAGTAAAACAGAGCTTGAGAGCGGCCAAAGACCGCAGAGATCCCCTATCGGCACCCGGAGTTTACCGAGATCCATGCTGGGTAAAGATTGGCACCACAAAACGCAGTGTCAACCCGAGGATTACGGAACGCAACAGGAGTTGCAGGCTGGTACAAACACAAAAGTCAGCAGTACCAGAGCACGCTCCCTCCGAAGGTCACGACATCCTTTTCGAAGAGGTGGATATCTTAAATGTATCGCACTATCCGAGTCTAACGAGATGGCCCATTGAGATCTTTAAACACGGCAACAATCTCAAGAGGAAGGAGGAAATTACGTTTCTAAATGCAGACTGGCGCGAGTTCTACGACGTTCTTCAAGTGCGCCAAAACCTTGCGCCACTAGGACCCCCACCCCAGCCACTCCACTTCAGCGTGACGGCGGGGGAATAAACACCATGGAGTTCACCACAATCGAGTCAGTCAACGTCGAGAAGCACGCGAGATCACTTCGCCCATTGCTCCATCGCGACTGATAATGTCTGCCGCAGCTGTAGACAAAACGTCAGGCAGAAATTCCATTGAACCACGGCTTCAAAGCCCGGAAAACACTTTAAGTTGTGTTTTGACCGGCCGTGAAAGGCTCCACCCACAGCCTAATAAACAAAATATCAAAACATTGCACCTGACTTGCGCAACCTTATTCCTTGCAAGAGAAACCGAGACATAAAATTTATGAAATCAAAGCGTAATAACTCCGATTTTTTTGGTTACATCAGGTGCATCTTCAACGTGAATACTCTCCTCTAAAACTAGATCTTTTGAACGAGAATTAAAAAAAAACATTATGTGAACTTTTTTTATTTTTATAAAGAGTTGATTTGTCGCCAAATCATAAAAAAAGGTCTTTTAAGAACAATCATGGCCAACTCTGATGACTATTTAAAAAAAGGTATTTTTTTGTCGCAATTAAAAAATGTGAAGAAACACAAGAAATTCTGACTACTCCAATGAATTCTGCTTTAAAAAGTGCCCATATAATGTCTTTAGAGATTTTCAAATTAGGCAAGAATTAAAAAATCGACTATAATGGCAAAACAAATAACAATCGCAAAAATCTGAAAGCACCACTATAAGCATCTTGAAATAAGAGCACGGACATGCGACGGTTTTCTTCTAGCTCTATCGTACTACCAATTTGAGACACCCTGTACATGGTATAACAAAACTAATTATTGTAGTAGAATTATTTTATGGTGCAAATACATCCAATTTGTACTTTTAAATTAATGGTAATTTAAGGACCATTTTCATTACGCCACAGCTTCCAAGCAGAAATATCGCTTGGAGATTATTTACTTCCAACGTATTTGCTCCAAAAAGCCTTAAGTAAGCAACATAAAATCCGTAAGCGTTTTAAAGATATCGAAACACTTTTCAGCGAATAATGGCCCGCGATGCAATCTGAAAAATGGGCTTTAGGAACATCAATTTACAAGATACAGATAGAATAAATTGCCTTTTATAACGTTGGCCTTTCGAGTAGACGGGTAGATTCAGACATGAGGATTATCCTCATAAGCTTGAATAACCGCTGAATCTATGGAGAGAGAGTACAAAAAAAATCAAACAGCAGATATTTCACTACCCATGGAGGAATAGGAGAGGGCGCCATTTTAGAGCACTAAAGCCTTATGGCGTTATTTTTAACAATTACCGTTCAGCCGTATGAATTTACGGTATCACAAACAAACACTAATGGACAATATTCCCTCTTGTACGAAAAAAGCAATGGCTTTTAGGAGAGCCGGCAAAAGCATTTCCGTTATCCTTTATTTTTATCAGGAAATGGGATAAAGATCATGTGTTTTGAGTGCCGGGGACCGAAACTGTTATTTGTCTTTACTGATGCTACCACACGACTTTGGAACATCTGCTGTTACGGTAAACTTTTTCGGAAAGTTGCTAGTGGGGGCACTTGGCGTGTGCATCAATAAAACCATTTTTTATTGATTTCGAATTAGAGATCCAGCAGAGCATGAAAGTTCAGGTTACGCCGTGTTTAAAGAGCTGCGTTTAATCCATATTCCATTTTTTCTGCATCTTACATTGCCATGGAATTTACCCTGTATAACATAAATGTAAATACAGAATTGGAAGGTGATGATCTAAAATCGGCAATTTGAAAGCTGGCCAATAAGATACCTTGACATGTTTTTTTTTTTAACCAATACAGTCAAACTAATTACTAACTGGTATTTTTAGTCGCAATTGTCTCCAATAAGCTTTAAGATTTTGTCAAATTGAAGTTGCGTCGTTGTCAATTTTCCATACGTTCATTAACATTTTAAGTGGATTAAAGAGTAAAAGAGTACGCAGAGAAGTATAAATTTGTCTTGTATTGGCTCTAGGACCTAGTTGAGGACTGGAAATACTACTAAATATGTTCATTCATAAGCTGTTAATAATGATTTAAGTATAAAAGTATTATGTACCTACTATAGTTAATAGCTTTTTGTAGTTTTACTTAATATGGGATAGAGAAATGCAATAATAGTAATTTTATTAACCAGGATATGCAAAGAAAAATCACCTAGATAGATACCAGCACCCCCGACACACAAAAACGTCTACCCGACAGTTCTACAGTTCACATGTCAGTTAACTCCGCTCCTCGGCCCTCCTCAACAATAACATTCTGATAAAAAAGAATAAAGAAACTACGATAATTTATTCTAGAATTATTATTGTAAGAAGTAAAACATTGATTAAATCAGCAGTTATTTCCTATAGTGCTACATTTTAATCTTCTTTATGCACTCCTTCAAAATTGTTAGTTTTTTTTACGACTACCTATTACTGGTGTCTCATGGTCTGCTTCATCGTTGTCGAGGGCTTGTTCTTATATAATGTTTTGTACAGTTCCAGTAGCTACTCACCTAAAAATAAATAACGTGTAAAAGTATATTGAAAACCCATCTATTTAATAATTTAGATTCCATAATTTTCTTTGTTTATCCTAAACTGGAAGTGCTACTAAATATTTTTATCTTTACCAAAGCAACCAGAATATGCCCTATCTTTCTCACATTTGATAGAGTAGTTTTCGGAACCTTATACAATTTGTTATTTGCAAAACTAAGGTTCCAGTATATAATATCGCAAGAGCACTGAGTGAACGTGATAATGTCTTTTGTAAACCCAAGCGAAATATATACTCGTATATGAAAAATTAGACTTTTGCAAAATAATTAATGAGTATCTGGTAATAAGTAATTTGCTTACAGCTCGTGTTTTTTGCTGTTAGTATTAGTAGCCTTCTTATTCCGGGAAATCTTCTGGAAATGACTCGCTTTACAGCGATTAATCGCGGGTCAGGAAACTTTCAGCTTTTCTGGATGAGCATCTACTACCACTCAAAATGTCTTCTTCTATAATTTTTCCTTTTCGCCTGGCGCACTTTTTGTAATGTTTGCGTCTCAAGGTTTCAAGCCTGACATTCAGCTCTTCAATAGGTGGCAGCTGGAAGGTGACATGTGAACTGTAGAACTGTCGGGTAGACGTTTTTGTGTGTCGGGGGTGCTGGTATCTATCTAGGTAATTTTGCTTTGCATATCCTGGTTAATAAAATTATAATTATTGCATTTCTCTATCCCATATTTCTCTATCCCATAATACTTTTATACTTAAATCATTATTAACAGCTTATAAATGAAGACATTTAGTAGTATTTCCAGTCCTCAACTATAACATATTCCATTATATTCTGCATCTCGTTAGCCTTGGAAATTTGACATATTTCACCAAGTATATATAACCGACAGTTACAATGATTGATAAATCGGTTTGAGGTTATGACTATTGTTTACTGTTATGCCTACATAGTTGCTAGACTGTTTCAATTAGTCCAGATTTTAGGGTAACTGTTTTATTCACAGGCTTCATGTATATTATAAAATTTACTGAAACCTATAGGTACTTCGTGGTTACTCATTTCAGTTTGCTCATATTTTTTTACTTTTGACAAAAACGACTAATTTAAGTGGTTGTAATGGCCAATTCAATCACCGAAATTTTATGTTTATTATCACTAAATTAATATAAGTCGGACCTTATTTAATTTTTCACTTTCTCATCAAATTGCAAAACACTGGGCTAATGGTGATCCAAAGTGTTTATATTGAGCATTTCCAAGAACAAAAATTTTACATGTTTTTTCATTAAGTTCATCATAAATAATTCTATGTTTAACAATGACATTATTATTCTGGAAAAAAAATAGCGAAACAACTTCAATATAATTATTTAATCTGGCTACGCCGATAATTCGTCAACGTTTCGACCATACATTTGTAGTTTACATCAAAGCTCGAATAAATTGACGATAGTATGTCGGCTCAATACAAAATTTCTTAATCTTTTATCTATAATGTTATATAGGGCTTCAACAACAAACAACTGCCATTTATTATAGTTAGCTCCTATCATCTTCATGGAGCATCAACCACCTCTAGGAGGTAGGAGTTTTGGCACAGCTTCTGTCCATTTGAGTTGGTCTTGTGAAATTGAGCAACTGCAACTTTCTTCTTATGGCTTGCTATGGGTATTTCTTCTGTGGAGCAGGGTATAATGAGGCGGGAGGTCAAAGCTTTTGAGGCGGAAGCTGGATTCCCCATCTTAAAAGCCATAATTGTTCTTTCCTAATCAAGTTGTATGTGTTGTTACTTTTATAATTATGTATATTGATTAATAATACTTACAAGAAGGAACTATCACCACAGACATTTATGCTCAGTCTTGTTTTCCTACTTTGAGTTTCCAGATATTTTGTTGAAAGTCAAAGTCGCATATTGAAGGTGTGTAATTTAAATTATTGCAGTTAGTCGATTTTTAATCAGTCTGTGAAAGTCGAGTTAGTGGTTTCTACCTCCATCATTTCACTTGATGCGTTACTATTTATTGAGAAATCATCTGTGTCTGAATCTGACTCTTCAAGTGAAATGATAAAGGGAGGAATATTGTCGATTGACAGATTACCCATGTTTTTATACCAGTCAGAAGTTATTAGTCGTTCGCCGTGGTCACAGTATTTTGTCCACAAGTCTCCGTTACATTTTGAAAGGCACTCCTTCCAGACATGTTCAACCCTACCTTTCGATGAGGGTTGACTCATGATGGTTTTATTGTAGAGGTTCTTACAAAACCCCCATGCCATTTCAATAGGATTTTATTGACAATGGTAGGGGGGTAACCTAAGAACCTCATGACCGTGGGCTTTCAAAAGTTTGTCAATCACATAAAGTTTAGGTCCACTTCGTAACGGTCGTATTATGTCCCATAACTGTTTTTTGGTCATGTTCGCTTCAAACGTAACATTATGGCTAACCAACCATTCCACCATGTTCGCTTTTTTGCTTGAAAATGTGGGAGGTTTTTCCAATTGCTCTGAGTGATATGGAGCATTGTCCATAACAACCACACATTTTTCTTGCACTGAGCTTAAAGCCCAGTGCACACGATGCAACTTATCGCGGGGGCAAAGTTGCAGCAATTTTAATCCCCTCGTTTTCTTGCATTTGCGTTCAGACAGTGCAACTTTTTTTATGCAATTTTTTAGGAACTTTATTAGACTGCTACCAACTTAACCAAAAAAAAATCCTTTCTGTCTTTTTTTTGTAAACTAACTCTATTCTTTCTAAAGGTAAAAAAGTTATTATAGGTATTCTTGGTTTGATACTGTTTGCAGTGACATTAATTATTAGTTATACCTAAAAATGAAGAAATGGAAGAAGAAGAACAAATTGCTGTAGTATGTTTAGTAATTGCTTCTGCAATTTTACTGCAAAACGTAAAGCCTACAAGACCTAAAAGTTGGTGGGTGAGGCCCTGGGTGCTGAAAAGAGATTTTTGGGGGGCCTTTTGATTAATAAATGAAGAGTTTGAAGAAGCTGGTGATTCAGAGTGTTTTTTAAACTTGTTAAGAATGAACAAGCAGTGCTTTGAAAAGCTTCTTAGTTTGGTTAGAGAACACATAGAAAAAAAGCGATGCGAAGTACTATTTCCGCTAAAAATAGGTTGGTCTTAACTTTAAGATTTTTGGCTACTGGAGAGTCATTCCAGAGCTTAACGTATACCTTTAGAATAGGAAAAACAACGATTGCATCAATAGTCCCTGAAGTATGTCAGGCAATTTATGAAATTCTTAAAACAGACTACTTGAAGGTAGGTACTTACAATATTGTCAAATGCTTGGTAATAACTTTCATTAAGGGTAAATTCTTGGGCAAATCAATAATTCATTTACTTCTATTAGTTATCTTTACACATTGTTGTTTAATTTTAAACTTGAAAATGTGGGACATTTTTAGGCTCCAAACCAAACCGAAGAATGGTTGAACATTGCAGAACAATTTAATGTGAAATGGAATTTTCCTAATCTATTAGGTGCGATGGATGGCAAGCACATTGTTTTTAGAGCACCACGAAGTGAAGGATCTACTTTTTACAACTATAAACAACAGAACAGCATTGTTCTGTTAGCATTAGTAGATGCAAACTATAAATTTTTGTACATAGACTGTGGAACAAATGGCAGAGTGTCAGATGGAGGTGTGTTCCAAAGAAGTTCTCTGTCTCACTGTATGGATGAGAACCTTCTTAACTTCCCAGAAGAATGCCCCTTACCTGGTCGTAGGTGTAAGGTGCCATTTGTTATTGTTGCAGATGCAGCATTCCCTCTTAAGACAAATATAATGAAACCATTTCCATTTCGAAACATGACCAGTTTGCAAAGAATATTTAATTACCGATTAAGTAGGGCAAGAAGGGTAGTTGAGAATGCCTTTGGCATTCTTGCTAATAGATGGAGAGTTTTACTTACAACAATAAATTTAAGCCCAGATAAAGTGCAGTTGATCACCCAGGTTTGCTGTGTTCTCCATAATTTTTTATTAACTGAATGTCCTTTCCAATCAGATCAGGACCAAAGAACTGAATATAAGTTTTGCTACGGCCTGCCTCAACAAGGTGGAAACAGGCCTCGGCAGGAAGCTTTAGATATAAGAAATGAGTTCATGCAATATTTCAGTAATGAGGGCACTGTAGAGTGGCAAGACGAGTATGCTTAGGTTATTTTTTTTTATTCTGTTTGTAGTAAGCAAAAGTAGTTTTGTTTACAGGAATAATCTGAATAGTGCATATAAATAAAGTGTAAACTTGAAAGTAAACAAACTAGGAGTTTTATTTACCTTATTTACAAGTAATTGTAAAAATAGGAACTTGAGGACGGATAAAACACTTTCACTTAAGGCTTAAGGACATAACATGAACCCAGTATTCTTAGTTATTCCTTATTGTCCTTCTCAATAGACTTTACTTGGGCCTCATAGACATCATCTAGTATATGTCGTTTTACTGACCGTAACACTTCAGGGTCAAACACCTGCCTCAGCTCATATTCAATTAACCTATAACAAAAAGCAAGAAGTTAAATATGAAGCTTACTATTTACACATAATATAGAAACCTACTTTCCAAAAGCAGACAATTCATCACAAGGAGCTTTGTCACGGGCAGAATAATTGCTTAAGATATTTGAGGCATTTTGTATTAAAGCTTTTGTATCATTATCTACACTGCCTTTCCGTTTTTTTTTGGTAAAGGAGAAAGAACCTGGTACTGAGGTTGAACAGGATCGAGTTGGTTTGTTTGATCACAGAGTTCTTCTATTGTGCCATCAAATATCACCTTTACATTAGGACTTTGAGTTTTTTCAATGGTTTTAGTTATGTCATCGAAATTGATATTAGACTGAGAATCTCTAACCGGATCCGAGTTGCTTAAGAATTTCAGTAAATCATAGCACCACCACTTGATGATGTACATATCATCAGTTCCAGAGCCACTTGTATGTGACTTTTTTTCCTTGGCAAATTCTTTAAAGAATTGGGAGCGTAATCCATGAATTTTTTTATTAATTTCTTCAATAGAGACTGCATACCCATTTTGAATTAAAGTGTTTTTTATTTCATTAATAGAACTAGACCTTCTAATCTTGGATTTGTAGTCTAGATGATGCGTTTGGTACAAATTTGGGTGAGTTTCATACGCATAAATTAAAATGGTTGTTGCTTGTTGCTTCCCTATCCCAGGAAAACTGTCCACTTGGCACACTCATTATTTAAATCCAATATAACACAAATAGTAAATAAAACTGCAGATAAACACTGAACCGGCGACCGATTGTTGTTTCGTTTTATAAAACCTAACCACACTTTTTTGTCCAACCTAAAATTTTAAGTTTTCGGTGGAAAGTCACTAGAAAAGTAACCAAATCCCCGCAATAAATCGCATGGAAAATAGAACAATTTCTATTGCTATGCAATTAGTTGCAGCAACTAAAATGCATCGTCTGAACGAAAAAATCCCTGCAGCTTTTGTAGCAGGGATGAAATCCCCGCGATAAATTGCATCGTCTGCACTGGGCTTAATGCAGGAATAAGCTGATTGGTCACCCAATTTTGAAAAATGTCCTCATTCATAGTTTTGTGGTAGTATCGGTCATTGTTTTTTGAATTTATAAGTAAGTCACATCCGTTTAAAAAGCCAGACTTTGTCCCAGCATGTAGTACTGTAAATCTGGTCCCTTCAGATGTAATGCGCGATGGGTTGCTTCTAATGTCAGACTCGTGTACCCATCGACGGACTTGCGACCCATTTTGGTAGATCCAAGTTTCATCTAGATACACAAAAATGACATTATCAGCCGATTTTTTGTATTGAAAAAATTTTCTCAAAAATGTTATTTTGGCTGCAATGACATGTTTTTGTTCACATAAAATTTTGCGTCCATTTACGGTCTTGTGTTTGTACCCCATCGACTTTAAAACTCTGTACAAAGTTGTCCGTCCCCCAGTGAAGTCCAAATTTTCTTTTGCGTCTTTAAGTAAGGTATTTAATGTAAAGTACTGGTTTTTTGAGTTGTATTGCCAAATTAGTCGTTGCAGATCTTGCCGAAATAAATGTTCCAAAAATGTTATTGTTTTTTTCCCTCTACCTTCTGCTTGCTTTACATGGTTTGATTCATCCTCGTCGATGTCGTGTCCTTTAATAATATTTTGTACAGTTCTAGTACTCACCTAGGAATAAATATATCAGTAAATTGAAAACACACATATTTAATAAATTAGACTCAATAATTTTTTTTGTTTTTAAAATTTTGTTTGGTAGAGTAGTTCTTCGACCTTATAGCAAAACTAGGGCTCCCTACTTTAGCGCAGTGGCATTGAGTAAGTATATTTTATATTCTTTGTTAGGTCAAGCAAAATCTATTTTGTAAAGTGAGGCTTTGACAAAATGAATGATACCTGGTAATGCCAATGTTCTATGATCTATATAAAAGCACTTCTTAGCGCCTCCTCGGGTGCCTCCCTACTTGGAGCAATTTGGATTTGAATGGCTTGGAGTTACTGCCTATAGCTGTCTATTCTATACAAACTACTGAGTCCGAGTCGCTTTTCAGCCGATCATTTTATGCAGATCAGCAAGCTTTTAGCGGTTCCGCACGCTATCGTCTGGTACACAAAAGTCTTCTACCATGGTTTTCCTTTTCACCTGACGCACTTCCGGTAATATCTGCATCTCAAGGTTTCAAGCTACGATTCGATAGATGATAGAAGGCAGCTAGAAACTGAATTTTGCGAGAGCCCCCAAGCGGCATTAACTGACTTTTATACCGCAGTGCTGTCGTGTAGACATTTTTATATGTCGGGGCTGCTGGTATCTACCTAGGTTATTTTGCTTTGCCTGTCCTGGTTAATAAAATTATTTTTGTTCGCATTTCTTTATGCTTTACGTATTATGTACTAGTATAAAAAGCAATTAGCTATGGTACATAATACTTTTATATTATTAATAGCTTACGCATCAAGAAATTAAGTAGTATTTCCAGTCCTCAAATAGGCCCTACAGTCGATACCTGAGAAAAGTCGAGTAATACTTACCCCAAAAATGTTGGAAATTTTAGCTAGGGTTATACTGAGCAATTGTTGTGGGAGTTCTCTTCTGGATTGATGGAAACTCCTTTTAATATAGAGGCAAACTTTTTGGTCTATTATTTTCGGCATTTTGGGATTATGAATCAAAAATTATGTATTTAAAACGTTGACACACCAATTAAAAATTGACAACAATGCATCTTCAATTTGACAAAGTGTTAAAGCGTATTGGAGACAATAACGACTAAAAATACCAGTTAGTGATTAGTTCGACTTCATTGGTTGAAAAATACTCATCACGCGATTCTATTGGGCAGCATTCAAATTGCCGAATTTACTTATCATTTTTCGATTCCACATTTACCGTATCTGTTGTGACGACAAGTAAACGACAATTGCCATCGATCTTATACAGGGTAAATTCCATGGCAATGTAAGATGCAGAAAAAAATGGAATATGGTATCGGTCCTAGAGCCAATACAAGAAAAAAATATACTTATCTGGGTACTTACCTCAAAAATATTGCAAATCTTTTTTTTGGAAAGCACTTTTTTATAAATAATAGAATTTTCTTGTCGATTATTTTCGGCATTTTGGAATTTTTTTACTCTTTAATCCACTTAAAATGTTGATGAACGTATTGAAATTTGACAACGACGCAACTTCAATTTGACAAAATCTTAAAGCTAATTGGAGACAATTGCGACTAAAAATACCAGTTAGTAATTAGTTGGACTGTATTGGTTAAAAAAAAAACATGTCAAGGGATCTTATTGGCCAGCTTTCAAATTGCCGATTTTAGTTCATCACCTTCCAATTCTGTATTTACCGTATCTGTTTTGACGACAAGTAAACGACAATTGCCGTCGAGTTATACAGCGTAAATTCCATGGCAATGTAAGATGCAAAAAATAATGGAATATGGTAAACTGTTCCAGTTTTTTTTGCATCTCGTGTGCCTTGGAAATTTGACATATTTCACCCAGTATATATAACGGACACTGACAGTGATTGATAAATGGGTTTAAGATTATGGATATTGTTTACTCTTAAGGCTACATAGATGCCAGACTCTTCCAATTATTCCAGATTTTAAGGAAACAAATTTATTCATTGTTACTAACTAATTTATGTGATTTTAACGGTTAATTTAATTATTGAACTTTGAATGTTATTAGCAAGAAATGAAAAAACAGACTTTTCTTCACTTTTCGCTACTTTTCATTCAATTCCAAAACTCTAAGCTTATTGTCATTCATCGTCATATATTATACACTAAGGCAATAAAAATCGTGAGCCTATTTCTTTTTACGTATATTGAGCGATCCAAAAAGTGAAATTTTACAGTTTTACAATTTACCATGAGGTTTTATTATTTACATAATATAGCTATATTATGTTCAACAGTAACATTCTGAGGAAAACATAAAGAAACTACGATATTTATTCTGTAATTATTGTAAGTAGTAAAACAATGACTTAATCAGCAGTTATTTCCCATAATATTTCAGACGTCTTTATTTAGTTCTTCAAAAGTGTTAGTTTTTTTTTTACATCTACCTATTACTGGTGTCTCATGGTCTGCTTCAACCTTGTCAATGGCTTGTTCTTATATAATGCTTCGTACAGTTCTAGTAGGTACTCACCTAAAAATAAAGATCATGTAAAAGTATATTGAAAACCCATCTATTTAATAAGTTAGATTCAATAATTTTCTTTGTTTATTTTAAATTGGAAGTGCTGCTAAATATTTGTATCTTTACCAAAGCAACCAGAATATGCACTATCTTTCTCACATTTGGTAGAGTAGTTTTTGGAACGCTATTCACTTTGTTATTTGCAAAACTAAGATTCCAGTATATAATAGCGCAGTGGCACTGAGTGAACGTGATGATATCTTTCGTAAACCCAAGCAAAATATATACTCGTATATGAAAAATTAGACTTTTGCAAAATAATTAATGAGTACCTGGTAATAAGTAATTTCCTTACAGGTCGTGTATGAACACGCTTCTTGGCACCCCCCAACACGGGGCAATTTAAATTTGAATGGCTTTTTCCTGTTAGTGTTAGTATCCTTCTATTCCAGGAAATCTTCTGGATGTGAGTCGCTTTGCAGGTACTCATGGCGGGTCAGGGGACCTTCAGCTTTTCTGGATGAGCGTCTACTAACACTCAAAATGTCTTCTATAATTTTCCTTTTCGCCTGGCGCACTTTTTTGAATGTTTGCGACTCAATGTTTCAAGCCTGACGTTCAGCCCTTTAATAGGTGGCAGCTGGAAGGTGAATTTGTGAGAGGGCCGAGGAGCGGAGTCAACTGACATGTGAACTGTAGTACTGTCGTGTAGACGTTTTATGTGTCAGGGGTGCTGGTATCTACCTAGGTTAGTTTGCTTTGCATATTCTGGCTAATAAAATTTTTATTGTTGCATTTCTCTATCCTACTTTAAGTAAAACTACAAAAAGCAATTAACTATAATACGTAATACGGTGATTGTAAAGAAAATGTCATCTCGATTTTAGCATTAATTTTGGTATCATTAGAAAGCTTATGTTAAGATTAACAGATTTAACCAAAAAGTTTTGGATGGTTGTATTTTGTGAAAAAAAAGGAAGAATTAGGATATCCAAATATATTTGCTTATACCTGGATGTTGTCCTCATTTTTTTTTGTAGCCACAACACACGTAATCCTTATAAAATTCGTGGTTTTCAATTTTTGTAATATAAGTTAAGACTAAACGTCTCAAAAAGTAAAAATTTACGTATTTAATAAAAAAACTTTTTATTTTGCATTTATTTGATAGTTTGCTAGTTAACTTATCCAACTGACAGATAACAGGTGAAAAATAAAATCCCTTGATGTTTTTCAAGGCGGTGTTGCCAAATCATAGCCTTGGAGGTGCACCCGAGTTAGTGTTGTCCAATATTACCGATTTCTTAGAGATGTTTGTTCCTGGAAATTAGTCGCCCAGAATGATTAATTTCTCTTCGGTAAGCAGGTAGTAAGTAGTACTTAGTTAGTGAAACGTAAAAAAATATAGGGCCCGTACGGGCTCGCTTCTATTTGTAATTTTTTTTAGGTCAGGTTAGTTCGGGTGTGTTCAGGTTAGTTCAGGTGAGGTAGTTATAGTTCCTGGTTACTTCAGGTTAGTTTAGGTTAGTTCAGGTTAGATTTTGTTTTCTTTTCTGTTTAGAAGCGACCAGATATTTGCACTTAACGATAAACTCCGACATTTGGCATCACTGCAAAATATACTTATAACCTTACTCTCAGGTTGGAGAGTTTTCGCATTAATTTTGACGCAAACTTACAATTTTTTCTTCCTTATTTCTCAGTGAAAAGTGGTTCATCCAAGGATTCTGGACTATGGACCGTAAGCTACTATTTAAAAAATAAAAAACCTTGAAAATCGAGATGATATAAAACTTTACAAGCACCCATAATACTTTTATACTTACATCTTTATTAACGGCTTATGAATGAAGACATTTAGTAGTATTTCCAGCCCTCAAATAACTCCTACAGCCATTACAAGAAAAATTTATACTTGTATGCGTACTTACCTCAAAAATATTGCAAATCTTTTTTTGGTAAGCACTTTTTTATAAATAATCGAATTTTTTTTGTCGATTATTTTCGGCATTTTGGAATTCTTTTAGTCTTTAATCCACTTAAAATGTTGATAAACGTATTGAAAATTGACAACGACGCAACTTCAATTTGACAAAATCTTAAAGCTTATTGGAGACAGTTGCGACTAAAAATACCAGTTAGTAATTAGTTTGACTGTATTGTTTAAAAAAAACATGTCAAGCGATCTTATTGGCCAGCTTTCAAATTGCCAATTTTAGTTATCACCTTCCAATTCTGTATTTACCGTATGTGTTTTGACGACAAGTAAACGACAATTGCCATCGATGTTATACAGGGTAAATTCCATGGCAATGTAAGATGCAGAAAATAATGGAATATGGTATAGGTAAACAGTTTTTAACTTTAGACGTAATATTGCAAATCAAATATAAAAACTGAGTTTAATTGACAATAATCGGCAAAAATGATGTGTTTTTCTCGGGGAAAATGCAAATTTACTGCCTTGGCTTTATTCACAGCCTCGTCTTCGACTCGGCTTTGAATAAAGCTCCGGAAGTACATTTGCTAGTTTTTCGCCTTATAAAACAAATAACTATTTTTTTAATTGGGTCGTATACCAGAAAGTAGATATTGATATGGTGGCATTTTAAAAGCCTAATTGAGACGTTTAATATTTGGCACACAGTAGGATTTTGTTTACACATGCAACAATTTGGGATTATTTATGTAATCTAGTTGCATTCATGTCTTAGGTCAATTTGTGTTTAGTTAGGTGGGTTTTAATGACATTTATGAAAGTAGTATTTACTTTTGAATATAAATTTGTATTGCTTAACTTTATCCTAATTTTGCGCAAAGGGTAAATAAAGTTGGAGCGAAAATCTGGTAGCGGGTTATTACTAAATGACTCGGAAAAATAATGTTACGAGGAAGGAGTATGCCCATAAAATTCACATATATTACCAAACAAAGCGTTTATCTGCACCGGAATGCTCCCAGGCGACCGAAATTGAATCTCTGGGATATAATTTCCGTTAGAGTTTATTAATATTGCAGGGTCTGTTTCAAACAGTCTCTAATGACTGCGTCTGCTTACTGAATTTGATGGGACGTAGCAGTTTTATTCGTTTTTCTTCTGTTGTTAAAAATATTACTGAACTGCCTTTAAATTACCATAAAGTGTTACGATGAGTGTATGAGAGATTTCTCAGGTAAAATCTCTAGTTTCCGGAAATTTTCATTTTCTTCTCATGGTTTATTTTGGAGAACCCTGCCCATGGATCCAAGCCAACAAGGTCTTACATTATAATTTTTTCGTTTTAGCAAAATAATGACCTTTTCACACCCAATAACCTCTGTTTGTGGTATCCACATAATGAACCGTACATTTTTTGTGTCAGTAGGTAACTCTGTGAACTAGTGTAACTAGTGTAGTGCAAACTGCATAATCATATTAAACAATAGGACGCTATCAAATTATCATATCTATAATGAGTAATAATTTTGTTGCAGGTGTCACCCACTATGGAGGTAGCTCGTAAAAAAGGAAGGATGTGGGGCTGCATGGTCGGGTTCTCGACCCTGCTCATACTCCCTCGCAGTGTTTATGCTACATCATCACAAGGTAAGTGAATCTTCGCATAGTAACTAAGTGATGTATGCAATTATTAAATCTTACAGTTTTCTACGAATATCCTCCATCTCCACCACCCAACTCCTCGTTCTTTGACACTTCTCTTTACCACCTTAACTGCAGCAATTCCATCTGTTTTATCAACGACACGAGAGACAATGCCACGTCGAACGACACCCTCTTGATTCCCTCCGAGCCCCTCGCTGACGTCATACTCATGGGGGCCTTATCCGTTGTTCTTGGTCTGATGATTCTCGTTACTGTTATTGGTAAGTGTGTTTGACGCCCGATACAATTTCCTTAGAATTAGACGAGGTTTTGCGCGATGAGTTACGAAATGAGATTGTTCTTTGTGTCTATTTCAGAAACGTACTCAATTGTTCAGCTTGAAGTTGCACGCAGAGCAAGTTGTGTCGCGAATGCTTTCAGCAGGTGCTCTATGCGGAAATTAAATTTGACCTTATTTGTTTAAGAGCTAAACTTAATAGGTTTCGAAGGTTAATATTTTTCCACCCAGTCGCTGCATTGTTGTTTAAAAATAAAAACGAAGAATTAAAAAATTCCTTTTCCCAAGTCAAAAAATATTAAGCATTCCTAAATGCATCTAGAGTTGGATTAAAAATACCTTTCCGGAAAGGATTTCGCTTATTGAGACTGGCGGCCGTGTTTGCGGTCGTTTTGTTGCGGCACAGAGCACAAAGGGCCGCAACAATTAACAAAACGAAAGTGTTTATAGTTCCATAGTTATTTCTTTTTAGAACCATTGTAACAGCATATTTATAAATCTTCTAATCATAGTTGGCGACTAAAACGTAATTTAGAGCTCCTGCTACTTATAAAAATGTACAAGCTAATGTAAGCAGCAAGTTTTTTGCCCCCTAAGATGGGAGTTCCTCACACAAAATTGTTTTGTTTCCAATTGTTTCCAATAAGCTCGATGGAATTTTTCTAAATTTGCTTCTAATATGGGGAAATCACAAAATGAGGAGACACTATAAATGTATTTAAGACGTGTCTTGAATCTGCTCCATGCGAGTTGTATTGGTTCTATTTGCCGAGTGACTTGACATTGAGTTACGGAATTGGGTTACAAAAAGCACATTTCATCGCTCTTTCACGTCCTCAGAGCTTGACTGATTCTATAATTGCAAACATTTTTATTCTTGAATCTATCGCATGGCAATTCCACATTCTGTGTTATACGACAATTAATAATTCTATTAACTTTTAGCTTAGATTTTGCAGAATTTGTGATGTGATTGTTAAAATTTAATGAGATAGTCGGGTCACAATCTTTTTGGGCAAAGCAGAATTTTTTATCGGCCGATAGTTTAGTCGAATGTGGTTACATCTGCGCACATTACAAAGGTTAAAGAGTTTAATTTGTGGTTTGGTTGGCTAGTCTGCGTACCCACAACGAAGCCCCCATTACCCTCAATGAAGAGGGGCCTGAAGAATTCAAGCAAACATAGGTAGTAATTGAGAAAATTGAACCATTCGAAGATATTATCCTTCAATCTTTGCCCGATGTTCATCGACGACATGAAATTCATTAAAATGAGAGTCACCAAGGAGTGCAAGGGAAGTAAACAAGAAAGTACTGAACTTTTAAATCAACTGTCGTTATTGAAAAAGAAGCAAGTTGCTTAAGACTTAAAACTAGGGGGTGTGCTGTTAAAAAGTTAAAAAGGTTGGTTTGTTATATTTCTTTCATTCTTTATTATTTACTGATTGTGTGAATCGAGCGTATTGTCGACATTGTCTACAATCCACCAAGGAACAATGTCGTGGACATTCGCAGGCCGATAGCCCACACTACAAGCGGCACGCTTCCTCCGCTGGTACTGCCCACTACGACGCAAACAGATCATCCATGCTATAGAACGCAGGTATAAACAACAACAACAACAAAACCCCAGGACCGCTCGGCTTTCAGTTCCAAATCAAGTGTAAGGTTAGAAGCAGATGTGGACACACCTGTGATGGAAAACATTCCCTGGGGTGAACATGAGGAGTGGAGATCGACCAGTGGGGAAATTAAAAGAACCAAGAAATGTCATGGGTGTCGTCAACGTCGTCATCTTGCCCGCGAGGATTTCTGGGCTTGCACATTTGTATCAGATTGGAGTAGATATTGTTTAAGTCTTCAATGTCTGTGCGTTTGTTGATAGCTTTATCATGGCTAGCTATTTCTACCATTTCCAGAAAAAGTCTTTTGTGGTAATGTTGTTCCCTGTCTAGAATGCGAACGTCAGTGAATTTCATGTGGTGTCCCGTATCAATAGAGTACTGAGAGAGTGCACTACCAGCCTTGGAGAGTCTGCAGTCACTCCGATGGGAAGTTAGCCTATTTTGCAGTAGATTGGAAGTCTGGCCAATGTATATACCTGGACACACTGCACATGGAATGCTATAAACCGGCTGGAACACCGGCACACTTCAGTATGTCATCCTTGTCCTTTAATCTTGTACTAAGGTTTCCCACAGTTAAGTTATTTTTAGGTGCCAATTTTATCTCAGGTGCATTGTTGAAGAGGCGTTTGACCTTGCTATATATCTCATTGATATATGGAAAAGAGAAATATTTGACTTTAGAGGTGGCTGTTGTGTTAGTGGCAGGTACCAGATCACTCAGGTCCATATTTGTGAAATGGAAGTGTAAAGATGAATTAGGATCCTCTTCGGTCGGCAACATGCCACGGTTTGGGCTGTTCTCATTTACAGGGGAATGTGGAGTGTTAAAGAGAAGCTTATTAATTAGTTTGGGGGGATAAGAGTTATCCAATAAAATACGTTTCAGACGTTCAAGATTTTTGGTCTTAAAGGCTGGTGTGAAATTTTATTAATTCTGTTTTTAAGCCTAGTATTAAGTTTATTTTTGTTTGTTGGTTGTGGCTTGAATAAAAGTTTAGGTAACGTCCTGAGTTGGTTGGTTTCTGATACCAATCTAAAATAATTTTTTGTGTGTTTTGTCTGATAACAAGTGTGTCTAAAAAGGGCACTGAGCCGTGGCTTTCTTTTTCCACTGTAAATTTAATGTGTCCGTCGTAGCCATTGAGGACCGTTAGAGTGCGCTCAATCTCGTCACTCGGCACTGCTGTGATTATGTCATCCACATATTTTTTTAGAAATGGGGGTATAAAATTTAGACTTCTCAGGCATTCACTGAGCAAGTCATTCATGACATATTGAGCAATGATGGGTGACAAAGTAGCGCCCATAGGCGTACCAAAGATTTGTTTATAGAAGTTGCCATTGAAAAAACAGTACGTGGTGTCCCAAACCGTTGAAAGCAATTCTAAGAATTGTGACTCGTGAAGAGTGGTGACGCTGCTGATCTCGTCCCAATGTCTGTGAATACTGTCGCTTATTAACTCATAAGAAATATTGCCGTACAACGATATAACATCGAAACTCACCAGTACGAAGCCTGGCGGTCTTTCAAAAACTCAGCAAAATCAAAGCTGTCCTTGTTATAAAAAGGATTGTTTTTGTTATAAGCCTCAGTTAAAATTGTAGTTAGGAGTGAGGCCAACTTACTGTTAGGGGCATTGATAGAGGATACTATGGGCCTTAAGCTGATGACTGGCTTGTGTATCTTGGGCAATCCATAGAATTTGGGAGCGCTCTGATTGTATATGCGTAGTTTGCTGGCTTCTTCTTGTGACACAATGCCCCTATCTCTAAAACTGGAGATTAGTCTGTTGCATCTTCCCTGAAATGTGTTGGTTGGATCTTGTGGCAATACAACGTAATTTGCCACATTATTAAGAATGTCCAATGACATTCTTATATAGTCATCCCTATACAACAAAACAGTCACATTGCCCTTGTCAGCCTTGGTCACCACAAGTTCGTCATGCAACTTGAGAAAGTGCCGTGTTTCAGAAAACAATGAGCCAAGAGGGTTTCTAACTATTGGAGAGTTGAAGTAGTTTGTCAGTATGTTGGTAAATCTAGCCCTTATCAAATCAATGTCTGCCGGTGCATGTTGGACGATACATTCAAAGTTAGTTAAAATTCGCTTGCACGACACATCCATCTTTGTGGGTGCTACTCGAAACTTAGAACCTAATGCTAGAAAATGCATGATGCTATCTGGGACAGCAACCCCCGTCAAGTTCCTAATCCAATTGGTCTTAGTTGGTATATTGCATAATGGATGCTTGCTTTTTAGCTTAATGAACTTTTGGGTGTTGCTATCCCTTAACATCACAAAACGTCTCTCATTACTCATCTTCTGTCTTCTGTAATACTCCCTTAGAGTGTGGCTGTTGATGGTGTTGGACAGTTGAATGTGTGTTTCCTTGATTTCTTTTTCCACTTGTTTGAGGTTGTTTATGGTGACCTCGATCTCTAAGTTTAGCAGTCTCCTCTGCGCCTTAAGCCTGCAGCAGTGGATCTTCTGCTCCGTTCGTGCGCCTCTACATATGATGAGGTTGCCTCAGCTCACTGTGCTGTCAATTATGTGTTTGGGAGTAATTCCCTCCTTCCTGCAGCGTAGCAAGAATATGCGCCTGTTCTTCAGTGAAACGACCTTGGTGTTCAACTTCGCCCATTGTTTGAGGAGCGAAACTCCTCTGTGACCATACTGTTGCAACATGGATTCATAAAACCCCATCGTTGTAATATCTCCACCGGAGAATTTACAAAGAAGCAAGTTTCTCGGGTAATCGGTCAGGGCATCAAAAGAATAAAACTCTTCAGCTACCAAGCTTTTGGCAATACTTTATGTTATGTTTCGTGTGTGCTCGTAGTTAGTGATGTTTGATTTTAATTGATTTTAAACCATTTTATAACTATTCATAATTTCCTTGACCATGTAGTCCAAGGGATTACAGGGACACCTCGGCGGCAATGTTGTGCCAGCCTGTTACGAAAGTGTAATGACCGATATCAAGAAACAACGTAGCAGTAAGTTATTGTCATTGTTGTCATTAATTCTGTCGTCCATAAGACCTAATTTTGTAGCCCTGAAGAAGGCAATAAAGTATTGCCGAAAGCTTGGTAGCTGAAGAGTTTTATTCTTTTGATGCCCTGACCGATTACCCGAGAAACTTGCTTCTTTGTAAATTCTCCGGTCGAGACACTCACCATGTTATTGAAAAACTTCCAAATCAACTTTAATTTGTGCCGCGTTTATTTTTGGTTGAATTAATGGGGGGAGAAAACACTGAAAGGCGGCAAAAAAATAGTCGTCAAGAAGAAAATCATCAAAAAGTGTAATAGCAGTAGTATCAGTAGTAGTAGTAATAGTGGTACCCGTCTCTCCAATGAAGGAGAGTATTCCGTCCCATTTCAAAGTCGGAAGCTCCTCTCGATTGATAAAAGCGGCTCCAAGTATCCTATAGCGCAGTCACGCCCACATGTGGCACACTCCCATAAAGTGGTATGACGACCCTTCCCCTGCCCCACAGTGGGTGCAGAGTACACTGTCAGCCATTCCTAGGAGGAGCATATGCCTGTTTATTCTGCAATGTCCAGTAAGAGTCTTCCAAGCACTGCCGACTTCTCCAAAGAAGCCACGAGGCCTTGAATGTATCTGGGTTAGGGTAGCTTTCCTTGGTCTGTTTACATATTCCTGACTGTGTCCAGTTTGTCTTTGTACTCTCCCATGCCTACTCATTTAGAGTATGAGAGACGTACCTTTTACTTACTCCTAGACATGGCTCTAGTCCAGTAACGCATGAGTGGGAACAACGATTTACCAATTTGTCGGCACGCTTGTTCCCCTCGACGGCTCTATCTCCAAGAACCCATCCCAGAGCTTCCCTTTTTGTTTCTGCCGGTGACTCTAGAGCATCCCTTCAGTCCTAAGCAAGCTTTGAATTCGTTCTGCTTCTGCAGATGGCGCGCAGAGCCGCCCGACTGTCGGAGTAGATGTAGATGTCCTGCTTTGCTTCCTGTCTGATTTCTGTTCGTGTGGTCACCTCGAGTGTTGCAAACACGTCCGCCCAGAAAACCATCGTGTGGCTTCCCAGGGCGAAGCCCTCGCCCTCCACATTGCTTGTTTTGTATATTTCGGCTCCTGACAACTGTGTATTAGCCACTCTTGAATCGTCTGTATACCATACCTGATTATTCTCAGAAGGTTGCTGAAGCAGTTCTTCCTTGAATTCGTCCTTGTTGGGACGTTAAATCCAAAATGGTTTTTTCAGTCTTTCTTCCATTCTGCGACAGAACAGTGAGGATGTCCCACTGAATAAGGCTGGCGATCTGCGTGTGACCACTTCCTATAGCTGTATCTTTCCACTGGCCGCAACAATCCATCCTCCTGTAAGACGCAATCGCCTCCCTCTTATCTCAGATTGGAAAATCCGGCAAATCCAGCAAGGCATTGAGTGCTGCTCCCGGTATTGTTCTGAATGTATTCCGTTACGGCTAGGCGGACTATTGTCTGCAGTGTAGCCAACATCAGCACATAGCATGCATTGTCCACCGCTGGCCACCATACCAAGGCCCCATAGGTTATCCTCGGTCTGATTACCTCAGTGTAGAGCCAGTGCAAGACGTGACGACCATTAGACCCCTTTCCAGTGCTGTTGCCTTATTGCATGCCTTTCCACGTGACTTTTCCAGATCAACCCGCTGTCGATGGTCACCCCCAGGTACAGAGCCTCTGACTTTAGTAGCAGAATTTCACCGTACAGTGTGGGTGAGCGGCATCCTGTAGTTTTCCTTCTTTTGGTGTGAAGCACAAGCTCTTGTCAGGGTTGACTGACCATTCCGTCTCGGTACACCGCCATTGTTCTATTATTCTACATGCCCTTTGCATTCAATCACAAACGCTTTTAGCGAACTTTCTTGGTATCAAGACGAGTGCGTCGTCCGACCGGAAGGCCATCCATTAAAAGACACACCATAGTCGATGTGATAAACAGCTGCCTTGTGGACAGCCACCCTCGACCTCGATTTCCCTCCGGTGATCTCCCAGAGAAGCCCTAACCTTACGGTTGCGGAGTGTCGATCTGACCCAACTTACCAGCTATGTGTGTTGGGCACTAAGGGCCTCGCAGATGTTGTTCTTTCTGGCTTTGTCGAATTCTTCTTCAATGTCGAAAATAAGTGCCAACAGCACTTCCTTTTTCTAGTATTCCTTCCTTATTTTCAGCTCATGGGGTAGTCTGGAGCGAAAAATCATCTACCACCTGCCTGGCAAACTTCCCTCCAAGAGCACACCCAGACAAACATACTCCAGGTCATACTCAGCATTCAAAACTTTTTCAAACGTCCCCAAATAACAGAAGAGTGTCTGGTGCAAGAATGTAGTCAAAGAGCATTTTCAGTCTCACCATACGAATGATGGTGCTCCTCCAAGAATAGCCATGCAGCAGACCCATAGGAGTCGTTTATAATATTTATACCTTGTTAAGCAGACATGTGTTTTTGTTAATTGAATAAACTTTTGCTTAGTAAAATTTGAATAAACTTGCATGTTGTCTGATATCAAGAAAAGTATGTAAATTATGGTGGGATCCAAGGGCTTAACTCAGGCCATACTCATCATCCAGAATTCTTCAAGTTTCCCCAAATAACAGAAGTGTGCCTGACGATAGAATGTAGTCAGAAAAAGCCATCAGTCTCACCACAAAAACGATACTGCTCCTCCAAAGACAGCATTGCAGCCGACCAATAGGAGTCGTTTATAACCTTTATCCCTGTTCAAGCAGATATGTGTTACTTTAAATTGAATAAACATCGCATGTTGTTTGGTATCGAGATAAATATGTAAACTTTAGTACAGGTACCACAGGACTTACTTCAGGTCCTACTCAGAATTCAGAATTTCTTTAAGTTTCGCAAAAAAAACAGAAAAGTGTCTGACGCTGTAATGTAGTCAGAGAACGCTTTCACTCTCACTATACGAATGATGTTGTTCCCTCAAGGGCAGCAATGGTGCGCACCCATAGGAGTCCTTCATAATCTTTATCCCTGGTCAAACGGACATGTGTTGTTTGTCAATTGAATTAAGGAATATGTGGGCCCCAACCCAACTGCTTTCAGTGGGAATCGCGTGTCAGATGATAAGTTGAAGAGAGTGTGGGACAGGAGAAAGGTGGGACTGGACTCCAGCCTGGACTCTTCATCCTAAAACATCGATTGGTTGACTGTTTGCTCTGGTATGGAGTTAATAGAAAGGACGGGTTTAAATTTTGTAAAGCATCTTTTTATTGTGAGATGTCTGGGCCCATATCCTGTTATTTCAAACACTAGAAACTTACAAGTTTTGCACTCTTTTATAAGAAAAAAGCCAAAAACAGAAAAAAAAAATTTCTTCTACACTCTACTGGTTACTACAAATTTTACACACCGAGTACTGTTGCTTTACACATAGGTTATGTCGCACGGGGTACTTTAATGGATTATTCACGAAACTTGATGCGAATAATTAGATTTGTTGTTTCCCTGATAGACAGATGAGCCTTTAGGTCGGATGAATATGGTACCCATCTTCTAGCCACATGACCACTTTTACAAAAGTCATCAGTTGAAAGCTCATGGGGTAGTCTGGAGCGAAGAATCATCTGCCACCTGCCTGACAAACTTCCCTCCAAGAACACGCCCAGACAAAGCTCACTCCAGATCATACTCAGCATTCAAAGCTTTTCCAAATGTCTCCAAATAACAGACGAGGGTCTAAAGCCAGAATGTAGTCAAAGAGCATTTTTCAGTCTCACCATACATACCATACAAAAGCTTACTTACTCCCAAAGGCGCCATACTCAGCATCTAGAATTTCTTCAAGTTTCCCCAAACGACAGAAGATAATCTGATGATAGAATGTGTTAATCAGAAGAGTTTATGTAGGAGTGTGTGTAGAAGTTTGTATATACAACAACAGAAGATTGTCTCACGATAGAATGTAGTCAGAAAAAGCTATCAGTTTCACCATAAAAACAATGTTGCTCCTCCAAGAACGGCAATGCTGCCCACCAATAGGCTTAGTTTGTAACCTTTATTGCTGATCAAACATAGTAGTGTTGCATTAAACTGAATAAACTTGGCAAGTTGCTTCGTATCGGGACAAGTATTTAAACTTTAGTATAGGTACCTAAGTACTTACTTAAGGCCATACTCAGCATTTAGGATTTCTCCAAGTTTTCCCAAACAACAGAAACGTGTCTGATGCCAGAATGTAGTCAGGGAACATTTTCAGTCTTAACATAGTGAATGATCATGCTCCTCCAAGGGCAACAATACAGAAGATCTTTATTTGTTTATAATCTTTATCCCTGGTAAGAGAGACATATTTTCTTGTAAATAGAGTACAATTTGCATCTTTTTTGGCATCGGGACCAGTATGCAAATTTTAGTGGAGGGACCTCAGGGCTTCCTTCAGGCCATCATCAGCCCTTTTATACGTAGTTACCATTTATACATAGTGATATTTGCCAATTATTTGTTCCTGAACACCCAATGTAAAGCGCCCTATTTCTTAACTTTTTCGCTGATGTTAAAATAAAACCATGTAATCCCTTCAATTTTCCAGTGATTGGCTTTACTTTGTTTCTTTCTCAAGAAAACATCTCAAGAAACCACACTTTCTTCTGTCACTTCTATTGTTGTGAGTCTTCAATATCCCCTTCTCTGATATTCATCATTCAACTTCAAAACGCAGTCTAGCTCCATACTCAAATTTAAATTATTATTTGCTCAGATTCTAGGAGTAGCAGTAGGCGCAAATTCTGCATCTCTGACATCTTCTCCCGACGTATGAGTTGGCATGGGATTTCCTTTTTTTCAATTGGATTTTAAACTTGTCCATATATCATAAGCTGGAATGGGACTTTCTTTGATAGAATTCTATTATGTTGAAAAATGATGATAGATATTGGAAATTGGTGATAGAAAACGTCACGCAGAGTGCAAGTTTCCTGCTTCTTATCCATCTTCAAAATAGTATTCTATAACAAAACAGAGTCCCAATACCGTACGTCCTAATGCTGTAGGCTCATCTTGCTCTAGCTCAATATCAAAATCTTCGAAATGCTTTTTATCATCTTCGTAGTCTTCCAGGTTAACATTTGTTACTTCCATAGAGCGTCTTCTATTTGAGCAATGTACACCTTCTAAACTTCCGTACATTAAGCAGTTCTTGGAGAACATCCAGGAACAACAACCATTACAATAAACTCGCAATATACACCATTAAAATAAACTGGCAATATACTTTCACACTTCTTCAGAAACTCGTACCTACTCAATTACAATTAACTATCCAATTTTTCTTGCATCTACCTACATAAATGTCATCATTAACTAAAGCCTAAATCGCCATTTTGGCAAAAGTATAATTTATTTTACTAGTCCTGAACCTCTCGTTGTCATTAGTGCCTCTATACTAAAGCTATACGTTAAGTTTTTATAACTTCTGTTATAAAAACGTTACGAAGTTTTCCTCATTGAGGTCTTGGTCGAATATTTCATTACACTCGCAGTTTGTTGGGAGCCTTGGGAGTTGGGAGTATATTAAGGGGGTATCGAGGCCCGAGAAATAACTTCCGCTTAATTAAATCTGCGGCAAAATTTTTATGTCAAGGCCAGATAGGCCCCCGTGCGTGCTCATAATTGATTATTATATTTGCTGAAAGGGCGTTAGTTTTGCTGGTATCACGTTACTGTGTCAGAACAATAGAACGTTTCTAAATTGCGAGAATTGAGAGGGACCATTGTACGAGTTTAACAGCCGAACGTTCGTCCCTTTGTCCGAATCTGTGTTAAAAATGGTCCAATCTACCTTATCTTACGTATTACCTACTTTGGAGAATGGCATCGGAAGCTTTAAAATAAACCAAATCCCTTGGAAGAGGTCCTGTAAACGTTGCGGTGTATTTAAAGGCGGGGAAACCTTAAATATTTTACGTGGACAGAATGAAAGAGCCCTCCAAGAAAATTGAGTTACGAGACAATACAACGTAGAATTTGAAATTAAGTCTTCCAAAGTAAAGTTGCTTTTGAACAATGATAACCCGGGTATAATTCAATATTTTCCGAATTAAATGTGGCAAAAGCAGAACTGGTCGACTCGCCCCCAAATCACGTGCTATATGATACCTTAAAAAAGAGCGCAGAGCCGGATTGGGCCAGATCAAATCAGGAAAAGGATGGGACCCTAATAATTAGTCACCTAGCATCTTTATAGGCCAGGTGACCCCTCGCCATTATTTATAACAGGAAAGGGCTGCGAACATTACGATAAGGCATCCGAAAGCAGCTTCCGCTTAATTGAATCGATGCAAACTATTGTGGGTCTGCTTCGTAAAACGTATTACCTCAAGTCTTTTCTATTCTCTCGTAGTTAGTTCAGATAAGTGTTTAGTGGTAGCACTTAGTTTATTTATCCTCGTGCTTGCACGATTTTCTTTGTGTTCGAGGCTGCAGCTGACGTTTTAACGTTAGATCGGTCCGCCAGCATTTAGTAATTGTCCTAATTTCCTAATTTAATAAACGCGTTTGCTCTGAGCAATTAAAGTCTGCTGTAATTAAATTCGTATTTTTTTTTTTGTACAATAGTATGAGCACCGAAACGTAACAGGTAAGTAATAATGACCTAAAAGTTTTGATATTGCAGGAAAAAGCTCCCAATATACCACAAATGGTAAAATCCACAGAACTGAAGCTTAAGTTAAGAAGCAGGTAGACTTCCCAACCGTTAGTCAAATAGCACCATTTCTTCACATCACCTTAATTGGAGTTATCAAGGAAAATGTCATAATATGTAGAAATACAGAAAAAGCTAAAAAAAATTGAAAATAACAGTACAAAGACATTAAAGAATGGTCTGACATATCCAAGCTCGAGGGGCTCGATATTGGAGTCAAAGATCTCAAGAAGGAAAACCAGAAAAAGTCAGAGAAGCGTCAGAGCAAAATAGAATATATCTTTCTGTTTTGCAGGACCAACGTCGATGTTCTTCTTTGCCGCAGTTCCAACATATCCCAGGTTTAATTTTTTCGAACAGTCTGGAACTCGACTGGTGGAAGGTAAAAATCAGTAAAAATCTGCTAAAAATACTGTTCACAATGCTCGGTAACCAGCTCATCCGAGTTAGATTTAAAAGGAAGCTTGGTGTGTAACTGATCATCAACTGTATCTGTTCTAGGTAAAATTTTGGAGATGAAGTTAATCGGAGTACCGGACTCTCCAGGAAAGTTTAACCTAAGAAATAAAAAAAGCACAGTTTAATTCGAGTTTTCGATGGAGTTGGAGTGCCAATTGCAAAACAAAATATTTCCACGCCAGTTCTATTCTTCCCGGAGTAACCTCACTTTCACTTTCTCGCCATCATTAGTAGAAAAAATCATCCATTGTTGTTTTTGCTTTGCATTTTTGAGTCGCCTCTTAACTAGCTCTTTTTTCAATGCATCGGGCCAATTCTCAGAGTTGGGATGTTTTATTAAGCTGCTGCAATTTTGTCGGTTGTCCATTCTTCGGTAACATTTTCCTCTTGCCAAATGTCGGAAATTTGCTGATCTGTATAGGCCCTTTTTGCGATATCTTCTGCATTTAATTTTGGGGCAAGTTTCGCATAATGAAAATTATTGTATTTCTTCGATCGCCTCTTACATAGTTCTTCGCGCAATTCTTTTGGCCAGTCACTAGAATTTTGAAATAACAACACGGCAGCCTCAATATTTTCATTACTCCAAACTTCTTCGTCTCCTGTAACACAAATTTCGGCAGAGTTTTCCAAACTATCTCGATTGAAATTTGTTACAATGATTCTACAGGGCGGGAGTAAACATCGGGCAGTGTGGCCAATTGATCAAGCCTCTCTAGGACCTTATTTCTGGCCATGGAGCCAAACATTTTCGTTTGGTAACGAGTCCAATCTTAAGAAGACTATTTAGGAGATACCTTCGATATAAATAACAAGATAAAAATTGTGAAAACTAAATATCGCGGCTCCGAAGACATGATAATCGATGGAAACTTGATATAAAAATATATCAGTTTAGGGCTTTTATGAATTTTCGAGACTTTTATGAATACGGTCAGCTTTCCTTGGATGGGAATGGGTGCGGGAATTTAACTAATTCGATAGGTTGACGGTGAAATGTGTACGTGTGAGGCCCAACAAATGCTTTGACCCATATGTCCTGTATGAGTGGGGCCCAACAAACGCTAAACCGGGTATATATGTGTATGAATGGGGCCCAACAATCGATTTGGCCTGGGTATGTGTGTAAATAAGACCCATGTATGTGAGTGTGTGAAGAATGGGGCTTACAAAGATCGGGGCTTCGGTCTGTTTATGTATGGTTCTACTTCTAGGATTGACGATGTTTACTGTTTAACGGCTGGCTATCAAATCCTCGAAATTTTGCTCCTCAGCTCTTCTGTATGGAAACAGCAATGAAAACAAAGTATCCAATGACTGGGTCTACCTAAAGATTGCCAGTCGTTTAACAGAATTTGAAGGAAATACACAAATTTAAAAAATTGGCATACATGCCGCAAGTTAACCTACATCCGGTAACCCTTCGGTTAAAACTAATTAATTGGACTTGACATTTATAACTTTAGAGCCACTTTCCCATATCGCTAGAAATTTAGTAATTTCGTCACAAACTTTTCCCATAAAGTCACTCAAAAAGAAACATATAAACCTGTAAGTTCTGAGGATCATTACATGAAAAAAAAACATAAAGTAATAGACGACAACAAAGCCAGAAAATCAGAGAAACCGATTGATACAATATGAAAGAGAGGACATCAAGAAGAGAAAAAAACAGTTAGACTCATAGTGATCCGTCTATTCGTTATAAACTTACAGGGATTCAAAATTGGAAATCGAGAAAAAGACGTAACACCTCTTGGCAATTTTTTTTTTCGGTTATCGAGAGACAAGTTAACCGACTACAAATGAACTGAAAAATATTAACTAACTTCTGCTATAAAGTATTTGTATAAAAATTATGTAGTTAAAGAAACTGGACGCTTACACAATAGTTTTACATGCAACTGAATTACTGACGGTTAAACAGTTTTTTAACAACGCAAAGAAATGTAGTGGGTATCTCGACCGTTATAGGATCCACTTTGTCCCCAATTATTGCGCAGTATGTCATGGAATTTACTCGATGAATGCCTGAAAAGCCTGAATTCAGCGATACCAAGCGATCAGATTGAATATGTTCGAACAGTCCTCAATGCTACGACATACACATTCAGTTTACAGAATGGAAAACAACAACTCTGTAACATTTTTAGACACACTAGTTTTCATTCAAAACAAACAAAAAATAATTTTATATTGATATCAAAATCCGAGCAACTCAGGACGTTACTTAAACTTTTTGGCTTAAAGCCAGAACCAGAAAACAAAATTAAACATAATTCCAGGCTTAAAAAACAGAAAAGATAAAATTTCATCCTTCATTCTTATCGCCTCAAACTAATCACTAAGCTTCTCTTTAGCATTCACATCCCTTTGTGACGCTTTTCTTTCCACGGTATTCTGTATCTCGGGCGCCACCCCTTGGTTTTTAGTGAGGCAAGGGGACCTCAGGTGCTTGGGTAGCTTTTTTACAGTGGAGAAAGGTTCGTTGCTCCGTGCGTTGCTATAAATAATGCTCAAGAGGAAATTAAATAAATGTCTATTCCGGTATTCTCAAACTTAGCCTACTAAAGGAACGTAAATACTTATTCTACTTATAGACTAGCGGACAGCGGTACAGTGTTTGCCAAAAAGCAGGAAGGGCGGGGAGTGAGCGGTGATGGTAGATAGTCGGTAATCGCTATTCGGTGTCCGGACGGCGGTCGAAGTTCAAGCGGTAATCGGCGGTTAAGAGGGTTAGACGGTCATAAAGCGGTAAACGGAAATCGGTCGACGAGAGGGGGGGGTGGCCGCAGTAAATCCTGACTTGACACCAGGCGTTACCAGGGCCCCGGGTTACCCATAAGTTGAGTCGACTTACACCCGAGCTCAACTGATAGATCGTTCACGGTGGGTACGAGACGTGATGGGATAAAGTAAGCCCTGACTTACACCAGGTCTTGCCAGTATCCCTATTTGCCTGCTAGTTGAGTCGACTTACACCCGAGCTCAACAGGCGGACAATTCACGGTGGGTGGTAGAACGGGCGGTAGGAGAAAAGGCTAGATACGGTAAATCCTGACTTACACCAGGCCTTACCAGTATCCCTATTTGCCTGCTAGTTGAGTCGACTTACACCCGAGCTCAACAAACAGACAGTTCCCTGCGGTACGGAGAGATTGGACGGAGACGGTCGAGCGGTAAAGCGGAAGCGGTACGGAGACAAGAACGGATATACGGACGATACAGTCTTACCAACGGTGTTTTACCTTACGGCTGACGGTGGCGGATTTCGGTCGAGGAATCAAGTGCGCAGTACTTCAGCAGCGAGACGGTTGTAGTCGGCAGGAAGGTCCAGCGTCGACTGACTGCCCAAGGGCCCCGTCCGGCCTTTTTAAACCTGTCGGGCTGCGCGTTGAGCGTAGGAGTGGAAGGGATTGGAAGGACCTTGTGTGTATATTGCTGTTAACTGATAGCCTGCTTGTTTACGTTCAGGTTTAGGATTGGATACCGTACTACGGCAAATTGGTTTATAAACGGCCTTATAATTAGTAACTTCGTTACACCTTGTGAATGAGAACAACCTGAGTCCTGGCATACTGTTGGCTGAAGAAGATTCAAATTCCTCGTTATATTTCCATTTTACAAATATGGACTTGAGTGTTCTGGTGCCTGCCACTGACACATCAACAACCACTAGAGTAAAATTTTTCCATACATCAAAGAGTTATGTAGCAAGGTCAAACGTCTCTTTCACAACGAACCTGACACAAAATTGGCACCTAAAAAACACTTAATGTGAGAAATCTGAATACCAGATTAAGGACAAAGATGACATCGGTCAAATTTCCAATCTGTTGCAAAATAGGCTGGCTTCCCATCGCAGTGATTGCACACTCTCCGAGGCTGGTAGTGTCGATCATCCCATCTGCATACAGTTCCGGGGTCTACCCCTCATCAGTAAAGCTTTGGCTGGTCGACAAATTGGAGAGTGTGAGTTTGCGGCTTAAAGCCAAAAACCTACGGAAGAGCGGTGAGACGTTGTACATAGGTGGAGCAGGTGACATCTACCAGCGTAATAGATCTAATACTACATGGCAGATGGCTCTCAGTTCGAGAAGCAGTCCATATTGCTCTGTACCTCGCAGGCTATCGCAACCAAACCGAAGTGTAAAGAGTAGGTGGTCACCAATTTGTCGGTGAACCTTACAATTCCAGGTTCTAGGTCAAAACGGATGGAAGAATCGTCCTCAGCTACATTGAGCTAGTGTATAATCACATTTTCAATATGAGAAAAACATGAAATTTTTTACAGTTTTCGAAAAAAAATTGAAATGTTTGGTAAACGGTCAAAAATTATCGTGATGACCTGATAATACTGATAGTAGACAATGTTGATGAACCCTTTCTCTACAGATTCTCCAAGAGAGAAAGCTGTGAGAAGTTTCTGGATTTTTTTTACAGTTTTCTTCCCAACTAAATCGGCTTTGTTTTACTACAAGAAAACTGGAACAAGTTGTATATTTTGAGGTTCTAGGTCAAAACTGATCGAAGATTCGTTCTCAGCTGTAATAGCCATATTTTTAAGACAATGTAAGATACAAAATTTTTCCATGAGACTTCCATACATATACAGTGTGTCCCAAATTGGTCTTTCATGTATTGGGATCTCGGAAACTATAGGAGCTACGAAATCGGTTAAATGGGGATAGTTCTAGACAATTATGTTAGTAATATAATGACAAAAACGGGGTGGCTGTAACCAATTGGGTAACAATGGCTGTAGAGGTCACACACCAATATTTGTTTAATGCAGAGTTCTTTAAAATTAAATTCAGACAGAAGGAAATTAGTTAAAGTAGGGGAAATTTTGACATGCGGGAATTTCATTTCCAAACCAACAGAAATACTCAAATTTCAAAAACTGACTACGAAGGAAAATAACCTAAACGAGGAACGACTTCGGCATAATATAAAACAATTCAAGTCTTGAAGTCTATTAATTTATTAAATTAAAAAAGATTTTCTTGCTTCAAGGCCAAGTGCCTAAATGCGGAATACACCATAACGGAAAATTACTCTCAATTGAAAAAGAAACATTTTTGAGTTAGCTATGTAGGTATACCAATACACAATATGAGGTAACTTATGTTGATACGTCAACGTTAGTCCCGCTTCCATTTAACCAAATTACTTTGACGGTATCTAAAGAAAAAAATCGTAGAAACAATCCATTTTTTCTCTAAGAGACTGGTAGAAATTCAGGTTTGAAATTAGATATGTCCAAGTCAACAGTCTCAAATTTATTGTAGTCTATATTACACACAATAATCTATATTGTAGTCTATATTATCACATATTACAAACCGGCTAGAAGTCTTCTGGCCGGTTCTTAATATGTGAACGTGTTTTAGAGTTTTTAACTATTTTAACGTGTGTTGTGATTGTGGCCTGGTGATGCATTTTTAGGCGAAACATGTAGCCGTACAACTACAATAAACTTGAGACTGTTGACTTGGAGATATCTAATTTCAAACCTGGGTATCTAAAGACTTCGAGTTGGCCGCGATAACATTTATACCACTCTGAGAAGATCGATTTTGCTAGCCTTCTTCGAGTGTGTTTTGAATGAATTTAAAATACTTTGCAAGCATAATTTTCCAATCGCAATTTATCGTTCGGTGGCTCCAACGGAAATTCTATGTCCGATTGCTCTGTTTTCTTCTATTGTTCTTCTGTTTTTCAGTTGAGCCATTACCGTGCATTCCTCATTTAGGTGCTTGGCCTTGAAGTAAGTAGTTTTTCTTTTTTAATTCAATAAATTTTTAGACTTCAAGACTTGAATTGTTTTAACCCATGCTGAAGTCGTTCCTCGTTCCGCATATTTTCCTTCGTAGTCAGTTTTAGAAATTTGATTCTTTCTGTTTTCTTGGAAATGAAATTCCAGCATGTCGAAATTTTCCTCTCTTTAAGTAATTTCCAGCTGTTTCAATTTAATTTGTAAGAACTCTGCATTCAACAAATATTCCTCTGTGACCTCTACAGCCATTGTGATATTGTTTTTAAGCATTCGCGATAATAACCACATATTACTGTCGAGGTCAATCCATGGCCTACTAGTAAAATAGTAATTTACGTTATAAGTCCGGTAAATATAGTTTTACAGTAGGAGTAAGATGTTTCCGGACGAGGCGCTAGCCGAGTCTGGAATTTTGAAACGACTACTGTAACACGTTACCGGACGTATGATGTACAATATTTTACTTCATATACTTATTAAAAACAGGAAACAAATAATTTTATGCATGGCGAATATATTTTTGACAAATCCTTCAATTTGACAAATAGTTTCTTTACGGTATCCTGTACCGGTACCGGTTTCCAGGTAACTATGGATACAATGGATTTATTGAAGATGTGCCGGTACTCAATACTGTAAAATTTCTTTACGATATCCAATCCTGTAAAAAGCTATTTACCGGATTAAAATCAAGTACGTAAAAGTGTCCTAAATGCTACCGTATGAAGTAAACTACATTTTTCTTGATGATTTTTTAAAATACTATAAAATATACTAGGGGTGATATACATTATTGAAACGCATTTCTTGTCCCCTGTAAACAAGTCTAAAAATCCCATATGGCCGTCATAAGAAGAACCGAAGTTGATGATGGTTCCAGAAAGCCGAAAATTTTACCTTTACAGGTATGTTCTGCTAAAAACTTTGCTTCAGAGGTGTTTTCATAAATTTCGATTATCTTTTAAAGTAAAGGATTCTAACAGTCTTTTAAAAATGAACCATTTTGGTTTTTACAAAATTTCTCAAAAACCCGATTGGTGACAGTCACCCCGCTTTTGTCATTACATTACTAACATAATTATTTAGAACTTTCCCTATTTAACCGACTTCGCAGCTCCTATAGTTTTCGAGATCCCAATACATGGAAGACCAATTTGGGACTACCGAAAAAAATACTATAATTATGCCACTTTCAACGAGAATTTGTCTGTTTCGCAAGGGGTCAAAAATTTTCCTGATGGTGTGCAGTTTTGAAAATAGTAAGCGATTTTAATGAATCATTTCTCTACATATTATTATCCTTCAATGGGCAAAGCTATGAGAACCTCCTAGAAGTTTTTTACGATTTTTTTCCTGAAGACCCAATATCGGCTATTTTGCGAAAAAAAAATGAAAAAATTGTATAATTCGAGGTTTTAGGTCAAAACTGATGGAAGATTTGTTCTCAGAATTCGTATAGAATAATATTTTCAAAAGAAAATAACCCTCAAAATGTTTCGGTGAGATTTCCATCCATTCCTCCATATCCATTCGTTCCTCCTCCATACATTCCTCCTTCAATTCAAGATTTCCATGTACGGAAAAATATTAGATTTAATATTAGATTTTGACCATTTTCGTAGAAAATTCGCCTATGTTTGGAAAACGGTCAAAAATTGCACTGATGACCTGAGGTTTTGTAAATAATAGACGATATCGATGCAGCTTTCTCTACAGACCCTCCATTCACTTTTTGCCCATTGGAGGTCCTCACAACTTTTGTGAGAACGTCCTACAGAAATAAAATTGAAAAAAATTTACTTTTTTGAAGTTTTGGATTGCAGATTAAGTTGGAAGATTAAATGGAAAATTTGTGTTCAGCTACATCGTTAGCTACAACAGTAGCCATCGGATTTAGCTACAACAGTAGCCATAGGATCCATAGGATTCTCACCAGACAGCTGGGTCAGGAGCTGGGATTGATAAAACGGTCCGATGGAACCTACACCTCCACTGGTAGTAAAACGTTAGAGATCCTGGCAAACTGGCATTTCCCGGGTAGCCGGCTGACAAATTTGGAGACGAACATAAACCTTTTGGCACGATTTACGGCCCAACAGGGCAGATTGGGGGCTCTCCAAAAAAGTGGTCAGACCAACCCTGCTAAAATCCGCGATTATGGCTTTTCAACCATACAAATCCCCTGGGGAGGATGGAGTGTTCTCGGCACTATTACAACAGGGCCTGGATCAACTCGCATCTCTATTAACAAAGCTTTTTAAAGCGAGCCTTGCATGGAATTTTATTTCAAACTGCTGGTCCAGGATGAGGGTCTACTACATACCAAAGATGGGATGTAGGGAAAAAGGTCCTAACCAATCAATCTAACCTCGTTCCTGCTGAAAAGCTTGGAAAAGCTGCTAGACCTATACATGAGGAAGGGAGCGCTAACAATGTACCCCCTTAATACGGAACAGTAAGCATACCACCCTAACATATCAACAGAACTAGCACTCCACAACCTGGTGGAGAAAATCCAAGATACCCTGGACGAAGGATCTCGCAGTTGGTATGTTCATAGACGTCGTAGGGGCCTTTAATAATGCACCTATAGACTCCCTCCTTAGCGCCAGTAGGGAAGAGTCGAACCAACAATTACCAACTGGATTCGCAACATGTTAGAATCCAGACTGATCACTACATTATTATACGATGACACTACTACGAGGTCCCTACTAGTAGACGACCTTCTGGCTACCTATGGGGAGTCGAGGTCCAAGCATACGCGGACGACTTTGTTACCCTTATAAGAAACCACCCTGACCAACAAATCTCCAGGACCCTTCAAGAGGTGCTGGATGTTGTACACCGCTGGTGTTCAAAAGAAAACCTCCCAACTAACATTTCTGGAAGCTTGGTTTTTTTTAATGGTTACCGGATTTTATAAAAGATTTATAATAATTATCTAGCTTTATAGATGGTTCTGCAAGTTTTATATGTAAGCTTTAGTTGATTATTGTTTTCTAAAAGACTCTACAAATACCAGTACATTTTTGGTTTTAAAAGAAAGTAACAAAAACGCTTTGGTTGCAATACTTATAAAACTTAGATGCAAAGACTAAGAGATTTTAAAAAAGTTTTATAAAGGTTTTCCAGACTTTCTTTATAAATACATTGGTACACAATTTTTATGAAACTTTTTGTAAAGCACGTTATAAATTTTGGGCACTTTTATTCAGTTTTTGGTAACTTAAGTTACCTAAAGAAGAAGTATTCACTTATTGTTGCCATCAATTAGGCGTTGAAAATCTGACTTTGATATTTTTAACGTATTTTCTCAACATGTGCCGAAAAGAGATAGGTATAGAAAAAATGAAGGTTTCAAAGTTAACGAAATGCCAAACATAAGTGAATGAGGTATATGTCCATCTTTTTAGTATATATATAGTCACATTTTCAACAAAACTTAAAAAAATATATGAGATTTCTATACGTAAAGATGTATGAGATGTATGGAACAATATGAGAAACAAAGTTTTGAGAAGTTTCTGGATTTTTTTTCGATTTTTTCCTGGCTGAAAAATGGGTTATTTTGCGACTAAAAAGAAACTGAAGAGAATCGAATGTTTTGAAGCTAATAGAACATTTGTTCTCAGCTACCTCGAATTAGTATAAAGCCACGTTTGAAAGAGAATTTAAGACTTCACATTTTTTTAACATGTACAAAAGATTTGAGATTTTGACCATTTTCGGAAATTTGAAAATGTGTGACGACCAAAAATTTAATCATTTTGCTTAAAAATAATACGCCAACATTTAGTGTACACTGTATTACTTTCATAAATATATTTCACCTCGCCAATAAGCCAACCCCATATATTTTCATCCACTAATTTGTGATTATTAATGGGACATCTAATTCAAGCAATTAAAATAACATTAGCACTAAGTCTTCACAAAAGGGGTTAAACGTCGGTCATTCTTCCATAAAATAAAATTAAGGGTTTAATTTTCTGTCCTTCACCCACTACGATCTATCTACTCTAGTTGGAAAACGACGCTACATATCCATAGCATAAATACGTCTAAAAAGGTATGGCTATTCTGTATCAAAAGTGCAATGGCTGGATGCTACGCTAATCTCCGTTTCGAAATTAGCGACTATGCATACCATCATCAATTTCGTCGTATCTGTATTTAGGAAAGTGTGCAATAAATTTTGCAGAATGTGACGCGAAAGTTCGTTAAAGATACTCCCAAGTTTGCCTCGAATTTATTCATGTTCGCTATAAATTTACGAAAATCATGACCTGGCATTAATCTCCCTTACGAAATTGCCCTTAAAACCAATTCGGAAGTGCGCTCTCAGCAACATTTTGGATAATATTTACTTCAAGCCTAATAGCATGATACTTTCAAAAAATATTTCAGACGTAAAATTAGCTCTGATTTCGGCTTGAAACACGTTTGAAATTAAGTACGGTAAAGTGTCGGAGAGATAACTCGTAGGTTAGAGGAGACAGATGGTTCTTGGTATTATCCAATGGAATTAGGACAGTAGGCCTGAGATGATTTCATAAAAAAAATAAGTCGAAAATGTTAAATTTCGATTTTTATTCTTTTCATGAACTTATCTCAGACAAGAGTTCTAATTACATGACTTGTTAGGAGGTTTTTTTTATGAACATCCTCTATAGGACAAATGTGCGTAAATTTTAAATTTTTAATTCGTCTTTATTTTTTTAGGAAACGTCTTCGTTATAGCTGCCATCGTCTTAGAAAGGAATCTACAAAACGTTGCTAACTACCTAATAGTCTCCCTAGCAATGGCCGACCTAATGGTGGCCTGTCTGGTGATGCCTTTAGGAGCAGTTTATGTGGTGAGTTGCTGCAAAAATCCACAGGTGTCATGTATACATAGGCTCGAAATTTATGCCTCAACGGTCTATTAATTTACCTCAGTAACTAATTTATAACCACGCTCGCATAACTCCACTCAAAACTAATTATGAATTTTTAATAGCCCGCCCAGGGTCCGATAACTAGATTATCCAATCCGGTTTTCGTGCGGTGCAAGGGTGTGTTTTGTTTTATACCCCCCCAACAGCAGTCCATTATAGAAACTACGTTGAAGGGGAATAAAAGATGTGTATACTTGGCGCAAATGTAATATTCTACTATTTTTTTTTGGAGGAACGGTTTCGGTTCTAGGTTCATCATCAGCGCCCAAAATATGACGAGTAAGTGTGGCTAGAAAAATTTCCTCGAAATTACACACGTGGCCTCTATAGACGGTGTTCCATCAAACTTAATACGTAGGTTGCTGCAACTTCCAAGCGATGCCTCCACTCTACACCTTCATACTGAGAAATGTCAATAATCAGTCAAGAATAAACTCGCTTTAAGAATGAGGCAACTTAAGTTGTTGTAAGAGTTGTAATATTCACAATATCCATAAAAAAGGAGAAAACTACTTTAACTAACGATCATTTTGATTCGAGTCACAACTTTAACTTGGGCAGTCGGAGAAAGTTGGATTTGGTATTTAGCTAATTACAAAAAAATGAAATGAATCACAGATGCTTCATATCAACAAATGTAGCTCTACACAACAACTTTGACGTTTGGGGAAATTTTAAGTAGAGTGACAATAACAATTGATGAACTTCTTGTCGTCATGAGGAAGTTTAAGTGAATTAGACGAAACGTCGGCAAAGAAGTTGTAGCATAATTGCTGCTTTTAGTCCAGATCCGCCAGTCAACCACCGGGTTGAATCCCTGGGACGCAATTTCTGTTTTCATTGTCTTAAAATTACCGAGTGATTTCTATGTTCAACTAAAAGTCACAAAATGTCTTATCTTTTTTTTTGTCGGTAACAAGAGAGACTCGGCTACGTCCAGTCCTGAAAATGAGCTAAAATCTTCTATTTTAATAATAATTACTTTTTGCTCTTCAAGGAATAAAAAGCTCCTTTATGGACTCTTTTTCCGGATAGGCAAAATTACACTTTTAGTCCTTCCGGGAAACGAAATGCACCTGTGTCTAATTAATCCGTCTCTTTTTATCCTGGAGGGTAAAAAAGTGCATTTTTGATCCATCCAAGAAAAAATACACCTGTACACTATATAATAAATACTATATTTATACCAAGGGACTAAAGCAAGTGTTTATATCTTGGAGTGAAGTTTACAACATCGACCAAAAGAAGGACTGAGAAGAAGGATTAAGAGACCATTTGGCGTTGAGGTGTATACACTATTTTTTGAACTGCGTTGTATGATTTTGTTTAAACAAAACTTATAACAAAATATAATATATTTCTATTTAGGTACAGGTAAACTTTTTTCTCAGTGGAATCAAAAGTATACTTTTCATATCACCTTTTAAAGTGGCGGATTAATTAGATACAGGTGCACTTTTTCCTCAAAGTGTTCATTTTTTCATCTTAAAAAAAATAAAAAAAAAAATACCGGAATATATATTATATATTATAGATATTATTCCCGGATATAGACCGGAATTAAAAGTCCAAAATTGGCTTTTTATTCTATATAATGAAATAACATTAATTATCTCGTTCACACAATTATAAACCTATACGTGGTCAATACTAATTTTATTCGAAAACTTGCAACCTGGATGTACTATGGACTTGAACCTGCACCGACAAGCACTAAACATGGTCACTATTAATTTTCTTGGAAAATTCGCTATCTAGAAGGCAAAATGTGAATCTTTGAACTTGAACCTGAACTAACCTGAAGTAAACATGGTCAATACTCGTTTTCTTTGAAAATTTGCAATCTGAATGACAAATTGCTATTCTCTCGAATTGATAAGATATATGTGCAATTGAACCTGAACTAAATATGTTCAATAGTGATTTTCTTTGAAAACTCGCTACCTGGAAGGCAAAATGCGAATCTTTCAAATTGAGGAAGTTTCTATTGACTTGGGGTGGACATGATCAATACTCAATTTTTTTCGAAAATTTGCTACTAGGAATCGAAATGCGAATCTCTCGAATTCGTAAAATACGTGTGGACTTGAACCTAAACTAACCAGATTTAAACAAAGTCAGTACTAATTTTCTTGCACAATCGTCATGCACAAGCTGAAAAGCGAATTGTGAATCTCTCAAATTGATAAGTTACGTATGAAATTTAATCTGCACGAACCTGAAGTAAACATGGTCAATACTCGTTTTCTTTGAAAATTCGCAATCTGAATGGCAAATTACTATTCTCTCGAATTGATAAGGTACGTATAGACGTAAACCTGAACTAAACATGGTCAATACTGATTTTTTTTCAAAATTTGCAACCTGAAAAGCGGAATGCGAATCTCCCAAATTGGTACGTTACGTATAAACTTGAACCTGAACTATCCTGAAGTAAAGATGATCAATACTCATTTTCTTTGAAAATTCGTAATCTAGAAGGCAAAATGCGAATCTTTCGAATTGATAAAGTACTTGCGAACTTGAACCTGAACTCACCTGAAGTAAACATGGTCTATACTCGTTTTCTTTGAACATTTGCAACCTGAATGGCAAATTGCTATTCTCTCGAATTGATAAGATACGTGTGCAATTCAACCTGAACTAAATATGTTCAATAGTGTTTTTCTTTGAAAACTTGCTATCTGGAAGGCAAAATGTGAATCTTTCAAATTGAGAAAGTTTGTATTGACTTGGGCCTGAACATGATCAATACTCAATTTTTTTCGAAAATTTGCAACTAGGAATCGAAATGCGAATCTCTCGAATTCGTAAAATACGTATGGATTTGAACCTAAACTAACCAAATTTAAACAAAGTCAGTACTAATTTTCTTGCACAATCGTCAAGCACAAGCTGAAAAGCGAATTGCGAATCTCTCAAATTGAAAAGTTACGTATGAAATTGAATCTGCACGAACCTGAAGTAAACATGGTCATTACTCGTTTTCTTTGAAAATTCGCAATCTGAATGGCAAATTACTATTCTCTCGAATTGATAAGATACGTATAGACTTAAACCTGAACTAAACATGGTCAATACTGATTTTACTTGAAAATTTGCAACCTGAAAAGCGGAATGCGAATCTACCAAATTGATACGTTACGTATAGACTTGAACCTGAACTATCCTGAAGTAAAGATGATCAATACTAATTTTCTTTGAAAACTCGCAATCTGAATGGCAAATTACTATTCTCTCGAATTGATAAGATACGTGTAGACTTAAACCTGAATTAAACATGGTCAATACTGATTTTCTTTGAAAATTTACAACCTGAAAATTGGAATGCGAATCTCCCAAATTGATACGTTACGTGTAGACTTGAACCTGAACTATCCTGAAGCAAAGATGGCCAATACTCATTTTCTTTGAATATTCGCAATCTGAATGGCAAATTACTATTTTGTCGAATTGATAAGATACGTGTAGACTTAAACCTGAACTAAACATGGTCAATACTGATTTTCTTTGAAAATTTGCAACCTGAAAAGTGGAATGCAAATCTCCCAAATTGATACGTTACGTATAGACTTAAACCTGAAATATACTGAAGTAAATATGGTCAATACTTATTTTCTTTGAAAATTTGCAATCTGAAAAGCGGAATGCGAATCTCCTAAGTTGATATGTTACGTGTAGACTTGAACCTGAACTATCCTGAAGCAAAGATGGCCAATACTCATTTTCTTTGAATATTCGCAATCTGAATGGCAAATTACTATTTTGTCGAATTGATAAGATACGTGTAGACTTAAATCTGAACTAAACACGGTCAATACTGATTTTCTTTGAAAATTTGCAACCTGAAAAGTGGAATGCGAATCTCCCAAATTGATAAGTTACGTGTAGACTTGAACCTGAACTATCCTGAAGCAAAGATGGCCAATAATCATTTTCTTTGAAAGTTAGCAATCTGAATGGCAAATTACTATTCTCTCGAATTGATAAGATACGTATAGATTTAAACCTGAACTAAACATGGTCAATACTGATTTTCTTTGAAAATTTGCAACCTGAAAAGTGGAATGCGAATCTCCCAAATTGATACGTTACGTATAGACTTAAACCTGAAATATCCTGAAGTAAAGATGGCCAATACTCATTTTCTTTGAAAATTTGCAACCTGAAAAGCGGAATGCGAATCTCCTAAGTTGATACGTTACGTATAGACTTGAACCTGAACTATCCTGAAGTAAAGATGGTCAATACTCATTTTCTTTGAAAATTTGCAACCTGAAAAGCGGAATGCGAATCTCCCAAATTGATACGTTACGTATAGACTTGAATCTGAACTATTGAAGTAAAGATGGTCAATCCTCATTCTCTTTGAAAGTTAGCAATCTGAATGGCAAATTGCTATTCTCTCGAATTGATAAGATATATGTGCAATTGAACCTGAACTAAATATGTTCAATAGTGATTTTCTTTGAAAACTCGCTACCTGGAAGGCAAAATGCGAATCTTTCAAATTGAGGAAGTTTCTATTGACTTGGGGTGGACATGATCAATACTCAATTTTTTTCGAAAATTTGCTACTAGGAATCGAAATGCGAATCTCTCGAATTCGTAAAATACGTGTGGACTTGAACCTAAACTAACCAGATTTAAACAAAGTCAGTACTAATTTTCTTGCACAATCGTCATGCACAAGCTGAAAAGCGAATTGTGAATCTCTCAAATTGATAAGTTACGTATGAAATTTAATCTGCACGAACCTGAAGTAAACATGGTCAATACTCGTTTTCTTTGAAAATTCGCAATCTGAATGGCAAATTACTATTCTCTCGAATTGATAAGGTACGTATAGACGTAAACCTGAACTAAACATGGTCAATACTGATTTTTTTTCAAAATTTGCAACCTGAAAAGCGGAATGCGAATCTCCCAAATTGGTACGTTACGTATAAACTTGAACCTGAACTATCCTGAAGTAAAGATGATCAATACTCATTTTCTTTGAAAATTCGTAATCTAGAAGGCAAAATGCGAATCTTTCGAATTGATAAAGTACTTGCGAACTTGAACCTGAACTCACCTGAAGTAAACATGGTCTATACTCGTTTTCTTTGAACATTTGCAACCTGAATGGCAAATTGCTATTCTCTCGAATTGATAAGATACGTGTGCAATTCAACCTGAACTAAATATGTTCAATAGTGTTTTTCTTTGAAAACTTGCTATCTGGAAGGCAAAATGTGAATCTTTCAAATTGAGAAAGTTTGTATTGACTTGGGCCTGAACATGATCAATACTCAATTTTTTTCGAAAATTTGCAACTAGGAATCGAAATGCGAATCTCTCGAATTCGTAAAATACGTATGGATTTGAACCTAAACTAACCAAATTTAAACAAAGTCAGTACTAATTTTCTTGCACAATCGTCAAGCACAAGCTGAAAAGCGAATTGCGAATCTCTCAAATTGAAAAGTTACGTATGAAATTGAATCTGCACGAACCTGAAGTAAACATGGTCATTACTCGTTTTCTTTGAAAATTCGCAATCTGAATGGCAAATTACTATTCTCTCGAATTGATAAGATACGTATAGACTTAAACCTGAACTAAACATGGTCAATACTGATTTTACTTGAAAATTTGCAACCTGAAAAGCGGAATGCGAATCTACCAAATTGATACGTTACGTATAGACTTGAACCTGAACTATCCTGAAGTAAAGATGATCAATACTAATTTTCTTTGAAAACTCGCAATCTGAATGGCAAATTACTATTCTCTCGAATTGATAAGATACGTGTAGACTTAAACCTGAACTAAACATGGTCAATACTGATTTTCTTTGAAAATTTACAACCTGAAAATTGGAATGCGAATCTCCCAAATTGATACGTTACGTGTAGACTTGAACCTGAACTATCCTGAAGCAAAGATGGCCAATACTCATTTTCTTTGAATATTCGCAATCTGAATGGCAAATTACTATTTTGTCGAATTGATAAGATACGTGTAGACTTAAACCTGAACTAAACATGGTCAATACTGATTTTCTTTGAAAATTTGCAACCTGAAAAGTGGAATGCAAATCTCCCAAATTGATACGTTACGTATAGACTTAAACCTGAAATATACTGAAGTAAATATGGTCAATACTTATTTTCTTTGAAAATTTGCAATCTGAAAAGCGGAATGCGAATCTCCTAAGTTGATATGTTACGTGTAGACTTGAACCTGAACTATCCTGAAGCAAAGATGGCCAATACTCATTTTCTTTGAATATTCGCAATCTGAATGGCAAATTACTATTTTGTCGAATTGATAAGATACGTGTAGACTTAAATCTGAACTAAACACGGTCAATACTGATTTTCTTTGAAAATTTGCAACCTGAAAAGTGGAATGCGAATCTCCCAAATTGATAAGTTACGTGTAGACTTGAACCTGAACTATCCTGAAGCAAAGATGGCCAATAATCATTTTCTTTGAAAGTTAGCAATCTGAATGGCAAATTACTATTCTCTCGAATTGATAAGATACGTATAGATTTAAACCTGAACTAAACATGGTCAATACTGATTTTCTTTGAAAATTTGCAACCTGAAAAGTGGAATGCGAATCTCCCAAATTGATACGTTACGTATAGACTTAAACCTGAAATATCCTGAAGTAAAGATGGCCAATACTCATTTTCTTTGAAAATTTGCAACCTGAAAAGCGGAATGCGAATCTCCTAAGTTGATACGTTACGTATAGACTTGAACCTGAACTATCCTGAAGTAAAGATGGTCAATACTCATTTTCTTTGAAAATTTGCAACCTGAAAAGCGGAATGCGAATCTCCCAAATTGATACGTTACGTATAGACTTGAATCTGAACTATTGAAGTAAAGATGGTCAATCCTCATTCTCTTTGAAAGTTAGCAATCTGAATGGCAAATTACTATTCTCTCGAATTGATAAGATACGTATAGATTTAAACCTGAACTAAACATGGTCAATACTGATTTTCTTTGAAAATTTGCAACCTGAAAAGTGGAATGCGAATCTCCCAAATTGATACGTTACGTATAGACTTAAACCTGAAATATCCTGAAGTAAAGATGGCCAATACTCATTTTCTTTGAAAATTTGCAACCTGAAAAGCGGAATGCGAATCTCCTAAGTTGATACGTTACGTATAGACTTGAACCTGAACTATCCTGAAGTAAAGATGGTCAATACTCATTTTCTTTGAAAATTTGCAACCTGAAAAGCGGAATGCGAATCTCCCAAATTGATACGTTACGTATAGACTTGAATCTGAACTATTGAAGTAAAGATGGTCAATCCTCATTCTCTTTGAAAGTTAGCAATCTGAATGGCAAATTACTATTCTCTCGAATTGATAAGATACGTATAGATTTAAACCTGAACTAAACATGGTCAATACTGATTTTCTTTGAAAATTTGCAACCTGAAAAGTGGAATGCGAATCTCCCAAATTGATACGTTACGTATAGACTTAAACCTGAAATATCCTGAAGTAAAGATGGCCAATACTCATTTTCTTTGAAAATTTGCAACCTGAAAAGCGGAATGCGAATCTCCTAAGTTGATACGTTACGTATAGACTTGAACCTGAACTATCCTGAAGTAAAGATGGTCAATACTCATTTTCTTTGAAAATTTGCAACCTGAAAAGCGGAATGCGAATCTCCCAAATTGATACGTTACGTATAGACTTGAATCTGAACTATTGAAGTAAAGATGGTCAATCCTCATTCTCTTTGAAAGTTAGCAATCTGAATGGCAAATTACTATTCTCTCGAATTGATAAGATACGTATAGATTTAAACCTGAACTAAACATGGTCAATACTGATTTTCTTTGAAAATTTGCAACCTGAAAAGTGGAATGCGAATCTCCCAAATTGATACGTTACGTATAGACTTAAACCTGAAATATCCTGAAGTAAAGATGGCCAATACTCATTTTCTTTGAAAATTTGCAACCTGAAAAGCGGAATGCGAATCTCCTAAGTTGATACGTTACGTATAGACTTGAACCTGAACTATCCTGAAGTAAAGATGGTCAATACTCATTTTCTTTGAAAATTTGCAACCTGAAAAGCGGAATGCGAATCTCCCAAATTGATACGTTACGTATAGACTTGAATCTGAACTATTGAAGTAAAGATGGTCAATCCTCATTCTCTTTGAAAGTTAGCAATCTGAATGGCAAATTACTATTCTCTCGAATTGATAAGATACGTATAGACTTAAACCTGAACTAAATATGGTCAATACTGATTTTCTTTGAAAATTCGCTGTCTGGAAGTCACAAAGCCAATTTTTCGAATTGAGAAAGTACGTAGTGATTTAAGCCTGAACTAGTCTGAACTATATCAATCAGTACTCTTTTTCTTTGAATATTTTCAACTAGAAGTCGAAGTGCGAATCTCTCGGAGTCGTAACTTACGTATGGACTTGAGCTTGAACTACCTGAACTAAACATAGTCAGTACTAATTTTCTTTGCAAATGCACAAGCTGTTGATTGTTGAATCTCTCAAGTTGGCAAGATACGTATGGACTTGAGCCTTATCTAAAAATTATTTAAACCTGGCCAATACTCATTTTCTTTGAAAATTCGCAACCCGGAGAGCCAAATGCGAATTTCTCGAATTGATAAAGTCCATATGCACCATAACCTGAACTGACTGTAATCAAGGTCAATACTAATTTTCTTTGAAAAGTCATAACCTGAATGGCAAATTGCGAATTTCTCGAACTGATAAGATACGTATGGATACTTGATTCCGAATTAATCTAGTGTAAACATGGTCAATGCTCATTTTCTTTGATAATTCGCAACTCGAAAGGGGAAAAGAGAATCTTTTCAATTCATAAGGTACGTATGCACTTAAACCTTTTTTTTTTAGAGGATTAGGGAAATCTGTTGCCAGACATGTGAGCTAGGCACAAAGCGATCTAGGTTGCCCACATAGTGTTGGATTGATGTCTCTTGTTAGCACCGACCGATCTTCCCGGAACCGCCGCGAGGCATTTCTTCAGGGTTTCCTATTTTATTCGCTTTGTTTTTCTAGTTTCTTTCTTCCTTTCCCTTCATAATTTTACATATCATTTTGTCCACAGCTATCCATCCTTCTTTCGAATCGAGCATGAGGTCTCCGATATTTGTTTCTGTAATCTCGTATCCAACTTCGGCTGTTGTTTGCCTTCTTTCTTCCTCAAATTCCTCGCATTGGAAAATGGTATGTCTAGCGTCATCATTTCTGCCGCAGTACCAGCAATTTGAATTTTCTTTCTTTTTAATTCTGTGTAGGTAAGAACAGAATACCCCGTGTCCAGTGATAGCTTGTGTTAGGTAGTAGTAAAGTTCTCCTCATCTTCTATCATTCCAGGTTTCCACGTCTTTGATGAAGACTCTTGACCATCCTCCATAGTCCGTCAATCTGGATTTCTACTCCTGTATCATTTCTTCTCCCAACCTTTTTCTTTCATCTTTAGTCTTTTTGAATGATTTCTCTCTTTCCTGTATTCGCAAGTCGATGGGTGGTAAACCAGCAACCGCCTCCAGAACTATCGTGGAAACTGTTCTGTAGGCGCATGACATCATTATGGCAAGGCGTCTGTTTACTCTCTCCAGCCGTCGTAGAGAGGTCGTGTATGAAATAGCTTTCCTCAAAACAGGAGCTGCGTACAGAACCGTTGACAGGACCACGATTGCCAGAAGCTTTCTCTTACTTTGCTTGGGACCGTTTATTTTTGGAGTGATCCTTGCGAGAGAATTTATCAAAGTGTGGGCTCTGCTACAAATTTCCTTGACGTGTGCTGTCATGTGCATGTCTTTGTCTATGTGAACTTCTAGATATTTTACACACTTTTCACTCTTTACCTTTGCCGAATCAATGTTTAGACTTATATTAGTAATACTTCTCCTGCCCGCTAGTATAACTACTTGCGTTTTTTCAGCTGCCACCTCTAGCCTCATTTCTTTAAGGCGACGTGTTACTTGTGCGACATTATACTCTGCTTTGTATACTAGCTCCTCTCTGTCTCTCCCCGACACTATTAGTGCCAAGTCGTCAGCATACGCTATGACTTTCACTCCCGTGTCTACTTTAAGCCTGAGAATGTCATCGTAGAATACGTTCCACATGATAGACCCCAAAATTGAGCCCTGCGGAACGCCGCATGTCACTTGATGTTGGTTTCCGTCTGCATCCACAATTACCCTTTCGGACAGGTATGACTGAATTAATCTAATCAGGTAGCTCTCTACTTTCCTCATCTCCAGTGTTTGTATTATTTTTTCCCAGGATACACAAATGAATGCGTTTTTAATGTCGAGTAGGATCATGATCCAGAAACCCCTATGTGTGTATGATTTTCTGTTTATATTGTGTACAATTTCTTGTACTGCCTCCAGTGCATCAATGGTTGATTTCCCTTTGCGGTATCCAAACTGCGAGTCACTGATTAGGTGCCTTTTCCCTATTTCCAGTTGCTGCCTGCCTTTTATTAAAGTTTCCAGTACCTATCCGGTTGTGTATAGCAGACATATTGGTCTATACTCTTTCTCCTGGCCATCTGGTTTTGGTTTTTCCAGCAGTACTAGGGACGCCTTCTTCCAGATGCTCGAAAACAACCCCTTTCGTAAGCAGTCGTATATGCCTGAGAAGACATCGATGTTTTGTCTAATGCAGATTTTTGTTATTTCTGGAGGAGTGCCATCTAGGCCGGGAGCTTTCTTGTTTTTCATTTGATCTACGTCACTTTTTATTTCTTCGTCTGTGAACAGGGGGATAGTATCCCAAGGTACGTCGATTTCTGGCCATATGATGGCTGTGTGTGCAGGGAAAAGCTTAGAGATTTGTTCTTTGATTGTTTTAGTTGTGCCCTCATGTGCTTGTGTCGCTTTTAAACGTTTTAAGGCTATTTGATAAGCCCGTCCCCATATGTTTTCATCTAACTCCTTGCATTGGACTTTCCACCTTTCGCGCTTGCTCTTGCTAATTTCTTTCTTAAGACTTTGTTTTGCTGCTTTTAATTCTTCCTGTAGTTGGTGTTCTTCGCCTTTAGTGTGCGGTCTTGATTTTAAACGGGTGTATTTCCGCCTACACTTATGGCATTGCTGTCTCTTTTCCCCTATATTGTCATTCCACCAATATATCGGTCTGTGCTTGTTTTTCTCTCGGTTTCTTAAAAACTTTGTCGCAATGTGCGGTTAATCTTTCTATCAGTTCTTCCGAATCTTTCGGCGAGCGGGAAATAAAAACATCCGAGGCTGTGCTCGTAAAGTATTCCATTTGTTTCTGTGTTATAATCCATTTTTTTGAGCATTCTGCATGGCACACTTTTTTGCTTTTCTCTAAGCTAATATTGTAGCTAAGAGTGTAATGGTCACTAAAATTTTCCACGTCATTTTCTATTTTCCAGTTGTTTATTTGTGAAGCATAATTCTCTCCTGTTGCCGTGAAATCGATCACCGATCCCTCTCCTCTAGGAAATGTTGGACCCTCTCCCTGGTTACACACCATAAGTCGATTTGCTGCTAACCAGTCCTCCAGTATTTTGCCCCTAGGATTTAGACAATTTGACCCTATTGCTGGAGTTTTAGCGTTCGAGTCTGCACCAAGGATTATTTGTTTATGGCAATCTCTGATTTCCCTTTCTAAGTCATCCAGAAGTTGCTTGTAGTCCCATTTGGGGAGAAGTATGATGACACGACGAGCTTCGACGAGAGCTCAACGCACACGTACCCATTTCCAGAGATGGAGCTTGTCACTGGCAGGCCACAGTATACAAAAGCGCCACGGTTTTTGTCACATACAAAATTCGTTGATCTGGACTTATTCGGTTCTTGTCCAATTACCACATTTATTTTGTCTTCGTTCACTCTTTGCATTAGTAAGTCTTGGGCTGTAATGCATCTGTTTAGATTAATTTGTAGACATCTCACGTTTTGGGTAACTTTGGTTGATTGAGAGACTTGTATTTTAGTACTAGACATTGCTGGCCTGTCGAGAGAGCTTCTCTTCTCCTATCGGCAACTTTTTTCCATTTTTCCAATCCTCTACTGCCTTTCTATACGTTGGACATCTGAGACTTTGCGCTTTGTGATTGCGATCTTCTTTGCACATATAGCAGATGGGTTCATTTTGGCATTCTTTGGCCTTGTGGCCTTCGTTGCGGCAATTTAGGCATTTACCTTTAATGTGTGTTTCATTTTTGCATTGTGTTGCTTCAAGTCCAAAATAGTTGCATTTGAAACACTTAATGGGTGAGTAGGATTCCTCGATTTTGTAATCCTTCCACCCTAAACGTATCGTCTTTGCTGCTATCCATTTGTAGGCATTTTCTATTGGTGGCCTCACAAAGGCATTATAGTTGCTTTGCTTAGTATTCGGTATATTTACTTCTATGCATTCCAGGTTTCCTTCTGTGTTAATGGCTACTTCAATATCTTTTTTTTTCTATACTGTCGTCTATTTTTTAATTACTATTGACTTTGTTCTTCTAACAATTCTGGTTTCCGATTCTTCTTTAGTAAATTTTTTAACCCCCTCTATAAACTTTGTTTGACTCTCTTTGTGTCCCGCGATTTTGATTTCAATGTGGCCTTCTTGAGTTTTCCTCAGACTTCTGACGCTTACTCCTATGTTATCTACATTGATTTTATTTTTTAATCCTTTCAGAATGTTTTTTAACCTTGATGTTTTATGATTATCGTTTCTTGTTTGTTTCGTTTTGGTCGGGTTTCTATCCATTCCATGTAATCGTTATTTGAAATGTTGCTGTTGGTTCTTCTAAAATTTTGGCTGCTCTGTTCGTCTGACTTTCCTCCTGCATGGGTGTCACCGCCGCTCTCCCAGTTAGCTCTCCCTTTTGATGAAGGCATTCCGTACATATCTATAACTATTCCTGTTCCTCTAAACATGATTTCTGATATTTTCCTTACTGTACCTGCCAGGCTGCTGTCTGTCACGATTATAGCCAAATTCTTCTTGCTTCTTGCCGTTGCGGCTTGTTTACTTTTGTTTATTATTCTGCTTAGGACTTTCACGGCCTTCGTGGTTACTTCACTTGAGTCAAAGCCATTCAAAAAGATACTTCTATCAGTACATTCACTCTCCTGCTCGCTTGGCTCAAACGTTATCGATTCACACTTTGAAACGATTATTTGCTTACCGGGGGTTAGCAATTCCTCTGAGACGATTCTATTCATTTGGGGGAATTTCCTGGATAGTGTTCCTATTAATTTGTTGCTTTTAACTCTCTTCGTACCCACTATGATGACGATATCAGATTTATTTTGAGGTTGCATAATATCTCCTTTTACGCTTTTACTCGCCGTGAATACGTCTTCTGGCCAATCCGTGGTAACTATCTCTTCCAGGTCTACGATCTTCTGTTCTTGCAGATTCTTCATTGCGTACATCTCAAATCCGTCCATAATATGCTCATTTTCTAATTGAGTTTGCGTTGATTTCTCACATAGGCGCTTTTCTCTTTCAGTGCACTCTTCATCATTTCTCCGGTTTCTTGTTGTCACTTTGCTCCGTCTTCATGTCTGTTTGCGATTCTGTAGAGATTGTGAGTTTCTCTACTTTTGCGTATTTTTGGGATTTTATCCAGTCGACGTTCACTTTTCTTTTAAAAATACTTGCCTGGTGTTTTAGTCTCATTGCCACATCCTTGATCTCTCGTTTAGTATTATTCTCGATGTTCTGGGTAAGCCTCTCCGTGAGTTTGGTGATCATTTCCATGGCTTCGCTAATTTCGAATGCCTCGACAATTTTCCCTGGTTCTGTGCATAGGTTACTGCTTTCGTTCTTTTGATACGCTGTAGTCTTCTATCTATCTCGTTTGTAGGGCAAGATGATATCTACTATCATCTTGCCCTACATTCATGGTAGTAGTGGGTGATCTAGTTAGACTAGGGTTAAGTCTAGGTGGGCCTGATTTTGGAGTTCCCTTTAACATTTCTGCGTTTTCTGCCAGTTTCTTATATTCCGACACAGTTTCTAGCGTCTCCTTTGTGCTCCGTGCTACCTTCCTTGGTGGTGTTTCTTCGTCCTCCATTGCTCCGCCGTATCGATTACTACATTCCACCACTTCTCCTAAATTCTCCAGCCTTCTGGTTTCTTCCTTGCTCCTGTTATTGTTATTCCCCCTTCCCCAGTTACGTTATACATAAATTGAAAATGTCCAGCGCATCGTGCGACAAGAGGCGGGCCGAAAAAAACCGGGAACGGGTGTACCCTCGGAACTTGTCCTACCCCAGTTCCCTGAGGCCCGGCCTTCGTTTTTCCAGTCCCGGTACAACGCAGACGGACTGAGGCTCGCCCGGAGCAATGCGGACCCCGACCTCCGCATCCATGTCTCACTTCCTGATGAGGGTCCGAAGTGGCTGGTTCCTGATGATGCATACGTCTTCGCCATCGGCAGAGCAATCTCACATCAGCCCCTGGAGGCACTCCCAGGCTCGTCCGCATGCGCACCCATCCATTTGGTAAAATACGGCCGCTCGTCACGAGTCAGACGCCGACCATACAGCCGCCCGTTCCGGATCAGACGCTATCTGGATTCCTGTTTTAACCTGTTGGCCCGCGAGAGGTATTTAATTTCCCTCCTACCACTCATATCTGAGAGGCCTTCCCCTATCCGCCACCTGGGGACACGCCCTCTAGGGGTTACAGGCTCTCCGAGGGGGATGCACTTAAACCTGAACCGACCTGAATTAACCTGACCTAAACATGGCCGATACTATTTTTGTTTAACTTCGCAACCTGAAACGCAAGCTGCGAATTTTTTTAATTGGTGAGGTTAAACCTGAACTAATTTAAACAAACATTGTCAACCCTTATTTTCTTTGAAAATTCGCAACCTGGAAGGCAAAATGCAAATCTCTCGAATTGATAAGGTACGTATAGTCTTAAACGTAAATTAACCGGAACTAAACATGGTCAACACTCATTTTCTTTGGAGATTCTCACCCTGGATGGCGAATCTCCCCAATTTGATAAGATACGTTATTTTTTGTATGGTGCAACCAAGTATCTCGTATTACGTTGGTTCACGATATTGGACATTACACTTTGGTGACAGGCTGGCATATCATTGCAGCCGAGGTGTCCCTCTAATCTGTTGGACTACATGGCAAAGGAAATAGTTAATAAAACTACAAAAGTTTAAAATTATACGTCACAAACTACGAGCACAAACAGAACAAATTGTGAGTGTTATTCAAAATGCTTAAAACTTAAAAACTAGGAGGTCTGCTGTTAAAAATTGGTTTGTTATCTTTGTTTCATATATTTTATTATTTATAACCTGCTGTGTCATTTGGGTTGCTGGTTCCAAGTAAAGTGTAAATTTAGAAGCAAATACGATGTAGGCACGCCAAAGAAGGAAAATCTACCCAGGGATGAACATGAGAAGTGGGGATCGACCAGTGGCGAAATTAAAAGAACCAAGAAATGTCATGGGTGTCGTCAATGTCATTACTTTGCCCACGAGGATTTATGGACTTGCATATTTGTATCATGTTAGAGTAGATATTCTTTAAGTCTTCAATGTATGTGTGTTTATTAAAAACCTTATCATGGCTAGCTATTTCTACCATTTCCAGAAGAAGTCTTTTGTGGTAATGTTGTTTCCTGTCTAGAATGCGGAAGTAAGTGATTTTCATGTGGTATATCGAATCAAGAAATTGCCGAGAGAGTGCACTACCAGCCTTAGAGAGTCTGCAGTCACTCTGATGGTAAGCTAGCCTATTTTTGCAATACATTGGACGTCTGACCAATGTAAATACCTGGACACACTGCACATGCTATAAACTAGCCTTGCACAATTCAGTATGTCATCCTTATCCTTTAATCTGGTATTAAGATTTCCCACACGTAAGTTATTCTTAGGTGCCAATTTTATGTCCGACGTATTGTTGAAGAAACTTTTGACCCTGCTATATATCTCTTTAATGTAGAGAAAAGAGAAATATTTGATTTTAGAGGTGTTGGTTGTATCCGTGGCAGATACCTGATCACTCAAGTCCATGTTTGTGAAATGGAAGTGTAACGTAGAATTAAAATCCTCTTCGGCCTACAATATGCTACGGTTTGGTCCATTCTCATTTACAGGGGGACGTGGAGTGTTAAAGAGAAGCTTATTAATTAGTTTGGAAGGATAAGGTTTCACTTTATTTTTAGATTACTACTATATTATAGAATAGATTTCAACACCTATTTTTCCTTTTGTCAATTCTTAAGAAAAACTAAAGCTAAGGGCTTCCAAAATGACGTGGTTTGGTATGAAATTTCATAAGAAAGACCAGAAATTTCATTTTACTTAACCTTAAATGTTTACCAGAATTTCCATCAAAAAAAATCCTGGTATCTTATAAAGTGATTGAGGACATGAGTTTTCGAATTTCTTCATATAGCAGGAAATACCCGTTAATATTTTGGAACAATAAAGACTCTTATAATTCTTATTAAAACACACTTTTTTCTACTCCGAGCCCCAATGATTTCATTTTCACCATACAGAATTTTTCAAAAAGATGTCAATTTTTAGGGGTTTATAGAAGACCCTATGTCATAAACATTTATAATCTCCCTTAAAATCTCAAAACGGTGCGGGTCAAATCCCAAATGACTTGGGATCCTTTATAATAACCGCCTAAAGTTTCAAAAACACTCTGTGTATCTAAAAAAAAATTGGTATCTTATTAGGTGATTTAGGACGTGACTTTGCTAATTTCTTTATAAAACAGGAAATGCCCATTATCATTTTTTGGGAAGAATAAAGACTCTCATAATTCTACCTGAAGGCACCTTTTTTTAATCCGAGTCCCAATGGTTTCATTTTCACCATACAGGATGTCGCAGAAAGATGTTGCCAATCTTTAGGATTTATAGAAGACACCATGTTATGAACATTTTGTATCTCCCTTAAAATCTCAAAAAACGGTGTTTTTGCGGCAATGGATTTATAAGCAAATGACTTGGAATTCCTTATAATAACCATCTAAAGTTTCTAAAATACTCTCTATATATGAAAAATCTTGATATCTTATAAAGCGATTGAGGATGTCAGTTTTCTATTTTTTCCCAAAATAACTTGGTCAACTACCCATAGTCAATTTTGAAAAATGAAGACCCAGATAAAGTGGAGTAAATTGTCTTGTTACAAATAAACATCCACCTTTACAAGAAATAAATTTCTTCTCCAGTTGATATTTATGTATTTTGCTCGACTTTGACATAAATAATTAATATTAATTAAACTTCGGTTGTTGCCTTTAATTGTCCCTTTCAGGGAGCCGAGCTGTCGCGTTGCCTTCGAGCAATTTAACGACGATTAGTTGTTTAAATTGTAATGTTTCATTAAGTACAAAGAGTGTTCTAACGAACTCCTATTTAGACCTAAATTAATTGCTGGTGTTAGCGAAAGTTGCAGCTTCTCCTCTTTAATGCCAATTACTTGGAGATTATTTAATTGCGCTTTTTTCAATACGGTTTTAATTGGGTATGTTTCGCATGCGTAGACTCTATAGTGGAGTGGAATGCAATTAAAAGGCTACGGAGTCCCGATTATTATCTGACCCGTGGCCAGACATGATTTACTATCGGGTTAGTCGTTAAGCCCATTATATTCCCCGGCTATTACCTCTGCAATTATTCTTCGGTGCGAAATTTGTCTCAATTAGCTTCTAACCCTACCCAATTCTCGCTTCCAACCTTGCCAAGAGCACTGATTAAGTTTTATTATTTCAGCTTAGGATAATCCACTTTATTTAAACTGAGACGCGACAATAATATCGAAAACTCTCATTTCTATTCAGGATTCAATATTTGCCAGCTCTTCTTTAAACTGGGAAAAAATTAGCCATCCACCGCAGCTCAACTGTCCCCACAGTCATTAGCGGCCATTGTGAGACTCTAATTAGGACTTGAACGAACTGCAGTGTAGCGAGAGCTGAAAAGATATATCTTTCGGGGCTTTAATTTGCGTAAACCGGGTCTTTTTTTTTAAAATTCACTATTAACTTTGAAGGACGAAATACGTCTGTGAATAATGAACCTGTGTTAAATTATCTTGAAGCTCATAGAGAGTACCGTAAGGGAAAAATAGATTTGAAGAAATCCCAGGTTCATCCATTTATCTGTTCCTCCTAAATGAGACACTAAATAAAACCGTGAAGTTGAAATAATTTCATTACCGTTCTTCCATTATGCCACACAATTTTCTCATTTAAATTTCGAATTTCGCCCCAAAAGCGTCCACTTCCCATCAGGAAAATGTGCTCTCCGGGAAATGAATTTTTTCAAAGTCTAAGCTAAGGCTTATCGCCGAAGTTAATGTAACCTTACGTGAATTAATTCAATTACCTCTAGTTCGGCAACAAATTGCTTTCCGTAAATAAATACCATTTATGGGCCGTAACTTTGACAAGTGAATAATTGAGTGGACAAATCAATTTCTTGCATGCACGGGATTATGGTAATGTGAGTGGTGGGCACGGTGGGACTATCGATTAATTTCGACAAGGCGCAAAAATAATAATACCCGCTGTATAGGAAATTATCAAGGGTGATTTCGCATTCAAGTCTCGATGAAATATTGTTTGAACAAAGACCCAGGAAGGGCCACGTTTAATCAAAAGATTAATGGAAAACAGTTTGGAGACAGGGTTTTTTAATTAAGTTATTATTTAGGGCTACAGCAGATTTTTTTAAGAAAATGTGTTTTGAATTTTTTTTACAACTCAATTTCCCTGAGCTTTATTTCCATCGCTATTTTATTATTTTATTATTTCAGAGAAAACCGTAAGAACTCTACTAGTCCAATATCAAATTTACCTCAACCGTGGTTCAGTAGTAGAGAGTTTTTAATACGGACCACAGACAAATAAGAAATACAAGGCAAGACAGAAATTACTCAACATTTTTTTTCAAATGTAGATCAGAAAAAACCGATGGACTATAAATAGTTCAACACAATGCAGCTGAAAGAACAAATCACCTGGCCCTAGGAGCCCAAGCTTAAGAGATATAACAAAATATATATGATATGAAATCTTCATTAAACCCCTAAAGACTGGAAACATTTTTATAAAACATTATGTATGGTATAATTAGAATTATGAAAATATTTTCTTTATTCTTCCAAAATATTAGTGGGTTGCTTTTGATGCTTTAGGCAAAAAATTAGAAAACTCACGTCCTCAATCACTTTATAAGACACCACAATTTGTTAAGATGGGAAGTCGTGTAAAAACTTAGGTCCTAAGTAAAATGTAAGTTCTGGTCTTGGCATCGAATTTTTATACCACCTACGTAATTTGGAAGCCTTAGGCCTTAGCTTCAGTTTTTTAGAAATCGCCAGAAGGGAAGATAAGTGTTAAAGTCTATTCCCAAGATAGTAATATAAAAATAAAGTCTAAACGTATCTTATGCATTCAAGAGCTTTTCAACTCGCCTTTTAGGCTACAAATTTTCAAAGAAAATTGGTATTTTACATGAGTAGTTCAGGTCGATTCAAGTTCAAGTCTATACTAGTCCATAACTCATTCACTTATTTTTGCCACCTCGTTATTTTTGGAATTTAAACTTTTTTACATCCATCTCAACAAGCTCCCAGGGGCTTGTAAATTGCAAGAGAATTAACAAAAAAACAATCAATGTGGTAATTAACCATGGCTCTTTAGGTTAGTGCAATAATTTGATAGTAATCATAAACTCAATGGTTAATGCTTTGTGTCCCGAATTGGTTCAGTTGGTTGGCTTGGGAAAAAAAGAAACACTATGGTTTTGTATACCGCCGACTTTTCAACAAAATATTTCGTCATCTTCAGGGCTAAAAATAGCGTACACATACAAAAGACAAAATGCACAGCTAATACCATATACAGAATAAAATGTTATATACAGGGTTTTTTAACAAGGTATCAAAATCCCAATTTTTAATTAGGGCCGGTTGTAAAAGAGTAGTAAGTTTTCACTTAGCAAAGCTTGGTTTTTGCATAAACAACACTTAAAAAATATTTTGTGACGTGGAAAGATAAACTGTATATGAAAAGTGACAGATTTTTTTTGTGAGATATGCTAAAGATAGAAATTTTTAGCTTTACCGAAAAAAATCTGGTTTAAACTGGTATCATAAGTTCATATGACTCTTGCTAGCTTATAGCGTTTTCGGGTGGCCCTCTAAAGCACGCTGAGAGTATCTCCATCCATCTCCCATTTGTGGCAAGACAATGATTTGAGGAATTCTGTAAACCTCTAATGAATGGCTCTATCTTTTTGAAACATCCTGTATGGTGAAAATGAAGTCATTCGATCTCGAGCAAAAAGGTGTTTTATGATTTTAGGTAGTATTATGAGAGCTTTTATTCCTTCAAAATAATGATGAGTTGATTTTGTTACTTTATAAAATACTAGAAAATTCACGTCCTCCATTACCTTATTACATGCAAAGATTTTTAGATGGAAACATCCCGTATGGTGAAAATGAAGTCATCCATTCGATCTCGGGCCAAAAATAGGTTTGTTATGGTTTTAATTAGTATTAGGAGTCTTTATTCTACCAAAATAAAGGCGGATTCTTGTTGCTTTATTAAGGAATTAGAAAACCCATGTCCTCAATTACTTTATTAGATACCAAGATTTTATAGATGAAAACATCCTGTGTGCTGAAAATGAAGCCATTCGATCTGGGGCTAAAAAAGGTGTCTTATGGTTTGAATTAGTATTATGAGAGTTTTTATTCTTCCAAAATAAAGTTGGATTTTCGTTACTTTATGAAGGAATTAGAAAACTCTCCTCCTCCAATTCTTTATTAGACAACAAGATTTTATAGATGGAAACATCCTGTGTGCTGAAAACGAAGTCATTCGAATTCGGGCTAAAAAAGGTGTCTTATTGTTGGTCTTATGGCAAGATCTTATAGCAAGATTTTTTAGATAAAAACATCTTGTATAGTAAAAATAAAGTCATTCGATATAAACCGCTAAAGAATGGCAATATATTTTTAAAACATCCTGTATGGTGAAAATGAAGTCATTCGATCTCGGGCTAAAAAATTCTTCTTATCGTTTTAATCAGTATTATCACCGTCTCTATTCTTCCAAATTAATGGTGGTTTGGATTTGTTGCTTTATACAAAATTAGAAAACTCATGTCCTCGATTACTTCATTACATAGCAAGATTTTTTAGATGGAAACGTCCTGGGTGGTGAAAATGAAGCCATTCGATCTCGGGCTAAAAAAGGGATCTTATCGTTTTAATTAGTATTATGACAGTCTGTATTCTTCCAAAATAATGATGATTTGAATTTGTTGCTTTATACAAAATTAGAAAAGTCACGTCCTCGATTACTTTATAACATACCAAGATTTTTAAGATGACAACATCCTGTGTGGTGAAAATTAAGTCATTGGATCTCGCACTAAAAAAGGTGTTGTATAGTTTTAATTAGTATTATGAGAGTCTCTATTCCAAAATAAAGATGGATTTTTGTTGCTTTATGAAAGAATTAGAAAACTCATCTCCTCATTTACTTTATTAAATATCAAGAGATTTTTTAGATGGAAACATCCCGGATGGTAAAAAGAAAGTCATTCGATCCCGCGCTAAAAAAAGTGTCTTATGGTTTTAATTACTATTATGAGAGTCTTTATTCTTCCAAAATAATGATGAGTGGATTTTTTTTGCTTCATAAAAAATTAGAAAACTTACGTCCTCGATTACTTTATTACATAATAATATCTAGATTTTTTAGATGGAAACATCCTGTATGATGAAAATGAAGTTGGATCTCGGGCTAAAAGAAGGTGTCTTATGGTTTTAATTAATATTATGAGAGTCTTTGTTCTTCCAAAATGAAGATGGATTTTTGTTGCTTTATGAAGGAACTAGAAAACTCACCTCCTCAATTACTTTATTAAATACCAAGAATTTTTAGATTGAAATATCCTGTATGGTGAAAATAAAGTTATTGGATCATGTGCTAAAAAATGTGTCTTGTGGTTTTAGCTAGTATTATGAGAGAAACTATTCTTCCAAAATAATTATGAGTGGATTTTGTTGCTTTATAAAAAAATAGGAAACCCACGTCCTTTATTACTTTATTACATATCAAGATTTTTTAGATGGGAACATCCTGTAAGTTCAATCTCGGCTAAAAAAAAGTGTGTTCTGGTTTTAATTCTTATTATGAGAGCATTTGTTCTTCCAAACTAATGATGATTTGATTTTGTAGCTTTATAAAAAATTAGAAAACTTACGTCCTCGATAACTTTATTACATAATACTATCAAGATTTTCTCAGACGGAAACATCCTGTATGGTGAAAATGAAGTTGGATCTCGGTCTAAAAAAAAATGTCTTATGGTTGTAATTACTATTGTGAGTCTTTGTTCTTCCAAAATAAAAATGGATTTTTGTTCCTTTATGAAGGAATTAGAAAACTCACCGCTTCAATTACGTTATTAAATACCAAGATTTTTTAGATGGAAATAACCTACATGATGAAAAGAAAGTCATTCGATCCAGCGCTAAAAAAGGTGTTCTAAGGTTTTAATTAGTTTTATGAGAAACTTTATTCTTCCAATATAATGATGAGTGGATTTTGTTGCTTTGTAAAAAATTGGGAAACTCACGTCCTCGATTACTTTATTACATCATAACATCGAGATTTTTTTAGATAGAAACGTTCTGTATGGTAAAAATGAAGTTGGATCTCGGGCTAAAAAAAGGTATCTTATGGTTTTATTTAGTATTGTGAGTCTTTGTTCTTCCAAAATATTGAGGGACTTTTGTCGCTTTATAAAGGAATTAGAAAACTCACCGCCTCAATTGATTTATTAAATACCAAAATTTTTTAGATGGAAACATCCTTTTTGGTGAAAATAAAGTCGTTCAATCCCGCACTAAATAACGTGTCTTATGGTTTTAATTAGTATTATGAGAGTCTTTATTCTTCCTAAATAATGATGAGTGGATTTTATTGTTTTATAAAAATTAGAAAACTCACGTCCTCGATTACTTTATTACATATCAATCAAGATTTTTTAGATTGAAACATCTTGTATAGTGAAAATGAAGTTCGGTCTCGCGGTAAAAAAGGTGTCCTATGGTCTTAATTGGCATTATGACAGTCTTTGTTTTTCCAGAATAATGATAAGTTGTCTTGGTTGCTCTATTAAAAATTTGAAAATTCACGTCCTCGATTAGTTTATTACATATCAAAATTTTTTAGGTGGAACCATTGTATGGTAAAAACGAAGTTTGATCTGGGGCTAAAAAAAGGTTTCTTATGGTTTTAATTAGTATTGTGAGAGTCTTTATTCTTCCAAAATAATGATGTATTTTTGTTGCTTTATTAAGGAGTTGGAAAACTCACATCCTCAGTTACTGTTTAAGATATCAATATTTTTTAGGTGAAAACATCCTGTATGGTGAAAATAAAGTCATTAGATTTCGCGCTAAAAAAGGTGTCTTGTAGTTTTAATTAGTATTATGAGTGTCTCTATTCTTCCAATATAATAATGAGTTGATTTTGTTCCTTTTAAAAAATTAGAGAACTCACGTCCTCGAAGACTTTACTACATTCCAAGATCTTTTAGATGGAAACACCCTGTATAATGAAAACAAAGTCCTTCGATCTCGCTCTAAAAAAGGTGTCCTATTTTTTTAAGTAGTATTATGAGACACTCTATTCTTCCAAAATAATGAGTTTATTTTGTTGCTTTATGAGAAATTAGGAAACACACATCTTCGATTACTTTATTACATACTAAAATTTTTTAGATGGAAGGGTTTTGTATGGTGAAACTAAATTAATTCGATCCCGCGCTAAAAAAGGTGTCTTATGGTTTCCATTAGTACTATAAGTCTCTATTATTCCAAAATAATGATGAGTTGATTTTGTTGCTTCATAAAAAAAATGAAACTCTGAAACTGACGAACTGAAAATGAAAAAAAGGAATTAGAAAACTGACTTCCTCAATTACTTTATTAGATACCAAGATTTCTTAGATGGAAACGTCCTGTATGATTAAAATGAAGTAATTCGATCTCGGGATAAAAAAAGGTGTCTTATTATTTTAGTTGGTATTATGATAGTCTTTATTCTTCCAAATTAAAGATGGATTTTTGCTTTACAAAATAAAACTGAATTTTTGTTGTTTATTAGATACCACGATTTTTTAGATGGAAACGTACTGTGTGGTGAAAATGAAGTCATTTGATCTCGGGTTAAAAAAAAGTGCTTTATGATTTTAGTTAGTATTATTAGAGCCTTTATTCTTTAAAAATAACGATGAGTTGATTTTGTTCCTTTATAAAATACTAGAAAACTCACGTCCTCTATTACCTTATTACATGCAAAGAGTTTTAGATGAAAACATCCCGTGTGGTGAAAATCAAGTAATTCATTCGATCTCGAGATCTCGATATGAGAGTCTTTATTCTTCCAAAATAAAGATGGATTTTTGTTGCTTTATGAAGGAACTAGAAAACTCACCTCCTCCATTACTTTATTAAATACCTAGATTTTTTAGATGGAAACATCCTGTTTGCTGAAAATGAAGTCATTCGATCTCGGGCTAAAAAAGATGTCTTATGGTTTTAATTAGTATTATGAGAGTCTCTATTCTTCCAAAATAAAGTTGAATTTTTGTTGCTTTATGAAGGAATTAGAGAACTGACGTACTCAACTACTTTATTAGGTACCAAGATTTTTTAGATGGGAAGATCCTGTATTGTGAAAATGAAGTCATTCGATATCGGGCTAAAAAAGGTGTTTTATGGTTGGTCTTATGGCAAGATCTTAGGGTGAGTTTTTTTAGATGGAAACATATTGTACAGTGAAAATAAAGTCATGCGATATAAACCCCTAAAGAATGGCAATATATTTTTGAAACATCCTCTATGGTGAAAATGAAGTCATTCAATATCGTGCCATAAAAGGTCTATTATGGTTTTAATTAGTATTATGAGAGTCTTATTCTTCTAAAATAACAATGCGTTTTTCCCAAAAAAATCTCCAACTCAATCCTCCATCCCATCATCCAAAATAATGATGAGATGATTTTGTGTTCTTTATGAAGGAATTAGAAAACTCACGTCCTCAATTACTTTATTATACACCAAGATTTTTTAGATGAAAACATCCTCTGTGGTGAAAATAAAGTAATTCGATCTCTGGCTTAAAAAGGTGTCATGAGTTTAATTAGTATTATGAGACTCTTTATTCTTCCAAAATAAAGATGGATTTTTATTGTGTTATGACATAATTAGAAAACTCACGTCCTCAATTACTTTATTAGGTATTACTTTATTAATTTTACTTATTATCAATTACTTTATTAGATACCAGATTTTTTAGATGGAAACATCCTGTGTGGTGAAAATGAAGTCATTTGATGTCGGGCCATAGAAGGTCTCTTATGGTTTTAGTTAGTATTATGAGAGTCTTATTTTTCTAAAATATCAATGCGTTTTTTCCAAAAAAATCTCCAACTCATCATTATTCCTTCAAAGTAATGATGAGTTGATTTTGTATTCTTTATGAAGGAATTAGAAAACTCACGTCCTCAATTATTTTATTATATACCAAGATTTTTTAGATGAAAATATCCTCTATGGTGAAAATAAAGTCATTCGATCTCGGGCTTAAAAAGGTGTCATGAGTTTAATTAGTATTATGAGACTCTTTATTCTTCCAAAATAAAGATGGATTTTCATTGTTTTATGACATAATTAGAAAACTCACGTCCTCAATTACTTTATTAGATATTACTTTATTAATTTTACTTATTATCAATTACTTTATTAGATACTAGATTTTTTAGATGGAAACATCCTGTGTGGTGAAAATGAAGTCATTTGATGTCGGGCCATAGAAGGTCTCTTATGGTTTTAGTTAGTATTATGAGAGTCTTATTTTTCTAAAATAACAATGCGTTTTTTCCAAAAAAATCTCCAACTCATCATTATTCCTTCAAAGTAATGATGAGTTGATTTTGTGTTCTTTATGAAGGAATTAGAAAACTCACATCCTCAATTAATTTATTACATACCAAGATTTTTTAGATGAAAACATCCTCTATGGTGAAAATAAAGTCATTCGATCTCGGGCTTAAAAAGGTGTCATGAGTTTAATTAGTATTATGAGACTCTTTATTCTTCCAAAATAAAGATGGATTTTCATTGTTTTATGACGGAATTAGAAAACTCACGTCCTCAATTACTTTATTAGATATTACTTTATTAATTTTACTTATTATGAATTACTTTATTAGATACCAGATTTTTTAGATGAAAACATCCTGTGTGGTGAAAATGAAGTCATTCGATGTCGGGCTTAAAAAGGTGTCTTATGGTTTGAATTAGTATTATGGGAGTCTTATTCTTCTAAAATAACAATGCGTTTTTGTTGCTTTATGAAAAAATTAGAAAACTCACGTCCTCGATTGCTTTATTAGATACCAAGATTTTTTAGATGGAAATTCCGGTAAACAATTAGGGATAAGTAAAATGTAAGTTCTGGTCTTTGGATTGAATGTGGAATAAAAAGCCGGTTTTTTAATTTAAATTTTTATATTTTAATTCCGGGTATAAAGTAACACTTTATTTCAGGTCATTTAGTCCTTTCGAGAAAAATTTTTAATTAATCCGTCACTAGAACTTAATTTTAAATTCTTTCTTACGATAAACAAAACTAGCGTTATTGTTGAAATTTTAAAGTGATCGAGGACTCGAGTTTTTTAATTTACATGTTACAAAGAAAAGCTTTGTGTTTAAGTTATGTCAAAATTATCCAATTTCTTAGTCGCAGTCTTAATCATAAGCTTCACTTTTTTCGAAACCAACCAACCAACAAATATAATAATGGATCTCTTTCAGTTGTTTGAAAAGGTCAAAAACTTGCGTTTTGGAAGTACCGAAGATTAAAACTCAATATGTATACAGGGTGGTTTCTCTAACTTGAAGCTAAATATCGCTCCAACTGTGGCCTATATTGTACGGAAGAGCCTATTTTAGGTACGTATTTTTATGGCTGTTATCCAGAAAAGTGTGACGTCATATAGCGTAATATTTTTAAATGGGACACCCTATATTTTTTACTAGATTTTGATAGATCTTATGGCTCTCTGCCCTGTATTTTCAGGCATATTAGTAGCCATAGAATGTTTGTTTTTCTTATGTATCTTCCTTCTGCTCACGTCAAGATGATTGGCAAACTAGGTCAAAGTCCAAGGCTAACCAGACGTTAAACTTTTGTAAATAGATAATACGTGACACACCATATAAGATATTTTCAGTTTACTAACCAATTTCTCTTAAACTAATGCAGGGAAGGATGTGCAATTTTGAATGGGTGTCCAGTACAAGCTATAAGATCTATCAAAATCTAGAAAAATATAGAGGTCTCCTAAATAAAAATATCATATCATATTTTGTCAAACTTTTCATCTAAAATGACCCTTTTGTACAATATAGGTCTTCGTAGATTTGAAATCTTCTACCCTACTAGTTCTCGAGATACGTCGTTGTCTCAAATTAAAAAAACCACCCTGCATGTAGCAGTGTTCTGCAACAAACGTAATAGTTCGAGACCCTATTGAAGCAAGACGTGCAGCAAGAGTACCGCCTGAACCATACATAAGACGACTCGTTGTTAGGGATTCACTGCTTGACTTGACTTTCAAACTATTTGACTTGACTTGATTTCAACTCAATCTCAAATTAAGTTTGATGGAGCAATTATCGAGTCAAGTCAAGTAGTTAATCTTTCAAATATTTGAAAAATGAAGTAGTTTGAATAAACTCAAGTTCAATGACTTTGCCACCCTATATAGGGTGTCCCAACTCTATATAGATTTCTAGCTCTAAATTATTTGAGACAAGAGGTATTGATTAAGAAAACTGCTTTCAATAAAAATGTGTATATGTATTTTGTGCATTATTTTTTTTATAATGTTACAATTTTATGCATCATACCCTATTCGGAGTTTGAGTAGTTAAAATCACTTTTGAAATATCATTGCTTTAACCCTTACCCCGCAGGAAAAATACAATTAAACGGTTTGAGCTAAAGTGAAACGGTTTTCTTATTGTTATTTTAACTTCTCAAAATGGATCCAATTACCCATTTTGACACCTGTCAAATTATCTCTATTTTCATGACAGATGTCAATTTAGATAATTGGATTCATCTCAAGAAATTAAGACAGAGATGGAATCGTGAAACTCTAATTCAAATAATTAAAAATTTATGAAAACAAAATAATGATTGTAGTGATTGTTCCGAAAACAGTTCAAACTCCGAGTAGAGTATGATGCATGAGATAACTTTAGAATTGAAAAGCGAATGCAAAAAATGAGAAAGTGTACAAGGTATTCCTTTAAAAAAAATAAAACTTATTTCAAATATGTCAAAATATCACTTGTTATTCTCCTCCAAATAAGCAAATTTGTATTGAAAGCAGCTTTCTCAACCATCACCTTTTTGTCTCGAAATTTTTTCCAAGCATGTACAGTGATGGTGATCTGTAGCGTCTAAATAGAGGTTGGACATTCTGTATATGCAAAACCGGTGAGTGTAACAAAATAAATATTTTGTTACGTTAGATTTATTACAGAATATTAAAATGTATATTATTTAACAACGCTTTGGGGTGGCCGATTTAGACGGCCCTGAGGGTATTCCTGGTATTCCCTTTCTTGCATCTTATAGCGGATTAAAATTAAAACCCACAGTGCCTACTCATTGCCGTGGGTGCATAAGTGTTAGTGTCTACCATTACAAATATCCATGTACCTGCCAGTGACCAAGAGCACCTTTTGTGCATTTAAAGTGGTGAGATATGCGAAGGACAAATTTGACTAGCAATTTATACTCTTTGTTTGAAGTTCCCGATTACTAAACGACTAGGAGTTGGATAAACCCCTCTGCTTAGACAAAAACTACAAATTACATTGAAGTCGAATAGGTAAAATAAAAACTTTAACCCACTTTTTTAGCAAAAGTCTAAAGAAATATTTCTACAAGGATCGTTCCTCGAATTATACGGAAAGTATGGGCGATAAGGCTGATGAAGTCCGGCCTTGCTGTTTAATTCAACACGTCGAGGATATTAGGTATCGAGCTGACGGAGGAAGGCTAAACGTCATTAAGGAAATGGACTTTTAAAACAGGGGCATTCGATGGGATAGGTTTTATAAATTTGGGGAAATTGCTCGTCCATTATACGTTCGTAAAGCTCTCGGGAAGTGTAATAACCGTGTCATCGGCACCTATGTCTATAGATAACGATAAGCGTTTCTCTCGTTTACCCTTGACGTTTAAAAGCAAAATCAATAATATCCTGCCTGCACAACATTTATCGTCAACCCAGATCGGAATAATGCCGACCGTGACTTTCAGCTCAAATCGGAACAAACAATCTCGGATTTGCATAAAAATGTCCGCAGCTGGATAACGAGAGAAGATGCGCTTTCTTCTTTGCCATGTCGCATTACCGGATCCAGTCCCATGAAAGCATTCAATCAACGTATGCGGTGAGCAAAACAAAACTATAAAGTTTAATTCGTTCTAACCGCTAGTTCGCAAATAAAACCCAAGGTGGACGACAAACACAAAAGTTAAAGAAACTAACTACCGACTTGTTAACGAAAACTTATTCCCTGGTGGAAAGTTTTGAAAAATAAAGTTTAAACGCCCTCAGCTTTAATTGGAGGCGAAAAGCTTTTATATTTTCCGCTCGGGTTAAATTCGGCGTTAATTATCGCATCGAAGAAAAAGTTTTCGGTTTTTGAAATTCCAAACAGCACCGTCCATTAATTAATATAACAAGCCCCATCCTCCATTGTGTTAATGAATATTCCCGCGTAAATGTATTTAAATTTTTCTCGCTTAGCGCCCTCCAATCTAGGAAAAATTCTTTCAAAAGCGAGTCAACACTGAACAATTATTTGGTACAGTGAGTACCAAAAAACACCTAAATTTCCTGCTTACAATATAACAACCAGAAACAAACAATCATCTGCAACAATGCACACCACTCAACTAGACTTCGTCTTCTTCCTCCTCTTCTTCTTCCTCCCCGTCTTCCTGCTCCGGCTCTGTCTCTTCCCCACCTTCCCCAGGAATTGGTTTCAACTTTGGAAGATGATCTGTGCGCCACTGTTCTTCGTCGTGACACCTCTATAATGTCAGGCCCCACCGGTATTCTTGTAGCACTTGAAGCAAATGGCTATTTTTTAACTACTTGACTCTAATCCTAAACTGAATTTGCCCAGAAACTGTTAATCTGCTTTTTTTGACGCTCTGAGTAAGCTTTAACCTACGAAGGCGTAGAAGGACCAACAAGATTTTTTTTCTTAAATTCCGAGTTTAAAGTTGGAATTTAGTTAAATTCCGAGTTTAAAGTCGGAGTTTAGTTAAATTCCGAGCTTAAAGTCGTTAAATTCCGAGTTTTAAGTCGGAATTTAGTTAAATTCCGACTTTAAAGTCGGAATTTAGTTAAATATGATTCACGTATCAGTGGCGTAGACGCAAGATTAATAAAACGTTTGTATTCCAAGTTGTACAAGAACGGCAAAAAAATTTTAAAAGACTGATCAATATTATGTTAAGTACGACGTCATGGTGGGTGTCCTAACTTTAAGACTCCTCTAGTGATTACATTTAAGAGCTGTGAGATCGATATCTCGGGACGTTTTTTACGGTTTTTACATTTTTTTTTTGTCGACAAGAAGAGTTACGGGACGTTTACAAAAAGTTTTGCACCTTTCTATAAATTACAGTGTTTTGCGGGAATACCCGCGCCAATAAAAGTAATAGACTTTAAAAGTTCATTATTTTGAAAATCATAGGCGTATATTGACTGATAATAATGACAAACAAATAAAATTGTACAGATTATAAAATAAAAAAGTAAACTGCTAACAAAAAACCGATACGACCTAATTTTTGGTAATTTTCAAGGCGTTTTATCTCAGAAATCATTTATGATAAATTCATAACTTAAAAAGGCTATGAAAGAACTTTTCTTCTAGAAGTAACTACCTGAACCAATTTTTAACTAAACCAGTTTTATCATTGTGATACGGCGCAAAAATGTAAAATTTAAACTGATTGCATTATTTGATATCTACGGTAAATCTTAACTTTTCAACTTTGTCATGTCATTTTATAGACTTGGTAGTTATCTCGGGACATGTTCGGCGGTTTTTGTTTTTATGCTGGAAAAAAAGTTACAGGGTATTTTCAGAAAGTTTGGAGTACTTTTATTTTTTGGTCTGTATAGCAGTGTAGGTCACCTGATTTTAATGATATAAACTAAATTTAAAAGCTCATTAAGTACAAAATCAGTGACGTAGAACTCTAGTTCATAAAGATTGCTTCGGATGTTTTCGCAAAACTTTAATATTACTTCTGTGACATCATCACTGTTAATGATTTCCCAGCTCCTTTGCTGTAACTTCAAAAATGTACTATTAACTTAAGTGAAGTATTATTTAATAGGTTTGATAAATATCGGAACGGTTTTGGGGATGTTTGTTTTTTTTGGTCTCGAATAAGATACGAGTGCAACTCAAAAATTTAATGAGGTAAGCTAAATCTACGAATTTATGTACTTAGGTGTGGGCCCACCGAAAACTCGCATTTCCTCAGCCGCCCTTCTTGGCATGGTCTCCAACAAATTTCTGATAAACTCCTGGGGAATGGCTTGCCATTCCTCCCTAAGTGCTACTGCCAATTCATCAAAATTTTGAAATTCTTGCTCTCTTTCTTTCAGTTTTAGTTTCATTCTGCTCCACACTTTATAACATTCATATCGGGCGACCTAGCGGGCCAATTCATGCCCTCGATGCCATTCTCTCTCAGAACTTCATTAACAATTTGAGCCCGGTGTGGACATGCATTATCGTCAACTAAGATAAAACCATCTCCAAAGTTCTGAGCGAAGGGAATAACAATTTCATTCATCACAAATATTGATATCTAACTGCGTTCAGGTTAGTTCAGGTTAAAATTAAAACCAATCAAAACCACTAAGTCAGTTTTTCCATTTCCCATTACGCCTCCCCATACGCTGACACTTTCACCCCCAAATGCCACTCTGGGTTCTATATTTTCTTGCAGGTTTCGTTCATTCCGGCGTCTCAACACCACAATACGTCCATCTGATGCATACAACAAAAATCTACATTCATTTGTAAAAATGCAATTATTGTTCCACTCCGCCATTCCCCATTGCAAATTTTAAAGTTTTACACCGTATCACATTGATAAAACTGGTTTAATTAAAGATTGCCCAAGATTTAATTCTAGAAGAAACGTTCTTTCAGAGCTTTTTTAAACAATGAATTTATCATAAGTGGTTTCTGAGATAAAATGCTTTCAAAATTACGAAAAATTATGTCATATCGACTTTTATGTTAGCAGTTTTCTTTTTTATTTTATTATCTTTTCAATTTTATATTTTTTTCATTATTAACTATCAATACGCGCCAATAATTTTAAAATCAATGAACTTTTAAAGCCTATGTGTTTTATTGGCGCGGGTATTCCCGCAAAAAACATCGCGAGATGTCGATCATAGCTCTTAAAAGTAATCACAATAGGAGTCTTAAAGAGGACGTCGTAGTTAACAAAATATTGATCCATTTCACAAAGAATATATTTAATAGAAATGTTTTATTATTAATTAACTCGGAATTTAACTAAATTCCGACTTTGAGATAGGAATTTAACTGATTTCCGACTTTTAACTCGGAATTTAAGAAAAAAAATCTTGTTGGCCCTTCTACGCCTTCGTATTAACCCTCCAAATTGGATCCAATTTTTACATGCTTTGAGTCATTCTTCACGACTTTTGGCCTTAATCCTAGCCTGCCATTTTCAGAAAACATCAAAACAATAATTTTTAAATGAAATGGGTCACTTTTAAACAATTTTAGTTCGAACTCTAGCCTGAATTTCTCCAAAGACGCATGATTGCTTTTTCACACGCTCTGTTTATTTTTTAGACATTTTGATACTAATACTAACCTAAATTTACTCAGAAAATTTTTATCTGTATTTTTGGCGCATTGAGTGATTTCCAACTGATTTTGGACATAATCTTAATTTAAATTTCCCAAGACCCCCAAATCTGTATTTTTCACTGAGTAATTTTCCGTGTATTTAGGCCTGAATTTTAGCCTGACGTTTTCAACGAATATCAGAATTGTTATTTTTAGATGAAATGAGACATTTTTAAACGAATTTAGTTCTAGCGTTAACTTTTGTTCTTCCAAAGACTCCAAATATGCATTTTTAGAAGCCTTGTGTAATGTTTTAACCAATTTTGACCCTAATGCTAACCTGAATTTGTCCAAAAACCCTTAATTTGCATTTTTCTTGGAATTTTTAGCCGATTTCGGCCATAACGTTTATAAGAAATTTACCAAGCCCTTCAAATTTAGGTTTTTCACACTTCCCTTTTCACTGGTTTTGACCTTAATTTTAACCAAAAAACGTCAAAACTGTCACTTTTGAACGAAGCCAATTTTAAACGATTTTAGTTCTAATTCTAACCTGAATTTCTCTAGAAACTCTAAAGATACATTTTTAGCCGCTTTGTATCATTTTTTAACTAATTTTCACTCTAACCCTAACGTGAACTTTTCAAAAAAAAATTTAATTTGCATTTTTAGATGCCTTTTCTTATTCAAATCAAGGGGATGCACCACCTATTTTACAGTTAACAAATACTTGTCTCATAAGCGAGACAAGAACTCTAACTTGAATTCTTCCAAAAACTCCACGTTGTGCATTTTCAGACGCCTTGTGTCATGTCTTAACCAATTTTGACCCCTATTCTAACCTGAATTTGTCCAAAAACCCTTAATTTATTTTTTTTAATTTTTGGCCGATTTCAGCCGTAATGTTAATAAGAGTTTTACCAAGGCCTCCAAATGTATGTTTTTCACACTTCGTTTCTCAAAACGTCAAAAAAAAACGTCAAAACGATTTTAGACCTAATTTTAACTTGAATTTCTTTAGAAACAGTAAATATACATTTTTAGACGCCTTTTGTCATTTTTTATTCACTTTACCTTAATGTAAATTTTTCAAAAAAAAAAAAAATAATTTGCATTTTTAAATGCTTCTCTTTATTCAATTCAAGTGGATATACCACCTAATTTTAAAGTTAACAAATACTTGGCTCATGTGCGAGACATCTAACTTGAATTTTGACCTTAAGGCTACCTGAATTTGTCCAAAAACACTTAATTTGCATTTTTTTGTAATTTTTAGCTGATTTCAGCCATAATGTTAATAAGAATTTTCTAAACTAGTTTTCACATTTTGAATCGTTAACCACTGATTTCGACCTTAACTTTAAGCAAAAAACGTCAAAATTGTCCTTGGTTTGGTCCTAATTCTAACCTGAATTTCTCTAGAAACTCTAAATATAAATTTTTTAACACTTTTTTTGTCATTTTTTAAGCAATTTTCACTCTAACCTTAACGTAAATCTTTGAAAGAAATTTTTATTTTTATTATTAATTGCTTTTCCTTATTCAATTTGAGTGGATATAACGCCTAATTTTAGAGTCAACAAATACTTGGCTCAGGAGCGAGAAAAGAGTTCTAACCAAAATCCTTCCAAAGGCTCCAAATTTGCATTTTTGGACGACTTGTGTCATGTTTTCACCAATTTTGACCCTAATGCTAACCTGTTTTTGTCCAATAACACTTAGTTGGCATTTTTTTTTGAAATTCTTAGCTGATTTCAGCAATAATGTTAATAAGAATTTTTCCAAACCTTCCAAATTTATATTTTTCACTCTTTGAATACTTTCTCACCGATTTTGACCTTGATTTTGACCTTAATTTTAACCAAACATAGGCAAACTTTTCATTTTTGGATGAAATCAATTTTAATCGATTTTAGTCCTAATTCTATGAAATAATTTCACTAGAAACTCTAAATATAACCTTCTAGACGCTTTGTGTCATGTTTTAAGCAATTTTTGAGCCTAAGCTAACCTGAATTTGTCCAAAATTTCTTAATTTGCAGTTTTTTGTAATTTAAAGCCAATTTCAGCAATAATGTTAATAAGAATTTTTCCAAACCCTGCAAATTTCTATTTTTCACACTTTGAATCGTTTCTCACTGATTTTGACATTAGTCTTAACCAAAAAAAAAACGTCAAAATTGTCATTTTTGCATGGAATAAATTTTAACCGTTTTCAGTCATAAGTCTAACCTGACTTCCTCTATGAACTCTGAATATATTTTGTTAGATGCTTTGTGTCATTTTTTAACCAATTTTCACTCTAATCCTATCGTGACCTTTTAAAAAAAAATAATTTGCATTTTTAAATGCTTTTATTTTATTTTTGTTTTTATTTTATATTTGCATTTTAAAATGCTTTTATTTTGGATTAAATCAATTTTGATCGATTATAGTCCTAATTCTATCCTTAATTTCTCTAGAAACTCTAAATATATCTTTTTAGACGTTGTGTGTCATGTTTTAAACGATTTTGACCCTAATACTAACCTGAATTTGTCCAAAAACCTTAATTTACATTGTTTTATAATTTAAAGCCGGTTTCAGCCATAATGTCATTAAGAATATTTCCAAACCCTGCAAATTTTTATTTTTCACACATTGAATGGTTTCTCACTGATTTTGAAATAAATTCTAACTTTTGAATTGAATTTTAATCGATTTTAGTTTTAATCCTAACCTGAATTTTTCTATAAGCACTAAATATATATTTTTACACGCTTTGCGTCATTTTATAACCAAATTTCACTCTAACCCTAACGTGAATTTTCCAGGAAAATTTTATTTTGCATTTTTTTATTATTTGCATGCTTCAATTCAAGTGGATGCCCTAATTTTAGAGTTAACCAATACTTGACTCATAAGCGAGACAAGAGATCTAATTTCAATTCTTCCAGAGACTCCAAATCTGCATTTTCAGATGCCTTGTGTCATGTTATAATCAGTTTTGACCCTAATGCTAACCCGAATTTGACAAAAACCCTTAAATTGCATTTTTTTTAATTTTTAGTCGATTTCTGCCATAATGTTTATAACACCTTTTTCAAACCCTCTAAATTTATATTTTTCGCACTGTGAATTGTCTCTCACTAATTTTGACCTTAATTTTAACGAAAAAAACGTCAAAATTGTCATTTTTGGATGGATTCAATTTTAACCGATTTCAGTCATAATTCTAACCTGACTTCATCTAGAAACTCTAAATATGTATTTTTAGACGCTTAGTGTAATTTTTTTACCAATTTTCACTCTAATCCTAACGTGAATTTTTCCAAAAAATTTCAATTTGTATTTTTAAATGCTTTTCCTCATTCAATTCAAGTGGATGCACCACCTAATTTTAGACTTAATAAATACTTGGCTCATGAGCCAGACTGAGGCAACCTGAATTCTTCCAAAGGCTCCAAATTTGCATTTTCAGACGCCTTGTGTCATGTGTGAACCAATTTTGACCCTAGGGCTAACCTTAATTAGTCCAAAAACCCTTGATTTGCATTTTTTTGTAATTTTTAACCGACTTCAGACATAATTTTAATAATAATTTTGCCAAAGCCGCAGAGTTTGAATCATTTTTCATAGACTCTGAGCTTAACTTTAACCAAAAAACTGTCAAAATTTATTTATTTTATTTTTGTTTGTTATGAGTATAAATAAATAAAATAAATAAATAAAATTGCAATTTTTTTATGAAATCAGTTTTAATCGATTGTAGTCCTAATTCTAACTTGAATTTCTCTAGAAACTCTAAATATACATTTTTACTCGCTTTGTGTCATTTTTTAATTAATTTTCACTCTAGGTAATCCTAACGTGAATTTTTCAAAAATTTTAATTTGCATTTTTAAATGCTTTTCCTCATTTTTCCATCAAATGGATGCATCGCCTAATTTTAGAGTTAACAAATACTTGGATCATGAGCAAGACATCTAACTTGAATTCTTTCAAAGACCCCAAATTTGATTTTCGCTTGAGACGCCTTATGTCACGTTTTAACCAACTTTGACCTTAATGCTAACCTGAATTTATCCAAAAACCCTTGATTTGCATTTTTTTGTAATTTTTAACCGACTTCAGACATAATTTTAATAATAATTTTGCCAAAGCCGCAGAGTTTGAATCATTTTTCATAGACTCTGAGCTTAACTTTAACCAAAAAACTGTCAAAATTTATTTATTTTATTTTTGTTTGTTATGAGTATAAATAAATAAAATAAATAAATAAAATTGCAATTTTTTTATGAAATCAGTTTTAATCGTTTGTAGTCCTAACTCTAACTTGAATTTCTCTAGAAACTCTAAATATACATTTTTACTCGCTTTGTGTCATTTTTTAATTAATTTTCACTCTAGGTAATCCTAACGTGAATTTTTCAAAAATTTTAATTTGCATTTTTAAATGCTTTTCCTCATTTTTCCATCAAATGGATGCATCGCCTAATTTTAGAGTTAACAAATACTTGGATCATGAGCAAGACCTCTAACTTGAATTCTTTCAAAGACCCCAAATTTGATTTTCGCTTGAGACGCCTTATGTCACGTTTTAACCAACTTTGACCTTAATGCTAATCTGAATTTATCCAACAACCCTTAATTTGCATTATTTTGTAATTTTTAGCCGATTTTATGCATAATGCTAATAACAATTTTTCAAAACCTTCAAAATTTTTACCTTTGACACATCGCTTCTCACTGATTTTGACTTTAATTTTTCAGTGAATGAAAAAGGTATGCACATATTTAACTTGAATTAGAGATATGGTTTTTTGATTTTTATCTCCTTTTATGTAGTTTTTTTTTTCTATTTATATTGTTCAGGCTAATTTACATTGTGGAGATGTATATCATAATAATGGTAACTTATTTGTAATGTTTTAGCCCTGTTGAAGATCCAATAAAGGATCGAGACGTTGGTAATTTCAAAGGCGTGAAGTGCATTTTTCAAGTCCTACACCTGCAATACTTTCCACACCTATATATATAAGGACGCGAAGTATCATGATGTCTAACCTGAATTTCTCTAGAAACTCTAAATATACACTTTTACATGCTTTGGGTCATTTTTTAACCAATATTCACTCTAATCCTAACTTGTAATTTTCAAAAAATATAAATTTTAATTTGCATTTTAAATGCTTTTTCTCATTCAATTCAAGTGGATGCATCACCTAATTTTAGAGTTAACCTATACTCATGAGCGAGACAAAAGTTCTAACCTGAATTTTTCCAAAGACCCCAAATTTGCATTTTTAGACGCCTCGTGTCATGTTTTAACCAATTTTGACCCTAATGCTAAGCTGAATTTGTCCAAAAACCCTTAATTTGCGTTTTTTTTTATACTTTTTAGCTGCTTTCAGCCATAATGTTAGTACGAATTCCAAACCTTCCAAATATATATTTTTCACACTTTGAATCGCTTCTCAATGATTTTGACCATAACTTTAACAAAAAAACGTCAATGTTGTCATTTTTGGATGAAATCAACTTTAATCGATTTTAGTCCTAATTCAAATCTGAATTTCTCTAGAAACTCTAAATATACATTTTTAGATGCTTTGTGTCATTTTTTAACCAATTTTCACCTTAATCCTAACATGTAATTTTCAAAAATAATTTAATTTGCATTTTTAAATGCTTTTCCTCATTCAATTCTCAAATTTCAAATTTTAGAGTTAACCTATACTTGGCTCATGAGCGAGACAAAAGTTCTAATTTGAATTCTTCCAAAGACCCCAAATTTTAATCAATTTTTAATAAATTAATCAATTTTTGACCCTAATGGTAACCTGAATTTGTCCAAAAAACCGTAATTTGCATTTTTTTTTGTAATTTTTAGCTGATTTCAGATATAATGTTAATAGGAATTTTTCCAAGTCCTCCAGATTTCTATTTTTCACACTTTGAATCGTTTTTCACTCTTTTTGACCCTAATTTTGACCAAGAAAAAGCGTCAAAATTGTCATTTGTGGATGAATTAAATTTTAATCGATTTGAGTATTAATTCTAACCTGAATTACTCTAGAAACACTAAATATACATTTTAGACGCTTTGTGTCATTTTCTAACCAATTTTCACTCTAATCCTAACGTAAACTTTTCAGAAAAATTTTAATTTACATTTTTATATTATTTTCATGCTTCAATTCAAGTGGATGCCCTAATTTTAGAGTTAACCAATACTTGGCTCATAAGCGAGACAAGAGATCTAATTTCAATTCTTCCAGAGACCCCAAATCAGCATTCTCAGATGCCTTGTGTCATGTTATAATCAGTTTTGACCCTAATGCTAACCCGAATTTGACAAAAATCCTTAAATTGCATTTTTTTTTTAATTTTTATTCGATTTCTGCCATAATGTTTATTACACCTTTTTCAAACTCTCCAAATTTATATTTTTCGCACTGTGAATTGTCTCTCACTAATTTTGACCTTAATTTTAACGAAAAAAACGTCAAAATTGTCATTTTTGGATGGATTCAATTTTAACCGATTTCAGTCATATTCTAACCTGACTTCATCTAGAAACTCTAAATATGTATTTTTAGACGCTTAGTGTAATTTTTTTACCAATTTTCACTCTAATCCTAACGTGAATTTTTCCAAAAAAATTTCAATTTGTATTTTTAAATGCTTTTCCTCATTCAATTCAAGTGGATGCACCACCTAATTTTAGACTTAATAAATACTTGGCTCATGAGCCAGACTGAGGCAACCTGAATTCTTCCAAAGACTCCAAATTTGCATTTTCAGACGCCTTGTGTCATGTGTGAACCAATTTTGACCCTAGGGCTAATCTTAATTAGTCCAAAAACCCTTGATTTGCATTTTTTTGTAAAAGCCGCAGAGTTTGAATCATTTTTCATAGACTCTGAGCTTAACTTCAACCAAAAAACTGTCAAAATTTATTTATTTAATTTTTGTTTGTTATGAGTATAAATAAATAAAATTGCAATTTTTTTATGAAATCAGTTTTAATCGATTGTAGTCCTAATTCTAACTTGAATTTCTCTAGAAACTCTAAATATACATATTAACTCGCTTTGTGTCATTTTTTAATTAATTTTCACTCTAGATAATCCTAACGTGAATTTTTAAAAAATTTTAATTTGCATTTTTAAATGCTTTTCCTCATTTTTCCATCAAATGGATGCATCGCCTAATTTTAGAGTTAACAAATACTTGGATCATGAGCAAGACATCTAACTTGAATTCTTTCAAAGATCCCAAATTTGATTTTCGCTTGAGACGCCTTATGTCACGTTTTAACCAACTTTGACCTGAATTTATCCAACAACCCTTAATTTGCATTATTTTGTAATTTTTAGCCGATTTCATGCATAATGCTATTAACAATTTTTCAAAACCTTCAAAATTTTTACCTTTGACACATCGCTTCTCACTGATTTTGACCTTAATTTTTCAGTGAATGAAAAAGATATGCACATATTTAACTTGAATTAGAGATATGGTTTTTCGATTTTTATTTTCTTTTATATAGTTTTTTTTTCTATTTATATTGTTCAGGCTAATTTACATTGTGGATATGTATATCATAATAATGGTAACTAATTTGTAATGTTTTAGCCCTGTTGAAGATCCAATAAAGGATCGAGACGTTGGTAATTTCAAAAGCGTGAAGTGCATTTTTCAAGTTCTACACCTGCAATACTTTCCACACCTATATCTATAAGGACGCGAAGTATCATGATGTCTAACCTGATTTTCTCTAGAAACTCTAAATATACGCTTTTAGATGCTTTGTGTTATTTTTTAACCAATTTTCACCCTAATCTTAACTTGTAATTTTCAAAAAAATTTAATTTGCATTTTAAATGCTTTTTCTCATTCATTTCAAGTGGATGCACCCCCGAATTTTAGATTTAACCTATAGTTTGCTCAAGAGCGAGACAAAAGTTCTAACCTGAATTCTTCCAAAGACTCCAAATTTGCATTTTTAGACGCCTTGTGTCAAGTTTTAACCAATTTTGACCCTAATGCTAAGCTGAATTTGTCCAAAAACCCTTAATTTGCGTTTTATTTTATACTTTTTAGCTGATTTTAGCCATAATGTTAATACGAATTCCAAACCTTCCAAATTTATATTTTTCACACTTTGAATCGCTTCTCAATGATTTTGACCATAATTTTAACCAAAAAACGTTAATATTGTCAGTTTTTGATGAAATTAATTTTAATCGATTTTAGTCCTAATTCTAATCTGAATTTCTCCAGAAACTCTAATTATACATTTTTAGATGCTTTGTGTCATTTTTTAACCAATTTTCACCTTAATCCTAACTTGCAATTTTTAAAAAAAACTTAATTTGCAATGTTAAATGCTTTTCTTCGTTCAATTCTCAAAATTCAAATTTTAGAGTTAACCTATCCTTAGCTCATGAGCGAGACAAAAGTTCTAATTTGAATTCTTCCAAAGACCCCAAATTTTAATCAATTTTTAACCCTAATGGTAACCTGAATTTGCCCAAAAAACCTTTATTTGCATTTTTTTTGTGTAATTTTTAGCCGATTTCAGATATAATGTTAATAAGAATTTTTCTAAACTTCCCAGATTTCTATTTTTCACACTTTGAATCATTTTTCACTGATTTTGACCCTAATTTTAAACAAGAAAAAGCGTCAAAATTGTCATTTGTAGATGAGTTCAATTTTAATCGATTTGAGTATTAATTCTAACCTGAATTATTCTAGAAACACCAAATATACATTTTTAGATGCTTTGTGTTATTTTCTAACCAATTTTCACTCTAATCCTAACGTAAACTTTTCAGAAAAATTTTAATTTACATTTTTATATTATTTTCATGCTTCAATTCAAGTGGATGCACCACCTAATTTTAGAGTTAACCAATACTTGGCTCATGAGCGAGACAAAAGTTCTAATTTCAATTCTTCCAGAAACTAGATGCTTTGTGTCATTTTTTTAACCAATTTTCACATTAATCCTAACTTGTAATTTTCAACAAAATTTTAATTTGCATTTTTAAATGCTTTTCCTCGTTCAATTCTCAAACTTCAAATTTTAGAGTTAATCTATACTTGGCTCATGAGCGAGACAAAAGCTCTAATTTGAATTCTTCCAAAAACCCCAAATTTTATTCAATTTTTAATAAATTAATTAATTTTTGTCCCAAATGGTAACCTGAATTTGTCCAAAAAACCTTAATTTGCATTTTTTTTTGTAATTTTTAGCCGATTTCAGATATAATGTTAATAAGAATTTTTCCGAACCCTCCAGATTTCTATTTTTCACACTTTGAATAGTTTTTCACTGATTTTGACCCTAATTTTAACCAAGAAAAAGCGTCAAAATTGTCATTTGTGGATGAATTCAATTTTAATCGATTTGAGTATTAATTATAACCTGAATTATTCTAGAAACACTAAATATACATTTTTAGCTTTGTGTCATTTTCTAACCAATTTTCACTGTAATCCTAACGTAAACTTTTCAGAAAAATTTTAATTTACTTTTTTATATTATTTTCGTATTTCAATTCAAGTTGATGCACCACCTAGTTTTAGAGTTAACAAATACTTGGCTCATGAACGAGACAAAACAAGACTCGAGACAAGATGTAACGTTAGTGAACGAAATTTTTAGGTTTTTCGCAGAAAACTCTATTTTAAATTATGCAAAAGGGCAATTTTTACTAGTTGGCAATTGAAAACTTATCTGCTTTCAATATTTCCAAAAATTTCCAAAAAGATGTAACGTTTTCTTGGCACTTTGACTCTGTCTTGTTTTGTCTTGACGCGTTTTTATCTGTATTTCAGAGACAAGACAAAAGTAAGTTCTAAAATGCATTGTCTTGTCTTGAGCCAAGACTAGAATCTCCATTTTAAAAAAATCATCTTTCGAGTGATTATTTGATTATTTCGATTTATTCGATTATAGAAATTTATTACGTCCATCGTTAGAACAGATATCTTTCTCTAGAATTCCACTAAACAACTTTTATGTCTGACGAGCAACTCTGATCTTGATATAAAATGACTGGCTATGGTACATTTGAGGAAAGTCTTTAATCTATAAAAAATTTATTAAAAAGCTAGTCAAAAATGAACATTTATTTGGTACACCGCGTACCAAAAAACTCAATTTCCTGCTTAAAATATATAACAACCAAAAACAAACAATGAACTACAACAATGCACAACACCCAACTAGTCTTCGTCTTCCTCCTCCTCTTCTTCTTCCTCTCCCTCTTCCTGCTCTGGCTCTGCCTCTTCCCCACCTTCTCCCGGAATTGGTTTTGGTTTTGGAAGATGATCGATACGCCACTGCTCTTCCTCGTGCCCGGTAGGATCCAACACCTCCAAAATTTCAGGTCCCACCGGGTATTCTTGTTGCACTTGCGGCAAAGGGGTAGGTGAGAAATTATGTTGCATGTATTTCAAGCCCAACCCAAAGTAAACGTTGTAGAAAGACTTGCTGGGAGTAGACAAGGCATAGGCGCCGGGCCACAAGTTTGAGCGTACCGTCGCCAAAGTGTACATGTCAGTTATTGGTGACGTGGGCCTTACACTCCATGGAGTTGTAGTTTCTAGTGAGGCGTCTTCAGACAGAGGTGTAAGCAGCGGAGGGCCGGTTTCCGGTTCAAATTTTGGAGCCTTGGCTTCCTCTTCTTCCTCCTCACCCATTTGTTCTCCTTCAGCTTCTTCGTCTTCTGCCTGTTCTTCTTCAGGCCCAGGATTCCACCTGAGAGGTTACGTTGTATATCATAGTATTTATAGTTTGAACAATTTACCAAGCAATTCGACCCTGAGGCAAAATACATGGGGCTGTATGCACCCAGAAAGACATGGAAGCATCTAGGAGGTCCTTCAAAGCTGGGGGTTCATATTTAGTATTAAGCCTATACACTGTTTTATTTTCCCCGCCAGGTGCTTCTTCTCCTTCCTTGGAGTTATTAAGAGAAATAACGAAACTAGTTTTAATTTGAATTAATAAGTCTTACTTCCTCTTCTTCTTCCCCCCCTTCACCCATTTCTTCAGCACCAAATGTGTAATACTCTAAAGGAGCTATTTGGCTTCCTGAAGAGATCCTTGCAATTTGGGCCCTTAAGTAATTCTTCTCCTTCCCAGGAAATTCTGGATAGGTACAGATATCCTTCTCTAGAATGCCGCTAAATGATTTGTATATCTGACGGGCAACTCTGATCTAAACATAAAATGATTTAACTGTAGACCCGTTCTTGAAATAAGATACTAACCTGCTTAGGCGTGACATCAGGAAGCTCTATCCATTCGCTTCCAATAGAAGTACACACATAGTAGACCTTTTTATTTAAACCTGTTCCTGAGGGCTCCATTGGTGGTTCCTTCGATTCCTGGTAATCATTTCTAGGTTCTGGGGGCAAATGTCTTGGTACTTTACTAGGTTTCCCACCTTCTTCTTCTATATCATCCAGTGGGCGAGCCATAATGGTTTCCAAAGCTTTGTCTAAGTCAGTGTCTGTAGTTTGCTTGTTGGCTTGTTCCAATGCTCGAGCTTCTTTTTCGGTTTCCTCTGCAAATTTTTCATTTCTTTTGATGTACTCTTCTTCCCTCAGTTCAGTTTCGAGGACCAAGTAGTTATGGAAGCTACCGAAGATTTTTCCCCAAAACCTTATCGAGCTTATGGGTTTCAGTTCAGACATCAGTCGCATTGATAACATAATAAAAGCCATTTCTTGCTTTGGAAAACCCAAGCCGGCTTGCTCTATGTAGTACAGCATTTCCAGAAGATTATTGTGGGACATATCCACGTGCTCCAAGTCTTCAGGATCAACAGTCGAGGGAGGCTTCTGAGGAAGAGGCTTCATCGCCGTCATCATTTTCGTAGCCAAATCGAATCTACCTGGAGCTACGTACATATCCTCTAAATGATCTGTCAACGGTCTGTAGCGCTGCTCCTTCACTTTCCTGCTGTACTCTTCGAAAAAATCTATGATATTCTCAGGTCTTTCGGCTAGAATTTTGTTCAAGACCTCGGTCAGATGGTCGTAGAGGTTGTCACCGGTGCTTCCGCTGGCAGTTTGCAGGAACGTCTTGGCGTTGAAGAATTCAACGTCCCTGTTGGGCAGCTCGTCGACTTGCTCGTCCACATTTTGGTCCACTGAATATCCGTAGATCATTGTCGCTTGTTGACGGACTAAGAGCAAACTTGTTGATGATGTGTGAAGATTGACAGTGATGTTCTGTAGGTGGTATTATATAGGTGATTGAGGTAAATATTCCTGAGAAGAGTCATGCTGGATTTATAAACTCTGCAGATTACACTTTGTAGCGTTTCTGCCATCTAGATATGGCTTGGGGACTGCCACAGGCATAAGATGCTGGATGTTCGTAAAATGCAGAGGCTAAACGCAAGAAAATTGCTGATGATTCATATTTGGGCCCAAAATTTTTATAGTAATTAAAATACGTAGGGCATATAAGGATAACAACGCATGAGGTCGATAGTGTAGGACCCAAGGGCAGCTAGCCCAAGGAGTATACTTCGACCGAAGGCGATATGTCTTATAATGCGCATGGTGTCTTCGAGGTTTAATGTCCTTGCCCAACTTCTTGTAATAAAAAAATTTAATTTTATATATTACGTTCTGATATAATGTTCTGTATAAGTTAGTGTTCCGCTGAATTAGATGGTAGTGGTCTTTATTGGGTGAAAGGACAACAAAAACAACCTCTAAGATTGCAATTTCGTCGACGCTTTGCAATCTTAGAGGTTGTTTTTGTTGTCCTTTCACCCAGTAAACACCACTACCGTTCTGATATAAATTATAGGTGCCTGTACCTGACCCGGCATTTACCGTGGCAACACACAACAATGATTGTTTTGATTTATAAATGATTTACTTATCAAACTACTGTCAATTTCGATTCATAAAGCCCAAGGTAATTATTTTTTTCTTTATGCGCCCTAGGGCGTTATTTTTAATATAAATGATTTTGATAGAAGTCAATTATTATGTTGAGATAATGTTAATTTCAAAACGATATCTAGTAGTAAATATCAAAACAAAATGATGAAGGAACAAAAGTCTATAGAGTCATTTCAAGATGGCGCTTCGTATATCGTGACTACCAGTCGAATATGCAACGTGTGTGCCCTGTTGGTTTGGTTAGTTCGATTTTAGTTTTTTTTTTCTAGGTCAGTTCAGGTCAGCACAGTTCTGCTTTCTCTTTCGTTAGATTTAGTTTGGTTCAGGTTATGTTAGTTCAGTTATATTTATTTATTGGGTAAAGTTAGTTCAGATTAGTTTAATGTCAAAAGTATTAAAAAACATATAATATAATAATGTATCATAATCAGCAGGCCAATATGCAACGTGTAGGCCATGTTGGTTATGTCAATTCAGGTTTAATTTTCCTTTGGTTAGGTTACTTCAGGTTAGTCCAATTCTACTTTCCCCCATCAACACTATTTTATGGCTTCGATAAAGACTAGATCTACAAACGAAACGTTGGCAATTTTTGAACAGATGTTGAAGTCCGCTTCTTAGCTCTCCGCCCCTTAGAACACCCACCCCAAATGTGAGAAGTACCAATTTATTTGCTTATACACATTATAGCAACTCTTGCTCCGTATTTTATATATTAATAAACATATAAAAAAAACCTATGCAGGGTGTCTTGAAGTTAACTTAACCAACATTAACAAGTACAAAAAAAGTTAGGGGTCGTCCGGCTTCACTGTACTTCTACGTCACCCTCTTAACCCCTTTAAAGTTAAGTCTGGGAATGCATTTTGACATTTAAAGTTATTACAGCCAATAAATTAAAATAGTTTTTTTTTCATAATATGCTTATTTAGTTTCTATAACAGCACAATTTAAAATTGTTTAGAACTCTATTGTGTATCTAAAAAAATAACAAGGGAAGGATTTTCTCAGGTGATCGGTCAGGGCGTCAAGAAAACATCAACATGGTACTTGCATTGAAGAATAGAATTGAAAAAATCTTACATCACTCGTCCAGAGCTCAAAACCTGGAACACCTAAATGACATCTAGATCGAAAACTCATACCCCATAAAGTTAATCAGAAAATTGCTTTTCAACACCTCATAGACGCAACAGACAAGCATCCACATAAATGATAGTTCAGCACGTGAGGAGGATGACTTTTTATCCTCTAGATCTTTCAGGTTTACAGACATGGACTTAAGCAATGACCTAACTAACACACACACACAACATCGGAACCTGCTGTTAAATACTTATCTTTTCTTTACATCAAAGAGATACACAGCAAAGTCAGCAAATTGCTACGCAACATACCTGACATAAGAATAGCACCAAGAAATCCTCTCAGTGTAGGAGACCTCAACACAAAACTAAAAGACAAAGATATAGCACTAAAAACATCAGGAGTAGTATATAGTATCCCGTGTGCTAATTGTGAGGGAATATACATTGGACAAACCACGAATCTTCTTCAAAACAAAGTAGCTTCTCATAAAAGCGATTGCAGACTATCCAAATCATGTAGCGCACTCTCCCAATATGTACTTGATACAGGACACCACATGAACTTCGATGAGGACGTATCCTGGACAAAGAACCACAGTACCACCAGAAGTTATTCCTAGAAATGTTGGAAATAGCCACACACACAAACTCAATCAACAAACGCACGCATATATATATCTAAGCAATATTTATTCGAATCTTATACGAATGTGCACACATAAAACCAGTAGACAACACAATCTTGGCACCCCTACTAACAACTCCAACAACTCTCTAGATGTGTCTTGGTTCTTCTGAAGATCCGTGGTTCCCAACAAAAATTCTCTTCTTCTTTTTGTTTGCTTATTTGTCCTAGCTCTTGGGTTGCGTTCTGTTCACGAGGTGCTTTTATTGAAGATTTAGGGCATGAACGTTGGATATTTAATTCAAAAACAAGGGACAAAAACAAGATCAAAAATAAGGACTTAGCTAGAAAATCACATGTCAACATTTAAACATTAAAATCTACAGAAATTTCTTTAAAGGAAATTCGGATATTTAGAAATAGTTAATGGTTAAAATAAATTACACACTTTGATTGGGATATGCTATCTTTGAATTAGAATATAGTACCACATTAAAAAAACAAAAATTCTGTATCTCATAATTTTGTGCAAGCAAAATTAGGAATATTTTCAATCAATGAATTTTGTTTCTTTTAATGATGTTCAGGTTCAGTTCTTGCTTTAAAAGAGCAATCAGTACGTTTTGCTACATTATTGCAATCAAGAAAGTACATATTTTGCTTAATATTGTCTTCTATTGAAGATTTAGGGCATGAATAGTTGGATCTTTAATTCAAAAACAAGGGACAAAAACAAGATCAAAAATAAGGACTTAACTAGAAAATCACATATCAACATTTAAACATTAAAATCTACAGAAATTTCATTAAAGGAAATTCGGATATTTAACTGTTGACGGTCTGTTAAAAAATCCACTAAAAGAACATTAGGATTATCTGGTTTTTTAAATCCGTGTAGATTCCTATCAAAAAACCTCATTTTCTACTTTTTTATTGACTTTATACAACATAAAAGTGGACAAAACTGACTACCAGAGCTTTTGCTTAGAGGCAAACCATCAATATTGATTGCTAAATTGATTGAATCAGAATCTGTAATTAATATTTTATGTTTTTTCAACAGATAAAAGATGTTTCATTTTACACCAAAATAAACAAAATTATGTGATGTTTTGTAGAGTAAAGAAAAAATGCAAACTTAGAGTTTTTGAAAACAAAATAGAGAAATGATAGGGCGAAAAATGGTTAATGGTTAAAATAAATTACACACTTTAATTGGGATATGCTATCTTTGAATTAGAATATAGTACCACATTAAAAAAAAACAAAAATTCTGTATCTCATAAGGCAAGCAAAATTAGGAATATTTTCAATCAATGAATTTTGTTTCTTTTAATGATGTTCAGGTTCAGTTCTTGCTTTAAAAGAGCAATCAGTACGTTTTGCTACATTATTGCAATCAAGAAAGTACATATTTTGCTTAATATTGTCTTCTATTGAAGATCTAGGGCATGAATGGATATTTAATTCAAAAACAAGGGACAAAAACAAGATCAAAAATAAGGACTTAACTAGAAAATCACATATCAACATTTAAACATTAAAATCTACGGAAACTTCATTAAAGGAAATTCGGATATTTAACTGTTGACAGTCTGTTAAAAAATCCACTAAAAGAACATCAGGATTATCTGGTTTTTTAAATCCGTGGTAGATTCCTATCAAAAAACCTCATTTTCTACTTTTTTATTGACTTTATACAACATAAAAGTGGACAAAACTGACTACCAGAGCTTTTGCTTAGAGGCAAACCATCAATATTGATTGCTAGATTGATTGAATCAGAATCTGTAATTAATGTTTTATGTTTTTTCAACAGATAAAAAATGTTTGATTTTACACCAAAATAAACAAAATTATGTGATGTTTTGTAGAGTAAAGAAAAAATGCAAACTTAGAGTTTTTAAAAACAAAATAGAGAAATGATAGGGCGAAAAATGGTTAATGGTTAATATAAATTACACACTTTGATTGGGATATGCTATCTTTGAATTAGAATATAGTACCACATTAAAAAAAAACAAAAATTCTGTATCTCATAATCTTGTGCAAGCAAAATTAGGAATATTTTCAATCAATGAATTTTGTTTCTTTTAATGATGTTCAGGTTCAGTTCTTGCTTCAAAAGAGCAATCAGTACGTTTTGCTACATCATTGCAATCAAAAAAGTACATATTTTGCTTAATATTGTCTTCTATTGAAGATTAGGGCATTAATAGTTGGATCTTTAATTCAAAAACAAGGGACAAAAACAAGATCAAAAATAAGGACTTAACTAGAAAATCACATATCAACATTTAAACATTAAAATCTACAGAAATCTCATTAAAAGAAATACGGATATTTAACTGTTGACAGTGCGTCTAAATATCCACTAAAAGAACATCAGGATTATCTGCTTTTTTTAATCGGTGGTAGATTTCTATCAAAAAACCTCATTTTCTACTTTTTTATTGACTTTGAACAACATAAAAGTGGACAAAACTGACTGTCAGAGCTTTTGCTTAGAGGCAAACCATCAATATGGATTGCTAAATTGATTGAATCAGGATCTGTAATTAATATTTTATGTTTCTTCAACAGATAAAAAATGTTTGATTTTACACCAAAATAAACAAAATTATTTGATGTTTTGTAGAGTAAAAAAAAATGCAAATTTAGAGTTTTTGAAAACAAAATATTAATAATAAGGCGAAAACTGGTTAATGGTTAAAATAAAGTACACACTTTGATTGGGATATGCTATCTTTGAACTAGAATATAGTACCACATTAAAAAAAAAGAACAAAAATTCTGTATCTCATAATCTTGTGCAAGCAAAATTAGGAATATTTTCAATCAATGATTTTTGTTTCTTTTGATGATGTTCAGGTTCAGTTCTTGCTCAAAAAGAGCAATCAGTACGTTTGCTACATTATTGCAATGAAGAAAATACGTATTTTGCTTAATGTTGCCTTCTATTGAAGATTTAGGGCATGAATGGATATTTAATTCAAAAACGAGGGACAAAAACAAGATCAAAAATAAGGACTTAGCTAGAAAATCACATGTCAACATTTAAACATTAAAATCTACAGAAATTTCATTAAAGGACATTCGGATATTTAACTGTTGACAGTCTGTTAAAAAATCCACTAAAAGAACATCAGGATTATCTGGTTTTTTAAATCCGTGGTAGATTCCTATCAAAAAACCTCATTTTCTACTTTTTTATTGACTTTATACAACATAAAAGTGGACAAAACTGACTACCAGAGCTTTTGCTTAGAGGCAAACCACCAATATGGATTGCTAAATTGATTGAATCAGGATCTGTAATTAATATTTTATGTTTCTTCAACAGATAAAAAATTTTTGATTTTACACCAAAATAAACAAAATTATTTGATGTTTTGTAGAGTAAAAAAAAAATGCAAATTTAGAGTTTTTGAAAACAAAATATTAATAATAAGGCGAAAACTGGTTAATGGTTAAAATAAAGTACACACTTTGATTGGGATATGCTATCTTTGAACTAGAATATAGTACCACATTAAAAAAAAAGAACAAAAATTCTGTATCTCATAATCTTGTGCAAGCAAAATTAGGAATATTTTCAATCAATGATTTTTGTTTCTTTTGATGATGTTCAGGTTCAGTTCTTGCTCAAAAAGAGCAATCAGTACGTTTGCTACATTATTGCAATGAAGAAAATACGTATTTTGCTTAATGTTGCCTTCTATTGAAGATTTAGGGCATGAATGGATATCTAATTCAAAAACGAGGGACAAAAACAAGATCAAAAATAAGGACTTAGCTAGAAAATCACATGTCAACATTTAAACATTAAAATCTACAGAAATTTCATTAAAGTACATTCGGATATTTAACTGTTGACAGTCTGTTAAAAAATCCACTAAAAGAACATCAGGATTATCTGGTTTTTTAAATCCGTGGTAGATTCCTATCAAAAAACCTCATTTTCTACTTTTTTATAGACTTTATACAACATAAAAGTGGACAAAACTGACTACCAGGGATTTCGCTTAGAGGCAAAACATCAATATTGATTGCTAAATTGATTGAATCAGAATCTGTAATTAATGTTTTATGTTTTTTCAACAGATAAAAAATGTTTGAGTTTACACCAAAATAAACAAAATTATGTGATGTTTTGTAGAGTAAAAAAAAATGCAAACTTAGAGTTTTCGAAAACAAAATAGAGCAATGAGAGGGCGAAAAAGGGTTAATGGTTAAAATAAATTACACACTTTGATTGGGATATGCTATCTTTGAATTAGAATATAGTACCACATTAAAAAAAAACAAAAATTCTGTATCTCATAATCTTGCAAGCAAAATTAGGAATATTTTCAATCAATGAATTTTGTTTCTTTTAATGATGTTCAGGTTCAGTTCTTGCTTTAAAAGAGCAATCAGTACGTTTTGCTACATTATTGCAATCAAGAAAGTACATATTTTGCTTAATATTGTCTTATATTGAAGATTTAGGGCATGGATAGTTGGATATTTAATTAAAAAACAAGGGACAAAAAGAAGATCAAAAATAAGGACTTAACTAGAAAATCACATATCAACATTTAAACATTAAAATCTACAGAAATTTTATTAAAGGAAATTAGGATATTTAACTGTTGACAGTCTGTTAAAAAATCCACTATAAGAACATCAGGATTATCTGGTTTTTAAATCCGTAGTAGATTCCTATCAAAAAACCTCATTTTCTACTTTTTATTGACTTTATACAACATAAAAGTGGACAAAACTGACTACCAGGGATTTCGCTTAGAGGCAAAACATCAATATTGATTGCTAAATTGATTGAATCAGAATCTGTAATTAATGTTTTATGTTTTTCCAACAGTAAAAAAATGTTTGATTTTACACCAAAATAAACAAAATTATTTGATGTTTTGTAAAGTAAAAAAAATGCAAATTTTGAGTTTCTGAAAACAAAATAGAGAAATCATAGGGCGAAATATGGTTAATGGTTAAAATAAATTACACACTTTGATTGGGATATGCTATCTTTGAATTAGAATATAGTACCACATTAAAAAAAAAAACAAAAATTCTGTATCTCATAATCTTGCAAGCAAAATTAGGAATATTTTCAATCAATGAATTTTGTTTCTTTTAATGATGTTCAGGTTCAGTTCTTGCTTTAAAAGAGCAATCAGTACGTTTTGCTACATTATTGCAATCAAGAAAGTACATATTTTGCTTAATATTGTCTTCTATTGAAGATTTAGGGCATGAATAGTTGGATCTTTAATTCAAAAACAAGGGACAAAAACAAGATCAAAAATAAGGACTTAACTAGAAAATCACATATCAACATTTAAATCTACAAAAATTTCATTAAAGGAAATTAACTGTTGACAATCCGATTAAAAATCCACTAAAAGAACATCAGGATTATCTGGTTTTTTTAATCCGTGGTAGATTTCTATCAAAAAGCCTCATTTTCTACTTTTTTATTGACTTTATACAACATAAAAGTGGACAAAACTGACTACCAGAGCTTTTGCTTAGAGACAAACCATCAATATTGATTGCTAAATTGATTGAATCAGAATCTGTAATTAATATTTTATGTTTTTTCAACAGATAAAAGATGTTTCATTTTACACCAAAATAAACAAAATTATGTGATGTTTTGTAGAGTAAAGAAAAAATGCAAACTTAGATTTATTGAAAACAAAATAGAGAAATGATAGGGCGAAAAATGGTTAATGGTTAAAATAAATTACACACTTTGATTGGGATATGCTATCTTTAAACTAGAATATAGTACCACATTAAAAAAAAAACAAAAATTCTTTATCTCATAATCTTGTGCAAGCAAAATTAGGAATATTTTCAATCAATGATTTTTGTTTCTTTTGATGATGTTCAGGTTCAGTTCTTGCTCAAAAAGAGCAATCAGTACGTTTGCTATATTATTGCAATTAAGAAAATACGTATTTCGCTTAATGTTGTCTTCTATTGAAGATTTAGGGCATGAATGGATATTTAATTCAAAAACAAGGGACAAAAATAAGATCAAATATAAGGACTTAACTAGAAAATCACATATCAACATTTAAACATTAAAATCTACAGAAATTTCATTAAAGGAAATTCAGATATTTAAATGTTGACAGTCCGTTAAAAAATCCACTAAAAGAACATCAGAATTATCTGGTTTTCTAAATCTGTGGTAGATTCCTATCAAAAAACCTAATTTTCTACTTTTTATTGACTTTATACAACATAAAAGTGGACAAAACTGACTACCAGAGATTTTGCTTAGAGGCAAACCATCAATATTGATTGCTAAATTGATTGAATCAGGATCTGTAATTAATATTTTATGTTTCTTCAACAGATAAAAAATATTTGATTTTAAACCAAAATAAACAAAATTATTTGATGTTTTATAGAGTAAAAAAAAAATGCAAATTTAGAGTTTTTGAAAACAAAATGAATTAATAATAAGGCGAAAAATGGTTAATGGTTAAAATAAATTACACACTTTGATTGGGATATGCTATCTTTGAACTAGAATATAGTACCACATTAAAAGAAAACAAAAATTCTGTATCTCATAATCTTGTGCAAGCAAAATTAGGAATATTTTCAATCATTGATTTTTGTTTCTTTTGATGATGTTCAGGTTCAGTTCTTGCTCTAAAAGAGCAATCAGTACGTTTGCTACATTATTGCAATCAAGAAAATACGTATTTTGCTTAATGTTGTCTTCTATTGAAGATTATCTGGTTTTTTAAATCCGTGGTAGATTTCTATCAAAAAACCTAATTTTCTACTTTTTTATTGACTTTGAACAACATAAAAGTGGACCAAACTGACTACCAGAGCTTTTGCTTAGAGGCAAACCATCAGTATTGATTGCTAAATTGATTGAATCAGAATCTGTAACTAATATTTTATGTTTCTTCAACAGATAAAAATTTTTGATTTTACACCAAAATAAACAAAATTATTTGATGTTTTGTAGAGTAAAAAAAAAATGCAAATTTAGAGTTTTTGAAAACGAAATAGATTAATGATAGGGCGAAAAATGTTTAAAAATCACATAAAGCTTGAAAAAATGCAAGTTTTCATATTTCTGCAGAAATTCAATTTTATAACAAAATCCGGCAAAACTGATTAAATCTTCTAATTTGTTGTTTTTGTTTTGGTAGTTACGTTTTTAGTCCAAAATAGGTAATTTTTTAGTAAAAATGTCCCAAGATGCATGTTTGGTGTTTTTAGAAAAAGTCAGGTAAGAATTAGGTAGGGCCAAACATCAGAAACAACTTAAAACTACAAAAAATGCAAGTTTGGGGTTTTTGAAAAAACAGATTAAGATTAGAGCGAAAATTGGTAAAAAAATGACTCAAAGCATCCAAAAATGTAAGTTTTCATGTTTTTGAAGAAATTCAATTTTATGACAAAATCAGGTCTGATCTGATCTGTGCCCATATTTATAGTCATGATTTTACTCCAAGTAAGCCTCAAGTCTGGCTTTGATATTTAGTTTCCATTTGAAATATATGGATTTATTTCAAACTTTTTTGATTGAGCACATGCTCATGCTCAAGTTATGACTATAAATAAGGATATTGATCATATCTTCTAATTTGATGTATTTGGTATGGTTACATTTTTGGTCCAAAATAAGTGAAATTTGACTGAAAACGTTTCAAAATGCAAGTTTTGTGTTTTTCGAAAAAGTGAGAATTAGGGCCAAAAATCAGTTAGAAACCATTTAATTCGTTTAGTACAACAAATTGGAGTTTTTAGTTCAAGTTAGTTCAGGTAAATTTTTTACTTTGATCAATTTGTTCAATCAATTCAATCTTTCAAGATGTGTAGTGACAGGTAATTGGTCAAAAAGGGCTAAATCTGAAGGTTTCATGTTTCAATTGGTTTTAAAGAACCCGTCTGTGCAACGAACAATCATTATATCAAGGAAATATATAGATTTGTTCTTTTCTATTTCCATTTTAAATTTTAGTCTGGGGTTGCACCAGTTGATATCTATTAATAATTGGTCTACTTAACCCCCAGGACAAGCTAAAATGCTTTAATTCAAATGTAGTTTGTGGAAAATTATAATAAAAATTTAAATAAAAAAAACTCGGCCATGGAATTAGGACAGTACCGTAACTACAAAAAAATGTAAATTTAGAGTTTTTGAGAAAAACTGTTCAAGATTAGGGCAAAAATTGGTTAAAAATTACTTAAAGCGTCTAATTTTGAAGAAATTCAATTTTATGACAAAATCAGGCAAAACTGATTAAACTCTTCTATTTTCTTGTTTTTGGCAAAGTCACATTTTTGGTCCAAAATATGTGAAATTTGACTGGTGACAGAACTTATATAATCCACTAAAAGAATATTAGAATTATGTATCTGGTTTTTCAAATCCGTGGTAGATTCCCTATAAAAAAAAAACTCATTTTGTACTTTTTTATTGACTTAAAAATAAAAGTGGATAAAAATGACTGAATTTTGAAGACAACTCACAATGCAAATTTTGTATTTTCCAAAAGTTTGCGTTAAACTTAGGGCCATGATCGGTTAAAAATGAGTTAAAGGTTTTAAAATGCAATTTTGAAGCCTTTGGAAAAATTAGTTGGAAAAAGTTAGAATTAGTGCCAAAATTAGTTAAAAATGATCCACATGGTTTGACACTATTCTGTCTTTATTGTCAGTCGTCACATGTCAAAGGAACGTCAACGTGTCATTCGCACGAAATCTAATAGAAATCATTAATTAATAGATGCTATTTGAATCCTGCCGCCAAAGACAAATAAAATATAACTTGAAGTAATAATAATAATAATAAATAGTATACTTAAAGAAGTATAAGCAAAAATAGCGATCAGTTGAATGGCTGGAGTTAAACCTAACATATCCTAATCTAATCTAACCCAATCTAATAATAATATCCTAACATATGGGGTAAGGAATTTCACCCATCAATTTTTCGAAAATGGTCTCTTTTGTTTAAGGATATGCTAAGTTGCAAAAATATACTAAATGGTCCATTAAAAAGATAAAAGACCTTTGATATGCTTTTTGGGTACATCCTGTATAAAATTCTACAACATGAAAAATTACGCATGATTATCCATAATTTTTGCTTTTAACATGGTTGCACGCGATTAAAAAGAAAACCTCTAAAAAGGTGACTAAATACAATAATATCAAAATTTAGGCACCATTTATCAAGGAACACAATGGAGATAGATATAGGATATGCTTCATAAAAATGTCTAGAAACGTATGAAGAGAGAAAGTATGAAAAAGCTTAAATATACAGGTGATCCATTCAGAAATTTATAAGTTTGGTATGCCACGGGCTTTGGGTACACCCTGTATAAAGGATTTTGTATTGGAAAAAACTACACCTAATTATCAACAAGTTTCGTATTTAACATTTTTTTCTTCGAGTTAAATTAAAGCCTCTAGGTGGGCGGTTAACTTATAATCAATGACCCTGTACGTCGTTCTAAGATGACTTTTACAACTATCAGTAAAACTTCAGTTTGAAGTAAAAACACCAGACATGACGTTTATTGCATTATTTACCTGACAGATAAACAATGCAATGTAGGTCATAACTAGTGTTTTAACTTCAAACTGAAGCTATACTTGAACTTGTAAAAGTCGCCTTTAGGGCTTGTACGACTATCAGTAAAACGTCAGTTCAAACTTTAGTTCAAACTTCAGGTAAAATTTGGGGTAACCCTGGAGATATGAAAATGTCATGGTAAATTCATCAATCACTTGAATGCTTTGAAGGTGACAACAAAAAAAAAGATTCTGACGTGTCAGTATCAGTTAAGCTTTAATTTGGAGTTTACGATAGGTTGTAAAACGTAAATGTCTGTCGATATGAAGTTTAAACTTCAAAACTGAGTTCAAAAGTTTCATTAATAGTTGTAAAATTCGTCCTAAATTTCAGGCGGCTCAAAGGCAAAGTAAAACCCTAGTTAAATTGCTTCAGGTTAGTTTAATTATGTTTTCCTTTGGTTTTGGTAAGTTCAGTTAATCATGTCCTTTACGCCGGTCCCTGAAGGGCTTGTCTTTTAGGGTGGCCGGTTGTGTGGGTTTTATTGGTTAGGTTAGTTCAGACTTACTTTGCCTTTGGTTAGTTCAGTCATTGTCTATATATACCTAGTCAGACATTTCAAATGGCTTAATTTCTCCAAGGCTTTTATTTAGCTAAAACTATGATAGATGTCGCTCGAAGATTGAACCCCAGAATATTTCAAACATTTTATAAGTGATGAAATTTTATTGCAGCACCATCTACCTAACTGTTGTGTCTGTGTGATAAGAAAAGTAAAGATGATTTGCCGTCCTCGACTCTGCCGTGGCGTATTTTCTTGATTTATCTTGACGGAATCAGTATATGTGGATTAGTTTCCTTTCGACAGTACAGGACCGTATTTTGACTTTCTGCTAACGTTTATGTCTACCTGCTATGTGTTATACTGCATGACCAGAGTGGCGCTTGATAATTCATTTATTTAAAACTTTTTCACCGACACGTTTCTCCGAAGGAAAATGATAATTTGGGATTTAAAGAATTGAATTAACTTGGAATTTTTACAGTTTCCATAAGGACATACACTCATTTTTTCTCTTAATCAATTGAACAGAACACGTATATTGAATTTTTATTCCTATAAATAATTAGCCTTATAAGCCCACTGCATTTTGTGATATTTTGTTATTGTTTAACTGTTTAAAACTTTATTGATATACACGGCAACAAAAAACCAAAATGAGTAAGGTTTATGGTCACGCTTGAATTCAACCAACATTATACCTACATTGTTATTGATACTGATGTGAACGATAATATTGTGGCGGGTTAACCCACACAGCATCCAATGGATATTCGATATCCATTGTATATCCAATGTATATACCAAACAGGATATCGTTTTTGGAGGTCCTTTAGATATCCATGCAGCTTCCAAAATCGAATAAAATTACGTGAGCGGAATTGCCTCTATGGTGGATGTCCAATGGACACCTTATGAATATCCAGGGCTGGACAATGTATAATAAGTGTAATTAACCGATTTATTAAGTTTTTATACTTGAGAATTTAAATCAAAAATTATCTTGAATTTCTTACATCAGCTAGAATGTGCATATTCAATTAATTTATATTTGGCATGTAGTGTGTACATTTATTTTATATATTTTACTGATATGTTAAGTTTAACTCCAGCCATCCAACTGGTCTTTTATCTTTTTAATGGACCATTTAGTATATTTTTGCAACTTAGCATATCTTTAAACAAATGAGACCATTTTCGAAAAATTGATGGGTGAAATTCCTTACCCCAAAATTTTTGTAACTGAAATGCTTCAAAAGGTGTATACTTTAAAACTTCAGCTGAACAAAAACAAAGCAAAACTGTAAATTATGGTTGGAATGATTTGTTTATTAGAAGAGGAGAGCACTCGAATTCGATTTTGAATATCCATAAGGCTTAAGTTTTGACCGTTGTATAATTTGTCCTTCAAGATCCCCCATAAAAATGTGTCGATGGGGTAATATAAGGACTACAAGCTGGCCATCTTATAGTCCCAAGTCGCCCCATCCAGCTAGGAAACAGATCATTTAAATAATTCCGGACGACAGTAATATTGTGGGGTGGAGCGCCATCTTGCTGCCATACGACCCCATCCAAATTATCGTTTGGCAATAGTCTGGGAATTTTCTTCTCGATAAGGTCCAAGTATCAGTGATCGTTTAAAAGCTCGTTATAAAAAATTGGTTCAATAATTTTTCCTCCAGGAATATACCACACCATACATATTGCCAGAGAATTGTATGGGTCTAGTTTTCTTGGATTAATGTTATCCCAAAAATATGTATTCCTTCGATTATAATGCTACGATTCCCGCAGTTGTAAAGCTGCACTCATCCGACCAAGAAATGCTATTGAACAAATCTAGATTTTCATGCATCATTTCAACAATTTCTTCTAAAACTCAGGTTTAGGTAGATTAGCGTCAGCTGTAAGCAAATTAACGTGAATAATATATAAGATGTTTCTACTTTCCGAACGCTAGAAATTGAACACTGGCAGATGGATATGATAGTAACTTTGAAATTGGTAGTTTGATTTTCTTTCCCGGACTTATTATCTGGAAGTCTTCTCATATGGGGTCAATTTGAAATTTAAGTTTGTGCTTCCAATCTATATGCAACTTTTGAAGTGGTGTACTATATCGAGAATACTTTATCTTTTACTACTACACCCTGTATAAAATTTTATAACATGAAAAACTACATAAGATTAAAAATAAAACTTCTAAGGAGGTTGCTAATATCATGATACTTCGCGTCCTTACGTATAACACCACCACGGTGCGTCAGGTTTTTTCCCCATTAAAATCAAAGTTGCCTAATCCTATTTGTTCTGAGTTGGTCTATAAGATTCCGTGCATACATTGTGACAACAAGTGTTACATAGCAATGACGCGACAGTATTTGAAAAACAGAATATACCAACATCAATATGATTGTCGAGAAACCAGCAGAACAAATCAAGAAAAAACATCTTTGGCCCAACATCATTTTCATTGGGCCATAACTTTGATTTTGATAACGTTACGATACTTGACCGCGAATCCCATTATCTGAAACGGTCAATTAGTGAAATGGTGCACATTTACATCGACACCACGGTTAATGATGCCCCACTCTTGCTTCAGACACTCAGAATTTGGGCGTCCTTTATTGCAATTTACTAAAATGTTTGAAGAAATAGTCCGAGCTGCTTCACAGATAAGGTCACCTCAGTCCACGCTAAGGCTATTTGAATGCCACATGTTCTTAAACCAGCCATAGACTTTACGCGTGTTTTCATGGATAAGAATTTTTACACCTTACAACTCGAATATCTTCACTCACTGAAAAATGTATGCACAACTTTAACAATTTAGAGATATGGTTATTCGAATTTTATCTCCTTTCATGTAGTTTTTTTTTTAAATTTATATTGTTCAGGTTCATTTACATTGTGGAAATGTATATCATAATAATGGTAACTAATTTGTAATGTTTTAGCCCTGATGAAGATCCAATAGAGGATCGAAACGTTGGTAATTTCGAAAGTGTGAAGTGCATTTTTCAAGTCCTACACCAGCAATTCTTTCTACACCAAGGTGGCTAATATCCATATTTATAGCCACAACTTGAGCATGAGCATGTGCTCAATCAAAAAAGTTTGAAATAAACCCATATATTTCAAACGGAAACTAAATATCAAAGCAAGACTTGAGGCTTACTTGGAGTCAAGCCATCTAATATCGAAATTTAGGCACCGTTTATCAAGGAAACCAGTAAAGATGGGTATAGGACATGCTTAATAAAAAATGCTTAGAAACAAAAACACACAAATATTTTGTTCAGGTTAGTGTGTCCATCCTTCTTTTGGCACATTCATGGATAACTGAGATGGTCAAAGGATCATTCTTCACTTATCTTGGATAATGCAAAATCATTCAGTAGCACCTTGATGATGTGACTTGAATACTGGACACTAGGCAATTCTTTTTTTCTTTGGTTTTATTATTGTCTGCAAGTGGCATTTTCCATTTCGCAAGCCTCAAGCACTTTGCTTACAGTCTACATACAAAGTCAAAAAACAAACAATGCATGCAGCTGAAGGTTCTGCTACTGGAGTTAAGGAAATTGCGAGGGAAATTGTCTAAAAATAGCTTCATTCTCCAAGGGATCAAATCCCTGGTAGGTTCTAGGTTTATTTCACTTTATGCTTTCACTATATGAGTTGTTAAGTAGAAAAGTGGTAATATAAACATAGAGGACTGTTTGATGGTAATAGGCAGTGTAGTTATTTGATAATTACTCACGAAAATTGGAATAAGAAAAAAAGAAATATGAGAAATACATTCACAATATTTACAAATATGCTTCCAAGGAATCGACGGACGTTACGACGTAATATTATGCTCTCTTTCTCAAAATACGTGCAGAAAACAAGGATAGAACATAAGCGTCTTGCCATTTCTTAAATTTTGACGGAATGTCATAGATACCAATAGAAAATAAGAATTTCCCCAGATATCCGTTGAAAAATTTTTGGAGGAAGGGCTGCCACTACAAAACCGATATTTCCATGGCTGGCTAGATGAATCCTGAGAACGACTATAATTATCAACAACTTTTGCATTTAACATTTTTTCTCCGAGTTAAGTTAAAGCCTCTAGGTGGGGGGTTGACTTATGATCAATGACCCTGTGCATGGAAACTAACACGAACGAAATAAGTTGAACTTAATTATGAATGCGCTATGAGGCATTCAAATATAAATAAACCGTTCAAATTTTTTGGTATTTTTTATATATATTTTTTAGTACAAATATTCCGCAAATTTTTTTGCTTTTAACTACTTAATTTGATGCCCTTTTCATTGTAAATTTCAACAAACCTCGAAACTCCGTAATGTTTAATACCGACCAGCTCCTTTCTGCTTCTAAAATTTTAGACTTCTTGGGAACGTGTTCTTTGGAATTTATCTTCAGAAATGATACCAGACGATGGAATTGAGAAATGTCGATATTTTCATTCACTATTAGTGTGGATCGATTATTTGGGTCATAGTCAGCTAGTGGTGTATTTTTCAGACAAAGCTGACTAAAAGGAATTAAAATCATGTATTAAAATCAAAATATTACCCTCAACTTACCAATTCCTTGAAATATGCCATAAAGAGTGTCGCTCTATTATTAGCAATGGCATTTTTATCCTTCTCCATAAAAAATTTGAAAGTCTGAAATGGCATAAAATGTTAAGATTGTGCTTTTTTATGAACAAGAGTCAAGAGTTTTAACTACATGGCTTGCTACGAGGTTTTTTTATATCGTCCTTCAGGGCACTATTCTCTCGGTACTCTTAGTAACGGGTATTCATAAAAAAAGCTTTTGAAGCTGCCCGCCAAGCCATGGAATCTCTTGCTTTAGACAAGTTCATATAAAAATTAAAATCGGAGCATTTTATGACATTTTCGACTTATTTTCATGAAGTCATCTCAGACCTACTGTTCTGATTCCATGGCCTGCTTGAGTTTTTTTTAATAAAGTCATGATAAATAGCTATTGAAATTTCCATAGAAGCGATATTAGCATATTAAAAAGTCTTTTTCGTTTAATGGTCGACCGACGCGAATAATATTGTAACAAATTTGCTATTTGAGTTTTCCAACTTTTTATCTAAGATTTTGCCACTTTCTAGTTAAAATAAAAGGTGTCTTGTATGGTGCTCTTTCTAAAGCAAAGAACAACGTATAGCTAATAATGTTGTTTCATCAGTTGAGGTACAGTGTTCGCCACAAGCATCTGTTTCAAGCTAGCGGCTCCTTTTTATAATTTTGGAGACGTTTGCGCGAAAACCAAACCAGCGTCAGTAACAAAAATTCAACACAAAGGCGACGCCGCTGTTTTCCATTATTATGGGTGGATAAGAGCGGTTCCTCATGAATACGCGCATCGGAATTCGTTTCCTATAGTCCACAAGTGGCAACTGTTGAATTTTCATTCTCAAACAAGTAGAAAAACGATGTGCGACGGCCATATGTCGGGGGAATTTTCCGACTGTTCACGTTATTTCATTTTTCCTTTTTTTTTATTTTTTCCATCGATACCAGATGTTAGATGTAAGTTTTGAGGTGTCTTTTATCGTTCCAGATAAGCAATAATTGGATAATGGGTCCAGAACTATGCGACATGTGGACCTCCATAGATGTCCTATGTTGTACCGCCTCCATTCTCCACTTGGTAGCAATAGCACTTGACAGGTCAGTAAAAATAATAATTGCCTTGACAGAATTTTAGGTACATTCCTTAATAATTGTTTTTAATATCTCCCAATAAGTACGTGGTGTTTATTAAAGAACGTCATCTAGAACGCTATAATTTTTTTTACAGAAAAGGAAGACATAATCAAAGTAAATAGATTTTAGTTCCTTCGTCTTTTTCTTTTGACATTTCACAGCTAACTAGATGACATGACGTTTTTAAATGCACATCGCCTTTACTAGAGACTAGGGACATTATTGGCAATTTCGATGATACCAACGCAAGTAACTAAATAACCTGTATCAAACGTATGAAAAACGTCATTGGCTGACTATAGGACGTCTTCTACTGACATAAAATCACGTAAATAACTCCCATCATAATGACGTCAAGCCCATAACATATAAAAATCGTCATTGAATGACTGGCCGACACGGCGAAATCACGTCTTTTTCACGTTAATAAAACGCCTGATTCAAGTACATGCTATTATGGGGATTAAAATGACCAAAACTAAACAGGGGATCTCTAAAAACTCCAATAGCTCCTACAAATTCGCACGACTTTGTCTCCTGTCACCTGTCACAGCTTTCTTTTTACTGGCAAAATCTGAATCAAAATTTAAGTTTTGATAACAACGTATATCAAACGTATAAAAAAATGTAATTGACTGACTATACGGCATCTTTCAATGACGTATAAATAACGTACCAAATCATGTAAATAAATCCCACCAAAATGACGTCATGTATGTGACGTAAAAAAAGGGCCTATAGAATACGTCGTTTGAGCTGATCCCAACAATGTTCAATCACGTTCAGGTCAGTACTACCCGATGGCCATAATAAACGTTGAATGCGAGCCTCGTTCAGATATTAGCGTACAATCAGAGCTTGGTTCGGTCCGGCATTATCCTCCATAAACAAAAAATTGTCGCCAGTGTAAGGTGCAATAAGATGTTGGTCTAAAATATCTTCAATGTACATCTGAGAGGTTAATGCTCTTCCTAGCATCACTACAAGGTCAGTACGGGACTTCAAAGAAATGCCATCCCAAAATGTGATAGAGCCTCCATGGAAAGCCCGTTGGGAATCATACATGCTTGGCTGTATCTTTCACCTGGTCTTCTCCAGATAAAAATTTGTCTATTGGAAGGCTTTAATTCCACTCTGGCTGCATCAGTAAACAAGACTCTCTTCCAGTTATTCAAATCCCAATCGACGTGTTCTCGAGCAAACTCGAGCCTAGCCCGCTTGTGGGCTATGGTTAAGAGAGGACCTTTTGTAGGGTGTTTTGCACTCAATCCGGATTCATTGAGCCTTCTTCTTATTGTCTTTTAAGAAATCACAACATTTCGTGCTCTTTATTATCTCATTTTCGGTCAGAAACCGGTTTCTTAAAGCTTGCAGGTGGATAAAGCGACCGTCCCTTGGTTTGTGGAACTTCATCGGCCTTGCTCTGGTCATCTATCATGGCAAACTTGTTCTCTAAACCTCTGGAGATATCGACCAATGGTGGTATGATGAATACCCAACCTTCGGGCTACTTCACGTTACGTACACCCTTCTTCCATTAAGGCGACAATTTTGGCCGAACCATGTCCAGTCAATTTTTTTGCTGGAAGCACTTCAAGAAGTACACACGTTGAAAAAAAGACCACAAGTTAGGAAAAATTAAAAAAATCAAATCCAAAACTGTACCAGGCTTGTTACATCAGTTTTTTTTGAAAGTCATATTTCAGTCACATCAATGACGTTTAATAATGGTCATACATTAGGCGCCTGTGCACGCTCACCAATTCTGGTCTATATAATGAAGTTATATTCACGCCATAGGTGACTTCCTGGTAGGCTGGAATACACCTTTCAATACACAAAAAGACTCTTTAGATTAATGAGCAAAATAGATCTAGTCAAACATTAAATCATCATTTATCCAAATCCAGGTATTGGGCGGTAACAAACGTCGACTACATCCACACACGGAACCGCAAACGCATAGGCCTGATGATAGTGATAGTGTGGGTGATAGCCTTGGTGGTCTCCCTAGCTCCCCAAATACCCCAGTTCAAAGATCCAGAATACCTGTACCGGATAGAGGTTAAGCGTAAATGTTTGGTTAGCCAGGATTTAAAGTATCAGATATTCGCCACCAGTTCCACGTTCTACGTTCCTTTGTTTGTGATATTCGCCCTGTATTGGAAAATATTCCAGGCGGCCAGGAACCGCCTGAGGAGAAGACGGGAAATGAAACAGCATAACTTTGTGCATCAGGTGGAGAAGACGAACAACAACAGTAGGTCAGTTTTCCGATTTGGAAGAGCTGCGTGGTTCGATGGGTGATCGAAGAACTGTCTATTTAAGGTTAAGCAGCTCGTTTCTGGGAAAAAGGCGGTTTTTGAGAATGAAGAAGTCCTCCTGTAAAAATCCTGCCGCCGAGGCCCTAGTGAACTCTTTGGTGATGATGGAGGGCCAGTCGACGACTACGATGGAGATGCTGGAGGAGCATGAGGAGGCTACTAGCAGTATCGATCAAGAGGTAAAAATCAATTTTTTTGTTATAAGCAGTCTTTCTTAAGTATTGGAAATTGAATAAAAAAAAAAATTTAAAGAAAAGTTAATTCATATATTTCTGAACTGTTAATTTTATTCCCTAAAGAAGTGTATTGAAATGCACTTTTTTTCGTAGGAAGAGACGACAGCCTTTACAATATCCAGGCCTCCTACTGGCGACAGTCATCAACAAAATCTGGTGGTGTCCAATAACGTGTCACCTGAAAAGTCTTGCGCTCCGGCTACTAATGACTCATTGGTGCATATAAGCCATACTACAGAGATTAGTAAGGTGAGTCGCTAATAGCGCTAATTTCATTTGGGAGGTTTTAAAATTTTGGAACGGTTTTTTGGGGTTTCTGGAAAGGTGGAAATGGCTCTAGAAGGATCGACTTTCTTTTTAATTCTATTCGTGGTTTTAAATTTGGATGTAAAAGTAGTACGCTGCATTCTCTGGAAAACACTACAAGAGCGTTAAAACTTGGACTCATGGTTTAGATCAAAATTTCCCAGTAAAGATTTTTCATTACACAGGACGGTCTTTTTAACTTAAGACAGCCAGATATGACGTTGACGATGTGTGACGTCACATAATGTTATATTTTTAAATAAGACACTGTGTTCATTACTAGATTCTGATGGAGCTTTTAATTGGCCCTGAAAATTTTACATCATGCCCGGCAGCTATTAGTATACACGGTATTTGCCATTCAGGATTTTTTTTTCACCCTAGAGCCATAAAATGTTTATTTTTCCTCAATCCATCGTCCCTTTACTAATATTAAGAAGAATAGCAAACAACGATGATGTAAAACTTCCAAGGGTAGCGAGATCTCAAACCTTTGTGAATAGATAATACTAGTTTTGATTTTATCATAATTATTTATTTTGCAAAGGCAAGTAGAAGTAATTTAAGAAATAAGGAAAAACTGAAACACTGCATTTTGCAGTCATTACATAACCTGCATATCTCAACCTGAGTAGAAAACTTAAAAACCATACCCAGTCTGAGTTTCAAAAACTTTCATTTACGTATTCCAATAAACAACTAGGAAAATCCGAAAAAAGTGCCTATGAGCTTCTGCAATTGATATTTATTGCCACCACTCCAATCCATTGAATTAGTCCCCGACACTTGTACTTCTTAGCCGTTGCCCGAATAAGTGCCCCTCGTGGACCTAGAATGACTCAAGTTTTAATGAGAAACTGTACGAAGCGCTCCTCGTGTGGTAAAAAGTAAATCGTCTTAACTTCAGTTCAGTCTCCATACCTAACCAATAAAAGCAATTGCGCTTTGGCTAGAGACTCGACTCCGATAGTATTTTTGTTCGCTGATTAAGGACATCTTGCCTGTTCAGGTACGGTACAAGAGCAAAAAGGACAGACGGGTAATTGACGCACCCCTCGAAATCCGTTGAGGCGCAAAAAAGGCCAATCAGGCAGGCAAATTGGAGCGAATGCAGTTGACATGATTACCCATCGGATTATGTTCGCTCATTGTGAAACTGCATCTGTATTCCCTGACAGATTGGGTCTATTGTCTTAGGCTGCCGGCGGTTGCAGCAATCGATGAGTTTTGTTTGTTAATAAGGTTGCGACAATGTAAGCTAATCGAGTTTTTGACGAGGACTATAATAATTAATATATGTAGATGCGGAACGAGGTCTTGATGTCGATAAAGAATTGGGTGAGCAAAGGATTTTGATGGCAAGCTATTAGCACTAATGAAAAGGTTGAGAAAAATGGACTAATCGCCTCAAGTCACACCACACTACACTGTCATTTTCTCGTTCACAACTTTCTAAACGTTAAGACGTAATATAGGTCTTACCCCTACCTAATTTCGGTGACCATCTATTACTGCCTACCAGTCCTTCGAAACCATTCCCATCCCCTAATATCTTGCATACACCTATATATAACCAACCATTAACGATCTTCTATTACATCCTTTCTCCCTTTACATTCAGCCTCTTATTACCCCGCACACTTCACCATGGTTAATTGACAAATTATAGTATAGGTATGTCTCGCACGCTCCCATATAGAAGCGTGTGCAAAGTCCACCTTGCACATGGTTTTATATTGCATGTTATTTGCTGTTTGCAATATGCGGTTTTCAACGGTAATTAGTAGTGCGCATTTGCTAATTTTTGAGGCAGTCTCTTCTATTATATCTTTTCCCCCTTTACCCTTAGCCTCTTATTCCCCCGCACATTTCACCATGCCTAATTGAAAAATCATAGTATAGGTATGTCTTTGTCTACTACTTTTCTATATTAGCAAAGGTGATGCCTCAGGTTCTTTATAGCTCTTCCCCATTCTCGTCGATCGTGGTACTGTGACCTTCTTTGTCTCTTCCCTTGTTAAACAGTTATCAAGCTTTATCCCAAGATTGGGTTTCGTAAGTGTACGTATGCCTTTATAATCTCTTGTAGTTTACACTTTTTTTATTAACTGAGCATTAGTCTTCTCCATATCAAGATTTTTTCCTCTTGTTTCCTCTGGATGACTCTTCTTACTCTTTTGACTCATTTCTTTGTTTCCTAAAGTTTTGATTTCTCCGTCTATCCTCTATTCCTTTCATTAAATTTTGCAGCCTTTCACTTGGTAGACAGAACACAAGGTAAGACATAATGTAGGTATTACCTCTTCACTTTCGGTGACCATCAATTACTGCCTTCCTAACCTTCGAAACCATTCCTATCCCACAACGTCTTGCATTAGTATATTGTACAACTAATGTCACTGTGTTTTCACCCCCGTCACACCCGTCTGACGGTTTGGCCATGAACCGTAAGGGGACTTTGCACACGCTTCTATATGCGTGTGCAATGTGCACCTTGCTATTTGCAATATGCGATTTTCTACGGTAGTTCGTAGTGCGCACTTTCGAGGTAGTCTCTTCTATTACATCCTTTCCTCCTTTATCCTCAGCGTCTTATTAACCCACACACTTCACCATGGTTGATTGAAAAATCATAGTATAGGTATGTCTTTTTTTACTACTTTTCTATATGATCATAGTTGATGCCTCAGGTTCCTTATAGCTCTTCTCCATTTTTGTCGATAGTGGTACTGTGGCCTTCTCTATCTCTTCCTCTGTTGATCAGTTATCAAGCTTTATCCCATGGGTGGGTTTTCGAAGGTGTATGTATGTCTTGTTCCTTTAATCACTTGTAGCTTACAAGTTTTTTATAACTGAACATTAGTCTTCTCCATATCAAGATTTTCCCTCTTGCTTCCTTTGAAAGACCCTTCTCACTCTTTTGATTAAATTCTTTGTTTCTTAAAGTTTATTTCTCCATCTATGCACTATTCCCTTCACTAGAGTTTGCAGTCTTTCACATTGGTAGACACAACACCAGGTAAGACATAATGTAGGTTTTACCCCCTCACTTTCGATGACCATCTATTACTGCCTTCCAGACCTTCGAAACTATTTCCATCCCCCAACGTCTTGCCTTAGTATATTGTACAACTAATGTCGAAAATTGAACTTTGCGCATTTGCTAATTTTCGAGGCAATCTCTTCTATTACATCCTTTCCCCCTTTACCCTCAGCCTCTTATTACCCCGCACACTTCACCATGGTTAATTGAAAAATCATAGTTTAGGTATGTCTTTCTCTGCTACTTTCTATATAAGCATAGGTGATGCCTCAGGTTCTTCATAGCTCTTCTCCATTTTCGTCGATCGTGATACTGTGCCTTCTTTACCTTCCTTTGTTGAACAGTAATCAAGTTTTACCCCATGGTTGGGTTTTCGTAAGTGTATGTATGTCTTGTCCCTTTAATCTCTTTTGTAGTTTACAAGATTGTTATAACTGAGCCTTAGTCTTCTCCATACCAAGATTTTCTCGCTTGTTTACTCTGGAATATCCTTCTCACTATTTTGACAAATTTCTTTGTTTCTTAAAGTTTTGACTTTTCCATCTATCCACTAGATTTTACCACCATTAGATTCTGCAGTCTTTCACCTTGGTAGACACAACACCATGTAAGACATAACATAGGTCTTACCCCCTACCTACTTTCGGTGACCATCTATTACTGCCTTCCAGTCACAGTCCCATTCCCATCCCCTAATATCTTGCATACACATTAACCAACAACGATAACATCCTTTCTCCCTTTAACTTCAGCCTCTTATTAACCCGCACACTTCACCATGCCTTATTCAAAAATCATAGTATAGGTATGTCTTTGTCTACTACTATTCTATATTAGCATAGGTGATGCCTCAGGTTCTTTATAGCTCTTCCGCATTCTCGTCGATCGTAGTAGTGTGGCCTTCATTAACTATTCCCTTGTTGAACAGTTATCAAGCTTTATCCCATGGTTGGGTTTCGTAAGTGTATGTATGTCTTTAATCTCTTGTAGTATACAAGTGTTTTATAACTGAGTATTAGCTTCTTCATATCAAGATTTTTTTTAATCCTTGTTTCCTCTGGAAGACCCTTCTCGCTCTTTTGACTAATTTTACACCTTGCTAGTCTCTTCTATTACATCCTTTCCTCCTTTATCCTCAGCCTCTTATTAACCCACACACTTCACCATGGTTGATTGAAAAATAATAGTATAGGTATGTCTTTTTTTACTGCTTTTCTATATGATCATAGTTGATGCCTCAGGTTCCTTATAGCTCTTCTCCATTTTGGTCGATCGTGGTACTGTGGTCTTCTCTAACTCTTCCTGTGTTGAACAGTTAACAAGCTTTATCCCATGGTTGGGTTTTCGAAGGTGTATATATGTCTTGTTCCTTTAATCACTTGTAGCTTACAAGTTTTTTATAACTGAACATTAGTCTTCTCCATATCAAGATTTTCCCTCTTGTTTCCTCTGAAAGACCCTCCTCACTCTTCTGATTAAATTCTTTGTTTCTTAAAGTTTTCATTTCTCCAACTATCCACTATTCCCTTCATTAGAGTTTGCAGTCTTTCACATTGGTAGACACAACACCAGGTAAGCCGTAATGTAGGTTTTACCCCCTCACTTTCGGTGACCATCTATTACTGCCTTCCAGACCTTTGAAACTATTTCCATCCCCCAACGTCTTGCATTAGTATATTGTACAACTAGTGTCGAAAATTTAACTCTTCACACGGGTGTGGCGGTTTGGACACGAGCCGTAGACAAGTGTGAAGAGGAATTTTCGTACGTGTTACACACTATACTACTTCTACGTCTGCGATTTTGTTTCATAAATAATCATTCGTTTTATAAAATATATGCAACGCGTGTGCAAAATAGTCAGAAGCGTTTGCAAAGTGGACTTTGTACACGCTTTTACGTGCGCAATGTGCACTTTGCTCACGCAGTTTGCAATATGCGATTTTTAACGGTAGTTAGTAGTGCGCATTTGTTAGTTTTCGAGGTAGTCTCTTCTATTACATTCTTTCTCCTTTTACCATCAGTCTCTTATTACCCCGCACACTTTATCATGGCTAATTGAAAAATGATGGTATAGGTATATCTTTGTTTACTACTTTTCTATATAAGCAGAGGTGATGCCTCAGGTTATTTATAGCTCTTCTTGTCGATCGTGATACTGTGACCTTCTTTAACTCTTCCTTTGTTGAAAGCTTTATCCTATGGTTAGGTTCTCGTAATTGTAGGTATGTATTCTCTGTTTAATCTCTTGTATTTTTTCGCTCAAGATTTACACTTTTGTTTCCTCAGGAAAATCCCTCTTTTGAAAAATTTCTTTGTTTGTTAAAGTTTTCATTTCTCCATCTATGCACTATTCCCTTCGTTAGATTTTGCAGTCTTTCACCTTTCCTTTCCACATGAATACCTGTTTCTAGTTTTTTTTTATAAGTGGTTATTAAGGCTATTCCCAATTTATGTCTATATAAGAATATAGTTCGTACACTATAAATTTACTTGCGCAGTAGGTCATGTAAATTTGACATTTTGCAGCCTGTATATTATGACAGGCATTGTCATATATTTTAGGTTACATGTATGACTTAAGAGGTTATAAATTTTGGTTCCATGATTGCCAGGACGATTTAAATGAATGTAAACTATCTGATTAACAATTTTAAATTTTGTTTTATAAAATATGCATTTTAAAGAAAATTGATTTTTATTAATAAATAATAATTATAACTTGTAACAAATTTAGTATTGATTGACCTTATCATTCTACGAGAAGGTAGACACAGTGTATTCTGGTTCCAATTTCCTTACTATTACTCCTTCTGGTTTCTCATATTATTATCACGTTATTTCCGTCGACTGCTCTAGGTGTTTCAATACGTTAATATGTAGAAATTCTATCTGGATTAAGCTCTAGTTCTGCAGTGACTAAATTTAGCGTATTTTCCTCTTTCGGTTCAGTCTCCAAGCCCATGCTACTCTAGTTACTAGCTAACACTGTAAAATTCATAATTTTCTCGAAAAATGCACCTACCTCTTGCCTAGCTACCAGTTTGAGTCACAGGAATCAGTTTTGTAGTTTACTTAGATTATTAGAAGCTGATTTTCTTGCCAGTTGGAAACTATTTACTTCTCATGCCACACATTAACGATTTGCTCAGTATGAATAATACACTTGATGGATGGTACATAATTCTGAAGTGATCGGGCTTATTAGGTTTTCCTTCCAGGTCTTCCCAGTTAGTTCTTCCTTCCGGGTAACCAAACAAAAGGGAATACTTTACGGTAGATCTTCAAATTAGTAGGATTTGTACAGAAGCACGCAAACTTGAAAAGAGCAAAAAATTAGACAACGTCCAATTTTTAAAAACCGATTGCTGGTGGCCCCTTTGATACTGACATTAAGCTAATTTCATAGATAAACAGATTCCTTGAAGACGATTGGTTGTATGTGGTCAAAAATCAATTTTAGTGGAAGATTTTGATTTCGCACTTTGTTATGGTTATGGACTCGGCTTGTTTTTCGGTGGTTATGGACTCGGCTCAAAGAAGCAGGGTGACAAACAAGAGCTAACAATTCATAAGTGCCAATCTAATGGATAAATATCATGGCTTTCTGCGCACGTAAAGTTATAATGTACGACCTATACTTACCTCCTGTCGGAAGAGATACCAGTCAGACACTTCAGTCAACTCCAGGTTCCTCCACCTTATATTTTATAATCTACCGCTCTGCGATCCCTAAGAAAGTCTTCGTTCATTAAAACCAACCAGTCAGTAATTAATTTTTCTTTTTGTAACGTTAGATCTCGACAACAGTTGGATTTTGTCAACGACTACGGTGGTTGTTCTACAGACTGGTTATACTACAGACTATTCGTCGTCAATTCGTTGTACTAATGCGAGGCATGTGAGGACATTGGCGGTTACCAATCAAGTATTTCCTCACGTCTCCTGTTATCTGCACTGCCACCCAAACTTCGTTTTACTCCTGAAGTCTAAATCGGTGATACGATGATGATTCTTTTACTTCTTACACGAGGCTCATTATATACAATAACAAACGACTTTTTTAACTGCCCATGTAACGGATGAACTGCAGAGTTTTTGGACCTACCATTGAAGTGAATGCAGCCCATCCTTCCCGCATCCACTTTACTTACCTCACTTTTTCGGTAGCTCATTGATCCTTTTGTAAGGTTTCTGCATTATCTGCTTCGATGTTTTTCTGTTCCTTTTTCTTTTTGAGGCTAAAGTGTTTCAAGTACGCCAAGTAGAAAGAAATAAACAATCCGCCAGGTGCCAAACGGGGGAGGGCTACAAGGAATCTGGGTAAGGTAAGTTGGCAATAAACCCAAAAACTGCAAAGAGCAAAAAAAAATGAGGCCCAACATTGGAGGGCAATGACCTCCTCAAGGCCATTCAAGTCAAGCTTAAGAACTGTTTGCGAGGCTGAGTTGCTCACCATTGTCCAGGAAGTACGAAATAAGGTTTGTTCAAGAACAGAGGTGACTGCGTAGATTGTGAAGCAGGGGCCTCCTTACAGAGGCTTTGCAGTTGCCAACGATTGAAGAAATGCTAAAGGTAAAAATCCAAGCAAACTGGTTATGGTTAGGTTAAGGGAATTATTCAGCATTTGAGGAAGGAGGACCCCAGGGATTGGCGGATTCCCATAATCCGGTCACTTCCATTAACGGAACGTAAAGCTCCTAGCCGGAACGGTATTTCCAACAAAACACTAAAAAAAATCCCTGAAGCTTTTGCATTTTCCAACAAGCTGGAAGCAGGGAACGGTGAACAAGCCGGACAAAAAAAAGTTCCGGCCCATCACTCTAGTTCCTGGGGCTGAGAAGGATGTGAAATCTACTGTCCTGAGATGAGAAGAGAGCTATGGCCTCACTATATCTCTTTGTCATCCGGAGAAGCAGTGAAGCTATGAGATGTTAGAAACAAGAAAAACAATTTTCAGAGAAAACAGGTTTGGCCTCGGAATCCCAAAGCAAACTTTTTTATCTTAAGTGACTAAAAGTCTGTCTGTGCTACTATTCAAACAGGTGAAATCGACAGCAAGTGGTGTCAGTTGACGTCATACGTCACGTGATTCGAAATCCAGATTTGCCAATTTGTTGTTCTTTAGACACACAAATATGGTGAACTTTCTGCCAAAAAGAAAACGGGTTTAGTTTTAGGAAAATGTCGGCAATTGGTTGCTATCGCCAGTCGTACCTAAATGGTTAATATGATATATTAAGATTTATATGATAATTACATTGGTCGAAAATACAAAAACACGTCCGGTTCCAATGATGTAGTAATAAGTTGTAGCTGTAGCTTTCAACAAGATTTCAACTAAAAGAATTTACAATCTTCTACTTAAATTTACTACTTATTATCTAAAGAAATCGTTAACGGAGTAAGGTTCTAAATTGATTACAAGTTTCTTCACATTCTATTTAAATTATACAAAGCTTGGGATACGTTTTACATTATCTTTGAGCTGATTAAATAGTTTAAGACACATGTAATATGGACTTTTTTCGGTCAGTGTCAATCGGTGTCTAGGGTAGTTCACATTTACAGTTCTTGTGTTATAATTGTGATAAGTTTGAAGGTCAAAGAACTTCCTATTTTTAAAAAAGAACATCAGAGCTTCGTAAATGTACAGGCCAAACACTGTTATGATGCGTTCAGACTTAAAAACTCCCCTGCAACTCTCCCTAAACTGCATTCTTCTTACACACCGAACAACCCGTTTTTTTACAACAAATAGTTTTTGCTTGCCACTATTGTTACCCCAAAATATTACACCATATCTAATCAGTGCCTCAAAATTTGCAAAATACATGATCATCAGAGATTGCTTGTACATATATCGATTTACTACCCCAATACTATAAGACACTGCATTTAGCTGATTCGTCAGTTCACTTATATGACTAGACCAATCCAAAAATTCATCTATTTTTAAACGCAAAAATCTTATCTCCTCAGCAATCTCAAATCCCCAAGAACAGCAAGACTGTGTGGCTTATCAATTCTGTTGTTTCTGGTGCGAAATAAGATCATGTTTGTTTTGTTTCTATTTAAAATAAGCTTATTCTCAGCAAACCAGTAATCCGCCTTTACAAAAAGTTACCTACCAGCATCTATTATACTATTTATACTTTCCCCTCCAATAATTAAATTTGTGTCATCAGCATAGCTTACTATGCTTGCTTTACCCGTAGACACAATACTGTACAAATCATTAACACAAAATTATAAATAAAATTGGACCTGCTATGCTACCCTATGCAACTCCCAATGTATTTTCTTTCATCTCTGACAGATGTGTACAACCATTTTTGGTAACTTTTACCATTTGCTTACGATTTGAAAGATATGACCTAATCAATTTTAATGAATTTCCCCTCACACCATAACATTCCATCTTTCTGATAAGCAACTCTCTATCAATACAATCGTATGCTCTGGATAGATCTAAGAACATTCCAAGTGCAAGTCTATCTTTTTCTAAATGTTCCAACAAAGCCCTGGTAAAATTAAAAACTGCTGTACCTGTTGATTTGCCACTTATATACCCATGCTGATGACAGTGAAGTAAGTCATACTTTCTAAAAAATGATATTAATCTGTCGCACAATGCTAGCTCAAATATCTTTGAAAACTCAGGCAGAAGACTTATAGGTCTATAATTTTCTAGTTTTCCTTCGTCACCTTTCTGAACAATGGTTTTATTAACGCAATCTTGAACTTTTCCGGGAATACTCCAAACTTAAAGGAGTTGCTTATCACAAAGCTTAACACATCACCAATGTAGGGAACTATCGTCTTTATAACACTAGTAGGTATTTCATCAAATCCACTACTATGTTTATTCTTTAATTTAATTGCATATCCTTTTACTTCATTGGCCGACACAGATGTCAGGAACATTGATACATCATTTATAGGAATGTTACACTTAAAAGCCCTATTCTCTAAGTTCTTGAGGATATCTGGAACAATTGATATCAAATAATCATTATATTGGCTTGAAATTTCATCAGCTTTACCATTTATTCCGATATCCGGGTTTTTGCAATTTTTTCCTAGAATTTCATTACATATTGACCACATGCATTTCATCTTATTATCAGAATGTTTTAGTCTATTACCATATTTTTCTGATCGTGATGCTTCAAGAAGGTGATCAGACTCTTTTTTTACCTGTTTATATAGTTCTTTATACTGACCATCATTACTTGATAATGTAAGCAAAACATCCAGTTGATTTTTGCAGTTGACTATTTGCATATTTGAGATAATATAAAAAGTCTAATAAAACATTTCATAAAATTATTCCACTGCTTGTCCACTTCTGAGCGCTCTACATCAAATACTTCTCTCCAGTCCTGTTCATTGATACAGGTTATAAAATTTTCTATATTTGGTTTTGAGAATAATATTCTATATTGTTTTTGTACATTGAGTTGTTTTGAATATTTAAATACTATCTTCTGAGCAGCATGATCGGATATAAAAGCATTAAAAACCAACGATTTTGAGTACTCAAAGTTAACAAAAATGTTATCTATACAGCTTGTAGTTTTATCAGTGATTCGCGTACTTTCAAAGATAGTTTGTACCATGTTATATGACGATACGAGGGACAGAAAGTTAGTTTTTTGTTCACTGTTTTTCAGCAAGTCTATGTTAAAGTCTCCAGCCAAAGCAATCAGCTTATTTTCAAAAACGACCTCAGTCAGAATATTCTCAAGACACATCAGAAAATCATCCACACTTCCCGCCGGTGGCCTGTAGATTGAAATTATGACCAATTGTATGTTTTCTAAATTACACTCAACCGCTGCACATTCACATACATTCCTTATAGATAATGATCTCAGTCTAGTTCTTGCTTTAAGCTTTATGTTTTTGCTCACGTATACAGCACTACCACCATGTTCCCCTTGTTCTCTACAAAATGCTGATCCCAAGACGAACCCTTTAAGTCCTAGACACTTTAATTCAGAGCGAGTCTTCCAGTGTTCGGTCACACATAGCACTTTACACTCTGTGTTGCTAGCTAACATTTCATTTATTGCGTTCACTGAATTTCCTAATGACTGTACATTTTGATGAATTATACCCATTTCATAAGATATTTTATTGGCGATGATGTTACTGATATTTTCATGATTGTTATTTCGCTGATTGTTGAGACTTTTCGCCTTTAAGTCCCGATGTTCTGTATCTATAAAAAAGTATCATCATTGTAGTTTATGTGGTTTTTAAAATGTATCACTCTTCTCTGATACACCGGACAATTTGTATCTCTTGCTGAGTGTTTGCACGTTTCTGGAGTTTAGAACAATTAGGACACTGCAGTTCCAAAGCATCACAATTCCTTCCATCATGGTCTGCTGAGCATTTGTGACAGCAGGCCTTTTCATTGCAGTATTTTCCAACATGTCCAAAACAAGCGCAGTTAAAACATATCGCCAAATTTATATGTTCTTGTACATACACTTTCATCAAATCAAAGTTAACTGTGCCTTCTTTAAACCCTTCTTTAAAAACGATTTGGCAATGCTAGGTTCTGCTTGCAAGATTATATTTTCTTTTGCTGGATTTCTACACTGCCTTTTTCCAACAATGGCCATTTTATTTTTGACATCACCTCCTGGAAGCAGCTTTTCAACATCGTCATTTAATTTTATCAGGTCTTCAATAATCTCTGCATTAGTCATTCACTTCAAAATACCTGTGAGTAGAAACATCGGATTCATACACTGATTTTCCTTTAGGCTTATTTCTGTGTTACTCTCTAGTGAAGATTTCAGTTTTCCTTGTTGATTTTAATCGCAACTTCAAACAACAATTGCTCCGTTTTTTAGATGTCTTACATTTTTAAAAACCCCAACCATGTTCTTTGTTGTCATTTCTCTTCTTAGGTATTTTACTGTTTCTTGAGGATCAGAGATATTGTTAATCTTAATTATAGTTTCTATTTTCTTTGATGTGTTTGGCGTTGTTCATGTATCGTTTTCATTTGGCTTGTTAGCTGTTCCTGTCAGCTTATAGCTCTTTGTCGCCATTGCATAGGTTTTTGTCCCAAAAGTTCCTATATCATATTTATCTTGAGATTACATTGTTTTTTTGAATATTTCTGGTTGTGTTTGCCAAACAATTTTTATGTTGCATCAACATGTTATCTTGTTCGAGTTTTCCAATTTTTAGAGTCAGCATTGTAACACTTTTGTGAATAGCCATTATCGCATTTGTCACTCCTAGCTGGTCCTCACTTGATATGTATGTTACTTTTTTGTTTGTTACCGTTGTAATTGCATCTAATTTTCCAAAGATGTTTTGTATAAGGTCCTGAATTTCTAACTTATTCATAGTTGGTGACTTCATGGAATTTTCCTGTATCATTTCTTTTTCATTTTTCTTGAGATTATTACACCTTTTATTGTTTAGGTTGTGAAAATCCGGTGATACCTCAGATCTCCTTCTCTTATTTGAAGCATCTTCTTCGACATTGTGGGGCGGGGTCCTCATGCATTTATTCCCTGATGGCTTAAAAGCTCTAAACATTTCTGTCTCATGTTCGAAGTCGCCTTAGAATTTGTTACAATCATAATCTTCTTTGGACTTATTGATAATCCCTGGTATAACGGAATCGTCGGATTTCTTATCTCCGGTGAGTTTATTTTGGTGTTTGTTTACAATATCCGATACATTACCCGTAGTTTTTGCTCCAATAATGTCGCATATTTCATCGGACGTTAGTTTTCCTGTTACTAATGAATGGCTTCTAGTTTTCTTTTTCTCACTTATATGTTTGTCTGAAATTATATTAAACAACTCTTTCTTTCCACTACTTCTTTCACCCATAGGAATAAAAATAAAATAAGAAAGTTAGTAATCACTTTAACTCTATCAAAACTTTAAATTTTGGGAGCATCAGAAATACGCGTTTACCTCTCGGATGTATATAGAATACTACAACTAATTTGGACAGAACAAACAAATGTCGATATTTTCCTAAAATTAGTCCCATTTTTTGGCCGGAAGTTTGCCATTTTACAAGTACCTATAACGTAATATTGCCGTTATAACACATTAATTAGCGAATCACGATTTCGAATTTTTTCACATAAGATGGCAGTTGACGTCAATTCGCCGGAAGTGACGCCGTATTTCTTTGGTACCCACTGTTGAAAAGGGGGAAGAAAGATGAAGAACAGCAATATCTCTCTAGATGTAATATACTAGCTCGTTGCCCAGTCCCCTTCAATATAAATTAATCCTGTTTTTGACTCATAATGATGGTATTTTCACTTAATGTATCAAGCTAGTTCTCCGACTTTACGAGGAATGATCGCAAATATTCTCTGGAAATAGAAACTCTAGCTCTCTGGAGTTCACTGTAAGTTTTTCGTCTCCCTAGTTGTAAATAGCTCTTTTACGCACCGCGAAAAATATTCCGGGGCAAAACGCAAAATTAACTAAACTGAATGGCACTGGACCGGGTTAAACAAGGGATTCTTGAGGCTAAAATAATATTAACTTGTCAAATACACATATATAAAGAAATACCCCCTAACAGAGCTATGCTTCTTTAAACAGAGGAGCAAAAGTATATTTTTTAATTTATTCTTATCCTGTTGATAATAGAAATAAAGCTACAGGCTAAAGTGTTTTCCGAGTTTTTGAAGCCGTTCCAATGGAATTTCTTCCTGACGTTTCGAATGGGCGAACTAATCTCCCGTGCTTTCCGACGTTGACTGATTCAACTGTGGTGAGCTTCGTGGTATTTATTCCTTCGCCGTCGCGCTGCAGTGGAGGAACTTGGGTGGGGGTAGTGGTGGCGCGGGATTTCGGCGCCACCACTACTTCGGCGCACTTCATGTGTATCGTAGAACTTGCTTCAAGTCTGCATTTAGAAACGTAATTTCCTCCTTCCTGTTGAAATTGTTTTCATGTTTAAAGATTTCAATAGCCTCTCTCATTAGTCTCGGATAGAAATGCTGCGATTGATATAGAATATCCACCTCGTTGAAAAAGATGTCGTGACATTCGGAGAGAGCGTGCTCTGCTAATGCTGAGTTTGGTATTTGTCCCAGCCTGCAACTCCTCTTGTGTTCCGTAATCCTCGTGTTGACACTGCGTTTTATGGTACCAATGTATACCGAGCCACAGCTGCATGGAACTCGGTAAACTCCGGGTACCGATAGGGGATCTCTGCGGTCTTTGACCGGTCTCAAACTCTGTTGTATTGTACGAGTGTATTTAAAGACAGTTTTAACATTGTGCTTTTCCAGTAGCCTACCGATGCTGTCCGTTACTTTGTGGATGTATGGTAGACTAGTTCATCCATGCTTTTCTTCATCTTCTCCCGTTGTTGCTCCCTGGCGCTCTACATTCCTTGGACGGACGGCCCTATCGAACTCATGTTTGCTGTATCTATTCCAACCAATTCCCTTTTGCAGATGCTTCATTTCCCGTTCCAAATCAGCCGGCTCACAAATTCTTTTGGCTTTCACAGACAGAGTCTTTGCTACTCCCCCCTTTTCTGTCTGGGATGATGATTTGATCCGTTATTGAGGTATATTATATCAATCGCAGCGTTTCTATCCGAGACGAAAGAGAGACAGGCCATTGAAATCTTTAAACACGACAAAAATTTCAACAGGAAGGAGGAAATTGCCTTATAAATGCATTCTGGAAGCGTGTTCTACGACACACTTCAAGAGCGCCTAAACCATGCATCATCACCACCCCCACCCCAGTCCCTTACCTCACCACCACCCCCACCCGCAGAAACACCACGGAGCTCACCACAGTCGAATCAGTCAACGTCGGAAAGCACGGCGGATCACTTCGCCCATTGCCTCATCGCTTTTGTAATGTCTGCCGCAGCTGTATTCGAACGTCAGGATATGTAATAATGTTTGCCTGTTGTGATATCTTAATCATTGGCGTACCATTTGGGTAAGCAGAAGTAAACAATTTTCCGTAACTATTTTTTAGTGAGTTTCGAAATTATAGATCATTTTTTTTTCAGAAAAATTACTCTTTTTTAATGACTTTTGTGGAAAATATGGCAAGTTTAAGTTTTTGTAATAGATGTTCCAAAATGCTTTTTAAATTTTTCGCGTTTTTATGTTTTTAGAATGGTTCTAAAATTGCCATGATTTTTATGGAAAAAGCGGCAAGCTCGAAGAACCAAAAAATATGTTTCAAATATAATTATTGTTCGTTATTTTATGAGTAATTTTGTGGGTTAGAGTTTTTTGGATTTTTTCTGTTGTTAATAGAAATTTTCAGCTCGGAAGGACTAATTAAGCAATTTTTGAGAATCCTTGATACCCTTTACTTTTGTGTTGGGTTTGTTAATTAAAAGCAAACTGCTGGATATAAATGTCAAAGTGTTTGTCAGTGTCAATGAATTGTCAGTTCGAAGAACCAAAAATGTAATATATGAGAAGAGTTGATACTCTTTACTTTTGTACTGTGTGGATCAATTGCTAAAGAAACAGAAATTAATGAATCTAAGTTTCAGAATGTTTTGAAAACTATATTGCCTTTTGTGGAAAAAGTGGCGAGCTCAAAAAGCGATTATGTTTTAAAAATAATTATACTCTACTTTTTTCAACCATTTTTTTGTTATGCGATATTCAATGAAGTTCAGCAAAGAAACTTTTTTTTAGGTGGGTTTCAAAAAGCGTTAAGAATTTTTTCTTTCTCTTTTTTCTGTTCCTTTTTTGACAAGAATTGTCAGCTCGAAGGACCAAAAAAGCAACTTTTGAGAATTTATAATATTTTTTACTTTTGTGTTGTGTGAACTAATTTTGCCTTAGCTCAAAATTTCACTTTTTCAGTGATTTTTGTAAGAAAATGGAAAAATCGAATAATTTTAAAGTAATTTTGTCACTCATTTGAAGCAAAAATATTGAAACCGCCTAGTATTAAATTTGTTTCAAGAAACATTTGGATTTTTTTTTTTTGACAAAAATTTTTGCTTAAAGGACCAGAAACGCAATTTTTGGAAATTGTGCTGAACAATTGCTATAAAAAGCGAATTGATGAATATAAAACTTTATATGAAAAAGTTTCTACACAACATTCTACAAAACATGTTATTTTTAAAAGTTGCCTTTTATAGATCTTTTTTGAGAATCTTTTTGAAATTTCAAATTTTTCAAACAAAATCATTAGCTAGAAGGACCGAAAAACTATTTTCCAGAATACTTTTTACTAGAGATTTAACGTGTAAACGGCATTTACTAGAGTACCTAGTTTCCTAAGTCTTCCGTACAAAGTTAGACGGCATTCTTGGTGGGACACCCTGTACAGTCGTCGAACTACTCTTCTGGTTCCCAGCTACCCTCGAAATAATTGGCTATGGCTTTATAAAAATAATAAAACTGAATAGTGAATTTAGGAGATTTGTTGTAGTTTTAAGTATGTTAAATATTGTGATAATGACAATGGACCTATCTAGTGCTGATTATATTTTCTGAGAACCAAAAATGTAATATGTGAAAAGAGTTGATACTTTTTACTTTTATATTGTGTGGATCACTTGTTAAAGAAAATGAAATTAAGGAATTTAAATTTCAAAATGTTTTCAAAATTATATTGGCTTTTGCGGAAAAGGGGCGGCTCAAAAAGAGATTCAAAATTATGTTTTAACATTAATTATTCTCTACTTATTTCAGTCATTTTGTTGTTAAGCGATATTCTATGAAGTTCAGCAAAAAAGTTTTTTTTAGATGTGTTTCAAAAAGCGTTTAGGATTTTTTCCCTTTCTTTTTTCTGTTCCTTTTTTTGACAAGAATTGTCAGCCCAAAACACCAAAAAAGCTAGATTTTTTAATTTTGTGTTGTGTGAGTCAATTTTGTCTCAGTTCAAAATTTCAGTGTTTGTAGAATTTCACTGATTTTTGTGAAAAAAAAATGGAAAGATCAAAGCATCAAAACTTATATTTAGGGATGACTATTCTACTCTTTTCAAAGTAATTTTGTCACTCATTTAAAGCAAAAATATTGAAACTGATTAGTACTAAATCTTTGAGCTTTAAGCTTTTTTTCAAAAGCTTTAAGAAACTTTTTGGATTTTTTTTGACAAAAATTTATGATTGAAGGACCAGAAGCGCAATTTTTGCGAATTTTGTGGATCAATTGCTATAAAAAAGCGAACTGATGAATACAAAAATTTATATGAAAAAGCTTCTAGAACTTTACCTTTTTTATTGGTGGAAAAAATGACATGCGCGAAGGACCAAAAATGTCAATTTAAAAAGTTGTATTTTATAGATCTCTTTTGAGATTCTTTAGGAAATTTCTAATTTTTTTTTTTAACAAATTCGTTAGCTAGAAGGACCGAAAAAACTATTTTGCAGAATACTTTTTACTACAGATGTAACGAGTTTGCGGCATTTGCTAGAGTACCTAGTTCCTTAAGTTTTCGGAACAAAGATAGACGGCGTTCTTAGTGGGACACTCTGTACAGTCGTCGAGCTAACCTAATGGTTTCGGGCTACCTTCGTAATAAGTTGCTATGGTTTTTTTAAAATAATAGTAGTGAATAGTGAATTTTGCAGATTTATTGTAGTTTTAAGTACGTTAGATGTTGTGATAATGACAATGAGCCTATCTAAAGATGATTATATTTTCTTTATACATTCTGAAATGTTTTCCGGGCTTTGAAGCCATGGTCCAACTAAAATGTTTGGGCTTTGAAGCCATGGTCCAATGGAATTTCTTCCTGAAGTTTCGTCTACAGCTGCGGCAGACATTATCAAAGGCGATGAGGCAATGGGCGAAGTGATCTTTCGTGCTTTCCGACGCTGACTGGGGTAGAAGTAGAGGTGGCGCGGGGTTTCGGCGCACTTGAAGTATTTCGTAGAGGTGCAGTCTGCTTCCAGTCTGCAGTTAGAAACGTAATTTTCTCCTTCCTGTTGGAATTGTTGTCGTGTTTAAAGATCTCAGTGGCACCTCTCGTTAGTCTCGGAGAGAAACGCTTCAATTGGTATACAATATCCACGTCGTTTAAAAAAATGTCATGACCTTCGAAGAGAGCGTGCTCTGCTACTGTTGACTTTTGTGTTTGTCACAACCTGCATTTCCTCTTGTGTTCCGAAATCCTCGTGTTGATACTGCGTTTTGTGGTGCCAATATATACTTAGCCACAACTGAGAGAAATTCTCGCTAGCTTCGATGTTGTTTCGCAGTTCATGATGATACCCATTAAGGAAGCCATGGAATATTTATCCAGGATTTTCCACAAGATATTGCCAAGTAGTTCCAACAGTGCCTAACCACTACATATTTTCAATGGAAAGAAGATTTCTAGGAACAAACTGATGCTGTGGCTATGGGCAGTCCCCTTGTTCCAGTAACAGCCAACTATTTTATGGAAATTTTCAAGGCCAAGGCATTGGCAACTTCAAATAGCCAAAGTGCTGGTGTGGACGTGGTGTGGACTGATACGTGGACAAGACCTTTGTTATTTGGAGCCATGGCGAGGGCAAACCTGAAAACTTGCTCTTATACCTCAACTCTAATCCCAAAAATTCAATTCACTAAGGAGATAGAAAAGGAAGGACGCCTACCGTTTTTGCATGTTGGGTTTGAATGAGAAGCTTGCGCACACCGTTTATAGAAAACCAACACACACTGACCGATAGCTAAATAACGGATCAAATCATCATCCCAGACTGAAAAGGGGAGTTATAAACACCCTGTGAGAGCCAAGAAAATTTGTGAGCCGGCTGGAAACATCTGGAAGCAAACTTTCTCCAGGCTGTTTCCAGTTCTTCAGCCAGAGATCCCCTACCGACGCCCGGAGTTTACCGACTTCCATGCAGCTCTGGCTCGGTATATATTGGCACCACAAAACGCAGTGTCAACACGAGGACTGTGGAACTCAAGAGGAGTTGCAGGATGGGACAAGCACAAAAGTCAGCAGTAGCAGAGCACGGTCTTTTCGAAAGTCACGGCATCCTTTTCAACGAGGTGGATATCTTATACCAATCACAGAGTTTCTATCCGAGACTAACGAGAGAGGCCATTGAGATCTTTAAACACGACAACAATTTCAACACGAAGAAGGAAATTAAGTTTCTAAATGCAGACTGGAAGTTAGTTCAACGACATACTTTAAGTGCGCAGAAACTCCGCGCCACCACTATCCCCACCCCAGTCCCTCCACTGCAGCGCGGCGGCCGGCTTCCCCATTGCCTCATCGCCTTTGATAATGTCTGCCGCAGTTGTAGGTGAAATGTCAGGAAAAAAATTCCATTGGACCACGGCTTCAAAGCCCGGAAAACACTTATATAATTTCTTTATTTGTCAACTTGTATTTAAAACAAAAATCACACGATAAATTTTCCCTAATGTTTTATTTATTCTTAAATGTAATACTTTTCAGAGACCTTAATTTTTTCCCGGCTTTTGGCGGCTACACTAGCTACCCGTTAATTCTCTAATTACAATGGTTTTTATTTATTAACTCGAAAATGGTGTCGTACTAAAAAACCTGAATTGGGATTTTTTCTTCACGGATGAATGGATAATTGAAAAATTTCAATTTTCCAAAAACCAATGGCGTTGATGCGCAGTATACGCGCCACTGGCTGCAATAAAAATATTTTTTATTGCAAAAGTGGGGCTTTCATAGCAGTGAAAACGTGCTTAATTTGGGAATAATCAAGACAAGGTTAGACCCTTTGGCAATAGTCAAGACATATCCATTTTGTTATTCTAATTTCAACACCCTGTAACTTTTAAGCGCAGCTCGATAAGTAACCCATTTCTATGACAAACCCTCCTTAAAATCGAACAAAGAATATTTTATTTAATTTTCAACCACCCTGTATTTCACCGAAATAAACTAATTTAAAGTTTACTTATTGCTCTACACCTCATAGAGCCATCCACTTCTTAAGTACCGTCTCTTAGCGAGTTGTAACCAATCCATAAACCCCTGGCAACACAATACCTGTAATATATCTTAAAGTTGTTACAAGTAAACTTCCTGCTCTAATTCACGGATGTAAACTATAAACTTCGGGAAACTTTAATGCGACAGCTTATCTTTGCTACAGGTGGGCTTTCCACTGCCTGGCGAACTTGTGACGGACACGTGACGTTCGATATCCCAATGCATTGTTTAACTGTACTAATAAGGTTCACTTATTCGGAACTATATACAAACAGCACAAAAATGTCAAAATCATATTTTCAACGCCTAGTTGATGTCAATAATAAGAGAACGCTTTATACCTACTAAAATGTTTTGTTTGCGATTTTCAGACGGAGGTGGTTCAGAAAGACGCTTTGCAAACTCAGCTACATTACCATCCCCAGCCTGCCGCCACTGTTGTGGTATCCAAAGAAAAGCATGTCCAATCTCGCAAAGACAAGAAGGAGAGCTTGGAGGCGAAAAGAGAGAGAAAAGCTGCCAAAACTCTGGCTATAATCACTGGGGCTTTCGTGATGTGCTGGTTGCCCTTTTTCCTGCTGGCCCTGGTGATGCCCTTGTGTGGTGACGCGTGCACCGTCAGCGAATTTATAATGAACTTCTTCCTGTGGCTGGGCTATTTCAATTCCACCCTTAATCCGGTTATTTATACGATATTTAATCCGGAGTTTAGACAGGCGTTTAAGCGGATATTGTGCGGAGGGCATAGAAGGCATTCCAGAAACTTTAGGTCGGGTAAAGTTAGATAAAAGTAGGTAGGTTGCTTCAATGGAAATAATAATAATAACATTGTATTAATTAAGCAATTTTAGGCTATAGTTTTTTGATTACTTTACCAAAACTGAGTTATTACATGCATAAATAGGTGTTAATCCGCATGCTGATAAATGGCGCGGTCGCTACCCCGTCTTTCCATTATGTATATACATAATAGGTCATAGGAGAACTCCACTAGGACATAGGCTTATGTATTGTTGGATTGTACAGATATAAATAAGGACTAATCTTTAAATTATGTTGCAGTTTTATCCTACGGAACATGGTGCCAAGCTTCTTGTGTACATATGTACAGGCTATATTTGCGTTGAGAATTATAGAAATATCATAAATATTAAAAAAAATTACATGTTCTTCCTATACTATAATATTAATAATGTGAATATTTTTGACATACAAATATATTACAAAAGTACCTTATACGGATTCATCTAATGTAAAATAAATTTATTATAATGCGTATTTTCATGTATAAAATCAGGGTTATTTGTTACTAATTATTATTATTATTGGGTGTTTTCCAGTTAATTTCTTATAAGCGATGCCCTTAATGGAAACTAAAATTCGGCTACTCAACCAGGTTTACTAAGTTGTGAATAATATTACGTAGTGATAGTATTAGCGTTCCTAAAAGGGCTAGGAATTTCAAATAAGTAATGTGGTGACCCTTCAGGTTATACGACGTATATCACTGAGCCTAATATATTCGTATAATGAAGGTCCCGCAAGCAAACTGCATTTTTCCTGCTCAATATAATGTTTTCGGAATTTTCTAAAACGTCACGTTTTGTATGAGTAAAACTTTTTCTAAGCGAATCGCATGGTGCGTTTATAGTATACATTGTAGTTGAGCACACTCATTTATTAGAAAAGATTTCACACTGATGTATATAATATAACAATTAAACTGCTGGTCGAATTAGGTAAATAAATGTTACGGTGGAGGAAATACAATCTAAGTGTTTTCCGGGCTTTGAAGCCTTGGTCCAATAGAATTTCTTCCTGACGTTTCGTCTACAGTTGCGGCAAACATTATCAAAGGCGATGAGGCAATGGGCGAAGTGATGTCGCGTTCTTCCCGACGTTGACTGATTCGACTATAGTGAGCTCTGTGGTATTTATTCCCCCCAGTGGAGGAAGTGGGGTGGGGGTAGTGGTGGCCTGGACTTTCCGCGCACTGTAGATTGTATTTTGATTAGCCGTGAAAGCGTTTACAGTCTTATAAATCTAGAAATATCATTTTTCTCAAAGAGCAAAAAATTTCCCCTGGGGATCATAAGAGACCACTCAAATAGGCAAAGGCAAAAATTTAATTTTTAAGAAGTTTCCACACACAAAATTTAAATAAATAAATACCAAGTTCTTGACAAACAAAATTTTGTGGTATCGGGTCTACCCCGATACCACAAAACCGAATTACATTAACTATAAAAGGCTGCTATGAAGGAGTTTGACAACCTGATGAAACCGCTAGAATGTTCGATTCTTTATCTAAATACTTATAAGCTCTAATTAGCTTTTATTATACAGGATTCTTTCCTTAATTTTAAAATTTTGTTAAAAACATTATCTAAGTATAAGTAAAACACTTATCTATAATACTGACCTATCTATTTAATTTAAACCAAATTTTTCTTGCGTAATATCATATATTGTTTTGATGACACCAAATATACAAGTAGAACTTTATCTGTTTACTTTGAATTGATAAGTAAATGAGTACTAATTGTCTGTGAAAATTTGTCAACAGATAAATTTTAATGCGTGTGATAATTGTGCAACTTTATGTACAGAAACCTGCCTTTTGATTTTTTCAAAACTAGGTTTAGCGGCTTTAATTTGTTTTATTTTATTTTTAAAACATTTTAATTATTTTTTAATAAACTGTTAATCACTACTAAAGCAAACAAAGGTAAATAGTCACAAAGGACAAAATTAAAAAGAGATACATTTTTTTATAGTTCCTATTATAGACCAGAAAAACAAAAAAATTTTTTGAGGAAAAAATCAATTTGTGTAATGATATGAACGGTTTCAACCGAGGCTTCAACAGTGTTGAACCACAAATAGATTACAACCTAAAGCGTTTTCCGGGCTTTGAAGCCGTGGTCCAATGGAATTTCTTCCTGACGTTTCGTCTACAGCTTCGGCAGACATTATCAAAAGCGATGTTGACTGACTCGACTGTCGCGCCACTATCAGTGATTAAAAGGTGGCCTCAGATAAAAGTCAGGCAGGACTATTGCCTTTTACCCTATCATCGCTGTAGACCGCACCAGTCTTGTAACAGAAATTTCAGCCACCCGTCTCGCTTCTGATCAATCTTGAAAATTGTCAACTCTTGAGCAAGGTAGCCATTTCTGGTTCCTAGTTAGGGATACCCCGCCGACTGGGGCGCCCTTCTTGTCTTGATTTTTCTTTTTTGTCAGCTGTCTTCCTTTCGGAATGTCTTATCTTTAAAGTGTGGTAAATAATACAATTCTCTGTGGAGAACTATTGCATCTTTACCCCACCCTAAGGAGTTTGGGTTTGACTGTCGGTAAGGGAGGAAAACTCCCCCTACTGAGGGTTCAGAACTGCAGAAAGAACTGGTTAGCACCAATTATCCGCGAGAAGGTTATACCCAGGCTTTGAGAGTCCAGAGGCGCTGCCCGGAGGTGTTTTGTCTGTTGGTGGGGAGTTTTGTCATGGCTCTTCTGACCTCTGGGGTGGTACTGCCTTCCTGTTTATCTGTAAAAGGAGAAAATATATTAGTAATTTTAGCCATTACCTTACAGCTGGATACTCGGCTTATGTGGCTTTTCGATCTCGGGGTCGTCGGCGATCGCCGTCCTCATCAGTTGGTTGGTGTGGTCCACGGTCTTCTGGAAGGTTTTCTTCGCATGGCTTTTTATCCTTTCACATTTTCGACTGCCTGAAGGCTTTTCAGGTGCGTTTTTGCTACAGTGTCCCACGCGGTTACGACGTATTTTAGCTGTGGTTGGATCACCTGCTTGATCAGTGTGATCTTGTTCTTCAAAGCCAGTTTTGAGCGTCTTCCGATCATCGGGTAGAGCTTGCTTTAGAGCTTGTTTTTACTGATGTGAGTTGCCCAAGTGAGGCTTTCGTCCAACTCCACACCTAAGTGTGTAGCTGCTTCGCATTTAAGGACGACTTCATTGTCTGGCCTGTGTGTGCGTCGCGTCATGAGGACCGTGGTCAGGCGTCTTGTTGGCGATCAGGTCTATCTTCCACTTGGCACACCATTCTTCTAAGGCTGTGACTTCCTCTTCTAGGTACTGTGATAGTAGCCTGTATTGAGTAGCTTGTATTGAGGGATCTTGCCATTATAGCTTGGTCAGCAGCGTAAAATGCAAGTCTGGTCCTGTCTGTTCTGAAGGTCCACCAGGTACAGGTTGCACAGGAAATCTCTATCGGAGATCGGATTCTGGATCGGAAAGCTGCAATGCCCCTGAGTGGCAGCAGCCGGAGTGGTGTGTTCCCTATCGGGTCGCATCCTGGTGCCTTTTTATGTCTAGATGCTGCACAATGTCCCGAATTTCTTCGGGACTTGCTGCAGGATGTGCTCTTCGTCAAACATCCCGTCTAGCCTTCTGGCTCGTTGTTCCACCATCCTGAGACTGACTTTCTAAGTTATTGACAAATACCTGTACTTTGGCAAGCTTGTTGGAGACAATCCCGCAGCGGCGGAATTGGTTTCCTTTTCTGCCGGATTTCCTTAGCAGTTTTCCACAGGCTCCGGTCTTGCGGGTCCAGTGCCAGCAAGTGCAATTCGACTGTGGTGAGCTCCGTGGTGCGGGGTTTCGGCCCACTTGAAGTAGGTCGTAGAACTCGCCTCCAATCTGCATTTAGAAACGTTATTTCCTCCTCCCTGTTGAAAATGTTGTCGGGTTTAAAGATCTCAATGATCTCTCTCGTTAGTCTCGGATAGAAACGCTGCGACTAATATCAGATATCCACCTGGTTGAAAAGGTACGACAACCTTCGGAGAGAGCGTGCTCTCCTACTGCTGACTTTTGCGTTTGTCCCAGCCTGCAATTCCTCTTGTGTTTCGTAATCCTCGTGATGACACTGCATTTTGTAGAGCTAATGTACGCCGAGACGCAGCCGCATGGAACTCGGTACACTCCGAGTGCCGATAGGGGATCTCTGCGGTCTTTGGCCGACCTCAAGCTCTGTTATATTGTACGAATGGGTTTAAAGACAGTTTTAGATTTATTAGATTGTTATTAGATTGTGCTTTTATTTATTCCAAACAAAAGCTCTTGTCTGATGCTTCATTTCCCGTTCAAATTCAGCCGGCTCATAAATTATCTTGGTTCTTACAGACGAGTCTTTATGATTCCCCTTTTATGTCTGGGAAGATGATTTGATCTGTTATTGAGGTATCGGTCAGTGTGTTTTGGTTTTCTATAAGCGGCTTGTGCAAGCTTCCCATTCGGCCTCCTTAATACCAAAACACCCAGAAACAAAACAGTAGGCGTCCTTCCTTTCTATCTCCATAGTGAATTGAATTTTCGGATTGAAAGAGTTCAGGTGTAAGAGGAAGTTCTGAAGTTCGCCCTCGCCATGGCTTCAAATAACAAAGGTGTCGTCTACGTATCGGAACCAACACTTTGACCTCGAAAATTTCCATACAAAAAGTTGACTATTACGGGACTAAGGGGGCAGCCCATAGTAACACCATCAGTTTCTTCTGGAAATCTTCCTTCCATTAAAAATATGTAGTGGTTATGCAGTGTTGGAACAACTTGGCAATATCTTGTGGAAATGAAATTTTTGGTTAATATGTTTCATGGCTTCATTAGTAGGTACCATCGTGAAGAGCGAAACAAGATCGAAGGTAAAGAGAATTTATCTTGGAGAAAGAGTCAAAGAATGCAGTATTTCGACTAAATGATTGGAAATTTTTATAATAATAAATTTTAATTTTGTAACTAGTGCGCTCTCTCGGAAGACCACGACATCTTTTTCAACCAAACATATTTCAAAGGCGCCGAAATCCCGCGCCACCACTTCCCCCACCACAGTCCCTCCAGCCACTGCGGCGCGACGGCTCCGGCGGGGTATAAATACCAAGGAGCTCACCACAGACGAATTAGTCAACGTCGGAAAACACGGTAGATCACTTCGCCCATTGCCTTATTGCATTTGATAATGCCTGCCGCAGCTGTAGGCGAAATATCAGGAAGACATTCCCTGGGATCACTACTTCAAAACCCCGAAAAATACTTTTAGATTGTAACTTTAATATTATTTTTAGTCAAAATTTGGTGGTATGCATATAATTTGGATCGAAAACAAAAATGGTTTCCAACACAGTAACGGTTTCAGCGATTTAATGGTTTATACATTAAGACTTTTGTTGTTTGTTAGTCAATGAATTTAGTTTAAAAAACTCGAACGCTAAAGGTTTTATGGATTTACAATATTCTAATCAACTATGAAGAATATTTTGGCTGCTCAATTTTTTGTCCTTGTATGTAATAATGGAATTTATTTTATCCTTTTTGAGCCTCAAGATTCGGTATTAAGAGGCACAAATATGTACCTTTTTCAAATTGTTTTTTTTTTATTTACGTAACAAAACATGGTGTTTGTAAAAGCACAAACTCAAAAATTAACACAAAATTTAAACTGTGGTTCAGGAATTTTTTTTTCAACCCTAACAACACAAATATATCTTTAAGTCGTCGAAAGTGGGCGTCTGAGATTCAATACCCCTTAAAGACGCCCTTGTACGCCATTTGATATGTTTAAGATGTCCAATGTTACAAAGAGGTTTTAAAAAACCATGAGTTTGGAACATCTTTGAAACGTCTCTGTATTATTCAGGGTGTCTAACTACTGCTTCATTTTGTGGTGCCTATTTGCCCCAAATCCGAGCAAGCTATTGCGGCTGAAGTCTGTTAGTAGTTGAATTTCCGTAAAGAGAAATAATTTCTTCTTTCATATACTCTCCCACCATTGAGAAAAACGATCTTAATTCAGACCTATGTGATCTGTGATGTCACTCCAAAGAAACCCCCACCAGAACAATTTTTTAGACCACTAGCAGTTTATATGTAAATACTATAAGTTATAATATCTAATTCATAGAACTATTACCTCCTACTTAATTTAATAAACCTACTATCGATATTGATATTTGTATAAGCTCCTTATACGTAATCATTGTAAACTCCACTACTATTTGTAATCAAAATAAGAAAACACTGTAAAGCTTTAACGTAAAAATTCCTTAGGAACTCGTTTTTGTGATAAAGGTTACGTTGAAATTTAGCCCAAATATGTATATTTTTGTTGATATTTTAAATGTTTATAGGTAAGGAAAAGTTTAACAATGTATTATAATCTATTATTATTATTATAGCTCATAATGCTTGGATATAAGGGCAACCAATTTCTGTGTGAGTGTTATTAAGACTATTATCGAACCATTATATAAAATAATAATAAACTAATAAATAATGTGGTGTTTTAGTTGATTCTAATTGAGTAGTTAGCTTGGGCAAGTTCACTAGGTTTATTTTTGTCATCTAGTTACCTTTGAAACCTCATTTGTTTATACCCTTCCCGTTTTACACATGTTGAGAAGATACGATAAAAATATCAGTCAAATTTCCAACGCCTACTTGATGACAGTAATAAGTGAATGGCTTATACACAACGTTAATAAATGAATAGTTTATGCGCACAAAAGTGAAAGGTCGTTGCCTCATCCTTGACAAAGATTTACCTTAATAATAATAGATAGTAGCTCCGAAATACAATATCGCCATGTTTGGGTTCAAATTGGTTGTATTATTAACCGCGTGTCATCGAATAATGTGTTCTAATATATTGGTAGTGTTACCAAGTCCGGGCTATAGCCAATACCTCCTTGCAGAGCCCTTACTAATAGCTTTGGCTAGTAGAGGACACAATGTGACTGTGATTGGTGCATTTGAAACAAGGAACGTAACAGGCATTAAAAATATTGTTGTTGTGTTCGAGTCCCTAGATATGACCCCAGGTAAGTTTCTTACAAAACAGAGTAGACAAATCTGAATATAGAATGTTAGAGTCTCTCTTTAAGCTTCGCCACTTTGACTTATTCACCAACTCCCGCATGCTGCACAATTTGGGTTTGAAGATAACCGAACAACTTCTAGCGAACAGCCAAGTGCAGGAGCTGATTCACTCAGAAGAGACTTTTGACTTGGTGATAGTAGAAACTTTTTTCAACGAGGCTCACCATGCCTTTGCCAAGCATTTTAATGCCCACCAGGTACACCAAATTATTGTTACACTTCCATCAATGCGTGAAAATTCGTAGAAGTGAGTAAAGGGGAATCGTCGAAGCGAAAAGGCCAATGTGTCGTTTACATGCCATACATTTTACAGTAGAACAAGTTGGTCAACAGAAATCTTAAGTTGGTTTGTCTCATGGGGTGCTCTGGCATGTTTTCGTTTTTTATTTATTTTTTTTGCGTTAGAATATCCGAAGGCTTCTCTTGCGTAGCCCAAACTACCGTGGAATTATGAACAAAATGACCTGAAGATGCCTAAAGTAGCTGAAACGTTAATAACGTCGTAACCCATTTCTTACATATTATTTTGGTTTATGATTGTTTATGAAAAAATCCTACAATGAAAATTTCAGATTTCTAGCTTTACTGGTTTTTTAAACTGTAATATTTGCTATTTTTGGGACATCCTTTAGCATTTAAACCAGAAATCAAGGCACTCTTTATCATAAGGTCAATTGATCTTACAAAACAAATCTATTGGTAAACACAATAAAATCTCAAAACTAAATGTTAAAGCATTATTTGGGACACCGTGTACTATCTACAACAAAAATCAACATTCTATTCATCTTCGAACAAATACAACCTAAAGTGTTTTCCGTGCTGAATTGAAGCCGAGGACCAATGGAGTTCCTTCCTGACGTTTGTTCTACAGCTGGCTCAGATATTATCAATGCAAGAGCGATGAGGCAATGGGCGAAGTGATCTCCAGGGCTTAAGGACGTTGACTGATTCCTAACACCTCGTTGAAAAAGATGTCGTGACCCTACTGCTGACTTGTGTGTTTATCCCTTGTGTTCCGTAATCCTCGTGTTGATACTGCGTTTTGTGGTGCCACAGCTGCATGAAACTCGGTACACTCTGGGTGCCGGCGGGTAATCTCTGCGGAATTTGGCCGATCTCAAGCCCTGTTGTATTGTACGAGTTGGTTTAAAGACAGTTTTAACATTGTGCTTTTCCAGTAGCCTGCCGATCTTGTCCGTTACTTTGCGGACTTATGGTAGACTAGTCCACGCGCTTTTCTTCATCTTCTCCCGTTGCTCCTTCCTGGCGCTCTGCATTCCTTAGATGGACTTCCCTATTGAACTCGTGCTTGCTGCATCCATCCCAACTAAAGGCTCCTTTTAAATGCTTCATTTCCGGTTTCAAATCAGCCGGCTCACAAATTCTCTTGGCTCTCATGCACAAAGTGTTTATGACTCCCCTTTCTGTCTGGGATGATGATTTGATCCGTTATTGAGGTATAGGTTAGTGTATGTTGGTTTTCTATAAATGGTGTGCGCAAGCTTCTCATTCGGCCTCCTTGATACCAAAACGTCCAGAAACAGTAGGCGTCCTTCCTTTTCTATTTCCATAGTCAGTTGAATTTTGGGTTGATAGAGTTGAGGTGTAAGAGGGAGTTATGAAGTTTGCCCTCGCCATGCGTCCAAATAACAAAAGTGTCGTCCACGTGTCGGAACCAGCACTTTGGCCCCCTTCCATTTCCATAAAATTGTTGGCTATTACTGGACTAAGAGGGCTGCCCATACCTACACCATCAGTTTGTTCACAGAAATCCTCCTTCCATTGAAAATATATAGTGGTTAGGCAGTGTTGGAACAACTTGGCAATATCTTGTGAAAATTTCTGGTTAATATGTTCCATGGCTTCCTTAATGGGTACCATCGTGAAGAGTGAAACAAAATCGAATCTAGCGAGGATTTCTCTTGGAGAAAGAGTCAAAGAATGTAGTTTCTCGACAAAATGAGTGGAGTCTTTTATAAGTAAAGCTGTAACTATTTCAGATTGCAGCACTTTTGTGAGGTGTTTCGCAATTTCGTAGGTCGGGCTATGGTGCTCACGATGGATGTCAGTGGCACCTCCGGTTTCTGGACCTTTGACAAACCCTACAGCCTTGATGGCAAGACTTTTTAAGCTTAGTCAGATCATCCGATGCCACGTCCGTAATTAAATTGTTGGTGTAATTGGGATGGCTAGATCACAAGTTACCTCTTGTAGGTGGTGGGATCTAACAAACAGTTCCTGACTTTTTCTTTGTAATCCTATGTTGACATTACTACTGTTGCTATTCCTTTATCTGCTGGTAAAATGAAAATATACTTGCCTTCGTTCAAGGATTTCAGAGCTTTCCTTTCTGCAAAGGTGAAGATTGCTTTTTGGTGGTTTTCTGCATTGTAGAATTCGTGACCAACTCGTACAATACAACAGAGATTGATTTCAGCCACAGACCGCAGAGATTCCCTATCGGCACCCGTAGTTTACCTAGTTCCATGCAGCTGCGGCTCAGTACACATTGGCATCACAAAACGCAGTGTCAATACGAGGATTACGAAACACAAGAGGAGTTGCAGGCTGGGACAAACACAAAAGTGAGCAGTACCGTAAAGTGGGGTTAGTTCGAACGACTCGGCTAACTTCGAACGCGCCCCTCTTAGTCGATATTTAATGCGAACGAACTGGCAACGTTGCTTTTAACCGAATACTTTTTGCATACTCTTGCTAGAGGCAGTCAGCTGAAGGCCTTGGTGATGCTACAACCTGTTTGCGCGAGTGATTACTGACCTGCGGACGGTAATAATCTGATACAATTTTCTTAAATTTTTCGGTAAGTTATAAACAGACTGCTGCAGCGTTGGTGTTTTACATTCAATTAGCTTGAAAACTTGTGGAAATACTGCTTAATATAACTTGAAGAGGTTCTATAAATGTCATTACAAAATAATAAAAATTGGACTTTAGGGAGGTGGTTATATAAAATATATTATTTAACGAGGGGCAAATTCGAACATGGTGAGGGTGTATAAAAAGCGGCTTGGAGGCAGAAGTTACTGCAATTACTCTACATCGTCACTAGAGAAGGCGGTGAAAGCTGTCAAGGAGAAAAAAATGACGTATAGAAGGGCCTCGGAAGCGTATAATATTCCGATAGCAACACTTTCCGACAAGATCAAGAAAACGCATCCCGCATCAGCTGGAGCTCTTACATCATTGACCACAAATGAAGAGCTAAGTCTTTCATTGGGAATTCAAAAAGCAGCAGTATGGGGGTTTCCTCTGACCAGAGCTGACATCCGTATGATTGTAAAGCAATTCCTTGATTCTAAAGGAAAAACGATCAGGAAGTTCAAAAATAACACCCCAGGCGTTGCCTGGTTTTATAATTTTTTGAAAAGACATCGGACCTTAACGGAACGTATTTCCCAAAATATCAAACGTTGCAGAGCTGATTTATCTCCTGCTATTATCAATGATTATTTTGACCAATTGTCAGTAACATTGCAAGGAGTACCACCATGCAATATTATCAACTACGACGAAACGAACCTGTGTGACGACCCCGGAAGAGCCAAAGTGGTTTGCAAGAGAGGTACAAAATATATTACTAGAATTATGGATTCTAGTAAATCCAGCACGAGTATCATGGTTTCTGTCACGGGATCAGGAAAAATGTTGCCGCCATACATTGTGTACAAAGCACAGCATCTTTATCCCACTTGGACAGAAAATGGTCCAGATATGGCTGTTTACAACCGCACCAAAAGTGGATGGTTTGAGGGAGTCGTATACGAGGATTGGTTTGAGAAAGTAGCGCTACTCTATTTCAGAAAATGTGAGGGAAAGAAAGTATTAATAGGCGATAATTTGTCCAGCCACGTTTCAATTCGGGTAATCCATCTTTGTGAGGAAAACGACATAGAATTTGTCCTTTTACCACCAAATGCGACACACCTTTTACAACCAGTAGATGTGGCCTTCTTTGCCCCTTACAAGAAAACATGGCGAAAAATATTAACAGGATGGAAAGAGAAAAATAGAGGGGTTCTTCCGAAGTCCGAGTTTCCAGGGCTCTTGAAAAGACTTTTTGAAGATATAGGAATTAATGCCAGCAACAATATTATTTCCGGCTTTAGAACGTGCGGAATAATTCCCTGCGATAAAAACAAAGTTTTAGATAAACTTCCAAAATTGACCGATGCTGAGGAAGCGGAACAACAGGAGCGTGCCGCGGTTGATCAACAGTGGTCCGAAACATTTGTTCAGTTTTTGAAAAAGTCAAGGACATTGGAGGACAAACAGCCCGTGAAGAGAGGTAAAAAACTTAATGTGGCACCGGGAAAAGGAATACTAGCACATGATTTGAATCGACCTACAACATCACGCGAACAAAGTGACTCTGATGATGACCTCGTTCTCGATATTATTGACTCTAACATGGAAGAAGACCACCATGAAGAAATCTCGGGCATCAGTGTTAATCAAGAGTGTAGTTTTGCTAATGACAATTTTATTGTAGGTGATTTTGTGTTGGTAAAGTTTGCATGCCCAAAAGAAAAGAAAAAGTTCTTCATTGGCAAAATCAGTGAGGTTCTAGATCAGCCAGATATTTTGTTGATAATTTTTTTGAGACAAAAAAAATGTGAAAAACTTGGCAGTTATTTTTTTTACCCAGACGTTAAAGACGAATCACTAGTTAACAAAAATGACATAATAGTGAAATTAGAATCATATAAAGACCTCAGGCGGAACCGATGGTCATTCCAAAACTTACCAAAAGGTTTTGTCATAGAATAACTATCATTTGTATTCTTTTTTTGTTCTCTTTTGTTACCAAAGAATGTATTTTTTGTTCCTTATAAGCCAAAAACTAGTAAGTTATGTTTATTTTAGGGTATTATAGTTACTTCCTATATTAAAACCACTTAGAAAATGTTGTAAAACTGTTGTAAAATAAATATTTTTGTGATAAAAACTGTTATTTTTTATAACCCAACTATTCCTGAAACAAATAACTATTTTTCTTTATCTTAACTTGTTCGAATTTAGCCGTACGCACGTTTAAAATCAAGTTTCTGTGCGATTTAGTACCTCGTTCGAATTTACCCCACACATTGGGGTAAGTTCGAACAACCTTTACCTATAAAAATAAATATTGCACTTAGTTAAAAAAAAAGTTTTTCAATAGCTATCCATACACAAAGCTACAACAATATTATATTTCAGTTTTAGTAATTTTTAAATGTGAAACACGGTAACAATACTAAAAAAACCGCCAAAACGCGTTCGAATTAACCCGACTTTACGGTAGTGGAGCACTTTCTCTCCGAAGGTCACGACATCCTTTTCAAGGAGGTGGATATCTTACATAAATCGCAGAGTTTCTATCCGAGACTAACGAGAGAGACCATTTAAATACGACAACAATTTCAAAAGGATGGTGGAAATTACATTTTTAAATGAAGACTGTAAGCGAGCTCGACAACGTACTTCAAGTGTCTTCAGTCCCACCACTGCAGCGCGACGGCGGGGGAATAAATCCCACGGAGCTCACCACAGTCGAATCAGTCAACGTCGGGAAATAGGGGGGATCACTTCGCCTATTGCCTCATCGCCTTTTATAGTGTCGACCGCAGCTGTAGACCAAACGTCAGGAAGAAATTCGAATGGACCACGGCTTGAAAGCTCCGAAAACACTTTAGATTTTATTTCAACCGGTCGTAAAAGCCTTCACAGTTTTATTATATTAGGCTATCTAAAACCTAAATCTATGCCCTATTTATCATAAATATACCAATCCGGTATATTTATAATGATCCAAACATATCATAAACTGGATTGAAACCTAAATTTTGAGATCAAAATCGTGCAATGCGGCCTTTAACAGCTTATATCTCGTTTCGGTGAAGATTTATCCAAAAATGTCTAAGAAGATCTAAGAAAATAGATGAATAAAACTACATGCTGAGTTTATTCTCGAATGCCTGCCTATAGCACTAACTGAGCACAGGGTGGCCGACATATTATTTTTTATTTTCTCAAAAACCGTAAAAGACATCTTCGTTCTGATTGTTCTATTTGATATTCCTCAATGACTACTTTATATAACGTGTTAACATGCATAGTGAAAAATCTTACCGTTTTCCAAACTCAAAAAAGTGAAAATTTCAAAAATTTCAAAAGGGTTTCTTTCGTCAAAATTTTCGGCCGGAATCTATTGTCATAGATTTTGTTTAAAATAGTCCAATATCATAGAGAAGATAAACATATGTGAAAAAATGCAAAATTTGAATACTCACTAGGTTTCTTTCTTTTCAAAACGGCGCCTAAATTGTTCACTATTTTATCGACATTCTAAAACCTATTAGTGAATATCTCGGAATCTAATTATGATATAACGATGGCATTGTCAGCAGTCAATATACCATTCATAACCACAAAATTATCTACTTATTTTGTCAACCAAAGTTTTTAAATTTAATAGCATAATTTTCATTTAATTTAAAATATTACTTTGCGTGACACCCTTTTTAACCTGAAAGAGGGAAACCTAACTTCTCGGTCAATTCAACCTTTGGCAAAAAATGCTTCCTACTTCTTTTTTTACTTACAAATTACATTCTTCTTTTATGATCATGTTGGGAAAAAGATAAACGAATATGAGTAATTTTGCATTGTTGAAGAAATCATGATACTGGAAAATTTATTACACGTCATTCTAAATTAAATTTTAAATTGGATTTACCACGATTTCTTATTTTCTGTGAACCCTAAATTTGCTTAACACGGTAGAGGTTTTACCGGTCGATTTTTGTTTAAAACTTGGTCAAAACCCCGCGAAATTTTACTAATATGTTTCCAATTTTTAACCCGAAATTGAAAAACTTAACTTCTCAGTCTATTCAAACAGCTGGAATCAAAAACCTTTCCGGCTTATTTTTTACTTACAGATTACTTTGTTTATTATCCACATGGCTCAAGAAATTAATTACAAGTCGAAATGTGGTCGTTGTAACCCGAAATTGTTAGTGGATAGACTATTCATGTTACCAGGAAAGTTTTCTGACAGCGTTTTTGATCGAATGCAAAGGCATGTAGAATAACAGAACAATGGTGTATCGAGACGGGACTGTCAACCAACCCTGGCAAGACAGAGCTTGTGCTCTACACCAAAGGAAGAAAACTGCAGGATTCCAGTGAACCTCTGCTACAAAAGCCTGAGGATAAGTATCGGAAGGTGACCATTGACAGCGGGCTGACCTGGAAAAGTTACATGGAAAAGGCGTACAATAAGGCAACTACGCAGGGCAATGGGCAGGAAGTGGAGTCTAAACCCACACGTCCTGCACTAGCTCTACACAGCAGGCCGAGGATAACCTATGGGGCGGTAGTCTGGTGGACAGGGCATGCTATATGCTGAGGTTGGCCAGACTGCAGAGAACAGTCCACCTAGCCATAACGGGTGCATTCAGAACAACACCGCGAGCAGCACACAATGGCCTTGGGTCTACTGGGTCTGCCGGAGCTTCCAATCTGGGCTAAGAAGGAGGCGATGGCATCCTGCAGGAGGATGGATTCCACTGGTTGCGGCCAGTGGAAGGATACAGCTATGGGAACTGGTCACGCGCAGATCGCCAGCCTCAATCAGCGGGACATCTCGATGGTCCTATCGCAGGAGGGGTGCCCACGCGATCAGCTGAGACTGAAACAAACATTTGGGATAAACATCCTACCAAGGGACGAATTCAAGGAAGACCTGCTTCGGCAACATTTTGAGAATAATCAGGTATGGTATGGCTAATGCACAGTCGTCAGGAGCTGGAATATACAAAGCAGGCCATGTAGAGAGCAAGGGCTTCGCCTTGGGAAGCCACACGACTGTTTTCCAGGCAGAGGTGTTTGCAGTACTCAAATGGCCACACGAATAGAAGTTAGGGAGCAGAGCAGGACATCTATATCTACTACGACAGCCAAGCCGTCTGCAGTAGCAGAACGAGTTCGAATAAAATGGTTAACTCTGTGATCGGTTCCTGGACATACGGGCATCGAGAGGAACGAGCGTGCCGACGAATCGGCTAAGCGTGGTTCCCAGACATGCTTTACTGGACCAGAGCCATGCCTAGGAGTAAGTAATAGTTATTTACTTCATACTGTATCATTTAGGACAATTTTACGTACTTGATTTTAATCCGGTAAATAGCTTTTTACAAGATTGGATACCGTAAAGAAATTTTACAGTATTGAGTACCGGGACATCTTCAATAAATCCATTGAGACTGTCAAAATGGCCTCTAAGGCCTAGATGCAAGGCTTCGGCCCCCTATTGTTTACTACTACTAGTAATAATAACAGACTTGCAGATTTCGGTTTGAAAATCAATTAGGACTATTTCGCAACGTCCCAGCGAAAAAGTGGTTCCTAGGTGCCGAAAAGAAAACATTCCAGGGCCACAGCTGCTGTAAAAAGGGCTACGCTAGGATATATGCGTTCGGCACAAATCGACCTCAAATTGGCAACTTCAAATATAACGTTTAAAATTAGTAAACGTTTCAAATTCAAAGCTAGCACTTTTTTTTTTACTACTCATTTTTTTCCTAAGTGTGCCCCGATATTTTTTAATCACTGTATATTAAGGTGGCACTTCTGGCGGGACTAGACTAAAAGGGCCCAACGATATGCTTTTTTCGCCGGTACCACCCTCGTTGGGCAGAGCGTCTAATTAAAGTGTTCTAGAAGGCCATGAGGTGGTTCATTACAAAAAAAATCAAATAAACCCTCCCAATTTTGCCTATTTTCCTAGCTTTTGCTATTTCATTTATCGGAATGACACTGCAAAATTTATCATGTAGACTTATGAGATAATCTACCCATCTAGCCCCGGCTTACCACTAAACCCCACCTAGCTCCAGAGAGACGGTAAAGGCGCCATAACTTTCGATATCGAAAAAAACGCAATTTTGATTTCGATACGCCGCGACCAGAAGTCAAAAAAGGAGCAGAACAGAAAATGTTCATCCACTACGACATTTAGACGACCCTGCGATCCATTTGCAGGAACAGGACGAGTTCAGGACTACAAGGATTCTCTAGAGTCACTGGCAGAAACAAAAAGGGTATTGAAGGAAACGAGCGCGCCCATGAATCGGCCAAGCGTGGTTCCCAGACGTGGTTTACTGGATGCAACCCATCTCTGGGAGTAAGCAATAGGTACGTCTCTCACACTTTAAATCAGTGGGCATGAAAGAGTACAACGGCAAACTGGACACAGTCAGGAACAGGTAGACAGACCAAGGAAATCTACCCTAACCCTGATAGATTCAAATCCTGGTGACTTCTTAGGTGAAGTTGGCAGTGCCTGGGAGACCTTATAAGAATCTATTCCAAGTGTTTAGCGTCCCAATAGCAATGGTATGAAGGTGGATTAGCAGGTTGGGGACGAAATAACAACTTCATTCAATTTTCAAATCTCCGACGTTTCGACCGTATATTGCGGTCTTTATCAAGGCTATAAATGTAAACACAAAACAATCACAGTTACCAATGGGCGATTAAAATAAACAATTAAAATTATTTTGACTGTGTGTTTAAAATATATTTGAACAAAAAGATTTAAAAAAATAGAAATTGATTTGAACGCAAATGGAACACTACAAGGTAAGACATGCAACTAATAACATTGAGTTGAAAACGTAATTAAAAAAAAATGATAAATAAGATTAGTTACCTCTTAATGCATTGACAAAGTTATGTCGATGTTTGTAACGTTCATTATGTCCATTATCCGTTTATTGGCCCAAAGTCTTTTCGAGATAACCCTTAAGAAAATACACGCAGAGCCGTGGGTAGTCAGAGCCGGAGTGAGAAACGTGTGGATGACACGAACCACATATACACAGGCGCCCAAGATTATTATAAATTTGCAATAGTACATGAGGGTCCGAACAGCGTACTCCACCGCCGTGCTCCCAGAAAGGGCCAATTTGGAGTTATTAGATCTTTGTTGCCGTTTAATCTCTTTGAGTACGTTGAAATATATCGGGCTGAGACCCTGTGTGTCTGTTCTATTATTTGCAGTATTGTTTATAGTAATATGTATCATCTCACTGATCCTACGTTTGGCGTAATTCGACTCTCTGTCAACTATTGTAGTATTTAAAAAATCAAAGTTATGACTCGACTGGAAGTGGTGTTGGGCTAGCTGTTTGGTCTCTTTTTTCTCTATTGCGCTCAGAACAATCATATTTGTGTTGTTTGACACGATTGCCCAGCAACTGTTTAGTGATTCCCACATAACATTTACTGCATTGATTGCAGGGAATCTTGTATATCACCTCCGAGCAAGACATGACAGGGGTAGGGTCTTTCAATTTCGTGTATATAGAGCCAACCGTCTCATTATTATAAAATGCCAACAATACCTGCAATCAGGTACTGTCCTACTGATATGCCACTGAATGGACTCTGACAGTCCTTTGATATAAGGAAATTTAAAAAATTTGCGTTTGTTTTCATTTTCATCTACTGCATTTATTTTGTATTTGTAATTGGTGATAATACGGTTGACAAAGGTGGTTGAATGGTTGTTGTGTAGTATAGCCTTAATGCTATAAATGATATTCTTGTTGTAAAATTGGGGTCTTCTGAGTCGGCTGGCTCTATACAAAAGTCCCACCATGGTGGCTACTTTATGGGAAGTAGGATGCCCGGAGAGATAATTGAGGACCCTACCAGAAGCAGTAGGCTTGAGGTATCAATCGAAGAGCAATGATCTATTAGGTTGGCGAATGACCAATGTGTCCAGGAATGAAAGTGCGCCATTAGTTTCTTCCTCCATAGTGATCTTTAAGTTAGGATGAAACTGGTTAAATTGTAACAAAAGTTCTTGGTTGCGGTTGTGAGGACACGCCACAATAGTGTCGTCGACATATAGTTTTAAAAACGTTACGTCATATTGTAGGGTGGATAAAGTAGACGACACTAGTTCATCCATAACCAAGGAAGCCAGAACCGGGCTTGCGGGATTTCCCATCGCTGACCCGTCCAGCTGGAGGTAGAATTGATTGCCAAAGACAAAGTAACTGCTATCTAATAGGTACTCAATAACACAACATTTGGCGAGATTGTGTTGTGTACGCCGAGATAAATTTCCATTTCTTGTTGACGTTGTTACATCCTGCGCCCATTTCACAAAATACAAAGAGTTGTTAATATTATGTGGTGATGTGCTAGATACCTGTGATAATATTTCGTGGACAAAAGCCGCCAAGTTATATGCAGGTGAGCTGATACAGCTGACCACCGTACAGAGGGGTATTCGGGCTATCTGAGCGGCCAAAATATTTTTCTCGCGTAAAAAGATTCCAAATGTGTTCAATCAGGCCAATCTTGGGTATTATAAAGGATACGGGATGTTCATTATAAAATTTCTCCTAATGGGCTATGAGATTTTGACATAATCAAAGTAAATGGACTTTTGTAAGTTACTTCATCCTTTTACAGCCAACTATCATTACGCTTTGCTGTACTCGTACAATAATATCATAGTTTGTATGGCAAAAACTAAAGTATTATTTCTTGTTTGGAAATGGTTTATTTAATGAAAAACCAAATGAATAAAATTATTGGGCGAAGAAATCTCAGAGTTCCTCATCTGATAAACTTTCAACTTCCTCTTCTGAGAACTCCTCATTATCGGATAACTTGGCCAGAGCAGGATCAGCTGGAAGCATCATGACTATCGTCTCATTTAAAAACGGTTTACTTTTCTTTTTAGGCACGGGTTTCAATCCTGTTATAAAAGGATCAGAACTCAATAATAGCCGGTTAAGCACATCCATGTTACAGGTTACTCTTGAGAATTTTCGTGCAAAATTTTGGTGATATAAACGGATATGTTTGTTGCGTGCCTCAGCAGCCTCTTCTGATAATTGACCAATAGGAAGCAATGCTTTTTCGATAATCACAGGCCCGTGTATTAAAATCTCATGCATTGTAGGAGTCATTGGGTGCCACGGATAGAGCTTGATATAGAGCTCTGCAGTTTCTTTTGCATATGCAGAGAAAATATCAGAGTTTATTTTGGCCACTTGATAACGTTTCCAGAATGACTTTTAGACGATAAATTAAATTGACGTCAATTCCTGTAATTTCTGTGGCTAGCTCATGATCCGCAAAAAATCTTCTACTTGTGTTGCCATCATTTGTATTACCGTAACCCGGTTTTGGAACATCCACTATTCAGCCCAGCTTTTCACGAAATTTGTTTTGTATTTCCAACTTCTTTTGCTTTACTGCGGTTTTTTCAATGTCTGTTGGTTATATGAAAGATGCAGTATAGGCTCAAACAAACGGATTCTGGCGTGTAAAATAGAAAGACCGAAGTTAAGTGCCTGTGGATTTACATTTTTTTCTAAATCTAAATTATTAAAATCCTTGGAGGTTAAACCGCAGATATAACATCTCATTGTAGAAGTAGTGTTAGGTAGTGGCTGCATTACAAACTTTTCCATCAATCATAGTGAACATTATTATGTGCTTCACAGAATGTGTAATTTCGACCATAGTAACTGTAGTTTCGTGTAAAGCGATTGAGGCAATTTCAACATAACTTATTTCTTCGTTTGTTATATCTTTGCTTTCTTGGACATGTCTAAATCTTATGGGATGACAATAGCGCGGAGATGATGGTGTTGGGTTCTGCTAAATCACGGTATTGTTCACAGAGCATATAAGTTGCTCTGGGTACAAAAGAACTCTGGAATAAATTTGCATCGTAATGTAAATTATTTTCAAACTGTTGTTTGTACTGAACTTGTTGTGCTCCATCACAACCCCATTTGCAATTTAAAATTAATGAATTTCGCTCTTCCGCATTTAGTCGCAGTAACACTACTTTCAAACGCTTCAACAATCGTGTCGCTGTATGATCCAGTAGACTTTGCAGCTCTACTTCGGCACAAGTTTCGGTTACCCGATATGCTTCTTTATAAGGATTAAACTCTAGTTTCGCTTTTTGTAGGATGCTGTAACAGGGATATATATCTTTACGGCTGCTTCTTATTATTTCATACTGTCTCCTAGATAGCCCCGCTTCAACAAACATTGACAGAGCCTCTGTTGGAGTCATATATTTGTGCTTTTTTGTTGCAAAAGAACATATGCTTTCTTATATTTAGTAGCTCGTTTCGGCGAATTCATAAGATTTTTCAGAACGAAAGAAGCATCTTTCTTTCCGCTTTCTCCCAACTTTGCCTGCGTAGTAAAAGTTAATACTTCCAATTCTATGTTTCTACGTTTTTTTCAGTTTTTTTCCTTTTACTCCTCTCATTTGATTCACTAAACCTTTTCGATGGCCTGCCTTGTTGATTTACCACTTTTGGAAAGTTATTAAACGTATCCGCAAGCCATTCTTTGTTTTGTAGCACATAAACCTGTTCTTTTCTCCGTGCTTTACTCCAACGTTGTTTCATTTCTGATTTGAAATTGGAAAAAATTATGCTTGATTTCTTTCACCAACTCATCAGAGGAGTCATCCAAGTGTAATAAATAGTTTTCTAGGAAATTGAATTTGTTACTAAAATTAAGGATATTCTGTTGCTGCATGACAGAAAATAACTGTCGCCGAATTGTAACTGTAACATTTGAAGGTCCTAAATAACAAAAGGAAAACTAGTTGTAACCAAAATGTAGCATTTAACAATCTTAACCTCTTTGCACCAAGCAAATGTCGGTAAACCTAAAGTTAAGGACCCCTAAACCATAGCTATTAGCATCAGTAACCATAGTAATAATGGAAACTTTACTAGGAGTACTTGCAAATTGCTTGGTGTAAATGGCTCTTACCTCGTAAAACGGCACCTATCTGCAGCCAATTTTACCGGTACGTTAAACCATAGACTATGAACTTTTTACAAAATAAAAAATAAGTTCCCGAAAGTACAACTATTAATCGATTTAAGTTAAACGAAAATATGGAAAAATTGGCCGTATTTGAATCGCCAGAAATATATTAAGTGTGACACTTTGGTAACCAAAAACTGAGAGCAGTGTACCTGCTTGGTCACTATCCATAACTAGATTAAAATGTTTCAAACAAAAGTAGGAAAAAAGTGTGAAATATGTTTAGATATAAAACGTCGCAAAACTCTACTTACAAACATCACGGTTTGACTTGTCGTACGAGGGTTACGATGGCGCATGAACTGAATGGAGCATTGTTTGATATTTGTGGGTCCTTTGACAGATCATAGACACCTTTTGTTTTTGTGCACTTTAACGTTTTTATAATACACTTTTGGCCGCTCAGATTTCCCAAATACCCCTCTGTGCACCGGCCTGAGACACAAATTAGGCTTGTGTGTCTTCCTGAGGCCATATATTTTTGGTGGAACACTATAATACACTTTAAGCTTTTTTCCCATGACATCGTCAATATAAGATAACTTTACCATTTTACTCACCAAGTTATTGGCTTGGTTCTGATAACGAGTGGTCATTAGGAATTGGCTTATAGACTGAGTTATCTGCAAAGATGTTAGTCATAGTGTCAGTATATTCAGCACTCGTCATCACAACCGTAGAGCCGCCTTTATCCGAGCGCATTACGATAAGTTCTTTGTGTAATTTAAAAAACTGTTTAGTTCGAATAAAAGATGTAGACGGTTCGTGACACTATTAATACAGCTCGCTCTTACCATGTTCCGATCCTCCTGATCTGGCACCTGTCTCTGGATACAATATTCTAAATCCTTAACGATACTGACAATAGGAAATCTGTTAGTATTATTTATATGTAAAGCAAACTTAGGCCCAGAACATAGGACTCGCACTACATCGCGGGGCAGTTCGACATTTGAATAGTTATACAAGAAACTATCGTGAGTTTTTATTTCGAAGGACGATCTTTTTAAGCAAAGGATATTTATCTTCTTTAGGTTTATCTGTTTTGTTGCATCAAACAATCTATCTGCTTCTGGTAGGGTCCTCAATTATCTCTCCGGGCATCCTACTTCCCATAAATTAGCCACCATCGTGGGAATTTTGTATAGAGCCAGCCGACTCAGTATCCCCCAATTTTACAACAAGAATAACAAACGCATTAAGACTATACTACACAACAATAACTATCCAACCACCTTTGTCAACCGTATTATCAACAATTACTAAACGCAAAAAACTATAATAAATGCACTAGATGAAAATGAAAACAAACGCAATTTTTTCAAATTTCCTTATATCAAAGGACTGTCAGAGTCTATTCAGTGGCATATCAGTAGGACAGTACCTGATTGCAGGTTGGTATTTTATAATACTTACTGAGACGGTTGGCTCTATATACACGAAATTGAAAGACCCTACCCCTGTCATGTCTTGTTCGGAGGTGATATACAAGATTCCCTGCAATCAATGCAGTAAATGTTATGTGGGAACCACTAAACAGTTGCTGGACAATCGTGTCAAACAACACAAATATTATTGTTCTGAGCGCAATAGAGAAAAAAGAGACCAAACGGCTTTAGCCCAACACCACTTCCAGTCGAGTCATAACTTTGATTTTTTAAATACTAAAATACTTGACAGAGAGTTGAATTACGCCAAACGTATGATCAGTGAGATGATACATATTACTGTAAACAATACTGTAAATAATAGAACAGACACACAGGGTCTCAGCACGATATACTGCAATGTACTCAAAGAGATTAAACGGCAACAAAGATCTAATAACTCCTAATTGACCCTTTCTGGGAACACGGCTGTGGAGTACGTTGTTCGGACCCTCATGTACTATTGCAAATTTATAATAATTTTGGGCGCCTGTGTATATGTGGTTCGTGTCAGCCACACGTTTCTCACTCCGGCTCTGACTACACATGGCTCTGCGTGTATTTTCTTAGGTGTTATCTCGAAAAGACTTTGGCCCAATAACGGATAATGGACATAATTAAGGTTATAAACATCGACATAACTTCGTCAATTCATTAAGAGGTAACTAATCTTATTTATCAATTTGTTGGTTTTTTTTTGTAATTACGTTTTTAACTCAATGTTATTAGTTACATGTCTTACCTTGTAGTGTTCCATTTGTGTTCAAATCAATTTGTATTTTTTTAAATCTTTTTTTTCAAACATATTTTAAACACACAGTCAAAATAATTTTAATTATAAAGAGTGAAATGAAAAATAGATTTCCGGTTCTTGGCCTGTAAATATATATGAGAGAATGACACAGCACTTGTAGCCTCCACCAGACACAGACTAAAAGTGCTGTGTCATTCTCTCAATAATTTTAATTGTATATTTTTTATCGCCCATTGGTAACTGTGATTGTTTTGTGCTTACATTTGTAGCCTTGATAAAGACCGCAATATACGGTCGAAACGTCGGCGATTTGAAAATTGAATGAAGTTGTTATTTCGTCCCTAACCTGCTAATCCACCTTTATACCTTATAAGAATCCTCACTGGCCACTGCAGAATAAACAGCCACATGCAATTCCTAGGAATGGTGGATAGTCCTCTCTGCACCCTCTGTGGAGCAGGGAAAGAGTCGTCATACCACTTTCTGGGAGTGTGCTATAATAGGTGGGCGCGACTGCGCCCAGGACACTGGAAGCCTTCCTCCATCGAGAGAAGCTTCCGACTCTGAGATGGGCGAAACACTCTCCTTCATTAGAAAAGAGGAGCCTATTCATCTCTGTACCAACCCAGAGATACAGTAGAATCGCGCCAAAATAATAGTTTAAAAGTTATAAGGGTTATAACGTTAATTAAAACATAGTATATATTCTATTTGTATAATAGAATAAAATATATACAACCAAAGTCAAGTCGGGAGTTCTTTATAAAGGGGTGTTAATTTGAAAACATCATTTAGTTGGTTATAAAATGTCAAAAAAAAAAAAAGGAAAAGCAAAAGTCTATTTTCTTTGAATATGTCATCCTTTCCTGTCAAAAATTCATAAGCTTCCAGATGACGTTTTTCTAATGAACACGAGATATATCCTCATTTCGTTAGGTTATAACTAAAACAGCAAGTAAACACGATCTGGGTCTCTGAACTCCACTTGACGAACTTTGGCACTGATGATGGCCGATTCGCTTAAAAGAAGAGTTTTAGCAGGTGTAGGTCATAAACAACCAACCGTTCACGTTTATGAAACTGCCAACGTTTCGGCTTTTATTGAGGTCTTCCTAGAGGCTTTCTGGTGACTAAAGAAGGCAACTTTCTTCCAAGATTTGTCTAGGTCTTCAACACTTGCACTGCTTGCTCGCCATACGTACATTCAAGACATCCTTCGAACGTATGGCGAGCGAGCAGTGCAAGCTGAGGACCCGAACTAATTTCGAAACAAAGTTGGCTTCTTTAGCTAATAGAAAGCTCTGATGAAGGTCTCAATAAAGGTCGAAACGTTGGCAATTCCACAAACGTGATGTTTATGTCCTACACTCTCTATTCACCTCTTTCAACTTTTTAAAAGGACCCAAAACATGTATGAAGGGTTTTAACGTTTATTCGCCTTTTCTTTCCCTAACCGTCCCTTTGTGGTTTTGCAGGTTTTGCTCCACTCGATGGGTATTTCTGAATGGAATTCTCACCTGGTGGCTAACCCGACTCTTCCCTCACATCTGCCCTACAGTTTTGCAGGCTACACATCTCACATGAAATTCAAGGAGCGGTTTAGGAACACTATAGTCATGTGGCTGGATCGGTTTTATAAGTTTTACTTCCAGTACCCCGCACACCAAAAATTAATTGATCAGTATTTTCCGTCCAGCTATGACTTAGAAAGTATCATATACAATTCTAGCCTTATGTTAACATGCTCCCACCTTGGCTCCGCCGAAGCCCAACCTCTAACCAGCTCCGTCATAGAAATTGGAGACAGAAGAAACTTCCTCATGAAGTTGAGAATTTTTTGAATTCTGCTGAAAATGGCGCGATATTGTTTAGCCTAGGCTCTAATGTTCAAAGTTCAACGCTACCTAAAGAACTAATAAGGGATATCGTAACTGCAATCGGCGGGTTTAAGCAGAAGGTTCTGTGGAAGTTTGAACACGCTGGAATGATGGAAATTCCGTCGAATCTTATGATTTCCAGTTGGCTGCCTCAAAGTGACATTTTGGGTACGTAAACTATTTACACTGGTAACAAAGTCATGTGAAAAGTGCTAATGATTTAAGCTCACCCAAACACTGTACTCTTTATTTCCCATTGCGGAATGGGCAGTACTACAGAAGCAGTTCACTACGGTATTCCAGTAATTTGCATGCCGATATATGGGGATCAGTTTATGAACTCCAGGAGATTAGGACTTTTTGGAATGGGTGTGGAATTGTCTTGGGAAGGTGTGTCTGGAGAGGCCTTTGCAGAGTCTGTTGGTCATATTTTAGGCAATACCAGGTAAAATCTCTATATCGAGACTATATTCTGGTCTCGAATACACTATTATCCAAAATATGTAAGGTAGTACTTTTAGGTTTAAAGAAAATGCTAAAAGGCGATCAGAAATTTTCAACGACAGGCCCTTGAAACCCTTAGACTTGGCCGTATACTGGGTTGAGTATGTTTTGAGGCATAACGGGGCTCATCACCTTAGAAATTCTATATTTAACTTGCGGTGGTACCAGCTTTATTCCTTAGATGTGATTTTAACAGCAGGAAGTGTTCTACTTGGTTGCGTTTATGGTGTTTATGTGACAATTCGAATTATTGTGAAGACCAAAGTAAGAAAAGTAAAAACTAGTTAAATTTATTTGCGTTACCAAATTAGAAAAGAAAATTTGGATAATGAAAATAAAGAATTGGGTTTTTAAGCAATGCTGTTTTTAAAGTTACCAATTATCCAGTTTGTTTATGAATGATGCCGAAAGACACGTGAGTTAGCGAAGTAAACCCGATAATGTACAAAAAGAAGACTTTAATTTTAAATGTCTATGTTTATTCTTATTATATTTCTTCGGTCTTCTGTTTTTGCTTTAAATTCCTGGTAAAGTAAACATTTGACTATTTATGGAAGCTCTTTACAGTCCTCACAGTCTCCTTTACCCTCTGCTAAACCTCTCAATACTTATTTCTTCATTTTTGATAGACTTTTTCAAACTTTCATTCTCATGGTCCGTTCATACAAATTTATGATTTTTTCACTTCTTCAGTCATCTATTTTTCTGGTAAACTTCGCACTTAAAAGTCCTGATAAATTTCCCCACAATTGAGTATTTCTGGTGGATATTTACCATCCTGACGGACTCCTTGTGTTAAACCAGTTAATACTTATTTATTTATTTTTTATTGACTTGTTTTTATCCTGAGGGTCTAGCTATTCTTTTATGCTACTGCTTTCTTAGTAAAGCTTTACATTTCAAATTCTTATAAAAGGTTTTCAAAACAGTTTTACTGGTATATTTTTACCATCCTCACAGACTACTTTACACTATTTTAAACCTCTGAATACTTACTTATTGGTTTTTGATAGACTTCTAGAGTCTTTTATTCTCATGGTCCCTTCATACGTGTTTATTATTGTTTTACTTCTTCAGCCTTCTGTTTTCCTGTGGTAAACTTTACACTTCAAATTCTTGATAAGGTTCTTCACTATTGAGTATTTCTGGTAGAAATTCACCATCCTAATACATTCCTTCATACTCTGTTCGACCTTTTTTAGAACCGCTTTCCCGTTAAACTTTACACTTAAATTCTTGATAAACCTTTTCTCCTTAGAGTGTTTTTGGTATGTTATTGCCATCATCACATTTTGCACTCTGCCAAGCATCTCAATACTTGTTTCTTTGCTACCGATAGACTTCCGCAGCCTTATATTCTCATGTTCCTTTCATACTGTTGTGTACCAGTCTTTTGTTTTCCTAGTAAATTTCACATTTCGACTTTCTGCTAAAGTTCTTCACATTTGAGTATTTCTGGTAGATATCTACCATAATGACGGACTCCCGCAGACCTTTATCCTCAGGTCTTCTCATGCTTGCTTATTCAACATTTTTCACACTACAGTTTTACTGGTAGATTTTTACCATCCTCACAGACTCCTTTACACTCTGTCAGACCTCTCAATTCCTTTGTTTTTAATAAACTTCTGAGCCTTTTATACTTATGTTTCCTTCATGTATGTTTGTTATTATTTTCCTTCAGGTTTCCGGGTAAACTTCACATTTTGAGTTTCCTCTTCCTCTATTTCTTTGTTTTTGATTAACTTCTGTGCCTTTAATTCTCATGTTCCGTTCATACATACGTTTTTAATTGCTTTACTTCTTCAGGTTTTTGTTTTCGTAGTAAACTTTACACTTCGATTTCATGGTAAAATTCTTCACATTTGGGCATTTTCTGGTAGATATTTATCGTCCTGACAGACTCGTCCAGACTTTGTTAGACCAATAAATCCGTACGTATTTGTTTTTAATAGACTTCTGCAGGATTTTGTCCTTAGGGTCTCATCATTCTTGCATTTCTTGTTATACGTCTTTGGTCTATTGCATTCTTGGCAAACTTTACATTTCAAATTCTTAGTAAGGTGTGACAAATTTCTGAGTCTTTGATTTTCATGTTCCCTTTATATATGTGTGTTATTGTTTTACTTCTTCAGTCTTCTGTTTTCCTGGTAAACTTCACACTTTGAGTTCCTGGTAAAGTTGTTCACATTTGAGTATTTCTGGTAGACATTTACCATTATAACAGACTCCTTCATACTCTATTAGACCATTTTGTTTTTAATAGACTTCTGTGGGCATTTATCCTGACGATCTCGTCATGCTTGCTTATTCTTGTCATTCTTCTTCGGTCTACCGTTTTCTCGTTAAACTTTACATTTCAAATTATTGATAAAGTTCTTCACGCTAGAGTGTTTTTGGTAGATTTCGACCATCGTCTCACTTTCCACTCTGTCAGAACTATCAATACTTATTTCTTTGTTTTTAATCGACTTTTGCGACCTTTTATTCTCATAGTCCCTTCATACATATTTATTACTGCTAGACTTCTTCAGCCTTCTGTTCCCCCTGATAAACTTCACATTTCGCGTTCTTGGTAAAGTTCTTCACAGTTGAGTATTTTTGGTTCGTCTTTATAGTTGAAATTTTTACTATCCCTATCAGAGACAATTAAGGAAATGTGTTTTTTTAGGTCATGAGATTTCACTACCACGTTAAGAAGTATTTAATTGTTGATTTCATGTTAAAGATGGACTTTTTTCACAAATGATTGTAGTCCGATTTGCAGCAATTGATTACATATGGATGAGATTTATGGACACAAAATACTACTATTTTTATTTTATTGATTTTTAAATAATTTTACTATTTACGAAAAATTGTTACCATCCTGACAGACGCTCGCAGACTCTTAAAGGCCAATAAATAAGCTGTCTTAATCAAAAAACGTCATTTAGATGGCTATGCATTTTTGACAGAAAAGGGTGCCATGATAAAACTAAATGGACTTTTGTTCTCACATCCATTTCTTTTGACATTTCACAACCAACTAGATGACGTTTTCAAATGAACACCCCCTAATTACTTTTTATTTTTAATAGACTTTCACAGGCTTTTATTCTCAAGGTCTCTTCACGCTTGCTTATTCTTGTGATACTTCTTCATTATATTGCTTTCTTGGTAAACTTTATACTTTTATTACTTCTCTACACTCCTTTACGATCTGTCACGCATCGCAATACTTATTTCTTTGCTTTTGACAGAGTTCCGCAGCCTTATATCCTCATCACCCCTTCATACATGTTTATTACTGATTTACTGTCTTTTGTATTGCTAGTAAACTTCACACTTCGAATTTCTGGTACAGTTCATCACATTTGAGTATTTCTGGTGGATATCTACCATCCTGACAGACTCCTGCAGACTTTTATCCTCAGGTCTCTTCATGCTTTCTTATTCAACGTTTTTCACACTAGAGTTTTAGTGGTAGATTTTTATCATCCTCCCAAACTCCTTACACTCTGTCAGACCTCTCAATAATTATTTCTTTATTTTTGATAAACTTCTGAGGCTTCGATTCTCATGTTCCCTTCATACAGGTTTTTAATTGATTTACTTCTTAAGTATTCGATTTTCCTAGTAAACTTTATACTTTGATTTCATGGTAAAGTTCTTCACATTTGAGTATTTCTGGTAGATATTTTTCATCTTGGAGCCTCAGGAGTTAGACCAATAAATACTCACTTATTTGTTTTTAATAGACTTTTCTACAAAATTTTATCCTTAGGGTCTCTTTACCCTTGCAGTAATTATTGTTATTAATTTTCGGTCTACTGCTTTCTTGGTAAACTTTACATTTCAAATTCTGGGTAAGGCTCTTCACATTAGAGTTTTACTGGTAGATTTTTACCAACCTCACAAACCCCTTTACACTCTGTCAGACCCTAACTCTCAACACTTATTTCTTTGTTTTTGGTTAGTAAACTTCACACTTTAATTTCTTGGTAAAGTTCTTTACATTTGAGTATTTCTGGTAGATATTTACTATACTGACAGACTCGTTTAGCTTCTGTAGGCCAATATGGTTTTTTTAGACTTCTACAGAATTTTGTCCTTAGAGTCTCTTCATACTTGCATTTCTTGTTATTCTTCTTTGGTCTACTGCAACCTTGGCAAATTTTACCTTTCAAATTCTTAGTAAGGTTTGATGAATTTCTCATGTTCCCTTCATACATGTATGTTATTGTTTTACTATTTCAGTCTTTTGTTTTCTTGCTAAACTTCACACTTCGAATTTCTGGTAGAGTTTTTCACATTTGAGTTTTTCTCGTAGATATCTACCATCCTGACAGACTTCTGCAAACTTTTATCTTCAGGTCTCTTCATGCTTGCTTATTCAACGTTTTTCACAATAGAGTTTAATGGTAGATTTTTACCATCCTCACAGACTCCTTACACTCTGTCAGACCTCTCAATGCTTATTCCTTTGTTTTTGATAAACTGAGCCTTTTATTCTTATGTTTCCTTCATATATGTCTTATAAGGTTTGAAGTTCTTGGTAAGGTTTGATGAATTTCTGAGTCTTTGATTCTCATGTTCCCTTCCTACATGTGAGTTGCTGTTTTACTCCTTCATACTCTGTTTTAGACCATTTGGTTTTTAATAGACTTCTGTGGGCTTTTTCCTGAGGATCTCTTCATGCTTACTTATTTTTGTTATTCTTCTTCAGTGCACTGCTTTCTCGTTCAACTTTACACTTCAAATTCTTGATAAAGCTCTTCACCCTAAAGTTTTTCACACTTCAGTTTTAGTACTCTCTTCTTCTATTTCTCTGTTTTTGATAACCTTCTGAGCCTTCAATTCTCATGTTTCATTCATACATGTTTTTAATTGCCTTACTTCGTGTGTGTGTGTGTGTGTGTGTTTTACATACACACACACACACACGTGCTTGACGGGTACACGATTTCTTACTAAATAATAGAAATAAAAATCTAAACTACTCCGGTTAGAAGTGGAAGGAAACTGCCGCGAGAAAACCTGGTCCTATTATTCTCGATCTTATGGCGAATAAAAAGTACTATACAAACACTATAAAATTCAACCTCTACCAGTGGGTACTACACTACAGATACCACCAAATTTCCGAGAATTTTCCAACGTCATCCGTAGGATCAGCTAATTGCAATAAATGGCCTAGTTGTAGGAAAAGGGCAGAGGTGGGTCCACACTACAGGGCGCAACCGAAGACACCGTGCGAAGCTCTTCCGTAGGCTAGCAAAATAGCGAGTTAAGGCACTAATTAAAACACATGTAATTAGCGCGGCGGGTCGAACGTTTAGAAAAACTCGGATGCAAAAATGTCCGGTCAAAAAAAAATAAATCAGAGTGCGACGATCTGAATTACAACGGGTCCCTAAACCCACTTTCTCTTCGTCATTCCCGACCTTTTGGTACCGCCCTTGTACCACGCGAAGAAGGGTGCATCGTGCCATCATTGGCTAGAAGACGAACGATAAATTAGATACCTCCAGAAAAGATGACGTTTTCGGACGAAATTTATGAAATTAACTTTTTTGGAAAATACTCAATATCTAAGAAAAAGAAATTTTGGAAACTCGGATAATTGTATAGAGCAATTTATGCTCTTCAAAATGATACCTCACATGACCTTCTTAAGTCAGCAATTAAAGTTTTTTTATCTAACTTGACCGTTAATTTCCTGGCCAGTTATTTATATTCAATGGAGGAGAAATTAAAAGCTCTATCTGATGAGACAATAAGATTTTAATTTCAATCAACGATATTCGCTAAATCGCTCTAATTACTATCCTGTTGCCTGGGTCCCTACTAAGAAGAAAAAAGACCGTTGAAGTCATAAATATCACTCAAAACAGTTGAGGCTTTAATGGCGGCTTTGAAGAGTCAGGAAGACGGACAATAAGTTTCATGTCTCCCTAAAATTGCGGGGTTCCATGTTTTAGGACTAGAATTCCCAAGAATGATGAATAGAATTCCCAAGATGTCCCTTTGACAAAAATTAAGAATATTGTAACCAAATGTGCTTTGCCTGGATGGTTTATTTAGAAAACAGAAAACTTTCCTAAACTTTAATCTTAAACGCTTGAAAAAAAAATGCATAAGTTGGGCCACATCTGAACGTATATGCAAATAGAGAGTTCAGTTTGCACAACAACTTTTAAGATTTAATCCATTCTTTAAGGGTTCTAACGGAAATGTTTTTTCCAGTGAGTCACTCATTTTATTTATTTAACAATTCAAGCAGCTTCAAAGCAAAACAACTACAAAACAAAAATATGAACTGAAATCAGTTGTTTGTGTTGTGACCAGTAAAGTCTGAAGTCAGAAACTTTCAGGGGCTTTCGGTGTTAGTCGCCGACACTCGGAAGGAGTCGGAAGCTTATGTTCCGTTTAGTGCATACGTGTAGATACGCAACCTAACGTTCACCCGCAAAACCGTTAACGTGAACATTTTAATACTGCGCAAGCGCATCGCGAAAAATAGCGTTTACGTTAACGTTTCTTGTACAACTTATAGTGTCTAATGATGAGTCTGGAGCTGGACATGAACATGAACGAGAAAGAACTACGAAACAAACCAAACAGCCAAAGCAAAGAAAGACGAACACATAACAGAATTAACTGACAAATGACAAGTGACAAAAAGAGGTCGTTTTGTTAGAGTTATAGAGTAGACGGAGTTTGAATATTCAGAGTAAAGAGGGTAAAATTTATAAAAAGAGCAACGAAAAACAGAACTCGAACTGTTTAATGATTTGTCGCCACATTTTCACCAATCCACGCTTAAATTCCGCCAATTTTGTAGCCAATCGCCATTGTCAATTCGAAGTCGCAAAAAGTGACAAAAAGTCACCACTTTGGCTAAAACCAGCCATGGTTGGCAACTCTGCAGCAAATTCCAAGACAGAAAACGAAAAATAATGACGGAAGCAAAGTCAAAAGTCACTGTCAACAGTAGTTGAGTTCAGTAATTGGATCCCGAGCGCTCCTGATATTAGTTCCTCTCACTCTAGCTTGTTAATATTTTGGGAGATGGTCTGTGTCCGGAGCGCTCGGATCGAATTAAAGAACCCGGCTAGTGTCAACACTGTCACACGGCAACCGAAGAGAAGCAACAAGTGGAGACATCTCCCAAGAAAATGGTCCCGCTTCTGGGCCGGAAGCCCGCCATGTTTGACACCGATGTGTCCAACTTCAGATAGAAAATAACCTTAATAAAAAAAGAATGGCAAACGTAAATAAACCCAAAATTATTACCTGCAAGATGAAAATTATCTAATAAGGCAAATAGCAAAAAGGTCCAGACGGTAAAGATATTGAGTGTAATGAGGCCAAAGAGCAATAAAAAAGGTAAATTTATTGATATAATTGTAACGACAAAACCAAACTGTTACACCCTTCTTATTACACACTTCTTCAGTTTTCTGTTTTCCTGGTAAACTTCACACTTTGAGTTTCTGGTAAAGTTGTCCATATTTGAGTATTTCTGGTGGAAATTTACCATCCTAAAAGACTCCTTCATACTCTGTTAGACCATTTTGTTTTTTATAGACTTCTGTGAGCTTTTATATTTAGGATATCTTTATGCTTGCTTATTCTTGTTATTCTTCTTCGGTCTACCTCTTTCTCGTTAAACTTTGCACTTCAAATCTTGATAAAGTCTTCACACTAGAGTGTTTTTCATAGATTTTTACCATCGTCACATTTTACACTCTGTCAAACCCCTCAATAAACTTCTTTGTTTATAATCGACTTCTGCAGCAGTTTATCCTCATACTTGCATTTTTTCTTGATATTTTTCTTCAGTCTACTGCTTTCTTGCTAAACTTTAGACTTCAATTTTTTGATAATGTTTCCCACCCTAGAGTTTTACTGCTACATGTTTACCATTCTCTCAGACTCCTTTAGACTCTGCCAAACTTCTGAATACTTATTTCTTATTTTTGATAAAATACTCAGCCTTTTGTTCTCAAGTTCCCTTGATACATGTTTATTACTGTTCTACTTCCTCAGTCTTCTGTTTACTGGTAAACTTCATACTTCGAACTGCTGATGAAGTTTTTCACAGTTGAGGATTTGTGGTAGATACTTGCTATCTTAGCAGACTCGTTCAAACCCTGTTAGACCTATTAATACTTATTATTTTTACTACACCAGTCAGAAACCAGTAAAAAATTTGTTTTTCTTTAGATCATGAGATAAAATTAGATTTCTCCAAAATGTCAAAAGTATTTAATTCTTGATATTATAGTAAAGGTCTTTTGTTCACAAAATTTGTGGTGAGATATGTCGCAATTGACAAATAATTCCAATTTTTATTCCCTTGATTTTTAAACATTTTATTTACGCTAAATGATTCAGAAATAATAAGTGTTATAGATAACTGATGATTGTCATCGTGAGTTAGCTAAAAACTGGTGGTACTAGTCATCCTCATTTTATCAATTAAATAACGTTGGAACGTGCGTCGTCCTTGGACCCTGGTTGTACTATAAATAAGGGGGGGGGGGTAGTTCTTGGGTTGTGGTCATGATATGGTGAGGGAAAGCCATGTCTTTTTTTCCAAACTTCTTTTACTTTTAGACTACACATAAAATACCAAAATTATGGGAAGAAGTGGCAGCAGCATTAAATGCTAGCAGTACTGAATTCTCAGCTAGATAAAACTCTTCAATATCAATATTAGGCGTTTAATTAGAGAGCTACAAACCCCTCTTTTTTCGCACGACTGAGGACGCTTGCACAGTAACTACATCTTAACCTTCATTGCAAGAAAAAATTACACAAGAAATCTAGTAATGTTTTCCGTCTTTGTCTCTCCCAAATGAAAACTCATTATATAGGTGCAAGGTTTGAAAACCAGTGCGCACATACGTTCAGACAGTAATCAGTCGAGAGTCGAGCACTGTCGAGCAGTGTTATTGTCATAATTTGATCAATTAGTAGTATTATAACGCGCTGTGACCAGATTCGACTTTATTCCGTTTTTAACCTTTAGTTAATGTTCTCACTCACTGTAGAAATAAAATGTGGAAATATAAACTGTTTTTATTGACATCTTTGGTGATTGTTTCGATTGCGCAAGTGAATAGTTTGAAGCTGCTGCTGGTGTTTCCTTTTCCGGCACAGAGTCACTACTTTTTGGGAAATGAGCTAGGAAAAGGTTTGGCCCGGCTGGGCCACGACGTTACAATAATATCTGCGTTCGAAGAGAAGAACCCACCCAAAAACTACCACAATATTGTAATTCATGAACTGATGAAGGAGAAAGAAGGCAAGTAGATACTTTTGCGGTTATGATATGAAACTATAAAAATTCTTTTCATAGATTTATAATTGTTTTGGGTTTTTGACCTTATATAATAGTGATTTTAACGGGATTTCACTGGAGATTAGGCAGCTTGCAAGATGGTCAAATTGATCCTCTATTTTGTATAAGAATGAATAGATAAGCTTATGGTGGCCATTTTCAGAGCTAGGGCAGCTTCAGTGGGACCCAGTCAAAATTTCCATCAATTATAAAAATACACAGTTTGATATCAACTATTAAATCGTACAGGGTGAGCCATAATTAGGCGAACAAACTTTTACAGTAACGTAAATGAACCAAATCCGAAAATGCTTCTTTACGAAAATACAGGTTATTATTAACATTTATAAAGAAGACAAGTTATTTAGTACCTGTGTCGCAATGATATTTTTGTGACGCCAAAGCATCCCTTTGTATTATTAAGAAAGTACTTTACCTAAGGTTTTAACCCATGTATAAGGTTTGAGCTTTTAAATAAAAAAACTGGTAGATGTGCAAAAAACTGTCAACAAATTTCAAAATGCAAATAAATGTAGAGTAGAAGAAATAAAGGAGGGTCACTGCCAAAGTTTATATTTCGAAAAAAATACTCTTCTCTGTCATGTCAATCTATGTCAAAGTATCAAGGAAATGTTTAAAAAAAATTTGGACATACGAATGAATTTATTTTGTTGAATTAAGGTAGTCGTGAGTTCTACAGGACACTCCTGCAATCGTGGCGTTTTTTTATTAAAGGCAAACATTGAGTCACAAGCTAGCATTTATTTACTTTTTGGAACTCATTATATATTAAAGTCTTGGTAATTTTAGAAGAAAGGCCTGGATAATTGGACAATGGTCTACATCAATCGATCTAATTATAACGAAGTAACTAGAATTTATCTTTGAGAGGAGAGAGAACTATTTTAGTAAGGAAGTGTAGAAAGTTCAGTTTCCATGTAACCTATTTCGTGTCAAACTTAAATTAGCAGGTTAACAGTTTTGGGTTATTTTGTACTATAGTGTTTTCAGTTTTTAAATTTCAGTCTTTTGTCAATTGTTTATATGTCTAGTTGGGTTAAAATAATTTGGCAAAGTTACTCGATCATACAGGACCAGTTGGACCTCGCATTAGTAAGGCTCTTATAATATTCAACACAGGATCTGGCAGCAGTAAGGCTCCACATTCAATACATAAGTGTCTGGCAGTATTAGGGCTCATATTACATTCATCGCAAAGGCTTATTGGCACTAGCAGAGCCCCACACAAATTAAATATACTGGTGCCTGGCAATAGCAGAGCCCCCACACACATTAAATATACTGGTGTCTGGCAATAGCAGGGCTCTTATAACATTCAGCACAAGGGCTTCGCATTAGTAGAGTCCCACGTACATAAAATACACTTGTGCCTGGCAATAGTAGGGCTTATAAAACATTCACCGCAAGGGGTTCACACATTAAATACACTGTTGCCTGGTAATGGTGGGGTTCATACAACATTCACCACAAGTACCTGGCAATAGTAGTAGATACAACATTTGCCACAGGGTTTTGGCAGTTGTAGAGTCCACACACATTAAATGCACTGGTGCCAGGCATTACTAAGACTTCTATAACATTCGCCCCAAAGGTTTAGCAGTAGTAGACCTGGCGCCTGGTGCCTGGCAATAGTAGGGCTCATACAACATTCACACATTATAGGGTTTACACATTAAAGACATTGCTGCCTGGCAATATATGGATAATACAACATTTACCACAGGGTCTTGGTAGTAGTAGAGTCCCACACACGTTAAATGCAGTCGTGCCTGGCAATAGTAGAACTTCTATAATACTCGCCACAAAGGCAGTTATAGACCCCCAGACACATCAAATATAGCGGCGCCTGGCAATATACGGCCGATACAATATTTACCACAGGGTCTTGGTAGTAGTCCCACACACATTAAATGCACTGGTGCCTGGCAATAGTAGGGCTCATACAATATTCACCACAAGGGGTTCACACATCAAAGACACTGGCGCCTGGCATTTTAGGGCTGATACAACATTCACAACAGGATCTTGACAGTAGTAAAGTCCCACACACATTAAATGCACTGGTGCCTGGAAATAGTAGGGGACATACAACATTCACCACAAAATGTTCACACATTAAATGCACTGGTGCCTGGCAATGGTACTCCTATAACCTTCGCCACAAAGGCTTGGCAGTAGTAGACCCCCCTACACATTAAATACACTACTTGTGTCTATGTCTACTAATAGTAGGGCTTATACAATATTCACCACAATGTGTTCGCACATTAAAGATACTAGTGCCTGGCAATATAGGGGTAATACAACACTTACTTCATGGTCTTGGCAGTAGTAGTATTATACCACACACATTAAATGCACTAGTGCCTGACAATAGTAAGACTCATACAAAATTCACCACAAGGGCTTGGCAGTGGCACACATTAAATATGCTGTATGGCAATAGTAGGGCCCAATATTACACCTTCGGGATTTTTTAAATATCTAAAATTGCTAATTTAGCCTTTTGCTAAGTAGGGCCGCATTTCATCCCGTAAATATCCAATCTCTCCTCTGATTTTTTTGTCTTTATTCTTCTCACAGTTGTTGTTCTGAGAAATACTTTGTGAAGATTTATAGTAGAGATTTCAGAGTTTCCTTATTTGTCCTGTTGAAGTACTTTTGATAATAAATTATCGATTTGATTGACTGAAACAATGCGCCAGATCATATAATCTCCACTGTTTAAAGGCTTACGCGCTGGGTATTACTTTTGTGACCTCTCTACCACATTAAACCTATAGGGGCGCCCGAGACATCTTCATCGTTATTGAATTAATACGAAGTCTTTGTTAAACTCACAGTATAGAAAAGGTTTTCTTTACCCAATAAAGGATATGTCAGATTGTATTATATTTATAGTAACAATTAAAAACCTTGTTAAAAATCCAGATCAAGAACTTTGGAACGAGAGTCAAGAGGAGAACACGTGTTTTGGCAAAGAAATACCCTTTTAGTAAGTTGCCAAGACATTAATCTGTTGGGCCTTTCAATGTTGCACTCTCTCATTAAATTTCCTACAATTAATTGCTGACTTTTCTACTGTTTGAGTGTTTTTTGTTGAATTTTATTAACAGAACTTGAAGAATATTAATGGTGTTCCTGGTTGCTCTGGTAGTCGTAAAGGAGAACCCTGGAAAGATGGCGATTTAATAAGCCTTGATACGACCTGACAGCACGGTTACCAGGGTGACCGTCTTCGTGACCAATGAAAATTCGCTTCTCTCCGCAAAGGCTAACAGTAAATTGCAGGCTTACCTCTAAGTGCGCTTTCACACCAAAGTAGCATGCAACGTGCGGCATGCTTCCTGAAGACAGGAAACTCATGGAATATGGCTTCTCGATATATTTTCATACTGGCTTAGCTAAAGTTTGGTGTTTTTTATTAGGTACCAAAAAAAAAAAAAAACTCAATGCGTATAAAAATATGATATTGAAGTTTTTGGAAACAATCAGTTCATGATAAGACTCAAATTGGTTAAAAAATTACTTAAAGCATCTCAAAATGCTAATTTTAAATTTTTAGAAAAATGCTGTTTAGAATTAAAGCTAAAATTGATTAATAATTGAACCTCGACCTTTAAAAATGACTATTTTGATGTTTTCTGATAAACTCAATCTTAGTGCAAAATAAGGTAAAACTTATTAAATTTTTTTGATTTACTGTCTATAATAAATTACATTTTTAGGCGAAATAAAATGAAATTGGGCTTAAAGTACCTCAAAATAAAAATCATAATAATTTTCGAGAAAATCAGATTAGGATCAAGGAAAGTTAAAATTTACTCCGTAAACGTATAAAAATATGAATTTGGAGTGTTTGGAGAAATTCATTTTAGGATTATTGCCAAAATTGATTAAAACTAATTCGAAGCATTTCAAACAGCAAATTCAAATGTTAACTTCCTGTATTTTCATAAAATTTATTTGCGACTAACTCTGTTTAGAAAAAATGTTTTTTTTTATAATAATAATATCTCACTAAAACTCACATATTAATTCACTCTTGCAGCTAACGAGAAGAAAGGTGTAATGAATTTCTTCGAGCGAAGTGGCACCTCCCCTTACTTACAACTTCTCTTCCTCAGTGGATCCCTACTGCAAAAAGCTTGCGAAATGGCATTCAACAACGAAGGAGTACAACAGCTGATGAAGTCCAGCCAGCAATTTGATGCAGTTATCGTCGAACAGTTTTGGAATGACGCTATGAAAGCCTTTGCCCCGCACTTCAACGCCCACCTCATCGTTTTCAGTACCATTGGACCTAATAGATGGGTCAACAATTTGGTTGCCAACCCCGAGAATCCCAGCTACATAACCGATAGTTTCCTCGGTTACACGGGACAGATGAGTTTTTTCGAAAGACTTTCAAATTTCGTTTTCGGTTCTGTTCATGATTTGGTCTTATACAAGTATTTTTACCCTAAGCAAAGTGCAGCTGTGAAGAAGTATTTTCCTAACGGTCCTGATTTTGATGAAATAATGTATAATGTATCTTTGGTTTTGACAAACGGGCACGAGAGCATCAATGAGGCTGTACCGCACGTCCCGAATATGATCGACATAGGAGGTTTTCATGTAAATCCGCCCAAAGAGCTGCCAAAAGATATAAAAGAGTTCTTGGACAATGCTAAAGAAGGAGTAATTTACTTTAGTTTGGGGTCTAACATAGTTCCGTCAATGATGCCTCGAGATAAAAAAACTGCTTTGCTCAAGGCCTTGGGTGCCAGAAAAGAGAAGGTTCTCTGGAAATGGGATGAGAAGACGTTGGAAAATCAGCCTGAAAATGTGAACTTTTCTAAATGGTTTCCTCAACAGGGAATTCTATGTAAGCTTTAAAACCAATACCTATATTTAGTAGATATATACAAAAATCTCTTTTTCAGCACACCCAAACTGCAAGCTATTCATTTCGCACGGGGGTTTGTTAAGTTCAATCGAAACCCTTTATTCCGGCGTACCAGTATTAGCTCTTCCCGTATTTGGTGACCAGAAAATGAATGCTGCTAGAATAGCTGGAAAAGGATTTGGCATAGCAATAAGCTTTTCTGACATCACTGAAGAGTTGCTTAGCGACGCACTCACCGAACTACTGGAGAATCCAAAGTAATCTCTATGGCAACTTTTTGTTCTTGACCTGTTGTATTACAAATGTAATATTTTAGGTACAAAAAAGCAGCCAAAACAAGTTCCAACATCATCCATGACAGGCCTATTAAGCCCATCGAGCTGGCTGACTATTGGATCAAATACATTGTGAGGCATAAGGGCGCCCCTCATTTAAGGGTGGCTGGCATTAAACTACCTCTGTATAAATATTACATGCTTGATGTCTTAGCTTTCCTATTCGCAGCAGTATTCCTGAGTATCTACATATCTTATCGAATTTTATTGTTGTTGCTTTGTAGAAAAAGACCTGTTAAGTCAAAAAGTGAATAAAAACATTTAGATAAATTTATGGTGTTTTGGGCTTCATTTGGTACTGGGAGAGTGAGTTCTTGTAAACCACAATTAAGAAGAGTTTGAGTGACATAAAAATGATGTTGAGGTGAAATAGAAAAATCACTATATAAGCTTCTGTAATTCTGTACAATGTGTAAAATTAGAATTTTTAGTCGACTCTCTAGCTTTGCGTCCATCCTTCTGGTTCCCTGTTTCACTTGCTCTTTTCATTTACTCAGCTTTACTCGTACTTAAGCCATCCGGAACAATTTTTGTAATTTCCAGTTGTTCCTTCTTTCTCTTGTTAATTTCATTTCCTTTTTACCATTACTTTTTATCATCCACTACGTTGTAATATTATTTGATCGAGGAGATCTAGAGGGTTCTCTTAGTATTATACAATAAAGAGGATTTAAACACCCGTTGGTTCCTGTGATCCTTAAGTTGTGATTGTGACTGGATTCTTCTCATAGTGACTTCTTTAACTTCGAATTTGCAAACATCGTTGCCTTATTGACGAAGCAGTGGCAAAATTGCCCAGTAATATGATTGGTTCCCGGGACGACGAGGTTCTCTCAGAGGCATGTTATGACAAAAGAATGTTTGAGTACCCCTTATGAGACTATATTGTGAGAATCTACCTACAGAATGCAGGACAAGATGATAGCCAACCGAGTAAAAAATATCCAGGAGGGCAGAAGAGTGCTGAACAGCCTCAATCAAGGGGTAAACTTTAAACAGGACTTCGAAATTGCCACCTTACTCAGGATTGATCAATCTATAGATTGCTATAGAATGGTGATATGGGACAAAATCAACGGCCTATTGCTGACTTCTATCCTCTATCTTTTTGCAACCACAAGGAATTTTAGAACTGCGATTTTCAGGCTCTCCATCTGAGCTACCTTAATAGTAGTAATACTGGTTAAGAACCGCAAGATTTAGAAACAAAAAGGTGACCAACAGGACACAAAAATCACAAAACTGAGAAAAAAGTGTGAGACACCTGAAACCTGAAGATGTGCCACCAGGAAAACTTCAAGCCAAGATTTTTGAAGAATTCTCTAAAGAAGTGGAACACACGACTGAGATAGAAGCCAGAAAAGAGAACCGATAAGGAAATAAGTGTAAAAAAAGGAGAAGGTAAAAAGCAGAAACCATCGGAAATTGTCTATAAAACTAATGAAAACCATTGAGGAAGAAGGTAAACAGCCCGAGATTTCTGCATTTGTTATTGTCGAAACAGTTACTGAAGTGGAAGATACAATTATCTTGAAGGTGAGCGAGGAAAAACCGAAGAAACGCAAGATTAAGAAAATTTTTATTGACCAAGAAGAAACAAAGCCTGAAGAAATTAAATTAACGCCCGCCCAACTGCCAGAGAAACCAGAAAAAGCGGAAGTTCAAGAATTTGCATTGCCAGAGTAAATTACTGGCTCAAACCCGTTAGTAGAGTAAGAAAACCGGAAGTAGCTGAAGACATAGAGATAGTACTGTCAAGCTAGGGACCAGCGCTCGTTACAGAATGTCACGGAAATTGAAAAAAATACGAGAAGAAAGGGATTAGTGAAGAAATAGACTCATCAGAAATCAATGATGTTAGAGGTAGTAGTAGTAGTAAACAATGGGGGGGGGGGGGGGGGCGAAGCCTTGCGACTAGGTATTAGAAGTCCTTTTCACAGTCCCCCGGTCCACCCATCCCTACTCCACCAGGGGCTTCAATCCATCCACGAGTCGACCCGTCCCTCTAATGAAGGAGAGTATCCCGTCCCATTTCAGAGTCGGAAGCTCCTATCGATGAAGAAAAGCGGCTCCAAGTGTCCCATGGCGTAACCCAAAAAGTCGTATGACGACTCTTCCCCTGCCCCAAAGTGTGTGCAGAGTGAACTGTCAGCCATTCCTGCGAAGTGCATGTGCCTGTTTAGCCTGCAGTGTCGAGTAAGGATTCCTGTATGGTCTCCCAGGTCCTGCCGGCTTCTCCCAAGAAGCAACAAGGCCTTGGATCTATCCGGGTTAGGGCAAATTTAAGTGGTGTGCCTACATATTCCTGAGTGTCCAGTTTGCCATTGTACTCTCCCATGCCCACTCATTCAGAGTGTGAGAGACGTAATTTTTGCTCACTCCTAGACATGGCTGGTCCAGTAAAGCATGTCTGGGAACCACGCTTGGCCGATTCGTCGACAAGTTCATTCCCCTCGACGCCCCTATGTCCAGGAACCCATCCCAGAGTTACCCTTTTTGTTTCTGCCAGTGACTCTAGAGCATCGCTTAAGTCCTAAACGAGCTTTGAACTCGTTCCGCTCATGCAGATGGCTAGCACAGCCGCCTGACTGTCGGAGTAGATGTAGATGTCCGCTCTGCTCCCTGTCTTACTTCTGTTCGTGTTGTCAGCTCGAGTATTGCATACACCTTCGCCAGGAAAACCGTCGTGTGGCTTCCAAAGGCGAAGCCCTCGCCCTCTACATGGCTCGCTTTATATATTTCGACTCATGATGACTGTGTATTAGCCATTCTTGATCCGTCTGTATACCATTACTGGTTATTCTCAGAAGGTCGCTGAAGCAGTTCTTCTTTGAATTCGTTCCCTGTTGGGATGTTTTTCCCAAATGGCTGTTTTAGTCTCAGCTAATCGCGTGGGCGCCTCTCCTGCGACAGGACAGTCGGGATGTGTGACCACTTCGCATAGATGTATCCTTCCACTGGCCGCAGCAATCTATCCTCTTGCAGACGCCATGGCTTCCCTGCTAACCCAGATTGGAAGCTCTGGCGGATCCAGTAAGGCATTGAGTGCTGCTCCGGGTGTTGTTCTGAATGCACCCGTTATGTGTAGGCAGACTTCTCTATAGTCTGGCTAACCTCAGCACATAGCATGCCTTCTTCACCGCTGGCCACCAGACCATGACCCCATAGGTTATCTTCGGTCTGATTACCGCAGTATAGATCCAGTCAGGGCGAGTGATGGCTTTAGACCCCACTTCCTGCCCACTGACCTGCGTAGTTGCCATGTCAGTGGGGTTGCCTTATTGCTTGCCTTTTTCACGAGACTTTCTCCAGTTTGTCCCGCTATCGATGGTCACCCCCAGGTTCTTAGCCTCAGGCTAGTAGCAGAGGTTTACCGTACGGCGTGGGTAAGCGGAATCCTCTAGTTTTCCTTCTTTTGGTGTAGAGCACAAGTTTTGTCTTGCCAAGGTTGACTGGCAAGACAGAGCTTGTCAATGATTGTGTGTGGTGAACGTTCTTGTTGTCAATGAATACGAACAGATTTACGGGTATAGGACTAAATAAAACCAGCTCTCTTTTAAAAAATTGCCGACGTTTCGATTGTGTATTACAATCTTCCTCAAAGCTACAAATATAAAAGAAAATCACAATAGGTAGCAGGCCTAGCAATTGAAAACTAAATATGTTTTTAATAAATATATGTATGAACATATACAACATTTAGACGATTATTGACGTATACGACAACGTAACATAACAATAGATGATCACTCGTAAATGATTTTACTTGTCAATGATGCTAAAAATTATTCTTAAAAATAAGATTTTGAAGAAAAACCTAAAAAAGGAGAAAAGACAACTATCGCACTGTGGTCGCGTCAATCTAAAACAAAGTTATAAGAACAAGCTCAAGAGATGCCAGATACCTTAACCTGATTTTAGTTCTTGAAAACGAATTTTTTCACAGGCCTCACTATAAATTTAAAGAAAAACAAATAGAGCCGTTCAGCGATATTAAAAAATTCTCGTATGTGGACATAAAATTAAATTTTTTTGCCGCCCCTAAATCGCAGGTGTTTCTTGCACCCCTTTGCCTATAGGGCGAATCACCCCTGTTGACGAAAGAATGTTTAAGTACCCATCATTATTGTCCACTGAAAGGATACACCTAGAGAATTAAAATTATAACTTTGCCAGGAGTGTGAAGTGTAAAGAATATCAAAAAATAAGGAGACTGAAGAAGTGTAGCAATAATAAACAAGTGGTACTGAGGATTTCCGTCCCGCAGAAGTCTACCAAAAACGACGAAATAAGTTTAAGAGGTCTAACGGAGTGTGGGGGTGTCAGTTAGGCGTTCTGCTATGCAAGCTCAATGTGAAGAACTTTACTAGTAATTCGAGGTATAAAGTTTACCAGGAAAGCGAAAGGCCGAACAAGTATAACCAGAATTAACAAATATGAAGGGAGCAGGAGGATAACAGCTTGCAGATGTCTATGAAAAACGTAGAAGTAAGAGACAAAAACTGCAGCCAGGGAGAGGATAAAAGACTATATAAGGAACAGCTTCTAAATGACTGGAGACCATTTCAACCAGCTTTAAGACAGCGACCAACTAGAAATATGAGATAGAGCAACGACTAAATTGCAGTTACCTCAGGAGTTACGACTGCCCCAGAAAGCAAAAAGAGTCAAGCAAATTCCCAATCAACAGAGAGCCCCCCAGGGGAGAGAAGCAAGACTCTAAAAATACAACCAATCCGAGGCTGCAATCCCAGATCCTTCAGTAAGAGGTGCATTCCTTCCTCACACAAAATCAAGATTACTTGAAATATGACACCGATGTGATAGTTATCCAAACTGCCATATTTAAATGCAAGACCACCTAAAAGGATGATAGGCAACCGAGATAAACGCGTTCAGGAAGGCATAAGAACGCCGAAGAACCGCAGGCAAGGGGTAAATTCTAAACAGGATTCAGAAATGGGCACCTAACCCAAGATTGGGCAATTTAAAGATTGCTAGGGAATGGTGATGGAGGGCTCAAATTCCTGAAATAGAATGATTTGATCTACAGCGATTATAAAGCAAATGCAATTGTAATTTTATCTGAGATCATTTTACGTTCTTGAGCTGTCACTGAAGTCACTGACTGAAAGTTTCGCGTCTGAGTTTAGAGTACGTTTAGAGCTGAAAAAAGCATTTTAATAACAGTATCCGCACTTTTTCTTATAGACTTTATTATTTGAGCTCCCTTGATAGGGAGCTCAGATCAGAACAAAAAAAAAATTTCGTGTTAAATTAATATCACAAAATGACAAAAACCCAATTTGCCAATCATTAAAAAAACCAAAGAAGATAACAGTTAAAGAAGAGCCACCGAAAAACCTGACCTAATTCCATTAAACTCCCTTAATTTACATTATTCAACTCCTTTAATTTACATTTATTCGCCTCGTTAAGTTTCGTTCACTATTTTTCCATTTTTTTACCTTCACTTTGGGAGCACCACACATGGCAGTATGGGCATCGGGCTTAATTCATTCATTAAATCGACGCGGTGTTCATTCATAACTACTGGCCAATTAGAACAGGGGACAAGATGTAAACAATATCAGCTGATCGCTCATCCAATTTAGAATTGTTATTTTAAAATAATTCTGCTTTTAAATAATTATTTATTAAAAAGCATTTTTTTTTAAGTTGATATTATTGAATATGTATTTCAAGAAGTTATAATAAGTCAAATAGTTAATACTTCTATCATGTGACATATTATGAAATGAAAAGAAATGTTGGGCTAATGTGGACTATCCGAACCAAAAGATTTATAACAGGGCATGGAAGAGCTGAAAGGCGATAGTGAGAGGCACTTTTTTTACTACCTACCTGTTCGTGTTTAGTTTCTGCATAAAAGGGTAGAAGGAACAAACATATTTTGCAAGCTTTTGTTAGTTAAAATCAATATCACCAAGAGTTGCAAAGGTTTTTTTGTCAATAATAAGTCAAGAGGAGGACTAAGATAGGATCCCACATAGTTCTTCAATATGTAAATGTAAAAGGGTCAATTAAAAACAGGTAGGTATAAATAACCTCAAAATTGATATTTATTAAATACATTTTTAGATACATTAATTTAAATAAAGTTAACTATATTACATTAAAGATAGGTATTGTATACAGGATGGACTTTTTAACTTGAGACACTCAGATATCTTGAGAACTAGTAGTGGGGAAAAAATGTTTCCAACGATGGCCTATATTGTACAGTAGAGCCTATTTTAGGTACTTATTTTTACCTACACATAGGTTTTTGAATTTGAATCATCTTATCATTGCAAGAAATACATACTCTTTGCTGCAGTGTCACATTTTTAGATAATAATAATTCGTGTTTTGTTTTAACATACTTAGATGTTATTCAACTAGTTAAGTATAATATGCTTATTGGTAATATGTAACTGAATATTTAAGAGTTAGTGATACCATTTGTTTCCCCATGAAAAAAGTTGTTACGTCTTTCTACAAATCTTATATTTAAATTGTTACTAAGTAATAGTTGTGTCTACCTACCATAAAATATAAGTAATATATTTACAATTATGTTATGTATATATTAATTTATTCCCTTATCTTAGCTTAGCAATCAACATAAGTACATGATAAAGTAGCGGGAGAAACGTCAAAAGAAAAAAATGAAAAAATAAAAGTCTACTTACTTCAACAAATGAAAGTGTGAATTTTGTTATTGATTTAACAGTTTACAGTTTGACTTTTAGGTGTTTGCACATGATTATGGCGATTTATCCTTCCATTTTCACTTTCTCCTTGTAGGTAGGGTACAAGTCACCCATTTTTAAGCAACCCTAAAGGCTCAGAACTTCTCAGTTTCGCTTCCACCCATTTCTATAGAATAATTGTCTTGGTCAAGTACCACTCAGGTTCAGTTGAACCACAATTCTACAACTGACTCTAAAATGGTCCATGTAGTTTATCCTAGGGCCCAGTTTTATAGTTAAGTCACGCTGCTCCGAGTATTAAACATATCGAGAAAACACAGCTTACTCTAAGTTTACTCTTAGAGCAGAGTCAAGTTAATTCAAAGAAAATCTGCTGTGATAGTAAATCAGCTTCATCCAATGATTTCAATTGTGTTTTTCAAAAAGAGCTTTTACTCACGCCGGTAAGTTCATTTCAACAAAGCTAAAGCTAACTTTATATATAAGAATGATGATAAATTGTAAGGCTTCTTGCATAAAGAGTGGGCTTCAACGAACTAAAGTGTTACCAGTTGCTGCGTGTACATTTATTAGTAAGGCTATTCTCCAATATACATATAGATGGGTTGCATTTTTGAGTAATTAAAATCTTATTGTCCAAGATCAGCAAATATATAGAGGTACCTATTCTAGTGCCTCTTAACTTAATTCACTTATATATAATAAAACTAACCGCCATTTGCAACACACAATTTTCAAGTACACCTAGTTTTTCCTTATTATTTCCTCATGCTAATAGCTATGGCTTAGGGGTCCTTAACTTTAGGTTTACCTAAATTTGTTTGGTGCAATTAGGGGTAAGGTAAGTAAAGTGTGCATGAACAAAATCCTCAGGACTGATGAAGAATGGCAAGACTGATCGAGAATTAAACTAAATAGACATGGCACTATACTACCTGGAAACCTGTGTCTATTTTCTTAATTGGTTGATAAGAATTCTACTTTTTTGTACCAATATTCATAAAAAAATAGACACAATATGGGCACAAGGTACAAAACCTGGCAAAAAATATTAACAAAAACAAACTAACCTCAAAATTTCGTTAACATCCTATTTTTACTATCATAATAAATTTAAGGACTGCCTCCAGTGCAAGGTTGCCGATGTGATGTTTCTATCTTTAATCAACCACGCCCAAAGGGCATAATAAAAACCAAAGTAGATAAAGAATAATTATAACGATTTATTCTGTTATTAATTCTATGGCCGAAGAAACGCATTTGGAACTTCTAACTGATTATGTTTTCCACATGAAAGGAAACATGAAAATGCATTGTAGGTTATAGGTATCCTTAAATATCTATAATGATGAAGCATATATTCATGCATAGAGTATCACCACAGTTGAAGGAATATAACATATTCCTTAAAGTGTGGTATCACTTAGGTAGGTGTTTCCACCAATTTACAGCAAATAATTCCGTTACATGAACGTTAGGAATGGGTTAGTCCTTAAGACACCAAGTTGACGTTACGTCAACCTCCAATATATACATAATATTGTCACAAAGAAGCAAAAAGACATAAAATTGCAGCGTCCTTAGAAATGGTCGGCCGATGACCGGTTTAGTAACCAAGGAATAGTTGACCCAAATTTATAAATCATAGATCGTAAATTTGTTCAACAACTGGGTACTTCGAACCGCTGATTGACGTCATGGAAAAGAACGTTGCAATGCATTGAAAAAAAAGTGCTGACGAAAAGAGAAGTAAGCTCGAGGATTTTTGGGCGAGCGATGGGGACTTGCTCGGTGGCTTGCACGTAGGCAAGACTCCAAGATTTTTTGAAGTTCGGGTTGATCCTTTTGGGGGCGTTACGTCATATAGACGAACGGCCACCCGTCGAAGAGAAATTAAGTGTTTTCCAAAATTTGTTATCGTCCGAGTACAACGAAGAAAGTTGTCCTAGAAGTCCTTGTTCTAAGAGAAGCCACGGGTACGCATAGGAGTATCCCGGAAGTACGTTAAATTGGTTGGCGCGATACGGTCCTCTTCTACACTTAATTAGGTAAGACCCTTTTGTTATAGCGGTGTTTGTTTTCATATTAGTCCTTTTATTAAAGTAGTTAGGGTAATTTCAAGGCACAGAAAATAGAAGTTTACTTGAATCCCATCTTCTTATTTTAAATATAAACCCACCATATTTTGAAAGCCCCCATTCAGTGAGTAAATCAGCATAGGACCCTTCGGGGGAGGTAACGACGACCCGGTACCCATTTAAAGAATAGAGATTTAAAGCCTAAATTAACGCCAAGTCAAAAAATAGTAAATTTTACATAAAATAACAGTTTACACGGCCCTTTTTAGCGTGACAATATAACCACCAATCCATAACTACATAACTTGTTCTGATTGTTGGAAGATCAAAGTTACCCCTGGTTCAGTAGATATCTACATTAGTTCTCGACAATTGCCAAAAACACATAAAAGTAGGTATATAAATTAATGTAATCGCAATTTTTTTTTCTTACATCTATTGGCAATTAAAACAATTGATAAATTAGCGAAACTTTATTATTTATATATGATTATTACGAATATACCCTATGAGCCGCAGAAATATTTTATTCAAAGAATTTTGCATTTTATATGTGTCAACGTTGCAAATACTGCAAATACCCCCCTTTATTTTTAGCTTTCTTGCTTGCAGGCTTTGAACCTTCCTGATCCTGAACAAGTGCTTACAGAGTGCGGCAATATTAAACAGCAAATGGAGATCAAAGCAGTGTACATACATATAGCAAATTAAATTTGTAGCTTTCACTCACCTCTTTTAATTTTCATTCATTTACGTCGTTAAGTTTCATCCACTAATTTTCTATTTTCACCTTTATTTTTCGCTTCATTGCTTTGAACTTTCCTCATCCTGGACAGGTGTTTCTCCTTTCTGAAGTCCTATGTCTCTAGCCAAAGCTCTGTCCAATTCTTCGGCGTCATCATCTTTTTGCCTCTTGTTTTTCTTCCCCTTTTTTTTTTTAGCTTGATGCGGCTCAGGTTTTTTCAGACCCTTTCTTTCTACTATTGGAGGTAGCTTTCAGTTCCTCATCACTAACATTGTCATGGACAGCTGGTTTATCATTTCCACTATCTTCCATCTGAAGCAACGCCACTGAAGCACTGTTTACTTTTCCTACAGGCTCACTAACGTTTTTCTTTTTTGGATTAATTGTTATGTAGGATTTTACTATTATTAGTTTCATCTTCGATTTTTGCTTCATGTTTTTTGATCCCAGCTTTCTCGATTAATTCTTGAGTAAAACTGGGTTTCACGACCGGTCAAAATACAATCTAAAGTATTTTCCGGGCTTTGAAGCCGTTGTCCAATGGAATTTCTTCCTGACGTTTCGTCTACAGCTGCGGCAGACATTATTAAAGGCGATGAGGCAATGGGCGAAGTGATCTTTCGTGCTTCCCAATGTTGACTGAATCGACTGTGGTGAGCTGCGTGGTATTTATTCCCACGCCGTCGCGCTCCAGTTGAGAGACTGGGGTGGGAGAGTGGTGGTGCGGGGTTTCGGTGCACTTGAATTATATCGTAGAACTGGCTTCCAGTCTGAATTTAGAAACGTAATTTCCTCCTTCCTGTCGAATTTATTGTCGTGTTTAAAGATCTCAATGGCCTCTATTGTTAGTCTCGGATAGAAACGCTGTGATTGATATAAGATATCCACCCCCATATGACAAACTCCTTCGCGACCTCTACCCCCACCTCCACTGCAGCGTGACGGCGAGGAAATTAATACCACGGAGCTCACCACAGTAGAATCGGTCAAAGTCGGGAAGCATGGGAGATCGCTTCGCCCATTGCCTTATCGTCTTGCCGCAGTTGTAGATGAAACGTCAGGAAGAAATTCTATTAAACCACGGCTTTAAAGCCCGGAAAACACTTTAGATTGTAATTCCTGATTACCTACTTCAATTCCTAAATCGCTTTCGCACTCTTTTGACAAACCTGAACCTCAGTAACAAAAACAAGGGATAGAGAGGCAGGAGGTAAAAACTTGATAGTTAAAATACTTGGGTTTCTGGATGATTTTTTTTTAAATAAAAATTCTATATTTGTTACTTCCAAGTAAGAAGGATTTGGTTGTGTTGTTGTAAAAGTTGAGGAGACAAGACAAACTCCTCGAAGTGTTAGAGAGTTTTACTGTAATAGAGAATTGTTTATTAACTATGCTAAGTTTTTGTTTCATTTATTGTATTGTTTTTAATTAAATGATTAAAAAAAATCTATTGACTGAGATTTAAAAAAGTCGAGTATCAAGAATACATCATTATCGGAAGATCATTATAGAAAGAATTTTAGGTTTCGGGGTGTCTACCACATGAAATAATGCACGTATAAAGAATTACTTATTTATGACAAAATAAAAATTTAAAGCTAAATTTATTCACATCCTAACATTTTTTTCTTATAATAAAGAATAATTTACCCACCCACTTATGAGCTGTACGGCCAAAAGTTCTATCAACTGTAAAATTATCACTACATCATAAAACTATGCAATCACACGTAAATAATCTAGGAACGAGAAAGTCTATCAACGATCCAGAATTTTCAGCAGGAAGGTTTGCCCTCACAAACCATTCCATCGCGTACAGACTGGACAACAATCCAGACCCGAAAGCTAGGAAATACCAGAATATCACGTTCACTATATCCACTTTAGGTAACGGTACGAAAGTTAGAACTACTCCCACGAAACCGAAAGCTAGAAATAGTGCGGGAAAGAAGAACCCAAACATGTAGGTAAGAACCCATTCGTGTACCACTGCTGATATTACGAATACTGTCAGTTTGGCTAGGAGTCTGTTTCCAGGTACTACGTGTTCGTACATGTCTTTGTAAACGTAGGTATAGAGCCAATCTCCAACTACCATATTCCAGTTTCTGAAGTATTCGGCGTAGTTGGTCGACGTCCACCAAGCCTCATAAAACCGTCGGTCTCCGAATCGAAGTAGTTCTCCGACTAAGTTCTGAGTCGTGTCAAGGACTACGTAGAATGCTAACAGTAGGTACATCAACCCTACGGAAAAGCTGCCGAAGGCCTGCAGGGTGAGTTCTCGCACAGTGAAGGGCCGCAAGCCCACGTCTTTAAAGTTAGGGATGGTGAACCTCTCAAGGAGGAAGGCGTAGTAAAACATGACTCCAATTAATTCAAATACTTTCTCTAGGACGTATTTCCAACGAATTGAATCTCGCCTGAAAGTTAAAGTATATTATCACCATGACAGTATTGCCTTCACCATTCTGTCCATAATTTCATGCATATACCCAGTAAGCACAATTATGTAAAAGTAAAATGAACGTTACCTGGTTACATAACAGTAAGGTAGTAAATAAAGTCACAGGGAAGTAAAATTAAACTTACCTGTAACGCATAATGCCCAACTCAAGTCCACATCTTTTTTTCCTCGCGGTTATATAACATTTTTATGTAAATATTACATAAATAATTTATGTAAATATTAAATAAATAATTTATGTAAATATTGCTTAAATAATTTATGTAAATATTACATAAATAATTTATACAAAACTTTCATGAGAATGATTACTGTAAATGTGATGTAACATTTAGGTAACGAAAAAGCGTTATAAATCAATTTCAACTTCGTGAATAAAGCGAAACGAATAACAATGTTGTTGGTTGAAGTTAAAATGGAAGAATGGCGGTTTTCCTGACAGAAAACAGTAAAAAGAAGAAAATTTAAATCAAATTTAAATGAGTATGGTAATAATAAAGGTCACAAAATTGCTTATAAATACAAGAACATAAACTAAAATTAGCTTTCTTTAGGAAGGTTCTTTTCAAACGTTGCATGTACGCTCAATTTTACTTTCCTGTCACCAATTTCAGTTTCTAAATACCGACTGGAAACGACAGAAAAGACATACTTCAAGTGCGCCGAAAGAGGCCATCGAGAGGTGGCTTTATCTCGAAAACTGTTAGTGCTATGCGAAAAATTGAAATACAAAAGCTACACAATAATGGAATTTGTAACCTTTTTTTTTAAACTTTTGAATAAAATATCAAATTTTTCGTAAACTTTGACCGACAAAATGACTTAGAAAGCTACCGCACCTATTTTTTACAGAAAAACGCGAAAAAAAATGGTCTGATGACGGTGAAAAGTTTGTAATTTTTCGAGTATTTGAACCCAGTTCTCAACCCAATTTTTAATTTTTAATTCATATTAAATTTTGAGCAAAAAAGGAAAAACTAGTTTTTTTAAAACGATTTGATGAAGAATTGAGCTCTTCGAGATTTTAAACTGAATTTATGAAGTAAAATGAAAAAAATTATTTGTGCAGCAATGATCGAAATTCCTTTCAAGCCTAAAAAATGATTTACTTAAAGAAAGCATTTTTTTCGTTTTTCTTTTAATTTTTGAACAAAATGTCTTTTTGTCCAAAAACTTTGATCAGCAAAAGCTTCGAGTTTTTGGAGCAAAATCACTCAGAAACCTATTGCATCTAAACGCAATAAAAAAGACTGAATTTTACAGGTGGTTTTTTGGTGTAAGTTTATGTTTTTAGCTGAAACTAGTAGAAATTGAGGTAAAACGACTTAAAATGTCCTAAAATGCGTCTTTGAGCATTATTAGTGTTTTTTTTATGTAATTATATGTTTTTAGCTCAAACCAGTACAAATTGACGTAAAACGACTTAAAACGTCCTAAAATGCGTCTTTGAGCTTTATTAGCTGTTTTTTGGTGTAATTTTATGTTTTCATCTAAAACCAGTAGAAATTGACGTAAATCGATCTAAAACGTCCTAAAATGCGTCTTCAAGCATTATTAATGTTTTTTTTTTTGGTAATTTTATGTTTTCAGGTAAAAAAACAGTAGAAAATGACGTAAAACGACCTAATACGCGCTAAAAGGCGTCTTTGAGCATTCTTAGTTGTTTTTGGTGTGATTTTATGTTTTCAGCTACAACCAGTGAATATTGACGTAAAATGACTTAAAACGTCCTAAAACGAAAAAGTTGCAATTTTTCAAGTTTTTGAACCCAATGTACGAACAAGAATCTAAATTTTTAGGCCACATTAAATTTTAATCCAAAAAGGATAGGAAAAAAAGGAGGAAAATTGTTTACAAACGATACGATAAAAAATTGATTTCTTCGAGTTTTTAAACTGAATATATGAAGTAAAATCGAAAAAAATTAATCATTGTGTAGCCATGATCAAAATTCCTTTCAAGCCTTCGAATTATTTAGTTATAAAGTATAGTACTCTTAAATATATTTTTTAAGAAAATCTTTCAACAAAATATATTTTTTTTTTCGTAAACTTTGACCGGAGCAAAAGCTTCGAGTTTGTGGAGAAGAATCACTACTGCACCTAAACGCAACAAAAAAGACTGAATTTTAGAATAAAATTGCAATAGTAGGCAATTTTGGAGCATGTGGATTGAAGGTTGGTTGAAATTTTTGAACTCAATATACAAACTAGAATCTAAATTTGTAAGCCACATAAAATTTAGACCCAAAAAAGAGTAAAATTGTTTGAAAACGATGCAATAAATAATTGATTACTTCAAGTTTTTAAACTGAGAGAATAAAGCAAAATCGAAGAAAATAATTCTTTCTGCATCAAAGATCAAAATTCCTTTCAAACCTTTAAATGATTTACTTAAAAAATGCAATGTTTACGTTTTTTGTTTTTTTTTTTTTTTTTTTTGGAAATTATTGAAGAAAATTTCTATTTTTTTCATAAATATGGAGCGAAAGCTTCGAGTTTGTGGAGCAAAATTACTCAAAAATGCATCTAAAGGCAACAAAAATAACTGAATTTTAAAATAAAATTCCAATAATAGGCAATTTTGGAGCAGGTAGATAGAAAAGGACAGTTTTGACTAAAAAAACGAGAAAAAACTGAGAAAAACGACGGTGAAAAAGATGTACTTTGTCGAATTTTTGAACTCAATTTTTTAGGTCAAATTAAATTTTGACCTAAAAAGGAGAAAAATTGTTTTTAAAGCGAAACGATAAGAAAGAGTTTTTAAATTGAATTTATAAAGTAAAATCGAAAAAAAAAATCGAAAAACCTACTGCATCTAAACGCAACAAAAATTACTGAAGTTTAGAATAAAATTATAGGCAATTTTAGAGCAGGTGGATAGAAAAGGCCAAGTTTTAGCTGAAACTAGTAGAAATTGACGTAAAACGACTTAAAAGGTCCTAAATTGCGTCTTTGAGCTTTAGTAGTGTTTTTTTGGTGTAAGTTTATGTTTTCAGCTAAAAACCAGTAGAAATTGACGTAAATCGACCTAAAATGTCCTAAAATGCGTCTTTGAGCATTATTAGTGTTTTTTTGATGTAATTTTATGTTTTTAGCTCAAACCAGTACAAATTGACGTAACACGACTTAAAACGTCCTAAAATGCGTCTTTGAGCTTTATTAGCTGTTTTTTGGTGTAATTTTATGTTTTCATCTAAAACCAGTAGAAATTGACGTAAATCGATCTAAACCGTCCTAAAATGCGTCTTCAAGCATTATTAATGTTTTTTTTTGGTAATTTTATGTTTTCAGGTAAAAAAAAACAGTAGAAAATGACGTAAAACGACCTAAAAGGCGTCTTTGAGCATTCTTAGTTGTTTTTGGTGTGATTTTATGTTTTCAGCTACAACCAGTGGATATTGACGTAAAATGACTTAAAACGTAAAACGAAAAAGTTGCAATTTTTCAAGTTTTTGAACCCAATGTACGAACAAGAATCTAAATTTTTAGGCCACATTAAATTTTAATCCAAAAAGGAAAGGAAAAAAAGGAGGAAAATTGTCTACAAACGATACGATGAAAAATTGATTTATTCGAGTTTTTAAACTTAATAGATGAAGTAAAATCGAAAAAAATTAATCTTTGTGTAGCCATGATCAAAATTCCTTTCAAGCCTTCGAATTATTTAATTAAAAAATATATATTTTAAGAAAATCTTTCAACAAAATGTATTTTTTTTTTCGTAAACTTTGACCGGAGCAAAAGCTTCGAGTTTGTGGAGAAGAATCACTACTGCACCTAAACGCAACAAAAAAGACTGAATTTTAGAATAAAATTGCAATAGTAGGCAATTTTGGAGCATGTGGATTGAAGGTTGGTTGAAATTTTTGAACTCAATATACAAACTAGAATCTAAATTTGTAAGCCACATAAAATTTAGACCCAAAAAAGAGTAAAATTGTTTGAAAACGATGCAATAAATAATTGATTACTTCAAGTTTTTAAACTGAGAGAATAAAGCAAAATCGAAGAAAATAATTCTGTCTGCATCAAAGATCAAAATTCCTTTCAAACCTTTAAATGATTTACTTAAAAAATGCAATGTTTACGTTTTTTGTTTTTTTTTTTGGAAATTATTGAAGAAAATTTCTATTTTTTTCATAAATATGGAGCGAAAGCTTCGAGTTTGTGGAGCAAAATTACTCAAAAATGCATCTAAAAGCAACAAAAATGACTGAATTTTAGAATAAAATTCCAATAATAGGCAATTTTGGAGCAGGTAGATAGAAAAGGACAGTTTTGACTAAAAAAAAACGAGAAAAAACTGAGAAAAATGACGGTAAAAAAGTTTGTCGAATTTTTGAACTCAATTTTTTAGGTCAAATTAAATTTTAATCTAAAAAGGAGAAAAATAGTTTTTAAAACGAAACGATAAGAAAGAGTTTTTAAATTGAATTTATAAAGTAAAATCGAAAAAAAAATCGAAAAACCTACTGCATCTAAACGCAAAAAAAATTACTGAAGTTTAAAATAAAATTATAGGCAATTTTAGAGCAGGTGGATAAAAAAGGCCAAGTTTTGACTGAAAAAGGAGGCAACAATTGTCTAACGACGGTGAAAAAGTATGCAATTTTTCGAGTTTTTGAATTCAATTAAGGAATTTTAGGCCACAAAAAATTTTGGCTCAAAACAGAACAAAATTGTTTGAAAACGATGCAATAAATAATTGATTACTTCGAGTTTTTATAATGAGTTTATGAAGTGAAATGAAAGAAAACAAATTCTTTGTGCAGGAAAGATCAAAATTCCTTTCAAATCTTTAAACGAAACGAAGAAAAAGTGAATTTTAGAATAAACTTGCCTATTGTTATTTACCAACAAGGTGCGGTAGATTTCTGAGTGATTTTGCTCCAAAATCTTGAAGCTTTCGCTTTGCTCAAAGTTTATGAGAAAATTGATGTTTTGTTCAAAAATTAAAAAAAAACAAAACGTAAAAAAGTGCATTTTTTAAGTAAATCGTTTATAGGTTTGAAAGGAATTTTGATCTTTGCTGCACAAAGAATTTGTTTTCTTCCATTTTACTTCATAAACTCATTATAAAAACTCGAAGTAATCAATTATTTATTGCATCGTTTTCAAACAATTTTATTCTGTTTTGGGCCAAAATTTTTTGTGGCCTAAATTTCCTATATTGAATTCAAAACTCGAAAAATTGCATACTTTTTCACCGTCGTTAGACAAATGTTGTCTCGTTTTTCAGTCAAAACTTGGCCTTTTCTATCCACCTGCTCTAAAATTGCCTATGATTGCAATTTTATTCTAAACTTCAGTAATTTTTCTTGCGTTTAGATGCAGTAGGTTTTTGAATAATTTTGTTCCAAGAAATTGAATCTTTGTTTCACAACATTTTATGAAAAAAATTAAATTTTGTAAAAAAAACGTAGAAAACTGCATTTTCTACGTGAAGCATTTAAAGCTTTGAAAGGAATTTTTGCTGCACAAAGAAAGATTTTTTTTCGATTTTACTTTATAAATTAAATTATAAACTCTTTCTTATCGTTTCGTTTTAAAAACTATTTTTCTCCTATTTAGAAAAAAAACGAAAAACGTAAAAATGACATTTTTTATGTAAATCATTTAAAGGTTTGAAAGGAATTTTGATCTCTGATGTAGAAAGAATTATTTTCTTCGAATTTGCTTCATTATGTCAGTTTAAAACTCGAAGTAATCAATTATTTATTGCATCGTTTTCAAACAATTTTACTCTTTTTTGGGTCTAAATTTTATGTGGCTTCCAAATTTAGATTCTAGTTGTATATTGACTTTAAAATCTCGAAAAATTGCAAACTTTTCACCGTCATTAGACAATTTTTGCCTCGTTTTTCAGTCAAAACTTGGTCTTTTCAATCCGCCTGCTGCAAAATTGCCTACTATTGCATTCTTATTCTAAAATTCAGTCTTTTTTGTTGCGTTTAGATGCAGTAGTGATTCTTCTCCAAAAACTCGAAGCTTCGGTCAAAATTTATGAAAAAAAAATTATATTTTGTTTAAAGATTTTTAAAAAAATATGTTTTTTAAGTAAATAATGCGAAGACTTGAAAGGAATTTTGTTCATGGCTACACAATGATTTACTTTTTTCAATTTTACTTCATATATTCAGTTTAAAAACTCGAAGAAATCAATTTTTCATCGTATCGTTTGTAAACAATTTTCCTTCTGTTTTCCTTTCCTTTTTGGGTTAAAATTTAATGTGGCCTAAAAATTTAGATTCTAGTTCGTATAATGGGTTCAAAAACTTGAAAAATTGCAACTTTCTCGTTTTAGAACGTTTTAAGTCATTTTACGTCAATTTCCACTGGTTGTAGCTGAAAACATAAAATCACACCAAAAAACAACTAAAAACGCTCAAAGACGCCTTTTAGCACGTTTTAGGTCGTTTCGCGTCAATTTCTACTGGTCTTTTTACCAAAAAACATCAAATTAAACACAAAAAAACACTAATAATGCTCAAAGACGCATTTTAGGACGTTTTAGGTCGATTTACATCAATTTCTACTGGTTTTAGATGAAAATATAAAATTACACCAAAAAACAACTAATAGGTTAAGCTCAAAGACGCATTTTAGGACGTTTTAACTCGCTTTACGACAATTTGTACTGGTTTTAGCTGAAAACATAAAATTACAACCAAAAAAACACTAATAGTGCTCAAAGACGCATTTTAGGACATTTTAGGTCGATTTACGTCAATTTCTACTGGTTTTTAGCTGAAAACATAAACTTACACCAAAAAACCACTAATAAAGCTCAAATACGCAATTTAGGACCTTTTAAGTCGTTTTTCGTCAATTTGTAGTGGTTTTAGCTGAAAACATAAAATTGCACCAAAAACCACTAACAATACTCAAAGACACATTTTAGGAAGGTTTAAGTTGTTTTACGTCAATTTCTACTAGTTTGAGCTGAAAACATAAAATTACACCAAAAAAACCACCTGTAAAATTCAGTTTTTTTTATTGCGTTTAGATGCAGTAGGTTTCTGAGTGATTTTGCTCCAAAAACTCGAAGCTTTTGCTGATCAAAGTTTTTGGAAAAAAAGACATTTTGTTCAAAAATTAAAGGAACAACGAAACAAATGCCTTCTTTAAGTAAATAATTTTTTAGGCTTGAAAGGAATTTTGATCATTGCTGCACAAATAATTTTTTTCATTTTACTTCAAAAATTCAGTCTAAAATCTCAAAGAAATCAATTCTTCATCAAATCCTTTTACAAAACTATTTATTTCGATTTTTGCTCAAAATTTAATATGAATTAAAAATTTAGATTCTAGTTCGAAACTGGGTTCAAATACTCGAAAAATTACAAACTTTTTCACCGTCATCAGACAATTTTTTTTGGCGTTTTTCTGTAAAAAATAGTGGCAGTAGCTTTCTAAGTGATTTTGTCGGTCAAAGTTTATGAAAAATTTGATATTTTATTCAAAAATTAAAAAAAAAAAGGTTACAAGTTCCATTATTGTGTAGCTTTTGTATTGCAATTTTTCACATAGCACTAACAGTTTTCGAGATAAGGTCCAGGGTCACCTCTCGATGGCCTCTTTCGGCGCACTTGAAGTATATCTTAGAACTCGTTTCCAGTCGGTATTTAGAAACTGAAATTGGTGACAGGAAAGTAAAATTGAGCTTACATGCAACGTTTGAAAAGAACCTTCCTAAAGAAAGCTAATTTTTTAAGTTTATGTTCTCGTTATTATAAGCAATTTTGTTACCTTTATTGTTACCATACTCATTTAAAGTTGATATAAATTTTAACTTCAGCAACCAAGAACATCGTTATTCATTTCGCTTTATTCACAAAGTTGAAATTGATATAAAACGCTTTTTCGTTACCTAAATGTTACATCACATTTACAGTAATCTTTCTCATGAAGGTTTTATATAAATTATTTATGTAATAAAAAATAAAAAAAAAAAAAAGATGTGGACTTGAGTTGGACATTATGCGTTACAGGTAAGTTCAATTTTACTTCCCTGTAACTTTATTTACACCTTACTGTTATGTAACCAGTAAAGAAAAACTGAATTTTAGAATAAAAATCCAATAATAGGCAATTTTGACTCAGGTGGATAAAAAAGCCAAGTTTTGACTCAAAAGCGTGGAAAAAGTTGTGAAAATACGGAAAAAAGTTGCAATTTTCGAGTTTTTTAAGTCACATTAAATTTTTACCAAAAAAGGAGCAAAACAGTTTTTGACACGATTTGATAAAAAATTTATTACTTCGAGTTCTTAAACGGAATTTATGAAGTAAAGTAAAAAAAATGTTTGTGCAGCAACGAGCAAATGATTTAATTATAAAATGTGTTTCAAACCTTTTTAAGTTTTTTTTTTAATTTTTGAGCAAAACATCAATTTTTCATGAGCTGTGAACGGAGCAAAAGCCTCAAATTTTTGGAGCAAAACCAATCAGAAATCTACTGCACCTAAACGCAATAAAGAAAAAACTGAATTTTAGAATAAAATTCCAATAATATGCAATTTTGGTGCAGGTGGATAAAAAAATGGCCAAGTTTCGACTCAGAAACGAGGAAAAAATTGTGAAAAGTTGAAAATTTTCAAGTTTTTCAACTCAATATATTAACTACAATCTAAATTTTTATGCCACATTACATTTTGGCCCAAAAAGGAAGAAATTTTTTTACAAACCATACGATAAAAAAGTTATTACTTTGAGTTTTTAAACTGAATATATGAAGTAAAATCGAAAAACATATTCTTTGTGCAGCAATTATCAAAATTCATTTCAAGCCTTTGGGTTATTTAGCTTTTTTTTTTTTATTTTTGAACAAAACGTATTTTTTTTTCATAAATTTCGATCGAAGCAAAAGCTTCGAGTTTTTGGAGCAAAATCGCTCAGAAACCTACTGAATCTAAAAGCAACAAAAGATACTAAATTTTAGAATAAAATTCCAATAATAGGCAATTTGGAACAGGTGTTTGGAACAAAATTGACCAAAGACGATGAAAAAGTTGCAAAATTTAACTCAACAACAAATAAAATTTTGACCTAAAAAGGAGAAAAATAGTTTTTAAAACGAAACGATAAAAAAATTCTTTGAGTTTTTAAAATAAATTTATAAAGAAAAATCGAAAAAATAATTTTTCTTTGTGCAGCACAAATTCCTTTCAAGGTTTAAATCATTTACTTAGAAAATGCAGTTTTCTGTTTTACAACAAAATTTAAAAATGGTCATAATCTTTTATGAAACAAAAGCTGGAGCAAAATTACTCAAACACCTACTGCATCTTAGGCAACAAAAAGGACTGAATTTTAGAATAAAACTCCAATAAAGCTCCAATTTTGGAGCAGGTGGATAAAAAAGGCCAGGTTTTTATTAAAACAAAAACGAGTAAAATACGTCTGAGGAGGGTGAAAAATTTGCAAATCTTCCAGTTTTTGAACTCAACATATGAACTAGAATCTAAATTTTTAGCCACAATCGCAAACAAAATGTGATTTCAAATGAAACCATTATCAAAGCATCGATAAAGATTTTCGGGGATGAAACGCGTTTTCTCTCCAGCTACGGTATCAAAAACCAATTTTTCTACGACTGCCTCGAAAATAAACAAATGCGTACTACTAAAAACCTACCGTTGCAAATCGCGTATTGCAAGCAGCGTGCGTAAAGTGTACAAAATCCACTTTCCACACGCTTTTGATTGATTCAGAAGCAAAACTGCAGTCGTAGAAAAAGTATAGTGTGCAACACGTACGAAAATCATTCTTCACGCTATTGTGACGTAGTATTATGCGCCTACAGCTCGTGTCCAAACCGTCATACTCGTCTGAAAAGTGCAATTTTCGACATTAGTTGCACAATATATTATTTTCTACGACTGCCTCGAAAATGAACAAATGCGCACTACCGTTGAAGATCGCATATTGCAAACAGCGTGCGCAAGGTACACATTGCGCACTCACTCATACAGAAGTGTGTGCAGAGTCCACTTTCCACACGCCTCTGATTGTTTTGCATACGCCTTGCATATATTTTATAATACGAATGATCATTTATGAAGCAAAATCGCAGTCGTAGACAAAGCATAGGGTGCATTACGTATGAAAATCACTCTTCACACACTTGTGATGTCAAACTGTCACAGTCGTGTGAAAAGTGCAACCGTTCGACACTAGTTGCACAATATACTATTTGGACTCAGTAACGACAAACATGGTTATAAATTTCAAAAACCATTTTTTTACGTGTCTTATAAGTCATTTCTTAACCTCTAAAGGAATGTAATCTTTTTGGAAGAACATTGTAAATCGATCAAATTAAGAATCGGTTTTCGGAACACAATCACACAAAGTTTAAATAAATCTGAGTTCGACAAAAAACTGAATTTTTAGAATAAAATTGCAGTTTCAATGTAAGTGTCGTCAAAAAAAGAAAGCTAAAGCATTGTTTCAACAACGGTCAAAGTGGGTTAGATCGTTGTATGAAAAACATTCTCTTGATCGGTCGAAGTGTCGTTTCAAAACTGTTAAGAAGGCTTATTATTCGAGTTTATTTAAAGCTTAACTTTCGGACCAAAATCAATAAAAGGAAACTTCCATATCGGGGCAACACCGATCAAAATCGAATAAATTGTTCGTTTTAATGAAATCGATCTTTTTTTTTTTAGATAAAATGTGTTCAGAAACAAACAACCAAAAATAAAAGAAAACAAACTGTCTATAATGAATTTGAAAAAAAGCTACCGGGAAAATTTTTTTAAAAAATGATGAACTGTAAATTTCTTTTCTAAAGTTTTCGAGATAAAGTAGAGTATACATATACATAAACTTTTTTACGTAAAATTTACATAATAACATTTTAAAGTTTTAAAATTATGCATCAGTTACGTAAACCTGATAAAAAACTAACAAAGTTTAAAATGTGACATTCAATTTATGTAAATTTTACGTAAATGTAACAAGAATGTTTACTGGGTAATGGCGAATCGTGATAATATATAGTATTTTTACCTTGGATAGTGGTCTCTGTAGACAATGGTAGGAGCCATTAAGAAATACCAAAAGTGCCCTATACTGGGCAATACCAGCACCTCGTCTGAATGGGGCTTGAATTTCAGTACTCGACTAATATTGCTCCTTACAAAAGCGTGAACTTTCATTAACAGTCTTGTCTAAAATTTAAATAGAAAACTATAAAATGAACGAAATTAAATCGAAGAAAATAACTGTAGAGGGTACCTGTTCAAGGCAAATTATAGCTGCAGAACCAATGGGCAGTTTTAAGTTGTTTACCAGAATAGAAGAGATGATACGAAATTGCAATACGTAGTAAGATATTAGAACCGAGAGCCACATGGTATCCCATATTCGCACAATAGCACCTAAAAAATGCCGTAAAATGCCTTTAAACTTATTCAAACTGCTCAGAAAAGCAATTTTAGGGTTTTTTCCGGTGACAAAAAAAATGTCTAATTATGTAATAAAAAGTGAAAAGGAACTAACTTTTTGGTGGCAGTTGTATCCGTACCTTGGCCCATACATTGTAAAACAGATAAGCTAGCGTTACACAAACGTTTAAGACCACCCATATGAGCACCACCCATCGGAATTTTCCCAAACCCAATGACATTACTTTAAAGCCAACTCGGATTCTAAAAACAGGAAAAAATAAATTGACTTTAATTAGTTTACAATATTTGAGTAACAATTTTTTTTTTTTAGTTTTTTTTATCAATTTTAACGTGAAATAATACTTACTCTCCATGTTCAAAAAAATCGTGTAAAACTGTGTTTAAAAACAAGGCTATCAGTGAAGCAGCAAAAATGTGTTTCACCACTTTGATATGTGGGTTTTGACAAAGGACTGTCAACAAAGAATCCCTGACTTCAAACTGCTTTACTGGAAGAGGCTTAATTTGCTTTTTTCTGAAATTTTTTTCAACTGATAAAGGTTTAAAAAATAATATAAACTTACGTACCTTTCGTTCCTACTTTCCACTTGTTTTTCATTTTTTTTATTTGGCTGACTCTTGACTATTTCTCCCATTTTGGATTCAAACTAAGTTAATAAGTCCTTGCTGAAAGACATAAAACATATAAAGTTAATTAACCAGGTATTCCGATAGATGCCGAGAATAATAATTGATGATTGATAATAATGACGCTCACGTACAACTGAAGCTTGCGGTAAAAAACTCTCACTTACATTTACAACAATTAGTTTGAGTTTGGTCAACAAACTTAATTACTCAAAAAATTGGCGCGTTCTAATAAGTAAAAACAAAGTTGTTAAACAAAAAGCTTCCGTACTTTTACAACAAAACACATTTTTATGGCGGTCCAAGGGTTCATCATCAAGTATTTTGCAACTATTTTGGTTTTGAAAACTGTTTTAGGCCTAATTTTGAGATAAAAGGTTTTTTAATATAGGTACTTACCTTTAATTATTTTTACTCAACAGGTGATCTCCTTCTTCAACTATTTGTATTTTTCCCTAACAAATGATTTATAATATAATGCATGTTGAGCAACAATAGAATATCAGTCAGTTTTTCTTTCGCTATCACTATCACAATAAGGAAGACTCTTATAATTTAATTGGCAATAATATCAGAGCTCATGTTTACTTTTATACGTTCGCACAAGAACAGATTAAGAGTCAGACCTCTCAGTCATCTTATCTGCGAAACCAGGACCGGACTAGAGTTCACAGCAAATTCAACATTCCTCCTCTGCTTTTTCATACCCAGGTCCAGGCAGTTAGGTATAGCACATCTTCGATTGCTATTATTATAAGTTGAAAGAAAATTTTAGAAAAAAGTACAGCGATTTGCTGAAATTCCTATTAGGGTACTGACATTTCTATATAAAATTACACACAGTTGGGTTTCTATGCACTGAATGTACTGAAAAGTATAGAGGTACAAAGTGATTCACCAGTAGCCGAGTACCATTAATTGCAAACAATAGTTTGTGGGTATACCGGCATCCGCGTAAAATGGTATTATAAAATGTAAACTTATGACATAAAATATGTCCTTAAGTTAATATAGCAAAAAGAAATAATCACCATGTAAAATTAGGGTTAATAAACGATTGATTTTTAGATAAGGCATTTATTTATTATCTAAAAAAAATGTACTTATTATTTGGGTAAATAAAATTTTACTGAATAGGTAATTAATATTAAAGTGGTGGCCATTCAGTTTACCACGCAACAACCGTAGTAACACGTGTGTGTAAATTATCAAAACAAGGAAAGTAATCATTAGCAACGACGGAACAAAAAGCGAAAACAAAAATAGTTTGACCTTTCAAATTATACTTAAAACAGATGGTGATTAAACAGAGATAATGCGATTAACCAATTGAAGGTACACCCCGCATCTATACGTGTACACGTAAACCTGCCTATGCGTCAAACGTACATAGTGTAAATTTCACATTTTACCTCCTCTTGAGGGCCCCAATCTGTCTCTTTTAGAGACTCAATAAAACTATACGCAATTAGATTTATTGTAACAGAGTATTATAAAAATAAAAATTGAATAAACAGTAAATAAGACTATGAACGCTTTCACGGCCGGTCAAAATACAATCTATAGTTATTTTCCTACTCGCGTGCGATAAAATCGCTTTACTGCACGCATTTGCATGCGGAAAGTAACATTTTGCCACATGTGTGCAGAAAAAATTTTTACCGCACGCAAAGCCAAATTACATACAATTTGAAGCTTTATTAATCTGAGCGTGACTTTTGCATAACTTTATTTTTCTTGTATTGTTGTTTCTTGGTGAGTTGAAATAAATTGATTGCGTTTTTCTATACTTATCTGAATGTTTTAGGGTTCAGAGGACATTTAGCACTATTAATTAGGTACCCTCCACACGTGCGTGCGTGTAAAGGTTAACCCACGTTCATATTTAATTGAACTTACAACTTACAGAAGACAGCAAAATTAACACACATGCAATCGTAGGAAATTAACTATCCACGCTGAGGAATTAAAAAAAAGTTGGTCCTCACCGGTATTCAAACCCACGACCTTAAGTTAACAAAGTAGGTGTGTCAACCAATATACTATGCATTTCTTAAGTTGACATGTGTTAATCTAAAATAAGTTCGGATTAATTAGACTTTGACAAAATGTCAGTTTTGGTGTTTTTAAAAATAAATTTACAGACAAAATAGAAACTAGGGACAAAAACCTTCAAAACATATAATCAGAATGGTCTTATCAGACGAAATTTTAGATGCAGCAAATAGGTACGGTCTTCCAGTGACTTATTGTAATAGTATATTACGTAACAAGGGTTGTAAGAAGCTTGTTACGTACGAATGGAAATTTTGCGCAGCGGCGAGTGCGTATTTCAATGAGTACGTAAATGCTTTACAACCCGCATTTCGTACTATACTTTATCTACGACGCGAATACGACTCTGTCAATAAAAATATATATTGCTATTTATTGCTTCAGCTTAAATTGTTTAGAAGTACAAATACTTTTACAATTAATGTTATGAAAAATAATCAAATGTAGGTCAATTCATCGTTCATTATGGTTGGAACGTTGAACGTCCGGATTCTTGGACCCTTGTAATTATATGGATGGTTGCTTTCTTGGGACGTGATCCTTTGTTAAATAAACTTACAGCAGGTGCTTGAAACTTCGGATGTTCTTCATTGACGTTTCGGCACAAATTGGTGCCTTCATCAGAATTGTGCAATACAACATAGGGAATACTTAATTTAAAGTTATATAATTTATACAATAACAGGGAGAAAAGGTGGAGTGACGAGTAAATAAATTATAAAATACTAAATATGAAAATACTAAATATAAAATTACTGAAAGTAAATAAAATATAAGATACTGAACATAAAAATATTGAACATTAAAGAGATGATTACTACTGATTACCGTAAAAGGATGAAATCGGTAACTCAAAGCAAAAGAGCGTCAAGAGTGAAACCTAAAATGCATATGGTGTTGAGTTAAGAAGGGGTAAAAGAGAAAGAAGGGCAAAAAAAGAGGAAGTATAAGGGTGACGATGACTTACCACAAAACAATTTTACTGCCTTGGTGTGAACTTTCTGTATTTTTTTAATTTTTTCTGTTTTCTGTATACACCCCCATTTCTGTGTGTGTCACCTAGTATACATTTCTGAACGTGTTAAGAGGCAAATAGAGCAAATAAGTTTTGCGCCTGCGCATATTTTTGTTTTGGAATTTGATAATAATTATTGTTTTTACTTTAATTTTATTTATAAAGTGATTGAAATAACGACATACAATACTAAAATGTCGGAAAAACTACATAAACATAAAATACTTCCAGTGATTGCAACAATAAATTACGTACGAAATTTTTGGAAAGTTTTGATTCTTCCTCTGATGAGGGAGAATCAAGTGTGAAGAGGAGTTATTAACTGTTTTAAAAGTTATAACAGAAAATAAGAATCTTAACAAAACAAAGGAGGTAGTTCGAATTTTCCTATACTTTGAAAAATCGGTCCCTGGGTTCAATGAACAGCACTTTCAACCGCACTTCAGGCTGTCACGGGAGGCCTTTAAATGGCTGTTACAAAAAATTAGTGAAGTGAAAGTGTATAATACAAATGTATTATACATTGTATTATACCGTTTAATACGGTATGTATTTAACCTCTTCATTTTATACAAATTACTGGCAACACTGTTAAAAGGAGACAACGCTGTAGGAGAATGACATATGACTTAAATGACATATAACTGACTTCATTTTTTAATTATCGTCCATTTGTTTTAATTTTTTTATAAAAAAAATTTTATTTTATAATTAGTAGGTACTAGTAGTGAAGTAAAAGTGTTTAATATAGTAACAATGGGAGGCTTGGCAAATTTGGGCAATATACGTAATACTAAAATATTTTGTCTTTCAACCAAATAATAACTCCGAGAAAAATTGTTCTGTTTGGAAGTTCTGCCCAAACCAATTTGCAAAAAAATGCTATAGATTGGTGAGGCACCTGCAAATTTGTCCTAAGCAGAATTTGCCAGAATCGGAAAGAGCCCATATAAATGCCCACTCATTACTCGTTTCGATAGCATGTGCATTATTTTATATAGGTATTTATTTGGCACAAAAGCCATGTCATGTAGAAGGGTTTGAACTAGAACTACATTTTGACAGTAATGGCTATTGAATCCCGCGTTGAGAGTGGGCTGAGTGGGCCACCCTGGTTACCCTTAATCTAAAGGAAAAATTGGATATGAATTATAAAAATAACACCTTAATTTATACTACTAGTATCACAAGTACTCTATATAAAATTAAACATTTCTGTTAATTTTTAAATTGCAATAAGATCTCGCTCTTACGATCTTTTCCTAATCCTAATGGTAGTAAAAAAAAATCCCGCTCTTTTTTTGAATTTAATACTGTATAATACAATGTATTTTACTTTGTATAATACAATGAAAAATAAAATACCGTATTTTCTCATCTCTACAAAAAATTGGTCTCTTTCTTCAAAACCAAGGCAATGTCGGAAGACAAACAATAAGACATTGAAAAGCAACTTTTAGCTTCTTTATGGTTACTTGCCACGCCAGATTCATACAGGTAATATGTCTCAAAAATGTATTACATCTGTATATATACTGACCGGTGTGAAGTTGGCAGCCAATTTTGTTTGGCAGCCAAAAGTTAGCAGCCTTCTTTCCGATGATTTCCGAATGTTCAGTGGTGTCGATAGACCAATAAGAAAGTTCTCTTATTTCAAATTTATTTATGACTTTTAAACATTTTCAGGAAACAATGGGTACATTTATTAAATCAGAACCACGCGGTGCCGTCTCGGAAGGCCTTAAAAGGGGTAGACACGGAAAGGGATGATTTCATTTTTTCCCATGATGGCCCAATTTAACTTATTCGAAATTAACAGGGTATATTTGTGGGGACATAAGAATTTAAGAAAAAATAAAAATATTCCTTGCAAATGTGTCCGAGGGCTTTTTCTAGGGGTAGTCCCGGAAAGGGATGATTTCAGTTTTTTTCTATGATGGCCTAATTTAAATTAATCGAAACTAACAGGGTATATTTGTGGGGACATAAGAATTTAAGAAAAAGTAAAAACATTTCTTGCAAATGTGTCTGAGGGCGTTTTCTAGGGGTAGTCCCGGAAAGGGATGATTTCAGTTTCTTCTATGACGGTCTTATTTAAATTAATCGAGACTAACAGCGTATATTTGTGGGAACATAAGAATTTAAGAAAAAGTAAAAACATTTTTTGCAAATGTACCCGAGGGCGTTTTCTAGGGGTAGACCCGGAAAAGGATGATTTCAGTTTTTTTCTATGATGGCCCAATCGAAATTAACAGGGTATATTTGTGGGGACATAAGAATTTAAGAAAAAATAAAAACATTTCTTGCAAATGTACCCGAGGGCGTTTTCTAGGGGTAGTATCGGAAAGGTATGATTTCAGTTTTTTTCTATGATGGCCTAATTTAAATTAATCAAAGCTAACAGGGTATACTTGTGAGGACATAAGAATTTAAGAAAAAGTAAAAACATTTCTTGCAAATGTGTCTGAGGGCGTTTTCTAGGGGTAGACCCGGACAGGGATGATTTCAGTTTTTTTCCATGATGGCCCAATCGAAATTAATAGGGAATATTTGTGGGGACATAAGAATTTAAGAAAAAATAAAAACATTTCTTGCAAATGTACCCGAGGGCGTTTTCTAGGGGTAGACCCGGAAAGGGATGATTTCAGTTTTTTTCTATGATACCCTAATTTAAATTAAACGAAACTAACAAGGTATATTTGTGGAGAGGCAAGAATTGAAGAAAAAGTAAAAATATTTCTTGCAAATGTGTCTGAGGGCGTTTTCTAGGGTAGACCCGGAAAGGGATGATTTCAGTTTTTTTTCTATGATAGCCTAATTTAAATTAAACGAAACTAACAGGGTATATTTGTGGAGAGACAAGAATTGAAGAAAAAGTAAAAGCATTTCTTGCAAATTTGTCTGAGGGCGTTTTTTTGATGATGGGCGTTTTCTGGAAAAACGATTATTTCAATTTTTTCCATGATGGCACAATTTACATTAATTGAAACTAACAGGGTATATTTGTGGGGACATAAGAATTTAAGAAAAAGTAAAAACATTTTTTGCAAATGTACCCGAGGGCGTTTTCTAGGGGTAGAACCGGAAAGGGATGATTTAAGTTTTATTCTATGATGGCCTAATTTAAATTTATCGAAACTAACGGGATATACTTGTGAGGACATAAGAATTTAAGAAAAAGTAAAAACATTTCTTGCAAATGTGTCTGAGGGTGTTTTCTAGGGGTAGTCCCGGAAAGGGATGATTTCAGTTTTTTCTATGATGGCCTAATTTAAATTAATCGAAAGTAACGGGGTGTATTTCTGGGGACATAAGTTTTTAAGAAAAATTAAAAACATTACTCGCAAATGTGTCTGTGGGCTTTTTCTAGGGTTAGACCCGGAAAGAGATGATTTCAGTTTTTTCTCATGATGGTTAACCCCTAGAAAACGGCCTCGGGTACGTTTACAGGAAATGTTTCTACTTTTTCTTAAATTCTTATGTCCCCAAAAATATACCCTGTTAATGTCGAATAAATTAAACTGGGCCATCATGGGAATAAATGAAATTATCCTTTTCCGGGTCTACCCCTAGAAAACGCCCTCGGGTACAGTTGTAAGAAATATTTTTACTTTTTCTTAAATTATTATGTCCTCACAATTTTACCCTGTTAATTTCGAATAAATTAAATTGGGACATCATAGAAAAAAACTGAAATCATCCCTTTCCGGGTCTACCCCTAGAAAACGCCCTCGGGTACATTTGCAAGAAATGTTTCTACTTCTAAATTTTTTATGTCCGCACAAATATACTCCGTTAGTTTCGATTAATTTAAGTTAGGCCATCATGGAAAAAACTGAAATAATCCCTTTCCGGGTTTACCCTTAGAAAACGCCCTCAGACACATTTGCAAGAAATGTTTTTATTTTTTCTTAAATGCTTATGTCCTCACAAGTATACCCTGTTAGTTTCGATTAATTTAAATTAGGCCTTCATGGAAAAAGACTGAAATAATCCCTTTCCGGGTCTACCCGTAGAAAAAGCCCACAGACACATTTGCAAGAAATGTTTTTACTTTTTCTTAAATTCTTAGGTCCCCACAAATATTCCCTGTTAGTTTCGATTAATTTCAAATTAGCCCATCATGGAAAAAAACTGAAATCATCCCTTTCCGGGTCTACCCCTAGAAAACGCCCTCGGTTACATTTGCAAGAAATTTTTCTACTTTTTCATAAATTCTTATCTCCCCACAGATATTTTAGTAAGTTTTGATTAATTTAAATTAGGCCTTCATGGAAAAAGACTGAAATAATCCTTTTCCGGGTCTACCCGTAGAAAAAGCCCACAGACACATTTGCAAGAAATGTTTTTACTTTTTCTTAAATTCTTAGGTCCCCACAAATATTCCCTGTTAGTTTCGATTAATTTCAAATTAGCCCATCATGGAAAAAAACTGAAATCATCCCTTTCCGGGTCTACCCCTAGAAAACGCCCTCGGGTACATTTGCAAGAAACTTTTCTACTTTTTCATAAATTCTTATCTCCCCACAAATATTTTAGTTAGTTTCGATTAATTTAAATTAGGCCTTCATGGAAAAAGACTGAAATAATCCCTTTGCGGGTCTACCCTTAGAAAAAGCCCACAGGCACATTTGCAAGAAATGTTTTTACTTTTTCTTAAATTTTTATGTCCCCACAAATATTCCCTGATAGTTTCGATTAATTTAAATTAGCCTTCATGGAAAAAGGGTGAAATAATCCCTTTCCGGGTTTACCTCTAGAAAACTCCCTCAGACACATTTGCAAGACATGTTTTTATTTTTTATTAAATTCTTATGTCCTCACAAGTACACCCTGTTAGTTTCGATTAATTTAGATTACGCGTTCATGGAAAAAAACTGAAATCATCCCTTTCCGGTTCTACCCCGTAGAAAAAGCCCACAGACACATTTGCAAGAAATGTTTTTACTTTTTCTTAAGTTTTTATGTCCCCAGAAATACACCCTGTTAGTTTCGATTAACTTAAATTCACTATCACACATGGTTCACATTTAATAAATGTACCCGTTGTTTGCCGAAAATGTTTAAAAATCATAAATGACATTGAAATAAGAGATCTTATTTTTCTTATTGGTCTATCGACGCCACTGGACTGGTTATCATCGGAACAAAGGCTGCTAACTTTTGGCTGCCAAACAAAATTGACTGCCTAGTTTTGGCTTAAAGGAGCTGAAAATGAAGGATCACATGGCTCATCTCACTCGAAAAACCAAAAAGATTTGTATTTTCGCGACTAAAATTGATTTTTAACTGATTTTTTTTAGTTTTAATTGATTTTTTTAACAAATTTCCCCATTTTCCTTCTTTAAAAACCTAGATAAAATAAAGTCTGTTTTCACCATTAAGTTTCTGAGTTCAAAGAAGCTATAAATGAAGTGTCACTTGGCCTATCTGACTTAAGAGACATAAAACATATGTTCGGCTGTTTTTAGACGTAAAATTATGAAATTACGTTTTTATCCCAAATTTATCTTAAAAGAGGTTGCTCGTAGCTCCCCGTTAACTGATAGTGCATTGTGACTGTTTTATTTTCCTCACTTTTTACTAGTTTTTTAATTTTACTATAATTTTCATTTTGCTTCATTCTCCTTTAAAAATTTGTGTATGTTAATGATCAACCACTTGATGTCTGAGTTCAAAATAGCTGAAAATGGGGTTAGCGTGACTAAAAGTGGTTTTTAACTGTTTTTTTCAATTTGAATTAATTTTTTTAAGCATTTTCCCCGTTTGTCTCCTTTAACAATCTAGAAAAGTAAATTCTATTTTTACTATTGTACTCTTGAGTTCAAAGCAGCTGAGAATGAGGTGTCACTAGGCCTATCTGTGTAAGGAAATAAAAAAAATCGGCTGGTTTTAGGTGAAAATAATGAAATGACGATTTTTTTCTCACTTCATTACGAATTTGCTTGCAAGTCTGCAATGCTTGAAAGTGTTTTTTAAGTCGTTTTTAAGTTTCCTCAAATTTCTTTTTTTCTTGCAAAGATTGCTCATTGCTGCCCAAGGACTGATAATGGTTTCTGACTTTTTTTATACTTTTAATTGGTTTTTCTATTCAATCTATATTTTCTCCGTTGCAAATCTAATTTCGTCAATTCTGTCTTCCCCATTAGCTTTATGCAGAGCTCAAAGCAGCTGAGAATGATACGTTCATTATAATTTTCATTTTGCTATTTTCTCCTTTATAAATGTGTGCATGTTAATTGTGTGTTGACTACTGAATTTTTGAGTTTAAAGCAACTGAAAAATGATGTGTTAGTCGGTGTATATGTCCAAGTTTCAGATTTTCGTTTTCGAAGATTTCTCGTCACTCAGCAGCGACGCAAAGTGGGTTTTAACTCCTTTTTTCATTTTCAGTTTGTGTTTTAATAATTTTCTTGTTTTTTTCATTTAAAAGATTAGATACGTAAGTATAATTGGATTTTTGTATTATATATACATCACTGGACTTCTGAGTTGTCGGCAGCTAAAAATGAGATGTCATTTGATCTTTTTGACTCAAGAAATAAAAAATATTTTTTGGTGAGCTAGGTGTAAAATGATAAAGGTTTTTCTTGAAATTTCTCGTTAAAATGATTGCATGTAGTTCCGCAACGATTGAAAGTGGTTTCTTCTTTTTCTGAAATTTAATTACCAATAATCATTAATTCTGTCTTTACCATTGACTTTCTGAGTTCAAAGGAGCTGAAAATGAAACGCCACTTGGCTTATTTGACTTAGAAAATGTAAAAGGGTTTTCTTCTTTCAGTTTTAGGTAGGTGTCAAATGATAACTTAACTATTGATAAAATTTTCCTCAACTTTCTTTTTTAAAACGACCCATTTATTTTAATACACCCAGTGGTGTAGGAGTTTTAAGTGGTTTGTGGTTATTTCCACTTATACTACGTATATTCTGTCTTCACCATTGCATTTCTGAATTTAAAGGGGCTGAAATAAAAGAGGTGTCACTCGGCCTATCTAACTCAAAAATTAAAAAAGATTTCTCCGATATAAGTGTTAAATGTAAGTTTTTCTTAAATTTACACAAGCACCCTGTGACACATCGTGTGTAATGTACTCCTACAACACATTTCAAAAAATTCTTAAGAATCGGATTATTTAAAAATTTGCAAAAGTATGATAGACACGTGAACACGCTTTTGAGGCCTAAAATATCCAGAAAAGGTAAGTATATGCAGTTCAAGGAAGCAATGAGTTTTTAAACTTCACACAGCTTCAGATAAAATTTACATCTACACTTGTACTTCCTTAAATTAAGACTCAGTAAAGGAAGCAAACAGTTTTCTTCGCCATCCTGTCAACAAGAAATATTACAGAATGAGAAATACTTTTAAGTTTTTTCTTAATGGAATGGTGAATGCTAATTCTCGTTTCATTGGATTTGCTTCTTTTTGAGATAAGTTGCTTCAACTTGCCGCTGATATTGCTTGCAATTTCCATCCACCCTTATAAAGAAACAAAATATTATACAGCAGACATCATCATACTTCGCTGATGATATAGGTGTGGGAAGTATTGCGGGTGTACGACTTGAAAAATGCACTTCACACTTTTGAAATTACCAACGTTTCGATCCTTTATTGGATCTTCATCAGGGCTTTTTCAGTGAGTTAATATAGTCGAGTTGTAAGGTGTAAAATTATTATCCATTAAAACACGCATAAAGTCTATGGCTACAACTAGGTTAGTAGGTAGTAACAGTCCACGCTAAGACTACTTGAATGACACATGTTCTTAAAGCAGCCATAGACTTTATGCGTGTTTTAATGGATAAGAATTTTACACCTTACAACTCGACTATCTTGCTCTTACTGAAAACGCCCTGATGAACATCCAATAAAGAATCGAAACGTTGGTAATTTCAAAAGTGTGAAGTGCATTTTTCAAGTCCTACATCCGCAATACTTTCCACAACAATTATACAGCAGTTTTATAATTTATTTTTCTATTAGAACCCCATTGGAAGCCACAGTAAGCTCATGAAAATTGCTAATCGTTAAGGTGAGTAAAACTTAAGGTCATTAAAGGTATTCTGTTCGCTCTCTCTGTTTTTAAATTAGATGACTTTTCTGCAAACATAAACAGAAAATAAAATGCAGTTGTGTAGGTATATAAAATGTCACAAAATATGTTCGTAATTTCATGTGAAACTCACTCTAAGTGAAAAACAAAGACAAAATATATGTTTCTGATGTGATTATCAAAAAGTTATAGGTACTTAAAATTTCCGAAGATGTACGAAACGACTGCGTGGCTTACAGTGTTACAGGCCGCCTTCCGACTTTCTTCTAGCCTATTAACTATTGTACAGGCAATATTTAATACAAAATTACAATATTTCGGCTATTTAGATGATTCAAAGTTGCAAAATACTTTACCAAGTAAACACTAGGTACATGTAAACTCCTATAATTACTATTAATCTTTTAGAGAGGTAGATTTTGGATTAGAGGTACGGTATCCTGGGTACCCCAGAAAACTACTGATGGTGTTCCCAAATATGTTGAGAATACAACGGTGCTATTGCGGTTGATTGCCACCCTGTAGGTTTTCCACAAAAAAACAAAGTTTCCAATTGATGCACGTTTTTTCAAATCATGTCTTATTTCTAATACTTGTAGGTGTCAAGAGGAATGATGTGCGTTCTTAGAAAAACACTAGTGGTGTTCCCAAGTTGGGAATACAACGGTGCCATTGTGATTAATTACCGCACCTATAGGTTTTCCACAAAAAATAAAGTTTCCACCTGATGCACGTTTTTTCAAGGCACGTCTTAATTCTAACACTTGTTGGTGTCAAGAGGGACGATGTGCGTTCTCATAAAATACTAGTGGTGTTCCCAAATATGTTGGGAATACAACAATGCCATTGTGATTGATTGCCGCTCCTATAGGTTTTCCACAAAAAAAATAAAGTTTCCACCTGATGCACGTTTTTTCAAAGCATGTCTTAATTTTAACTTGTAGGTGTCAAGAGGGATGATGTGCGTTCTCAGCAAAATACCAGCGCTGTTCCCAAATATGTTGGTTTTTTATGATCCCTCTTGTCACCTACAAGTGTTAGAATTGATGCTTTGAAAAAACGTGCATCAGGTGGAAACTTTATTTTTTTTGTGGAAAACTTATAGGAGCGGCAATCAACCACTATGGCACCGTTGTATTCCCAATATAATTGGGAACACCAATAGTATTTTTCTGAGAACAAACATCATCTCTCTTGACGCCTACAAGAGAAAGCTACATTTACATTCACTTCGAAGTCGAATTTGTTATGAAAATAATGATATTGACATACGGATATCAATACTGTCATTTACATTAGAAATAATTTCAAGTTGACTTCAAAGTGCACTTTGAAGTGCGTCTAGCTGCTTGAAAACTGCAAGCAGAATCGTAAATTTATAGGTTAGGTTGTGAGTTTGTTTATATCTTTGAATTTTTCAATTTGACCGTTAACTTTATTTTACTATCGATCTCTTGCATTTACTGAAGATATAAACCAATAATGTATTATGAGGATGAGGAACTTGAAAATGAGCCATTTTCGGTTACTAAAAAACCCTGACCCTGATTATACAGAACCTAATAACGAATTTAATGAAGAGTTTTTTCTGCGATTAATTTGTAACTATCCAGCAATTTACAACCCCCAAAATAAGGCCTACAGCAATGTACGAATGAAAGAAACAGCCTTTGAAAATATCTCGGTGTCGATGCAAAGCTCAGGGCCACCTTATATATTTAAATAAATCCAACAATATTTTATGAAAATCGCAAATGTTGATTTTTTAGTTGAAATCTGCAAGAAAAAATGGAAATCCTTAAGGGAAAAATACTATAGAGAGAAACAAAAACTCAACACTTTAACAAGGAGTGGTGCAGTATACACTAAAGTGAATGAATGGTCATTAATGTCCTTTTTTGCGGTATATGTTTGATACAGTTTCTGTAAGAAGGTAGGTAGTTCAATTTCATTAACTTTATTATAACAAATTAAATTCAATTCAAATTTGACTTTATAGCACAGAGTCAAGTCCTACGGGAATTATACCTGATGCTCAAAGTTTACCAATCATTCCCACACCATCCAAAATGAACCACATAAGCACAAGCAAGTCACCTCAAATGCAGTCCCAGTCTGGTATTAGTGGCACTAGCATTCCAATAACAAGTTTGCTTCTAAAAGCAGTCCTACCAACACATTGCCTGAGACTCCATCCCTACTCAATAGTAGTACTCCAACCACAAATGTGGGTGCCAGTACTAGAAGGCCTATAAATCGAAAGGCATCCAAGTCAGATGACCCAACATTGGCTATATTGCAGTCTATCTCCTCTTCAATAGAGGAAGTCAGTTCAAGCAAGGGTGCAAAACATGACAAAGTCACAGACTTTGCAAACTACATTGCTGCTGAACTTAGAGACTTTCCTTTGAGTGATAGGGATGAATTTATGGATCAAACTATAATACGATTATTACAAGTAAAGAGGAAAACTAAAAAAACTTAATGGTGCTATAATTTGTGTTAAAATAATTTGTTCTACATTTATGTGTTATCAGTCTTTAAGTTTGTTGTACCTATTTATCTATATTTATTTTAACTAAAATCACTATGTTTGTTGCTGTTAATATTTATTTCAAACTGTAAGCAGAAGAAAATATACCTAATAAAATAATACTACCATTAATTAAAAACATACTTTTATTAACTTGAAAACTACAGAAAAACGAAATTACTCAGTGCGCCTAACATATTCTGTCTGCCAGGATACAGAGCCAATTCCATTTAAATATTCTTTCAAGAAATTTCTGTAGTCAAAAGCATTCCTGCTGTAGTTTCTATTACCAAACTGGAGCTAACGTTGGCCCAATGCTGAATTCTCAATGTTTACTTCATTTCTCCACTGACCAGGGATTACATGATCACCTAAATCATGGTCCACAAATGCCGCATTGCAGTAAAGCTCATTATCTGCTTGTTGTCTCTTAATAAAGTTGTGCAAACATGTTGTAGATTTTATTATATTGTCTACAGTATCAGGCTTGGCATCAATCACACGATGGTAAATTCGGAAACGAGCAACCATGACACCAAAAGAGTTTTCAATTGTTCTCCTGGCTCTAGACAGCCTGAAACAAATATTTTATAACACATTAACTTAGTTGATAATATAAAAAAAACTATATTACCTATAGTTGAATATGACTTCATCTTCAGGCATTCTGGAATTTCTCTGTTTACTGTAAGGCGTCATTATATCCGTTTGAAGCGGAAATGCTTCGTCACCAACAAAATATAGTGGTACCTTTATATTGGTATTTGGCAGTTCTTGTCTATCAGGTAAATTCAACATGCCATTCTTCAGAAGCTGATTCAGAATTTCTTAGTACCCCACCATCACTTTGTGACCCATAGGCCCCAATATTTACATATGTAAAATTGTATTTATCATCACATATTGCAAATAATACTAAACTAAAATACTTTTTATAGTTGTAATATAGACTTCCAGAATGGGATGGTGCTTTGATGCGCACATGTTTGCCATCCATACTACCAACACAATTTGGCAGCTGCCATATTCTCCAGAAGTTTTGTGAAATTTGCAACCATTCATTTGCTAATGGTAATGCTAAGACCATTGGAGACAACACTTGCCATAAAGCCCCACAGGTTTCTTGAATTATATTGCATATTGTTGAGGGTGCAATCCGAAAGGCATGTCCCAAACTAGGGTAAGAGTCTCCTGTTGCTAGAAATCTTAAAGTTACAAGAAGTCTATCTTCAGGAGATATCGCTTCTCTTAGAGAATGTTTCTTAAGCAATGATCCACAGAGAAACAGAAGGTGCTCTAGGCTAACCGCAGTCATTCGAGCGAAATTGAAGAACAGCTCTGGGCTAGAAAGGCACATCTCTGCCACTAAGTTGTGACAAAATCCCTGTTCTTTCCTTCTTAAATAGATTTCTCTAACCCACATTCTTCGGTTCCTTTTGCATTTTCGCTCACGACGTAATTTGTGTACAGCTGCTACGACTGCAGCATACCCTCCAAGTAACACAATTTTTGTTTCATTATCCATATTTTTTAAAATTTTAAAACCACGTTTTAAATATTAATAATAAAATAATTAACCGTTAGTTACACCTACAAAACAAATTCAACCTTCAACAAATTGCCTAATGTAAACGCCAGTTCCTTAACTGTCAAATTCGAAGTGAACTTGAAAGTGAATGTAAACGTAGCTTAATTAAGACATGCTTTGAAAAAACGTGCATCAGGTGAAAACTTTATTTTTTTTTGTGGAAAACCTATAGGGGCGGCATTCAATCAGAATGGCACCGTTGTATTCCCAACATACTTGGGAACACCACTAGTATTTTTCTAAGAACGCACGGAACAATCGGTTACATATAAAGTAAAAGTTCCGATATTTCGAGAAATTTCTTCGATATAATGATCGATATATTGCAACTAAAAAATGATACGATTATATCGATATATTTTCTAACATATATCGATATTTTGAATCATTGCCATCCTTACTCTTGACACCTACAAGTGTTAGAAATAAGACATGATTTGAAAAAACGTGCATCAAATGGAAACTTTGTTTTTTGTGGAAAACCTACAGAGTGGCAATCAACCGTAATAGCACCGTTGTATTCCCAATATATTGAGGAACACCACTAGTATTTTTCTGAGAACGCACATTATCCCTCTTGACACCTACAAGTGTTAGAAATAAGACATGTTTGGAAAAAACCTGCATCAAGTGGAAACTTTATTTTTTTTTGTGGAAAACCTATAGGGGTGGCAATCAAGCACAATGGCAACTTCACACTAACTATAAAAACACGGATAACTTCACACTAACAATAAAAAAGTGGCAATTATTTTCTTTAATCAAATAAATTGAATAAACGACTCCGAAATATGTTCCTTTATCCTTAAAACTATAAAATCAGCTTTCATCATTTAATTAAAAAATTGACATTGACTAAAAACAAAAGAGATCTCGTTTCTTTTTAGATCATTTTTAAAAAAGCTGTTTATTCAGTTTTATAGTTTAGACGAATTATCTAGAACATAATCCCACTCTATAAAGACGGAAAAACGGGACTGCAACTACGTATTTATTTGATTCAAAACTGGTTACGGTCCGAAATTCCGATACCGGGCATATCCACAACACTGGCCTTTTTTATCAGGCGAACATACGCAAAAGAAACGCACTTGGCCGTCCACTCAAACTGACCAGCGGCCGGCAAACCACCGCCATTCCCCGGAACTTCGAAACGAGCCTCTAATAACGGAGGAATTCAATTAATTCCAAGAATGTCCTGGCGGAATCCGTGGCGGACTTCCTGGAGATTTTCTACGAGCAGGATTGCAGAAGACTGTCGCAGGGTTCGAGCATGCAATACGTATTTTATGTTAAGTAATGTGGCGCCCTCCATACGTAGTAGCCGGCACTAGGGCTCGCCAATAGAAGAACTCTAGCAGGATCGATATTCAGTTCGTCCGTGCTTGACGATATGGCACCACTTGAGGTTTAGCGGAGCTGCCAAATTGTTGGAAAAATAAGAAATATCTTAAATAGATTACAATGATGTTGATATTTTTATCACGTAATCTACGTGTTGATTAAATGTATTTAAATCACTCCTAATAATGTACCATGAACATCTAAATCAACTTTGTTTGTTCCTAAAAAAAATATATTTGGCATCGCCGCAAAATGCATTGCCTGCAATCTTCTCGCAATCTTCTAAGCTCCTGATATTCCAGAGATTGCCACATTTAACAAAAATTCTTGGAATACATGGGGAAATTCTTTTGAAATTCCTCTATCGGTGCGTTGCAATATAAAAGTACTTGTGCAACAATAAATGTGCAAAGTAGTATTCGTATCATTATAAAATTTAAAAATCAAAAAACTAAATATAATTTTAGCATCTAGAAACAATAAATATGCTTGTTCCATTCTAATTTCACATTGGTTGTTTTCTTTTAAATTAAATCTTGTTGTTTTATTATTTATTCGAAGTCTAAACATAATTAATGTGAATCACTTGCTATAAGAATTTGTTAATTTTGACTACATTTTCTTGAAGAGAGTAATAATTGTAACATTTGCATTCACAACTGACATTGGACCAGAGACCTCTTCTGTTCGCCTGGTGTCAAAGCCCTGTTAGTTATGAATTATTAGAAAAGTCCCCCAAGCGTTTTAACTTTTATGACGAGCCACCAATTTTATTTACGAAGTAGTAAATAAGGATGTATGATTGAGCTACAATGCACGAATTTTCACTTACACTTTATTGCTTATTGTTTTCGTTTTTTTTTGCAACGCAGCTTCAGAATATATAAAAGAGACGTTTTAAAACTGTTAATTGACGCAATGAAATGCGTGTTAATATCGTGAACTCAGTTTAGTAATTTTTCCTTGCCCTGAACGATCAAATATTCAAATCGCTACTCATCGTGAATTAGGATCTGGTAAACGGTAATAAACACGAATTCGGTTAAGTTGGAGGAAATTGACATTCTTCTTTTGATGCTAAATACAAATTTTAAAAGTAAGAGAAGTAATAAGAAGGCAGTAAAATTCTCAAAAATAAAACAACAGTATAATTAATCTTAAAATTACGCAGCACTTTATACGATAAACTGCTGCTCAAAAAATCTAATTAATTACTTAATTATTGAAATAAAGGGTGTTAATTAAAAAAAACTCGTAGCAAGCCGTGGAATTAAAACTCTTGTCTGAGATAAGTTAATAAAAATAAATGAAAATTGATTTTATGACATTTTTGACTTCCAACGGTTTTAAGAAGTCATCTCAGACCAGTTTTAATTCCATGGCTTACTTGGGATCTTTGTTAAATGAACACAGAGGCGGATCCTACCTGTAGGCAAGGTGATGTCTAGGCGGCCAATTTTATGGGCGGACAAAAATTTTTATTTTACGTCCACGCATGAGAAATTTTACTTGAAAGAATGTGATGATAAAGTATTAGAAATATAAGAGGTAAATAGCGGATGTAGGACATACAAACACTTCACAAAACTCACAAGGTGAGTTTTGTTTTGATTCAGGGCTATGCAAAAAAATATATATGCATCCCCACTTTTAATGCAATCTTCTCTATAAGTCTTTCTCTGTCCCACTCATTACTTATTTCAAAAACTTTGTTTTCTCTCAAGATATTTCACTTTTTTTTGGTTCTATCAAACGTCAGAGACAAGTTTTTCTATAACAATCGACCTTGGGCGTAGCCAGAACTTTTTCCAGGGGGAAAGGGCAAAAAACAACAATATGCATTAAAAAATAAATTGTTTTATTTGGACACTCAAATGCATCTCTTTTAAACCTTCTCCTATTGGCGGATTCCGGAAGGGGGGATGGGGGTGATCGCTCTCCGCCTCTTTTTTTTGACACCTTAGAGATTTTCTTTGGAATTTTTGTTTGACTGATTGATAAACGCAAACGCACAACTGAAAAGATTCATTTTGACTTCTTTGGCAAATACAAATCTGAAGTTGTTACTGACTTCCTCAAACAAAATGGTTAATAGGTGACAGCGGAAATTAACTGTTGTCTAGAAAACGTGGAATTTCCAGTATTTATATCACGAGTGGTGAATATTTTTTTGAATATACGTTGAGTATTATTGTGCATGTATTATTGTACGGTGTGGAGGCTTGGACGCTGTCAGACGCTATGGAGGGAAGGTTGCGGGCTTTTGAAATGTGAATTTTCAGAAGAATTCTTAGGATCTCTTGGATGGAAAGAATTACCAACGAAGAAGTACTCCGAAGAATGGGATGTGGGCCTGAAATCGTGCTTACTGTGAAATGTAGAAAGTTAGAGTATTTTGGCCATATCATGAGACATAGCAAGTACAGAATTCTCCAAAACATAGTTCAAGGCAAGGTTGATGGCCGACGAGGGCCTGGGAGAAGACGAATTTCTTGGCTGGCTAACTTGCGAAAATGGTTTGGAGCAACATCTACTGAACTGTTTCGATGCGCAGCTAACAAGATCCGCATAGCTATGATGATAGCCAACGTCCGTAATCGGACAGGGCAATAGAAGAAGAAGATTATTGTGCAAAGTCCGTATGAAAATGTACGAGACACTAAAATTCTTTAAAAATACCACGAGAGCGAAGCTCGAGTGGTATCTTTTTAAAAAAAATTTTGTCGAGTTAACTATTTTCATAACGGGTTTGCTGAAAAATACGAAACGTATCCAAACAAAATATTTTCCACGAATGGTATATGTTAAGGTTATGTCACGAAAAAAAAGCAATTGCATTTTTTTTCGTTTCTTCTATTGATTTTTGTATTTTTGAAGCTTCACTCACTTTTGAAGTCACCATTAGAGACGTCAATTTGGCGTTTAAGGTGTCACGATATTATTGAGTGCCTGACGTATCCTAGTTATGCTAACAATGGATTTTTGAATGGTGGCAGAGGTATTTGCGAATATACCACTAGTGGTATATCCACTATAATACTGCCCTTATTGGCCAGAAATATGCGTTTATGATAATTTTATTGGTCCTTACCTGATTGAGTGATATAACCACTATAATACTGCCCTTATTGGCCAGAAATATGCGTTTATGATAATTTTATTGCTCTTTACCTGATTAAGTATAACCGCATGAAAAGCACACTCTTCTTTTAGGAAATGTATGCATGAGGGAAATAGTTGTCAAAATTTAACAAAAAGTGGGCGTGGCACCTCAAAAAATGTTCGCGATATTTTTTTTCTGCCGCCCCCCACCCCCTTCTCAGAAGGCTAGATCCGCCACTGCCTTCTCCATAACTCTTTTTCTGTCCCACTAATTATTTTTACTTAAAACGGTTTCGAAAAGTTTTTTGGCACACATTTATTGTTTTTTTTTAAAGGAGCTGAAAACAATTAACCTGAACTAACCTAAATTAATTAGATATAACTTGTTTGAAAAATTATATGAAGATGGGCTGTTACGAGACCGCCTTTTGCACTAATGCAAAAAAAAGATCTATGCATCTCTCTTTTAAACGGTGTCTTCTCCATAAGTTTGAGGCGGAACTTCATCCACCGACTCACAGGCGGCAGCGCCAAAACTTCACCCACCGACTCACAGGTGGCAGCATTAGTCGAAAATCTTCATAACATCATACCACCTTTTCTGCGCCGACTTTTCCTGCAAATATAGGTTCCAATTATGAATCACCCCGGCGTATAAGGCAGGGGTTCTACCACGCCTTACTGACCAGTCTAAGGTAGACCCCGGGACGAAACGCAAATAAAGTCCTTCTAATTTCTCTTGAGTGTTACGTCATTACTCTTGCTTTATCTCACGTTAAACTTATGAGACAAAAGTTTTGCGTCACCGACATGTGTTGGATAAAAATATTGAAACTTGACATTGACATTGTCACTAGCAATATCAAATCTGCTCTTAAATCGAAAAATGCCGGACAAAACATTCTCCGAGGGTGAACAAGTGTTAATATTGAAATGAATTCAATCTTTCCTACGAGAAGAAGAGACGGGAGAGAGTTAATACCTTTAAATGCAGTACATAACGTAAGTAGGTACCTATTATCGTTAAAATTAAAGATTAGTTACGACATATTTTCTTTGGGAGACAAATCTAAGCGGTATGGTTGAATTGTGGGTGCAAAACGGCAACGGAGAGGTAAAAACAGGTATAATATGTATATGCGTAAATATTCCGATAGGCAGCTTTTTTGCTATAAGTTACCGCCTTGCTCCCATTTTGTCCGCCAAAACGGACGCGGCGATTCTTGTTAAATCGAATCAAGAAACGCAAAATGCTTAACACCATTTATTCTACTTATTCAGATGCCGTGTAATAAATGTATGTGAGCATATGTGATAAAAAGTACTTACAAATAATAATACTTAAAAAAATCTGATAATTATTTTTCTAGAGGGTAGCAAAGGCATTAGGTGTGTTCCTAACAACAATTATATTCCCGCCTTGCTCTCGTGATCAATGATGTATATACTTATACTATATACTACTATATACTAGATTTGTCCCTTTATTATATGCTCGCAGACTTGTGGACTCGCAGACACAGATGTTGTGGTGGTTTCTTATTCAATGTAGGCTCTTCAACAGCGTGATCTTTACTCGCTCCATTAGTTACAAGTCTCTGAATTTTAAGATTAAACGAACTTACCTGAAGTGAAGTTCAATCTAAATTATATGAACGCCTTGCTCGAAGTGATCAAGGATGTATATACTTTCGTCCAATAGGTGTCGCCACGAATACAAAGCCAAACTTATTACCACCCCGCATCATCCATCCTGCCACCATGTTATCAGTTTTTTTTCTTTCGTGCAAACGGTGCATGTCGTGAATTGAAAGTCAACATCACTAATAATTAATATTTCAAGAAATATGGGCAAATCTAGGAAGAGGCAGTTATCTTCATCAAGTGGGAGTACGTCTTCATCATTGGAAGATAGTATGGAGGAAGAAATGTACCGCTTGAAGCAGAAATTGAGACGTTTATCACGTAAATATGGAAAACGCCGTCAACGCCGTTCAGGCCGCCATTATTCTCCTGCTCCTGGTATATCTAGGCCCAGTACTTCTGGCAGTAGTACTGATAGCAGGGATAGCAGTGTATCTGCTCGAAATGGAAAAATTCCTCCATACAGTAAGTGTGGGCCACATGTTATGAAATCCTCAAGGGCTTGTATAGTCATAGAGGGGGGCCATGTACTGGTACCCAAAATAATATTGTAGATATGATTTTTGGGTGATGTTAGTTTGTACAACAAATACACAGGTAAATGTCGTTTTTAGGTGAGACACCTAAGTTGAACAGTAAAGATTCACTCAGTGTTGAGTTTGTGGACGTGGATGCCCTGGATGAAACTACCTTGTCACTTCTGGGCAAGAAAATGGTGCCAAGTGAGTTGGCATTGTCCATTCAAAAGGATCTGGCCACACAATGGGAGGAAGATATAACAAAGGGTCTTAATATAGAAGTGAAGGAAGGTTTACATAAAAAATATGGTGTTCCTGAAAATTTGCCATCAATTAAGCCACCAAAACTCAACCCAGAGATCAAGGCAGCGGTGGATGAGATAGCATTGACCCGAGACTCACGCTTAGCGCAGTCTCAGGCCCATCTAGGTATTAGCTTGGCAGCTTTAGGTAGGGCACTTACCTTGTTATTAGGTCTACAAAAGGAAGATGGAGGAGAAGTTTTAGCACCAGTTATTGAAGCGCTGAATGATGGTGCTAGACTGCTGTCTGATGTTCATCATGAGCAAACTCTGGCTAGACAGAAAATTGTTTCTTACAATTTAGATAAAACAATTAAGGATATTAGAGAAGGTGTGGTTATCGATGGCTAGTTGTTTGGGGACAATTTGGCGGACAGGTTGAAGGCGGTGAAGGCAGTGGAGAGGTCAGGCAGTGAGCATAAGCAACAACCCAAGTCTTATAAGCCTTCTAATAAGCAAGGTCAAAATTCGAAAAACGTGAAGAGTCCCCTCAAGGCCGCAGTGGGTCAGGGGGGACCTTGGGGAGCAAGAAACCACCTCGAACAACTTGGAAAGCTCGTCCACCATTCAAGATAGGGAAGCACTCCACCTACAGAAACACCAGGTCTCCTCGTCATCATTATTAAGCAAGAGAACTTATGTTCAAGTACGTTTTAAGGCAGGAAATCTTTCTCGTTTCAGAGCTCAGTGGGCAAAAATTACTTCTGATAAAATTATTCTAAGTTGGATTAGAGGTTATAAACTGCCCATAGTTAAGCAAGTAAAGCAAAAATATATCCCACATTGCAAAAAATGGTGTCAGGCAGACAATAAGCTTATTCAGGATGAGATCTTAGATCTTTTGGAATTTGGCGCCATTAGAGGTTGTAAACCTGTTAAGGGCCAATTTATTTCACCAATTTTTCTCTTATCAAAACCAGATGGAAAGAGAAGGTTAATACTAAATTTAAAGTCATTTAATAAATTCCTAACTGTTGGACATTTCAAAATGGAAGATAGAAAGGTTGTTTCACAGTTGTTGATGCCTATATGGCCACCCTTGACCTTAAGCATGCGTATCACCTTGTTAGGGTTCATAAATCGCATCGTAAATATTTACGGTTTAAATTTAATAATGTCCTTTATGAGTATACTTGTTTACCTTTTGGGTTGTGTTCAGCTCCTATGGTGTTCACTAAAATACTTAAGCCAGTTTTAAGCAATTTACGGTCTAAAAGGTTTTTATCTGTAGCCTATTTAGATGATTTTTTGTTACTGTGCAGCTCCTATGAGGAGTGCCAGAATAATAAGTGTGCCACTTTAGAAACCTTATCAAAACTGGGGTTTATTATAAATTTTGATAAGAGTGCTCTAACACCCAGCGAACAATGTATTTTTTGGGGTTTCTTTATGACACAAGGTCTATGTCCTTAAGGTTACCTCCAGAAAAACAAACTAATATTTATAAATGGTTGTGTAAGATCTCTACATTAACTTCCTGTTCTAATCGTTATTTCTCACAATTTGTAGGAAAAATCACTGCAGTGTGCCCTGCTTTTAAGTATGGGTGGGTACACTTAAAAACCTTTCCGTCTTATAATAACATAATGAAAATCCCCAAAATTCCCCCTGGTTTCCGGTTTTCTGCAAATACTTAACTACAGATCCTTTAATATTTGAGCCAGATGAACACTTGTTATTATCTGTTGATAGGAACCCCCACCCATTATGGAAAAAACTTTCCCTGGTGGCCGGAGTGTTCTGGAAGAAGGATTTCGACTGAGAGGCTTCCCAGAAGAAACATTGAATATTGTCATGGCCTCTATTAGTCATAGTACTAATATATGAGGTATACTTACATTATTGGTGGGTGTTTTGTCTTAGGCATAATATTAGTATTTATGTTTGTGCACTTGATTTTGTATTAAAATTCTTGACAGAGTTATTTCGGAAAGGAGCGTCTTATGGAGCTATTAACTGTGCGCGGTCTGCGTTGTCACTTCTTTTGTCTCCTAATTTGGGCTCTGATGTTAAAATAAAAAGGTTTTTTAAAGATATTAGAAATTTGAGACCTGGTAGACCAAGATACGATGTCACTTGGGACCCAGCAGTGGTTTTGCATTATTTGAGTACCTTGTATTAGAATGAGAATTTACCACTTAAGGAATTGTCATTTTAATTAATAACCTTATTAGCCCTCATAACAGTGCATAGAGCGCAGACGTTTTCATTAATTAAACTTCCTAACATATACAGAAAACAAGAGGGATTCGAAATTTTGATTCAAGATAATATAAAAACTTCTAGATTCAGCAAGATAAAACCTGTACTTCGTATTCCTTTTTTTGATACATATAAGAAGATATGGGCGGCGTCAGCCTTAGTTAGTTATTTAAAGAGGACTTCTAGTTTAGGAGGTTCTATAATTCACCTTTTTATAACCCTTAAAGATCCTTATAAACCAACGTCACCTCAGACGCTCAGTAGATGGATTAAGACCACCTTAGGTAATAGTGGTATTGATATATCAATGTTTAGTGCTCATAGCACAAGACACGCTTCAACTTCGTTGGCGAAGAATAAGGGAGTAAGTCTTGATATAATTCGGAGTACCGCTGGATGGTCGGAAAATTCTAGTACTTTTGCGAGATTTTATGATAGGCCTATTCGGGATAGGCATAGTTTTGCTAGATCAATATTATCGACGCAATAGTCTTTAAGGTGATCACTTAGAGTTATGACTGTGAAATAACTCCTGTACCTAATATATTTTGTTACTTATGTTTATTAAGTAAATTATTTGTTCTTGCAGAATGTGTATTAATTATTGTCGATTTCTTGTGTTTGATATCGCTCTCAAAGTGCTTTAAACATCTACATCATTGATCACGAGAGCAAGGCGGGAATATAATTTTAAGATTAAACGAACAAATTATATGAATTATATGAACGCCTTGCTCGAAGTGATCAATCCCTTACCCACCCTTTTGTAACCCCTAATTCTTTGAGAGCTACACTTTGCAGTTCGAAATAAAAAACTGATAACATGGAGGCAGGATGGATGATGCGGGGTGGTAATAAGTTTGGCTTTGTATTCGTGGCGACACGTATTGGACGAAAGTATATACATCCTTGATCACTTCGAGCAAGGCGTTCATATAATTTAGATTGAACTTCACTTCAGGTAAGTTCGTTTAATCTTAAAATTCAGAGACTTGTAACTAATGGAGCGAGTAAAGATCACGCTGTTGAAGAGCCTACATTGAATAAGAAACCACCACAACATCTGTGTCTGCGAGTCCACAAGTCTGCGAGCATATAATAAAGGGACAAATCTATGCAGCAGGTACAAAACAAAAATCTCCACGACAGATATCGAAGATTATTGAGTTCTTTTTTTTTATTACAGGCGAACATGTTAAACTCCAGTCTTTGCATAACCACCTCCAAAATATAGAACAAGTTATAATTCCTTGCAGTTTCCTGGCTTTGTGCTTGAAAAAACTTACGTTTAAGTGGACGAAGTGTATAATATCTAACTTACTTTATCTAATGGAACCAAATATTATACATAAAAGGATAAGGTTTTTGAGAGAGTACCGGTTTTTGTAGATGAAACATGGGTTTTGAAACATGGTATGGTCCAGTGTAAGCGATATTGTGATTCGAAAATCAATGCTGTTCATCGAATCACAAGCGAGAGCGTTTTAAATTTATGGAACGAGGCGTAAAAAAAGCATCGTTTTTTAATAAAAAAAAAATTATTTACTTAACTTACTAACTCTTTTTGCAGGTTACTCCTGAGTTATGGAAAAACTATCTTCGACATGAAGACAGTGAATCCGAGGAAGAATTCGATAATTAATAACATTTATTTCTACAGCGATTTTTCCCAATGTTATTTACTTCTTTGTTTGCTTCTAGCTATTTGTTCTCCGTTAGAATGTTTGTACTCTGTTTAAAAATAATTGGGAGTTTTTTAAAAGATTACATCAACGTATCTTATTTTTTCTCCCAAACCTGTTTTATTTATTTCTCTACTACTCGTCATGCACACACCAAATGCGCTGCTTTTGCGTTATCTACAGTGCTCCAAAACAATTAGTGCGCCCCTAAAAACTTATTTTTGTTTGAATTTGATCACTATTTTTGAATTTTTGAGACCTACTTGTTTATTCGTTTTTTTTTTATTTCAACTGTGTACTTGCTTCGTCAAGCTCTCTATGCTGCAGTAAAAATTTAGTACCCACCTTTTAATACAGATTGCTGTAAAGCAATATTTATTGTAGATGTGTTGTATATCACATTAAATAAAAATGTTAATAATCGGAGTTCCTTTGAAGCTATCTCTTTAGGCTGCTTGTGATTTTTAACAAAAATAAAGTGAAACCAGTTTAATTGTACCGTATTCCATTGGTAAAATTAGTGCTGCACTAGAATCGCACGAGGGCTGCCCTCGCTCGTTGTCAGTGCAGTAAAAGTGCATAGCCAATGGAGACCGATTTTATGACCTTGAAATATCTTTGGCAGGAAATTTGGACTGGAAGAGGGAATTCACGGTACGACATTAATTTTCCGTTTATTTTATTAGAAAAATTTACAATTATGCTTTGTGGTCTCCCTATCCACCAATACCCGTAAAATAGGTGCCGCACCACCTACCTGAACTGGTGCGGAACTGGCTGCACTAAGTGCAAAAAGTGCGGCACTGGTTTCCCAATGGAACACCCAAACTTGCACTAACTTCACCAATGGTGTGCAATATTTGCTCTGGTGCGGCACTAATTTTACCAATGGAATACGCTATTAGTTTCATACCTACTAAGTCCTGACATGGTCAGAAAACCAAATAAATAAATAATTCTTAATTATTTCTTACATAAGGCAGGTAATTTATTTAATTGATTTCAAATAATAATAATATATACTAATAAACCACCTATTAAAAATAAAAAATATACTGGTTAATTTATCCATTAATGCCGATTAAGAAAATACGTGCACTTGCCTGTAAAAACTCGTCAATCATATGTATCAAATTAAGACATACCCTAAAATTGTGGTTACGTAGTAAACGATGACGTAACACTCAAGAGAAATTAGAAGTACTATACCACATATACTCTGTTCAGCGAGGGTTCAATATGACGTCACATTACTCATCTCATTTCATTAGAAAAAGATCGCAAAAAAGCAGGCGTATTATTAGTTTTTATTAATAATAAAACCACCAGCTAAACTCAGTTTGACGCTTAATGTCAAAATGTCGTGAAAATTTAGAAATCCGAGTCCATCAGCTTTTATAGAACTAAAGATAGAAACGAAAGAACCGCTTTTAAGGGATCATGTAGAAGAAACTACTGTGTGATGAAAAACGGGAGAAAATTTCCAAGATAGTGGAGAAACAAGGAGTTACAATCGACGAAGCGGCGAAAGAAATTCCTTCAACATACGTCCCGAAGGAACTATCAATTGTTGAAAAGAAACCCCTGTTCTTGAACAACCATCTACTGGTCCACAAAAATATCTTCCCCTGGTGTCACCTAAAGGCTAGATCCGCTTCTGTGGAAATGAATAAAACTTTACTCAAAATTAGCGAGGTGTTTGACTGAATCACCTAAAGAAAAAATGTGGAAGAATGATGCATGCATGCGACACAGATAAGAGCAAAGCCGCGGTTAGGTGTCTTCAAAAAGTTGCCCACGCTTAGTTAGTTTACGTATTCAATTTAAGTTATTTATGATGCATGTCTTATTATCACATATTGCATTAATTAAATTCTAAGAAAAATTTGAAGAAATGAATATACAATAAATGCCTAACAGTTCTTTTTATCAAATGAATGAATTCATGCGGACACGTATTGAACTATTCCGCAGAAAAAAATGCATTCGAACGAAAAAAGGAAAAATACGTTTGGGCGACCCGCCGACAAGTGTTTCTGCTTATTGGTTTTACAACGCAAGTTGTGAGCTCTGCTAGGTATAGTAAGTACACAAAAATACTCAGAATATCTTGGGCCGATTTTGTCCATATCTTATGATCTACATCCATGGCCGGGTGAATCACAGCAGGTGTCTATGGTAAAGCTGCTGCGGATATTCCTTCTGAATTAATATCCGAAATGGGAAAACTTTGGAGTATTTGCACAAAAGGCTAAACTGATACCCTGCCCGTGTTTACAAACATAACTTGACATTTTGTTCAACTGACATTTTATCAGACACAGACGTGTTTTTTTGTATGACATCACAATTTATGACGTAATATTGAACCCTCGCTGAACAGAGTATACATAGGCTACAACAATCTCAGATCGTCCCAGTGGTGTTTCTCTGAATAACAAAAATCTTTTCTGGGAAAGCATTTCCTATCCATGGCCCATCATTTACAACATCATGATTGCATGTAACTCTCGACAAAGGTAACCCGCAATGTTACGAGCACAAGGCCGCATCAATGATCGCTTCAACGCCACGAGACTAGCAGAGCAGCATCTCTCTCACATCCACCGCACGCCGCATCCAGCAAACTCTCTCTTCACTCACTGCACCGTGGAATTATCTCACACACATCATTCCCTGGTACCATTCTCGGCAACACTGGCACATCCTCCGTCCATCAGCTCGCTCAAGCAACAGCAACATAACTTCGTCCCTCGGTTCGCAAAATGAGCCTCCATCATACAACCTCTATTCTCGTTTGTCACTGGGAGGTAAGTATTGTGGCGGAACTTCATCCACCCACTCACAGGTGGCAGCATTAGTCGAAATTCTTCATAACATCACACCGCCTTCCCTGCGCCGAATTTGTCTGCAAATACAAGGTCCAACTATGAACTATCACCTCGGCGTTTAATGCAGGGGTCTATCACACCTTACTGACGAGTCCAAGGTTGACCCCGGGACGAAACCTCAACACCACATATATAGGCTACAACGATTTCAGATCGTTCCAGTGGTGTTTCCCTGAATAAAAAAATCTTCTCTGGGAATACATTTCCCATTTATGGCACTTCATTATCGACGCCATAAGTCTTTCTCTATCTCACTCATCATTATGTAAAAACGGTTCTGAAAACGCTTTTTTGTCTTTATCAAAAGAGCTGAAAACAGATAACCTGAACTAATCTAAATTAACTAACTTGTTTTAACAATTATGTAAAGACGGTCCCACCTTTCGCACTATTGCAAAAAAAGATCTATACATGTCTCTTTTAAGTGCTGTCTTCTACATAAGTGTCTCTCTGTCCCAGTCATTACTACTTAACAATTGTTTCAAAAGCAGCTATACACAACAGATATAACTTGTTCTAAAAATTACATAAAGGCTTCCTTTCGCCTTTCTTACCTCCTTTCCTTCTCTTGCCCCAAAATGACCAAAACTGACAATGATTTCATTTAGGATGATATTAAACAATGAAAAAAAACACGAGAAAGAAAGAAAAAAGAAATTACTAGAATCAATACAATCAATCAATCCTTATTCTTATGGGAAAAAAAGTAGAATACAAAACTAAACAGTAGTACAATCTAAGACTAACACTCTATACCTCATTTAAAACTACATTAAAATTCATCATTTCGTTCATCTTATCACCTTTTCGACAAGACATTCTTAAATGATTTTTCAGCGAGCACTGCAGGGGTCTGGTTAAAAAAATTGGCCACAAATTCTGGCCTTTTTTTGTGTTTTTGATAGCCTACACATGGGCAGTATGAAATTATTCCTCGCCCTTGTCGGATAGCCGTGAATGTCCGAGTGTTTCTGGAGCTGAGACTCGCTCCTCTTTACATAGAGAACACATGTACATAGCACAAGTGTAAATATCCCCAGACTTTTGCAAAAAGGTGCTGGAAAACACCCCTGCAGTCCTCCCTCAGTTTCAAACCAGCAAGAATCCTGACAGGCTGGCTCCTAAATATGTCACTAGCCCGGGCTGCTCTCTCCATGCAAGCACCCCATAGGATAGGCCATTGTTGAACGGAACAAGGCGAAGTAGGCAGACAACTGAGCAAGAATAGAACCCTACTAAGCCTCCCTGACAAGCTGTCCATCCAGAGAATCTCCAGTTTACTGCTCAAATTACACAGAGACCCCTGAGTTTGGGGTTTCTCTGTGTAATTTGAATCCTTTAAAGTAAATATCATCCTGTTTGTCTAAGGGTGACTTTTACAACTATCAGTAAAACTTCAGTTTGAAGTTAAAACACCAGTAAAGATGTAGATTGCATTGTTAAAAACAATACAATCTACGTCATATCTGGTGTTTTATCTTCAAACTGAAGTTTTACTGATAATTGTAAAAGTCACCCTTATCAGCATTTAGCAGGAGTTTATTTGATATGAGCCATTGCTCATTTCTGAGGCTCACCCTTAACTGCGCCTCAGATGACTTCCCTTCAGCAACCAGCACATCCCCCTCCCTAAGGATTTAGGGTGGTGTCATCCGCAAACAGGGTGTATTTATCAGTACCTTTATTATGTGGTAGGTCGTTAAGTCGTTTATATATAGTACAGTGCGAGTTTCTAAAATGGATCAAATTCAGTAAAAAAAACCGTTTTATTTTTTGGAAAAACGCTTGGACCCGTCGATTTATATTTTAGATTGCCTTCTTTTTTTGAAAATAATCCATTATACAGGTTGTCCCAATTTGGAGATATGACGTCCTCAGTTGTGTTTTCAAATGACAACTGCTATTTTTTGTCAGCTATTTTCATAGTGTACATCAAGTTATACAAAGTAGCCAATTTTCAAATTTTTATAAAGTGCCAGTCGCAAGATAATTAACAAAATGTATTTTATTTCAATCATCAATTCATATTAGTCATTTACCTACTGAATTTAACCCAAGGTACCATTTCATAGATTACCTTTGACTTTCTGGTAACGATAATTTCTACCAGCATTAGGTACGTTTCATTAATGTCAATATGAAATGTACAATTGACAGCGTTTTACTTTTCTTAAATATCTTTGCTTAAATACTTGACAATAATAACTTAATAAGTCGTTCAACGTAATGTCTTACTTAACTGAAAGTCACAAGATTGAAATTTTAATGATGATTGGATACGGAGATAGAACACGAACAAAAAATGAAGTAGTTCAATTATTCAGACAAGCATCGTGATTTGCCACTCTTTTCTCGAAGTAGGTACTGTTGCGAACTCGGGGTTCAATAATTCCAGTGTAACGATTTAATACGAAAACACTATTTATTAACTCCACAAATACACACGACTACTAAATAACTCACTACTTAACACTTTATAGCCTTCTATTATCGCTTCGTAACTTTAGCTTACTTATAGCTCGATTCAAATACGACTATTCTACTCTGGCGCTCTGTGCGCCTGTTATATACAATCCTAAAATTACAGAAAAACCTAGAAAGTTCTTTATAAGAATTCTTGAATAATCTCATATAAAAAAAAACGGTTGTAAACAACTGCCTTCTAGATTAAGCCAGACGAGCAATAAATCACTCGTGTCAGCCATGACGCAGCGCGGATAGGTCGCGAAGCTCCACCAACCAACACGCTCCCATGCGTTGCCCCGCCTCCCATGCGGCGTTGCTGCGATCGTAACAGTACTGTAAGTAAGATAGAAAAACGGTTTCGGGAAAACGGACATGTAAGGAAAACATTAATTCATCGAAAGAGTGCACTAAGGGAGGATGTCAAAGTTAATGTACTATTATCTGTTCAACAAAACCCTAATATTTCCACCAGGCAGCTAGCTAATGAACAGGAAATTAGCCAAACTTCAGCAGTAAAAATTCTGAAAGCCCAAAAGTTGCATACTTACAAACTAAAAATTATCCAGGAATTGACTGAAGATGATCCTGATAGTAGACTTCAGTTTTGCGATCAAATGATGAATCTCCTGAACAGAAACGTTGCGAACACAAACAATATTGTGTTCTCTGACGAATCGACGTTTACGCTAAATGTTGAGGTAAACCGACAAAATGTTCGTTATTGGGCAGACGAGAATCCCCACTGGAGGAGAGAAGGGCACAGTCAACGCCCAGAAAAAGTCAATGTTTGGATGGAGAGAATTTTTGGAAGAGGAACTAATTCCAAATTTGGTTACTTTATTTCCTTGTCCTATACAAGAAGATATTCTCAAAGAAATATCTGGTTTCAACAAGATGGTGCTCCTCCCCATTTTGCCAGACCTGTTCGCCAACTGCCAACGTTCATCTGGATGAAGTATTTCCGGACGGATGGATTGGTAGAAGAGGCCCCATTGAATGGCTACCCAGGTCACCAGAGCTGACTCCATTGGATTTTTTTTGCGGGGGTTACTTAAAAGCAAAGTTTACCAAACGAAACCTGAAAATGTTCAGGAGTGGAAAGCACGAATAAGGCATGTGTGCAGACTAATTTCCCCCGAAGTAATTGCAAACGTGCAAAACGAGTTTCAGTTACGTTTAGGGTATTGCCAACTAGTGAATGGACATCACTTTGAGCATTTATTGTAGAATATTTATTAATATGAATTGATGTTTGAAATAAAATAAATTTTGTTAATTATCTTGCGACTGGCAGTTTATAAAAATTTGACAATTGGCAACTATATATAGCTTGATGTACACTATGAAAATAGCTAACCCAAAACTGCAGTTGTCATTTAAAATACAATCGATAACGTCATATCTTGAATTTGGGACAACCTGTATAATAGTTTGTTTTACAAAAAAGACGGTAATCTAAAATATAAATCGACGGGTCTGAGCGTTTTTCCAAAAAATTTTTTTTTTACAGAATTTGTTCCATTTTAGAAACTCACACTGTATATAATAAACAGAAGCAGTCCTAATACTGAACCCTGTTGTACACCGACACCAATCGTTTCCTCTAGCGACAACACCCTTAACTCTCACGACCCGACACCGCAAGGTAAAAACAAATCAATTTGAAGTTACGCGTGTCAAAGTTCTAGTGCTTCATCTTATCGACTAATAGGGAGTGCGACACACAGTCGAAAGCCTTGCTGAGGTCACAAAACTGGGAGAGACAATCCTAAGTAGCAAGGTTACGTCATAAAGACGTCTCTTTTACCTCCACTTGCTGACGTAACTGACCAATTTAGGACTGAAGGCTGACGCCCTGAAAACGTCCCAGCGGAGGCAATATGTCAGAGCCCAAAGACGTCTTTAGAAAGATCTTCTGTTCGTACCGTTTTGTACGTTAATGTATTATTTTATTTATTTTAAAACTGTTAAGAACTAAAAATTGAGGGGTCTCCACCAAGACAGCCTCGATCTGTCAAGTAAGTATCAAACTTTAATTTTGTACAGCCTTTTTAACTAGCGAAAATTGCTGGTCAGGTTTTTTTTTGGGAGCTGAGGATGGCTTAGAACCGAAACCTGTTCACCAAAAAGTTTTTAAATTAAATTTGTACGATTTTAAAACAAAATGTATGACTATCAGGACTTTTTTGGAGTAGGATACGTTTTCTCCATTTTTTTTGGTCTTCCTAGAGACGTCTATAGGTAGCCTTTTTAGGGCGGTCGTACGTTGTCTGTCCCAGTTACGTCTCCTGGGGTCAAAAGACGTCGCTGACGTAAAATGACCAAAATAGACCGCCTCTAGGAGGTCTGGGGCTACTTGGGATGTTCACCACCCTCATAGGAGTCCAGAACACTCGAATCCAAGTCCAAAATGCCACATGCAGTGTCCCTTCCCTTCCTGAAACCAAACTGACCATCAGAAAGGAGATTAGCTAAAAATTGGTCTATAGTTGTAACTTCTGACTTGTCGCCCTTTTTGAATACAGGCACTACAATGATTTTTTTAAGTTCATTAGGAAACACATTTTTTCTCATACATAGATTGATTAATTTTGTAAGGTGAATAACTATTAGATATTTTCCTATATTACCCATTCGCTTATTTTTTTCATCTATAGTTGCAAGAAATGTGCAATGCTAGAAAATTGAGTTAATGGGGTAATCTGGGTCTATAGGCGGTGCTTCATGAGTCCCATATCTCCCCTTGTTTCTTATTATTTTGAGTTATTTCCACTTCATTTTCATACATTTGTTTGTTCTGTAAAAATGTTTTTTCCGTGTAGATATTTAAGCTGTTTTTGACAATGAGGGGCGGCCGAAATCTATTTGCACACGGGCGGCACCTAGTTTAGGATCGCCCATGGAAGAAGGGATATTTGGGGCGTTTAATGGTAATCGAATGGTGGTTAAGAACCAGTTTATGCGTATACGATTATACTTTTTTTGATCAGTTAGAAAAATCCAACTTTACAGATGGCAGAGTTATTTTATTAACCGTGTATTGTCCAAAGCACAAAAAATACCAACATTTCTTATCTTTAATTGAAGATCTTGATACGATGGCGGAGAGTATTTTTATGCAACACAAACCGCTGTGTGCCTTTGCTATTTCTCAGCCAATGTGTGTGCCAAAAAATATATTTTAGATACCTCAATCACTTAAACTTAACTACGAATAGGGTATATCGTGCGAAAATTTTGTTCTCCTACAGACTCGATTTTAGAAGTAATTGAGGAATTTCCCTACACGGGCCACAGAGTTGACGTACAGGAAGAGCCGCAGCCAAACTCAATATTAAGCAAATGTTGGACGAGCAGAGTGAATTCAGGAAGCAAATGACTTCATATTTCGACCAATCAAGGAGCAGGGCACAAGACATTGGTTACAGAAGAAATATAGACCGAAATGTCGACACTGCCAACGAGTAGAACAACGACAAAGCCCAAGCATTCTTAGGAGAACCAGGATTGACATCGACGAACATTGGATCACTGAACAAATGAAGGTCGAACAAAACACCGATAATGCTGTGGGGTTAATATGTCAATGGAAGTTGGAAAATCAAAGACCTGACTGAAAGGACCTAGCAGATAAAAGCCCGGAAGTAAAAGCTATGTGGGCTCAATGGGATTCCTTGGCGATTCAGAATGGTTTACTGAAGAGGATTTGGGAAATCCCCGACGGGAAAAGTGCCACGCTCCAGCCTGTCGTACCAGAAAGTAGACGGAAAGATGTCTTGCGAGAAATGTACAATGGAGTGTCTGGAGGCCATTTTGGAGTGAATAAGACCCTGGAGAGAATTCGGGAAAGGTACTACTGGGTGAATTGCCGAGATGATGTCGAAGAGAAGGTGCAAAAATTGTGATACGTGCTGCTTCGTAAAATGACCCCAAAGAATGACTATGGGGAAAATGAAGCAATACAATGTTGGCGCCCCATTTGAAAGAATTGCGATCGAACTGTGCTCCCGTACAGACTCAATTTTAGGAGCAAATGAGGAATTTCCACATAATGAAAATTAATTTTTTACAGCTGGAAAATCGTTCACCACGGACCGTTTGAATTTTTACAGAAATAGGTTTTGTGTGAACGGTATAATAATATTTCGTAGAAGGTACAACTTTTTTTTCAGACATTTTAAAGCTGGTTTTAGAACTGTACAGACTCAATTTTAGCAGCAATTAAGGAATTTTGTTCCACTGTAAAAAAAAAAGAGCTGATAACACGCATTTTTACATAAGATAGTAACAACCAAATATGTGTCAGTATTAATAGATTAGATACTATACACTATACATTAAATTCAGTCTCAAAATCAGAAACTAATAGGCAATGGGGCATGCGGCTTCTCGGGCCCTCAATCGTCACATTGCACTGGCAACCTAAGCGTAACTTCTGGTCGCCTAATAATCAGACCGCCATTTTCGCGCCCAGGCAACCGATCCGCGGTCACGTGTACTGCTCGTTCGTGCACATTTCAGAATCGAATGTTATCGGGTCATGGTTGACGACAGTGATGCCAACTCGTGGGAAATTTCCCAATTCCTCACGAGTTGGAAAGGGGAATTTTTGTACCCTATCCATGGGGGAAATTATGCAAAAGAATTAGTTCGTGAAAAACGTTCGTAAATCGTAAATTCCTAAATTTTAAATGTATATTTATCAGCTTTAAAAGTGCATATTTTTAGTCTCTTACCCTCTTTTTTACTTCCCTTCTACCACTTAGTTCCGGGATTCATTTAACTTTTTTTTGCAAATTACCTAATTATCTTTTTTAGGAACCTTTACTTTTGACTAAGAAAAAATGTAGTCTAAGATGCATTTTATTTCTTAATAAATATATGGTGCTTACCTTACACTACAAATAAAAGGTGTATGTTATACAATTTTGTAACTTCGTAGATTTTTTTTTTTTTGAAAAAAGGCCCATTTTGTGTTCCGAGGTTGGCAACACTGGCGGACGGACGAATCCGTTTGATACGACACCTGATTATTACCAATATATTACCTAAGTACGTAGGTAAATTGTCCTGTTGCAGGCAACCAGACATACAACAGACTACAAACCAACTTATTTCAATAATACTTGTTATTCTTAGACTACTTGATAAGTGTTATCTGGACCAATTATCACTTAGGAAGACAATATTGTTGAATATATCAGTTTTTAGTTTTAATTTTTCTCTTTGCATGTTATGGGAAAAAGTGGAACAGCAGTCTATGGTAAAGACCAGGTTATCTTGATACGATGGTGAACGAAATGTTTTGAGAGATATCATTCTAAATAAATAAGTGGATATATTATAGAAATGTAGGATTTTTTTGCTGCTTTTGATCGGAATGGCACGCTTGCAATTTCCTAAGAATGTAACAACTTTAATTTGAATCAGATCAAGCCCTAAAGTGCTTTTTCTAAACATTGCAAAAATCTCGATTCTTAAAAGTGCCTATTCTAAAAATGCCGGAGCGGTCTATCTCCGAAATTAATGCACCTACGAGAGTTCTGTTGGCGGCAGGTGAAAGAGGACACCAAGAAAATAAAAAATTGTCGGTTTCACTCCAATCGGTCCAGCTGTTCTAAATTTGCAGGCGGTCAAAGTTGAAAATGGAGAAAAAAGACCCAATACACCCCCCTTTTTAGTCAGGAAAATTTTTGTTTTATTGAACATTTGTTTTACTGCAATTCCATTAAGAAAATTAATTCGAATTAAATTAAGCCCTGAAGTTTTTTTTTAAATGGCAAAAATATCTATTCCAATCTGCCTAAATTCGACAATAGAGGTGGTCTATCTCCGAAAATATTGCATCTAGGGGAGTTTTGTTACCCTATGGTGAAAGAAGACATCAAGAGGAGCAAAAAATAGTCAAATTCATTCCAATCGGCTCACTCCTTCTAAAGTTACAGTGATCAAAGTTGAAAATTACTTTAAAGACGTAAAACCCCTCTCTCCTTTGGTCAATTTCAAGAAAATGTCGGAAACATTCTTTTGCTAATTTTGATCAGAATGGCACGCTTACAATCCCCTAAAAATGTAGGTAACAAACTAAATTCGAATGAAATTAAGCCCCAAAGTGTTTCCTTTAATGGTAAAAAATCTCGATTCTGAAAAATAATTGCGTTCCATACCAAGACGTTTCATACCAGGACGTTAAATACCGAGAGTTTTCATACCGGGACGTTTTAAGCCAACAAATTTTCACGCCAAAGACGTTTCATACCAAGGCCATTTCATACCATGAACAATATACGTTTTGGGAACCGTGATGTAGATAGCGTTTCGCAGGAGACAAGGATTTATTAACAAAAACAATGAATTTTGTTTTTGACCAAAGTGTCGTTGCGTTCGATACCACGATGTTTCATACCAGGACGTTGCATACCAGGAGTTTTCATACCAGGACGTTTCATGCCAAGGCGTTCCATACCAAGGCGTTTTATACCAAGACGTTGAATACCGAGAGTTTTCATGCCGAGACGTTTCAAACTAAGCAACTTTCATGCCAACGACATCACATACCAAAACCATCTCATACCAAGACAGTTTCTTACCAGAGTCTTTTCATATACCAGAACGTTTCATACGTTCTTTCCTGTTAATATTCAGACACAATAGACTTTTTAAAATCGACATATGGATCGCGTTTAACGGCCAACTGGGGTTTGTTAATAAAACCAGTAGCTGTGTTCTTTTTTACCAAAGATGTATTGCTGTCTATACCAAGACGCTTCGTACGCTGTCTATACCAGTACGTTGCAAACTGAGAATTTTCAAACCGCGACGTTTCATACCAAGACCAGAACGTTGAATAGTGAGAGTTTTGATACCGGAGGTTAGACGTTTTTGAGAGCATCATATTGATCGGATTTTGCAGATTGAACAGAGAGTTTTGTTTTTTTATCAGTGTCATGGTGTTCCACACCAAGAGCTTTCATACCAGGACATTGCATACCAGAAGTTTACAAACCGAGACGTTTAATACCAAGGCGTTTCGGACCAGGAGGTTGAATACCGAGAGTTTTCATAGCGGGATGTTTCAAGCTCCCTTCATGCCAAGGACATTACATACTAAAACCATTTCCTACCAAGAAAGTTTCGTACCAGAATCTCATTATTCGTATACCAAAACGTTTTCTAATTTCGTTTCTCTGTCAATATTCAGACACAATAGACGTTTTTCTAACAGTGATATGGATCGGACTACACAGGAGACAGGAATTTATTAATACAACAAGGAGCTGTGTGTCTCGACCATAGCAAGACGTTTCACACCAGGACGTTGCATACTGAGAATTGTTATACCGCGACGTTTCATAGCAAAACGTTCCATGCCACGACGTTGAATACCGAGAGTTTTCATACCGGGACGTTGTAAAACAAGCACTTTCCAAGGACCTTACATACCATAACGATTTCATACCAGGAAAGCCTGATACGAGGATCATTTCATATACCAGAACATTTCATACCTTCTTTCCTCTGTCAATATTCAGAAACAATATACGTTTTTGAAATCGTGTTGTGGACCGAGTTTCACAGGAGAGAGGGATTTATTAACAAAGCCAGGAGCTTTGTTTTTTTTTACCAAAGTGTCATTGCGTTCCATACCAAGACGTTTTTTCCCAGGACGTTGAATACCGAGAGTTTTTAAACCGGGACGTTTCAAATCAAGCATCTTTGCTGCTAATGAACCGTTTCATACCAAGAAAATTTCTTACCAGAGTCATTTTATATATCAGAACGTTTCATACTTGCTTTCCTCTGTCAATATTTAGACACAATAGACGTTTTTGTAACCGTGATATGAATCGGGAATCGGGCTTCACAGGAGACAGGGATTTATTAATAAAACCAGGAGCTGTGTTCTTTTTTACCAAAGAGGTATTGCTCTCCAAACCAAAGCGTTTCGTACCAGGACGTTGAATACTGAGAGTTTTCATACCGGGGGTTTCAAAAGTTCTTTCCTGTCAATATTCAGACACAATAGATTTTTTGAAATAGTGATATTGATCGGGTTTTGCAGGAAACCGGGATTTATTAACAAAACCTAGAGCTTTGTTTTTCTATCTGTGTCATTGTGTTTCATACCAGGACGTTGCATACCAGAAGTTTTCAAATCGAGACGTTTCATACCAAGCCGTTTCATACCAGGACGTTGAATACCGATAGTTTTCTTGCCGGGATTTTTCAAACTAAGCACCTTTCATGCCAAAGACGTCATATACCAAAACCGTTTCGTAACAAGAAAGTTTTTACCAGAGTCTTTTCATATACCAGAACGTTCCATACATTTTTCTCTGTCAATACTCAGACACAATAGACGTTTTTGTAACCGTGATATGAATCTGGGATCGGGCTTCATAGGAGGCGGTGATTTATAAATAAAACCAGGAGCTGTGTGTCTCCGTATCAAGACGTTTCAGGACGTACCAATACGTTGCATACTGAGACTTTTCATACCGCGACGTTTCATACCAAGACGTCATACCAGGACTTCAACCGTCCGAATACCGTTCAATTCCGAGAATCTTTATACCGGGACAATTCAAATCATGCCCATCGTATCTTTCATGCCAATGATGTTATAAATCAAATCCGTTTCATACCAAGAAAATTCTTACCAGAGTCTTTTCATACACCTGAACGTTTCATACGTTCTTTCCTGTCAACACTCAGACACAATAGACTTAGGTTTCACAGACATCAGAGGTTTGTTAATAAAACCAGGAGCTGTGTTCTTTTTTACCAAAGTTGCTGTCTATACCAAGACGTTTCGCACGCTGTCTATACCAGTACGTTGCAAACTGAGAATTTTTATACCGCGACGTTTCATACCAAGACCAGAACGTTAAATAGTGAGAGTTTTGATACCGGGGGTTTCATAAGTTCTTTCCTGTTAATATTCAGACACAATAGATGTTTTTGAAACTGTGATATTGATCGAACTTTGCAGGAAACACGGATTTATTGACAAAACCGATGGTTTTGTTTTTTTGTCAGTGTCATGGTGTTCCACACCAAGAGGTTTCATACCTCGGTTTGAAAACTTCTGGTATGAAGTTTTCAAACCGAGACGTTTCATACCAAGGCGTTTCAGACGTCAATTCATTTCAGGACATTGAATACCGAGAGCTTTCATAGCGGGACGTTTCAAGCTCCTTTCATGCCAACGACATTACATACTAAAACCATATTTCCTACCAAGAATGTTTCGTACCAGAGTCATTATTCGTATACTAGAAACGTTTCTTAACTTCGTTTCTCTACTGTCAATATTCAGACACAATAGACGTTTTTGTAACTGTGATATGGATCGGACTTCACAGGAGACAGGGATTTATTAATAAAACAAGGAGCTGTGTGTCTCCATAGCAAGACGTTTCGTACCAGGACGATACATACTGAGAATTGTTATACCGCGACGTTTTATAGCAAAACGTTCCATGCCACGAAGTTGAATACTGAGAGTTTTCATACCGGGACGTTATAAAATAAGAACTTTCCAGGGATCTTACATACCTTAACGATTTCATACCAGGAAAGCCTAATACGAGGGTCATTTCATATAACAGAACATTTCATACCTTCTTTCCTCTGTCAATATTCGGAAACAATATACGTTTTTGAAATCGTGATGTGGATCGAGTTTCACAGGACAGCGGGACCTTTGTTTTTTTTTTTTTGACCAAAGTGTCATTGCGTTCCATAACAAGACGTTTCATCCCAGGACGTTAAATACCGAGAGTTTTTAAACCGGGACGTTTCAAATCAAGCACTTTTGCTGCTAATGAACCGTTTCGTACCAAGAAAATTTCTTACCAAAGTCATTTCATATACCAGAACGTTTCATACTTTCTTTCCTCTGTCAATATTCAGACACATTAGACGTTTTTGTAACCGTGATATGAATCGGGGATCGGGCTTCACAGAAAACAGGGATTTATTAGTAAAACCAGAAGCTGTGTTCTTTTTTTACCAAAGAGGTATTGCTGTCCATACCAAAGCGATTTGTACCAGGACGTTGCATACCAGGACGTTGAATACTGAGAGTTTTCATACTGGGGGTTTCAGAAGTAATTTTCGGTTCCTACTCAGACACAATAGACTTTTTTGAAACGGTGATATTGATCGGGTTTTGCAGGAAACAGGGATTTCTTAACAAAACCCAGAGCTTTGTTTTTTATCGGTGTTATTGTGTTTCATACCAGGGCGTTTCATACCCGAAGTTTTCAAACCGAGACGTTTCATACCAAGGCGTTTCAAACCAGGACGTTGAGTACCGAGAGTTTTCATACCGGGACGTTTCAAGCACCTTTCATGCCAAGGACATTACGTGCCAAAACCATTTCATACCAAGAAAGTTTGGTACCAGGTTCATTTCGTATACCAGAACGTTTCATAACTACGTTCCTCTATCAATATTCAGGCACAATAGACGTTTTTGTAACCGTGATATGGATCGGGCTTCACAGGAGACAGGGATTTATTACAAAATCCAGGAGCTGTGTGTCTCCATACCAAAACGTTTCGTACTAGGACGTTGCATACTGAGAATTGTTATACCGCGACGTTTCATAGCAAAACGTTCCATGCCACTACGTTGAATACTGAGAGTTTTCATACCGGGACGTTGTAAACCAAGCACTTTCCAAGGACCGCGACGTTTCATACCATGAAAGTTTCATACCAGGTTCATTTCATATACCATAACGTTTCATACGTTCTTCCTTCTGTAAATGTTCAGAAACAATATAGGTTTTGGGAAACGTGGTGTAGATAGAGTCTCGCAAAAGACAAGGATTTATTAACAAAAACCAATTGTTTTGTTTTTGGCCAAAGTGTCATTGCATTCGATACCAAGATGTTTCATACCAGGACGTTGCATACCCGGAGTTTTCATACCGGGACGTTTCATACCAAGATGTTACATATCAAGGCTTTCCATACTAAGGCGTTTCGTACGAGGACGTTGAATACCGAGTTTTCATACCGGGACGTTTGAAACCAAGCACCTTTCATACCATCCACGTTACATACCAAGAAAATTTTGTAACCGTGTCACTTCTTATACTAGAACGTTTCGTAATTTCGTTCCTCTGTCAATATTCAGGCACAATAGACGTTTTTGTAACCGTGATATGGATCGGGCTTCACAGGAGACAGGGATTTATTAATCAAAGTGTCATTGCGTTCCATACCAAGACGTTTCGTACCAGGACGTTGCAAACTGAGAATTTTCATACTGCGACATTTCATACCAAGATCCTGGTTGAAGAACAAAGCTCGTGGTTTTGTTAATAAAACCAGGAACTTTGTTTTTTTTTAACAAAGTGTCATTCCATTCCATACCAAGACGTTGAATACCGAGAATTTATATACCGGGATGTTTCAAGCCAAACACCTTTCATGCCAGTGATGATACATACCAAAACCGTTTCATACCAAGAAAATTTCTTACCACAGCCTTTTCATACGTTCTTTCCTGTCAGTATTCAGACACAATAGACGTTTTTGAAACCGTGATACTATAATCGGGTTTTTTTAGGAAACCGGGATTTATTAACAAAACCGAGAGCTTTGTTTTTTTTTATCAAAGGGTCATTGAGTTCCATACCAAGACGTTTCATACCAGAACGTTTCATACCAAAAGTTTCATACCAAAAGTTTTCAAACTGAGATATTTCAAACGAATACACTTCGTACAAGGACGTTGAATACCGAGAGTTTTCATACCGGGAAGTGTCAAGCGCCTTTCATGCCGAGGACATTACATACTAAAACCAATTCATACCAACAAAGTTTCGTACTAGAGTTATTTCGTATACTAGAACGTTTTGTAACTTCGTTCCTCTGTCAATATTCAGACACAATAGACGTTTTTGTAACCGTGATATGGATCACGTGATCGCAATATCATACGTATGCAATCCCCTAAGAAAGCAACAAATTTAATTCGAATGAAATTAAGTCTTAAGAAATTTTTAAAATAGTGGCAAAATTGTCGATTATAGAAGTGCTTAAAAATCGACAACCAAATTGGTCTATTTTCGAAAATATTGCACTTACGGGAGCTTTGCACTACCAAAGATGGCATCAAGAAGAGCAAAAAGCTACCGGTGCTAAAGTTACAGGCGGTCAAAGATGAAAATTGAGTAAAAAGGAATATACCCTCCCCCTCCTTTGGTAATTTTGAAGGAAGTGTTGTACATCTTTTTTGCCCTTTTTGATCGGAATTGCACCTCTGCAATCCCCTATGAACTTAACAAACTTCATTCCAATAAAATCAAGCCCTAAAGTGGTTTTTTAAAAATTACAAAAATTTTGGTTTGAAAAGCGCCTAAAATCGACCACCGAAGTGGTCTAATTCCGAAATGATTGCAACTACGGGAGCTTCGTTGGTGGGAGGTGAAAGAGGACAAGAAACTCAAAAAAACAGGTGGAATCATTTCAATCGGTCGATTGTTCTAACGTTATAGGAAGTCAAAGTTGAAAGTAGAGAAAAAGGACGTAGAAGCCCCTATCCTTGGTCATTTTGAAAAAATTTTTGGAATTTTTTTGTTGCGGTTTTTGATCTGAATGGCACGTTTGCAATCCTCTAAGAACGTGACAAATATAAACAGCGTGGAACGTAAAATTAATCCCATAAGTGTTCTTTTTTTCTATACGTTTCCAAAAGCACATTCTAAAAGGACCTAAAAATCTCCGAAACTATTGAACCTTGCGTGGGAGGTAAAAGAAGACATAAAAAATAACAAGAAACCGGTGGATTCGCTCTAATCTGTTCACCTGTTCTAAAGTTACAGGGCGTCAAAGTTGAAATTTGATAAAAAAAAGACCTAAAGCTTCCTTTGGAAAATTTAAAATAAATGATGGGATAATTTTTATTCTGTTTTTTAATCGCAATTGTCATATTGCAATTCTCTAAGATTGTAACAAACTTCATTGTGGATTTTTCTACTCGTCCTATTCTCCTCAAACTTTATTGTTTCACTCAGATCACCTTAGGCTTTTAACTCATCTTCTTCCGAGTTTGACGTATTGGCATATGCTTCTACGATCTTCACGCGGTACCCTTCGCTCAACTTCGAAGTGAAGTAGAGCGAGAGATGATTCTTGGATTTACACTTTTTATCTTCCTGTGCCGATACCTGCTTTCTATGCCTAATAAAAAGTTCTTCATATTGACAAATATTTCCAGATTTGAGTATCTATTAGTTGCTTTTCTCCTCTTCTTCTTCTCTAACCGAAGCATTATGCTATTGTTGTTGATGGTAGCGTGGTACTTCTCCGGGAATTCTTGGCATCCTCCGCTATCATAACACTAGTTTGGTTAGTGAAGTACCAACTGCCGGAAACTGAGTACCAGAGCCGCAGCAGTAATAGATTCACCACTCGTGCAGGTGAGGTTAACATTTAAGTGGTTTTGATGTCTTGTGTTAATACCACCCCTAAATGATTTCACACACATACCAAGATTTTATTCATAAACACAGTAACGATTGAGAACCCGGAACCAGCGACGTTTCGCGTCGCGGTCCTGCAGGTTCTGTTATTTGTCTTGCTGGGCCGTAATTAAGTTCGATCACAGATGCGTGTCGAACAGTCACACATGAAAAGGTTTCATCTTCTCATGCTGCCAAGTCTTTGTTTATGTTATTCACTTGTTGCATCAGATGAACAGAACAACCAACTAGTCGAGACTGCTGAAAAAATTAACTAACTAGTGGGTGTATTAAATAAGTCACTAAATTATATTAATGAGCTTAACATTTGCCTGTTGGTCATCAGCATCATTACCGCAACTATACGTTCTTTGGGCTTATGAATCGGGTAGGTGGAAGAAGGTAATTTTTTTATTGCTCAATAGTTCTTTTCTTAAATAATTCGCTATGGTAGGTGTTAAAATATTAGAATTTGCCTGCTAGATTAATCACTTATTGCGGAGTGATGTAAGTTCTTTTGTCTATAGAAGGATTTCGGTGAACACGCCTTAAAGCCCGCAGTACTACCCATAAGACGACAAAACCAAGGTCGTGTGTTGTTATATTTTAGTATTGCTTTTCTCATAATTAACACCACATAAGGAGTAGCTATTTACTTCAACTGATTCTGCCATCAAAGATTCCTAACTCAAATGGAAATAATTTGTTTACTTTGACATAGGTACACACAAACTCCTTCATCTCCTCGCCTCCATTAAAAAATGTCCAGTGAGAAGTGAGAAGGTACGAGTACTTAGTGGACGCATACGTTGAAAGTGGATCCATATCGCACCTGACATTTTATTGACGTCGAGTGGGTGAGACCAGCAAAAAACAAACACTTTCTGCAAACCAAACAACACCTGCGTTTGTCATTCCTTAAACCACTCACTAATCGCATGCAATGTAGGGACCAGTCTTAAAGGTGGCATAATCAAATTTGCATACAAAGTCAATGATGTTCGGGGTTTTGTTTTGAACAGAAACGCTTATTAAAACTCGTTTAGGGCATGTACTGTAAGAAAAAAAGAAACGCTGGCACCTCTTCCTCGGTGAGACTAAAATGCGCTGCAGGGTAAATGGGAATCTAATTGTAATGGTCTGATGTTCAAAACGTCTTCAACTCGTCAGATAAGCCGATAAAATAACAGCCCAAACTTGAAATAAAAGGGTTGCCTCTTGAAGAGTTTCTCCACTTAAACGCCGAGAAATTACATAGGAAGTCTTCAGGTGTGCCAAAGGCCATAAGGATGATTTTTCGATTATCGCATGGACATAATATAGTTGTTTCAATATCGCTTCAAGAACTATTCGGATCCCATAATTCCCATTTATTCGCGTATCGCGTGAGCTCGATTCATTGCAATAACCAATTTCTAAACATCTCTTGTATTCCTACGTAATGCAATAGAAAAATCCGTGAAATCAGCTCCGCAAGATGCTCCATGCATAATGCATTTCTATTGTCAGTTCTATAAAAAGGTATTGTTTAATTTATAGCTTTCCGTTTTTCTCTCATAGTGTTGTTAATCTTGGTTAGTTATCTTGTGGCCTAAGATTTTTGAAAGTTTGGAGCCAAATTAAAAGCTCAATTCAACCCTTAAACTTTTCTAACATAATATATACAGAAAATTTTAATCAACGGGCAATGTCTCATGAAATATGCAGTCCCACTGAATATATCGAAATCAAATATAAAGCCGTAAAGGAAGAAATTACCTATGCATGCAACCGGTGTCCCATCTGCAACCACGTTAATCTAAAACATCATATAACAAGTTTGAATTGGTAATGTTAGTGACGGTGAACGGTATTATAATGTCTTGACATTTCATTTTCTTATCAACGGCAACAAAAAATATCCTAGACCAGAGGATTATTTTGTATCTAAAAAAATATATATATTGTTTTTAAATTGACCACATTGACTTCTTTTGCTCTTTTTGATGATCTCTTTCAACTCCCACCAACAGAAGTCCCGTAGCACAGTGGGGTATTTGATGTTATTTTATGTTTCAAATTGTTTTTTAATCTATACTTTATTTCTTAAAAGTTTTAAATTAAAAGCGTAACATATGATAAACAAAAATTTAATCAAACTGTGAAGGCTTTTACGGCAGGTCAAAATACAATCTAAAGTGTTTTCCGGGCTTTGAAACCGTGGTCCAATGGAATTTCTTCCTGACGTTTCATCTAAAGCTGCGGCAGACATTATCAAAGGCAATGAGGCAATGGGCGAAGTGATCTCCCGTACTTCCCGACGTTGACTGATTCGACTGTGGTGATCTCCGTGGTATTTATTCCCCCGCCGCCGTCGCCCTGCAGTGGAGGGACTGGGGTGGGGGTAGTGGTGGCACGGGTTTTCGGCTCACTTAAAGTATCTCGTAGAACACGCTTCCAGTCTGCTTTTAGAAACGTAATTTCTTCCTTTCTGTTGAAATTGTTGTCGTGTTTAAAGATCTCAATGGCCTCTCCATATTCACCTCGTTGAAAAGGATGTCGTGACCTTCGGAGAGTGCGTGCTCTGCTACTGCTGACTTTTGTGTTTGTCCCAGCCTGCAACTTCTCTTGTGTTCCGTAATCCTCGTGTTGTCACTGCGTTTTGTGTTCGAAATATAGAACAGTTTATTTGCATTTGAATGCCCCAGGGCACACACATAATTAAATTTAATTTACTTAGTTCTTGTTAGGTGTCGCTGTCACGTCTTAGACCAGCTATGTTGTCAGTTTTCCTCTTAATATCCAGAAACTAGGCCTTTTCGGAAGCACTAGTTCAGTTTTACTTTGCTTTTGGTTAAGTTGGTTCAAGTAAGTTCAGTTCTATTTTTCCTTTGGTTTGGTCAGTGCAGTCATACAGGTCTCTAAAGGCGACAGGGCCGCACCTGCACCTTGCCGCAGCGGCCCATTAAAGGGCCGCTACGGGGCTTGTGGATTGGTACACATAAGTGTGGGCTCTGTTGGTTAGGCTAGTTCAGTTTTATTTTACCTTTGGTTATTTCAGGTTAGTTTAGTTCTGTTTTTTTGCTTTGGTTAGGTTGGTTTGGTTATGTTTTTTTTTGGTCAGGTTAGTTCAGCTCTGCGTGTTCTTTCGCGCTTCTCAGTCATGACAAAGTAGCTCCCCATCTCTGCTACGGGGCCTGTTGATTGTTGCACATAAGTGTGGGCCCTTTGGTTAGATTAGTTCAGTTTTGCTTTGTCTTTGGTTATTTCAGGTTAGTTCAGTTCTGTTTTTCCTTTGGTTTAATCAATCCAGTTATAATTCTCTTCTAGGGAGGCCCGTTAGGGCCGCACCTGCACCTTGCCCCCCTCTATGGAGTTTGTTAATTGCTACACATAAATGTGGGCTTTGTTGGTTAGGTTAGTTCAGTTTTATTTTGCCTTTGGTTACTTCAGGTTACTTTAGTTCGGTTTTTTGCTTTGGTAAGGTTAGTTCGGTTGTGTTTCTTCTTCGTTCAACTTAGTTCAGCTCTGCCTGTCCTTTCGCGCTTCAGGGTCATGACAAAGCAGCTGCCCAGGACTGCTACGGGGCCTGTTGATTTTTTCACATAAGTGTGGGCTCTTTTGGTTAGGTTAGTCCAGTTTTGTTTTGCGCTTGGTTATTTCAGTTTACTTATTCTTTTGGTTTGATCATTCCAGTTGTACTGGTCTTTTGGGGCGGCCCGTCAGGGCCGCATCTACACCTTGCCGCAGCGACTCTTTAGGATCGATGTGGGGGCTGGTACAGTTGAGGGAAGTCGTTATTACTAATTTTTTTCGAAAATTTTCTTTAGGCATTAATAGAATGGACAAAATACAAAATTATAGGTGGTGGTAGAACTTAAAAACATTTATTATAATATCAATTTTTAGAATAAATATAATAATAAGCTTTGCTTAACTGAAACAAACTATACAATGGAAGTTGGTTTGAAGATTATCTTAAAACACTGTCATGGGAATATAAAGTGAAACGACATTTGTCACAAATGTCAGCAAGTGACATTTTTGAGAAACTCTGCGTATCCTTGTAAATTATGTAGATTATCTTGAAAAATATGGTAAAACGCACTACTTTAGAGTTTAGTCGTTTTAAATCCGAACTAACCTAACCAAAGGATTCCTCATAGAAAAGCATAATTGAACTAACCTAACTAAAAGGAAACTAGAACTGAACTAACCTGATCTAATCTAAACTAACCTGATCAAAGGAAAAACATAACTGAACTAACCTAACCAAAGCAAAAGTAAAACTGAACTAATCTGAACTAACCTAAACTAACCTGATCAAAGAAAAACCAGAACAGAACTAACCTGAACCAACCTGATCTAACCTTTTTTTTTATAGAGGTCAGGGGTAAATACCTTTACGTATCCCAGGTCGTGGTTGATCTTCCTGTACAGGTGACCTGGGTATGTGGGACTCCGCTCTTGTCGATCTTGGTGCAATACCCACTAAATTCCCCTTGTCCTCTCTTCCCGGAAACCGCCGCTAGGCATTACTTCGGGGTAATTGCAAGTTGGTCGGCTATCCGTGATTTCGTCTTTGTTCGTCTTCACACTTTTCTCTTATTATTCTATCAAGCATCATCACAATAGCATTACAGTCTTTCTCACTTCTTCCTAGTAGGAGCGTTACATTACTCTTATCCAAAGCCTGTCCGCAGATGGCGTTGGCGCTGGCCCTAATGTCTTTAAATCTGATACATTTAAACAGCGTGTGCTCCGGATTATCTATACATCCCCAATACCAGCACAGATCTGAGTCTGATCTTCCTATTTTAAATAGGTATGATCCAAACACTCCATGTCCAGTAATTGCCTGTGTCACAAAGTAATTCGTCTCTCCCCATTTTCCCTCAACCCACTGCTCCACGTCCTTAATAAAGGATTTTGCCCATCCAGTATAAGGATTCCATCTCTCCTGCCATTCCCTATACAAGTTTTTTCTCGCCTGTCGACGTTATTCGTGTCGACGTTCTTGCCCCCTTTCGAGAATATCGCACCTTTCTTTAATTTGTAACTTTATAGGGGGGATTCCTGCAATAACTCCTACCGCTAAACTTGTTGTGGTACGGTATGCACTGCATACCATTAATGCCAATTTTCTTGTAACTTTATCTAGGATATCTTCGTACTTTTTATACTGCAGCGCTTCCTTCCATGTAGGTGCAGCGTACAGCACCGTTGACAAGACGACGTTACACTGCAGCCTCCTTTTGTTTGCAGACGGACCTCCAACTCTCGGCATAATCTTAGCCATGTAGCCTAGAATTCGCATGGCTTTCTGCGCGATCATTTTCACATGGCAAGTCATATTTAGTCCTCTGTTCAAATAGACTCCTAAGTATTTCCCTTGGTTTTGACTTGGAATGGATGTCCCAAGGATGCTAATATGTACATCTTTTATGCAGCGTTTTGCCTGTAGAAGAACTACCTCAGTTTTTTTTACTGCCACCTTCAGGCCCATATCTTCCAATGTATTGATGACTCTGAGCACCGTGTGGGATGATTTACACTCTAATAGGTCCCTAGTTCTAGCCCTAACAGTAATTGCCAGGTCATCGGCGTACGCCATAAAGTCGGCTCCTTCTTCTTTTGGGATTTTGAGGATTTCGTCATAGAAAACGTTCCATAGGGCCGGACCCAAATGGAGCCTTGGGGCATTCCGCATGTCACCTCTACATTCTTTCCTGTCGGATCCTGGATTTTTCTATTCGTGAGATAAGACATAATTATATTTACGAGATAGTCGCTAATCTTCTTGTTTTCCAGAGCAGAGATTATTCTGTCCCATGGAGCCGAGTTGAAGGCATTTTCTATATCTACAAGGATCATGGCGCAGTTCTCGGGGTTCTTTGCTGCCTTTCTTCTGATGTCAGCTATTACTTCTTTTACTTTGTCTATGGCATTGATAGTGGATCTTCCTTTTCTGAATCCAAATTGTTGTTCGCTTATTTGGCTTTTGTTATCCAGTTCTTTTTGCAGTCTGCTTTTTATGAGCCCTTCGAGTAATTTGCCGCTGCCGTCTATCAGGCATATCGGACGGTAAGCAGTTGATTCAAGTTGCGTTTTTCGGGGTTTTTCTATTAGCACTAATCTCGAAATCTCCCATATGTCAGGGAATTGGCTGTTTATCAGGCATTCATTCAATACCTTCAGAAATATTTCTTTGTTCTCATTCACTGCAACCTTCAGGATATCCACGGTGATTCCGTCAAGCCCAGGAGCTTTCTTTGGCTTCAGCTTTTTCATTACCTCGTCGAGTTCATCCAGTCGGAATAAAAGTACTTGTTCATTTTTTATGTTTTTCTTTTCCCATTGGCATGTTCTTCCTTTAGGGAATAGTTTGTTAATTTGTTCTCGTACTGTGGTCTCGCTTATCTGGTAATATTGGCCTAGGTTTAATCGCTTGACAGTTATGTGGTATGCTTTCCCCCATATATTACTGTTAAGATCATCACACAGTTGTACCCATTTCTATTTTTTGCTACGCTTTATTTCTTTTTTCAGATCCTGTTTTGCTTGCCTATGGAGTTCTTCCGCTTGAACGCAATCCGTGCTTTTCGAGCTTCGGAGTCTGGTAAGTATCCGTCGAGTTTCAATGCATTGTCTTCTTTTTTCAGCTATGATCTTGTTCCACCAGTATGCATGGGTTCTTTGATGGGAAGTTGAAGATTTCGTCAGGTGAGTATCGCAGTTCTCTTTTAGTTTTTGGATTAGGATGTCAGGGGTTATGTTTTCTGATCAGTCATCATATGTGGTCCTAATAGACTGTATAAATTTTCTTGAGTTCTTTTGCAGCGAATAGGTATATCTAATAGGGTTTCGATTTGAAAAATTTAATTGCGTGGAGTTGTTAGAAATCTTATATGTGATTGTTAGGTGGTCGCTAAGGTTTTCGTCATTTGAGTTTACTTGCCATTCACGGATTCTGGGATAGAAATTTTGCGTTGTACACGTGAAGTCAATTATTGACAAGCTATCAATTATTGACAAGCTATTTCCCCTTATAAAGGTTGGGCTAGTGCCCTGGTTTGCTATAACCAGATTGTTTGCGCATATCCATTCTTCGAATATTTCTCCTCTGGGGTTTTTATTACTTGATCCTATGATTGAAGTTTTAGCATTGAGATCGCCTCCGAGAATTACCTCTTTGGGTGTGTTTCTTAGAGATTTTTCGATGTTCACAAGTAACTCCTTGAAGTCTTCCAGGTTACCGTTAGGGGAAAAATAACAGGAGCAAATGTTAAAGTCTGCCAGCTCGACCATCACATACCCATTTCCTTTTATCACGTTGATCAGCACTAGTTTTTTTATCTAGTTTAACAAAACTGTCGCGATTTTTATCGCTTATGCAAGACACTAGGTAGTTTGGATTTGGTTCTTGTCCCATTATAATATCTATTTTCTCACTAAGCATTTTTGCCTGTACCAGATCGTGCGCTGCTTTACAGCGGTTTAGGTTAATTTGTATTACTTTTAACATGTCTGTTTGCTTTGTGTGTGGAGCCATTACTAGTAACCGACTGAGCATCTTATTGTGAGTGAGAGGGACTCACTGCAGATTCTTGCCTTTGGGTTCTTTTGGCGATGCTCAGCTGCTTCCTGAAGATTTCGCATTTACTTGTTCCGGCTCCGTGTCCCTTGAGGTTGCACAAGGAGCAGTTTTCTTCCTGGGTACATCTCGTTCTGTCGTGTCCGACCTCTCCGCACTTGAAGCAGGATTTTGTTCGATCTGCCTCTTCGCATTCCGTCATTTTGTGTCCGTATCCCCAGCACTTTGAGCATCTGGTGACGTTTAGTCTCTTCTCCCAGAAGCATCTTGTAAAGCCAACCGTGATGTGTCTATTTTGAAGTAATTTTGAAGCATCTTTTTCATTAATAGTTAATGTGATGGCTTGTCTATTGTTCCTCATAGGTCTTAGGTCACTGAGTCTGGTCTCTTTATCTTTGAAATCGTCTATGTATAGCTCTAGTGCGTCAAGTACCTCCTGCTTTTCCGTTGTGGCATCCATACCTCTAATATATATCGTTTCTGTTTTCGCACCATCTCGGAGCCATACTCTTTTGTTTCCGGTTTTGAGCGCGCTGCTGATCTTATTTTTTAGCTCTTCATCCTTTTCGAATGTGATTAATAATTTTCCTTCTTTGGTGCTCCTCATGCCGATAATGCCTTTGTACAGCATACTCGTTTGTTTCCGGTTTTGAGCGCGCTACTGATCTTATTTTTCAGCTCTTCATCCTTTTCGAATGTGATTAATAATTTTCCTTCTTTGGTGCTCCTCATGCCGATAATGCCTTTGTCTATCTTTCCATGGTTGAGAGTATTCTTGATGTCGCTTAAAGTATTCCTGTATTCTTCTGCCGTGTTTTCTACCGCCATTGCATAGGTTTGCCTTTCCTTTTTTCTTTTTGTCCTGTTTGAGATGTACCGGATGATTTGCGTCTGCTTACCAAAGAAAATAACCTCTAGCATTTTCCTAATTTTAAATGTGCTCAGTTCTCCTATGTCCATAGCTAGCCATTCTGTCTCCGCGACTTCATTTTTTATTTCTAATAATCCAGTGAATATATCTTCGTCTGATCCGTTATGTGTTAGTTTCATAATTTTTCTTGTGATTACTTGTTTATTCCTTTTTCTTTTTGTGCCGTATATACATACCGAGGACTCGATAGCTCCTATCTTGTCCTTGAAATCTATAATATCTGGATATCTCGTTTTGTATTGGTGGCTTACACCCCTTTCCATATTTGGGTCATTCGGTCCAACTAGAATAGTTTTAACTGTTGAGTCTTTAGTTGTGAGAGAGTTACCTTCTTTTATTTGGGTGGTTCTAAAAGTGTCTTCACTCCATCTTTTTTCAGCAAGCTGTTTGAATTCGTCGTAGTTGGTAATTTCCCAAATGTTCGTTACTATCTCGCTGTCCATGGTTTGTGTTCCTTGGGTATTGGTGTTTTTTTTTATTATTACATCATAAATGTTGTCATGCTCTTCCGTTGTTTGTGTGCACGTGGTTTTTGTCACTTTTACCAACCGGTTTGCTTGACTTTCCATCGACGTATTTTCTGGATTTTTCCATTCCTCTACTATTGCGGTGTGTTCGGTCGTTTGAGTTCCAGTACATTCGGAAGTAAGGTATTTTTAATATGATGTATCAGCTTTTGAGTCCTTTTTGATGCTAGTTGCTCGACCTGGTATCGCATTTTCGACTCTGTGTCCTTGATCTCTTTCTTTGTGTTGTTGTTGGCCTTAATTATATTTGTGAGAACCTTCATATTCTCCGAGAGCCTTTTTATTCCCAGTTCGAGTTCCTCTACGTCTTCGCTGTTGAATTTTATTCTTTGTTGTTTGCTGCCTTTCTCCCGTTTTCTTTTCCTGGCTTGCTTTTCAGGAGATGAATCTACCAGAAGAATATCCGCCGTATCCGTAGTCGAGGTGCGTATAGAGCTGGGTGGAGTCCTTTTAAGGCTATCTCGCCGTTTAAATGGGTCAACAATACGTTCCGTGTGGGCGTTGCTACATTGGGTTGGTACATTTTCAGTAGCTCCGTTCTTTTCATTCTTGGTGTCTTCTGCGGCGGTCCATCCTGCTTCGGCCTGATCTCCTACGCTCTTATCTTCTCTATAGTCTCCGCTATTTTTCTTTTCCTCGTCACTTCCGTCGTGTAAAAACAATCCTTTCCCCCCATTCCCCGAGATTTTGTGATCCATGTAACTGAATCGTCCAGCGCATCGTGAGGCAAGGGGCAGGCCGAAAAACCCGGGAGCGGGTGTACCCTCGGAATACTTTTCCTACCCCAGTTTCCTGAGGCCCGGCCTTCGTTTTCCCAGTCCCGGAAAACGCAGACGGACTGGGGCTCGCCCGGAGCAATGCGGGTTCCGACCCCTGCATCTATGCCTCACTACCTGATGAGGGCCTGAAGTGACTGGTTCGTGGTGATGCATACAGTTTTACCTTCGGCAGAGCATCAGCTCACATCAGCCTTGAAGGCACTCCCAGGCTCGTCCGCATGCGCACCCATCCATTTAGTGAATACGGCCGCTCGTTTCGAGTCAGACGCCGACCATACAGCCGCCCGCTCCGGATCAGACGCTATCTGGATTCCTGTTTTAACCTGTTGGTCCGCGGGAGGTATTTGATTTTACTCCTACCACTCATATCTGAGAGGCCTTCCCCTATCCGCCACCTGGAGACGCGCCTTCTAGGGGTTACAGGCTCCCCCGAGAGAACGTGATCTAACCTAAACTAACCTAATCAAGCCGCTTAGCTCCTTATAGCAACAGTATGGCCGAAGCGGCCCCTAACGGGCCGCTTTGTCTTTAATTAACCTTAAATCAAAGAAAAAATTTAACTTTTACCATATTTTTACTTTGCCTTTGGTTAGTTCAGGTTAGTGTAGCTCCGTTTTTGCTTTGGTTAGTTCAGCTTAGTTCAGTTCTGTTTTTTTATGGTTTAATCATTTTAGTAGTACTTGTCTTATGGGCGGCTCGTTAGGGCACCCTCACCTTGCCCTAGCGGCTCTTTAGGGCAGACATGGAGCTTGTAGATTGCTGCACATAAGTGTAAGGTCTGTTGGTCAGGCTAGTTTAGTTTTACTTTGGCATTTGTGAGTTTAGGTTAGTTCGGTTCTGTTTTTCCTTTGGTTTGGTCAGTCCAGTAGTACTTGTCTTTTAAGGTGGCCCGCTAGGGCCTCACCTGCCCTTATAAGTTTTGTAACGGATGAGTGCGACAATGGTCTTATGAAACTTGTATGTTTTACTATTTTCTTCTAGTGGGGTACGGTTCTATGATGATGAGGAGAGATAGACAAACAAAAGCGACCAACGACTTCTGTTGATCCTCTCAGTTATACATATATTTTTTTTTTAACCTTTTGATACGGATTGGCATCTTTCTCAGTAGTAGTACAAAACATGTTTTGTAGTAACTCGAAACATTTAATTAACTCGAAACATAATATTAAATAACAAGACAAAAATATATATAACTGAGAGGATCAACAGAGGTCGTTTTTGTTTGTCCATCTCTCCTCATCAGGATGTGTCTAATTTATTGACCAGAAAAAACCGATTTACTGGGCATTTTTTCTAATCGGATTTACACCAAACTTGGCATAAATGATGCCCTGACCCGGAGCATACACTGTTAAAATTTCAGATTCTGATGTCCATTCTAAAGGACACTACCCTCTAGAAAAAATTGATAAAAACCGATTGACTGGGTATTTATTCCAATCAGATTTACACCAAACTTGGCATAAATAATGCTCCTAACCCGGGGCATACACTGTTAAAATTTCAGATTCGGATGTCCATTCTAAAGGACACTACCCCTTAAAAAATTTGATAAAAACTGATTGGGTATTTACTCTAATCAGATTTACACCAAACTTGGCACAAATGATGCCCCTGTCCCGGAGCATACACTGTTAAAATTTCAGATTCTGATGTCCATTCTAAAGGACACTACCCTCTAGAAAAAATTGATAAAAACCGATTGACTGGGTATTTATTCCAATCAGATTTACACCAAACTTGGCATAAATAATGCTCCTAACCCGGGGCATACACTGTTAAAATTTCAGATTCGGATTTCCATTTAAAAGGACACTACCCTCTAGAAAAATTTGATAAAAACCGATTGACTGGGTATTTATTTTAATCAGATTTTCACCAACCTTGGCACAAATAATGCTTCTGACCAGGGGCATACACTGTTAAAATTACAAATTCGGATCTCCATTCTAGAGTGCCTGTAACGAGAGTGTGGCCATAAGGTGGTATTGTTTTCTATTAGTGCCGCCATGTTTTTTCCAAAGTCAGAAGTCTCCAATGGTCAGATTGACATATGTGGTATATGGCATTTTGATGCATTTTCGGGTTATGGCCCTACTACGCCCTGGGAATTTACCCGTCCTTTGTTTCCTCAATATGAATTTAAGCCCAAGAATACTCTAAGAGCAATTTGGAATTACGTCGGCTGTCAGTACTCAGTACGTCAACTCGATGATGGATAAACGTCATTTAAAAGTAGCGGGATATTCAAAAATTACCTGTACTTAAAAGGATTGTTGTGGGAATTTGTGAATTCATCAACAATTCTCAATTGCTCATAATGTATCTTGAACTAAAGCGTTTACTTATTAGTAGGAAGGAAGAATTATAGTTCATCGTTTGTCTGAAAAAAAAAATCATTTGAAGGCTTTCGCCCATAAGAACAATGTTAATCTTGGAGAAAACATGGCGGACAAGTCCTTATGGCCACACTCTCATAACAGGCACTCTACTGCATTCTAAAGGACCCTGCCCTCTTGAAAAATGCGATAAAAACCGATTGACTACTATGTGCAGATGAAAATTAGGTGCGCCACTGGATTCTACGTCACAAAAACTACTAGCAAGCATTCTTACTTTTCACGAAACTAAAAAGACAAACAACTTTCCAAAATAACCCTGTATCTCAAAAACCAAATCTTTATGGGAAGTTCTGCTGGCGCCATCTTTAATTTCACCAGAAAGTAGCACACTGCCGCGAAATCCTCAATCTTTTACCTTTAAAAATAAGGCAGGATCCCATTTAGAAATGCTGAAATGGGATACCCCGTATATTCTCGGGTCCGGTTTTCAAGCGAAATTTCCTGGTGCGATTGAAGTAGTGTCCTTTTCTCCTTTAGAATGGACAACCAAATCTGAAATTTTAACGGTGTATGCCCCCGATCAGAAGCATCATTTGTGCCAAGTTTGGTGTAAATCTGATTAGAATAAATACCTAATCAATTGGTTTTTATAAAATTTTTCTAGAGTTCAGTGTCCTTTAGAATGGACGTTCGAATCTAAAATTTTAACAATGTATGCCCCGGGCGAGAAGCATCATTTGTGTAAAGTTTAGTGTAAGTCTGATCAGAATAAAGACCCAGCCAATCAGTTTTTATCAAATTTTTCTAGAGGGTAGTGTCCTTTCGAATGGACGTCCGAATCTGAAATTGTAACAATATATGCACTGGGTGAGAAGCATCATTTGTACCTGTAAGTTTAGTGTAAATCTGATTAGAATAAATACCCAGACAATCGGTTTTTTATCAATTTTTTATAGAGGGTAGTGTCCTTTAGAATGGACATCCGATTCTGATATTTTAACAGTGTATGCCCTGGGTGAGAAGCATCATTTGTACCAAGTTTAGTGTAAGTTTGATTGGAATAAATACCCAGTCAATAGGTTTTTATCAATTTTTTCCAGAGGGTAGTGTTCTTTAGATTGGACATCTAAATATGAAATTTTAACAGTGTATGCTCCGGGACAGGGGCATCATTTGTGCCAAGTTTGGTGTAAATCTGGTTAGAATAAATACCCAGTCAATCAGTTTTTATCAAATTTTTTAAGGGGTAGTGTCCTTCAGAATGGACATCCGAATCTGAAATTTTAACAGTGTATGTTCCGGGTCAGGGGCATCATTTGTGCCAAGTTTGGTATAAATCTGATTAGAATAAATACCCAGTCAATCGGTTTTTTTTCTGGTCAATAAATTAGACACTTCCTCCTCATCATCATAGGATCGTTCCCCAAGAATAAGAACGAAGCAACGTATAAACGTAGCAAATAAAATATTTTCTTCTATTGAGATTGATAAATAATAAAAACTAAATTAATTAATAAATTGAAAACTAATTAAATAAATAATTATTTCATTTCTCTAGACATTTTGTTTTTTTAAAAAAGTTGGCAACGTGACAATGACGTTAGATATGGTTAAATATTATTTGACATTTAATAATATCGCCACTACATTTCACCAATACCACCACAGCTGAGCAAAAATAATTATAGCGTTGCATGAGGCTGTAAACGTATTGCTTCTCAGTGTTTTAATATCGAGCTAAACGAGCCGAATTAGAAAAAAAAAATAATTGAGGCATTTTAGCCGACTGCCTATTGTATCGAATACAAGGAGTTTGTGTACAAAAAGTAAAATAAATTTATGAAATTGGAAGTAGGATTCCTCGTAGGAAAAATAATTTACTTTGGTTTAGTTTGGTTGTTGCTGTTGAATAAACAATTTGTTGGGTTGATAGGATCAAGGGACGCATTGCACATTTAATTTATATCATACGTAAACGTAAGTTTAATAAATAAAAATTAATGATAACTCTGTAACATCGACTGTACTAAACGTCTCAAAGTTGAAGTGAAAAACAATAGTAACCGAAAGTAACTTTTCTAATTTAGTATCGGGTGTTGTCCCACGAGACTAAATAATTGCCCTCATTCTTCTAGACATACATTCAATCAAATGCTCTATAAAAACTTGGTCCATGTCGGCCCAATCTTCAAGAAGAGCCCTGTGCAAATCTTGAAGTGTAGCTTCTATTCATAAGTTTTCTTCCTAAATAATTCCATAAATGCTCAATGGGATTCAGATCGGGGCTAATAGCTTACCATTCGATCGGAGTAATATTTTCATCATGTAAATATTGAAAAGAAAATTTGGACTTATCCTCCTGGAAAACGGGATAACAAGGGGTTGCAAAATTTCATCAATATATCTCTGGGCCGTCAAAGATCATCTAGTACAAGATAAAGTTGAGTTATGCCAGTTAAAGGAATTCCTGCCCAAACCATCACTGAGTGCCTTGGAAGCTTATTCCGGGACTAAATTTCGAGATATTAAAAAGTTTTGATGATGTGTTTAGTTACATTTTTTTCTGTGGACAAAAATTTCCTGCAGTTCAAGTCTGCTAAAATGCCTCACTTTCTTGTCATTATCATTTAAACTCTCCTTGTGTCTAAGTGTCCCTGCGTCGAAATTTCTCGCGGCGAAACGTGTTTTCGGCGTACTGTGGAGAAAATTGTCGCAGTTAGTTCAGTTTTACTTTGGCTTTAGTTAGATTATTTCAGGTTAATTCAGTTCAGTCTTTCCTTAGTTTAGTTAAGTTTTTTCTTTGGTTCGGTTAGTTTAGTTTTACTTTTCTTTAGCGTTAGGTTAGTTAACATTAGCACAGTATAAGGAATATCTAACAGTAACGTCACTCTATCACGTGACCGCTCCTCGCTAACAATTCTTCCCCTCTTACTTCGCCTCAGATTTCGGCTAAAGTAAACAAAAATTTGGCCACTTTACGACATCGGCCTATACTAAATACATTGCCCAATTAGCAATTTCATCGAAGCTCGAACGCACACGGCGCCAAAACGTTTTTGAACTAAGAATTTCTTTGATCTTTTCGAGAGTGACGTTACTGGTAGATATGCTCTATACTGTGACGTTAGTGCCGATTGACTTTTTCTTTATTTTCTCATTTTTCTTTAAGTTTGGAACGATGCATCATGGCGGCAGGAGCATTAGAAGGATCTGTCATTGTCATGAATGTCATTTCATAATTGGTTTCTTGGAGGTTGCAGAACAAAAAGATGATTTCTGGTTTGGTTATAATGTTTTAATGAAATGAAATGATACGAAGCTTTGCCGATTATAAGAATTTCATTTAAGTTCAGTTTGTGAGCCCCTCGTAGTCCTTATTTTGTTTTGTTTTCTTGGTAGAGGAACCTTTTATATATACACTATTTTTCTTTAATAATTTTTGCTACAAATATGAATATTCCGAAAATTGTTTCGCTTTAAACTATTTAATTTGATGCCCCCTTCCTTGTAAGCTTCAAAATACCTCAAAATTCCGTAATGCTTATTACCGATTAGACCCCAGTTTTTGTCCTCACATCAACTGAGAAATAACTTATAGGATTTTTCGTATTTGTCTCTACATTTAGAAGGCAATAATGAGGATGCCACATTAGCTGCAACTTCTTTGATGTCAGACGGAAGTTTTTCGAAGAGTTGATTGACTGCACACGGTTTGCAATGGAGTTTGTTTGAAACAATACACTCGCTAGTGGGGGTATTAGCCCTCGGAGTAGTTGTTTCTTTTTATTTTCCTTCGTAATAGTTGCAATATTTTGGAAATATAAAAACCAGATAAGTTTTTAATTTCCAAATTGTAAATATTGCCTCTTATGCATATTTTATACTAGAGTTTTCTGCAAAAAGGTAGAAAATTTCGATTTCTAACATACCTCCCAGAAAATAAATTTCTTTCAATTTTCATAAGAATACATACGTTTTGTACTTTATAACATCGAGACTAAAGTGTCTTTTAATATATTAGTGATTTGCTGTCCTCATTGGCACCTTCTTTGGTACTAAAAAGGTTACTTTAGTACACCTTTTAGTCACGCACCACAACATGCTTTGTTCTCTCTTTCTTTCAATGATTTCTTCAAGTTTGTCTTTATGAGCGCACAGTCAATTTGTCTAATTTTTAAAAGAATGTCTATCGCCTAGCAATAAAAACGAACAAAAGACCAAACGAGACTCTGTAATAAGTCTTCATGTAACTGAACAAATCTTTTGCCATTTATAAATACAAGAAATAAATCAAGTTCTTTCCTACTATCCTAAGCAGATCCGAAGACCAGCCATAATAAAAATTAATGTATGTGCTTATTTCGTATACAACAATACTTTTATGCTTTCGAAGAAGTTTTTATTGCAGGGTCAGATGATGTCCCATAACTTTTATCGTCGTAAGTTTGCTAATTAAACAAATATTTGTTTTTTATTTCTAATGCCCTTGGCAGCAAGTGTTAGCCATCACGTCTTGTGCTTAAAATAAAGCACACAATATAGTATATGAAAACGTACATATATGTTTTCGTTACAGTCAGTTAACCAATAAATCGAATCATGTCATGGAGTTCAAAACGATTAACTATCAATCACAGTTCTGCTGTACGCCTTAATTTCACTACACCATTGATTGTAATTAATTTTGTTCATAGTTGGCTATTAGTGTAAAATAATAATAAGACTAGTCTTTGTGTAATTTTTCATTATTGGTCCTTGGGCTATACCATCCTCTTCATTATATTATTTTTTTGTCCAAATAATTCTGAGGAAAACCAACCGTGGCTAGAAAAAACAAATTCTCTTTAGATGCTTAAGAAACCTGTCAAGTATTTTTGGGTTCATCAGTTATCACAACCCGTGCTAACATTAGATCAATCTTCGTCAGCTTCGCTCATACTTCCGGCACCAAATCACTCCAGAACAAACAACTGTATCGAAATTCCAACAAGCACCCATCATGGTTATGAAGATGTTTCTTGTTGAATGCCCCCGAGGTAATCCGGCAAACACTCATAAGAAAATCTTTTTATAAATAAGCATTACTAAATTTAATGTGGAGTAACCACTATTATCTTCAGGTTAGAGATGATGGTAATAATTGTAAGGTGGGAATGTGTGAAACAAAAACCAAATAGGATCATCGTTTTATTATAGGATTGCTGCTAGATTAATGAAGCGGGTTTTTGCTGTAATTGTTCGATGAAGCCGCATCATGTATAATGTGTAAATTAGGACAAAGGATCCATTTGGGTAAGACACGGGTTTCTACTTCCAAAACCTTGACTGTTTCCTCTAAACAGGTAATATTTAGTGCGATCAACAAATGTGACGACCCTGAAGACGATTTGCTTCAATTGCTGTCCTCTTCGTTGTCGGAGGTGCAGCAACTACCCAAATTAGAAGATGATCACATCGATCCGTTGGTGCTGTTTCAACACAAAATTTGCGTCATGAGAACTGCTCGATAAACGAAGAAATTGCCTAGTGCATGCCAAATTGCTGTTGAAGGCTCTAGAGAAAGACAACGTGAAGTTATGATAATTCCATCAATCAGCTGCGATCGGCCGTATTTTGTTTCGCTCTAGCCCCAAGTGCTTATTTAAAAATGCCGTTTGAATACGAATGGCAAAACTTTAGCCGAAGACCTGATGGGCAACATTTTCCCAATTAAGTCTCGACGAGATTTGAAATTTCATTGCAAGAGAGATGACGTCGCGGGTCGTCCCACCGGCGGCCGAGTGGGCTCGCACGACGTCCTTGATGGACCTTCAGCTCGATGAACCCACTTTGTGCCGTCTCCGGCCAAAAGGATGTTTGCCAAGGCGGCTTTCTTTGTTATAAATAAAAAAAAGTTAATAGACCTTTTGCACTAGGTTACGTACGTTATGTAAACGAATCGATTTGCATTAGTCACGTTTTTAGACGTCCCTTATTGGCCTAACGAGAGAGGCGAATTCCTCATAGTTTGAAGCTTATTAACCTCTACCACGAGAGGTCTGCTATAAAGGACTGCGTGATGGAGGAGGGCATTTAATGGTGAGAATGCTCTCCATTATGGTAACCATGCACTAAATGAAATAACGGTTTAAATTTTTCAAATTAAGCCAATCAAGCTAAAGATCTAGACATGGTCTAAAGAATTTGTCAAATTTATGTTATATATTATATTCAATGTTGACCACCAGGAAATAGTCAAATAGTTAAATTATTTAAGGAAGAAACAATATAATTATTTTTAAAACAATAATGTTTTAAATTCACAATATCGTTCTCTTAGTTGGAAGAGACCTAAAATATGATGTGTTAAACATCATAAACAAGTTTTCTTTCAAATGAAACATAACATTTCCTCTGTTTTGAAAAAGGTTTTTAGTGCACATTTTTGTAATAATAATGTGTTATTCTTTTAAACTAGAGGCTTCTTTTGAGGCTAATCAATTTTTTTTATAAAAAAAAATTGTTTTTTCTACATAAGAAATAGTTGTGTTGCTTTCAAGTTTAATATTCTTTTAGTGACTTTTAATTGCTGCCACTATCCAGTATACAGTGTGTCCAGTTGGTGCTGCGTAGTTCGAAATCTTTTTTTTAAGCTTATTAGACTTTCGTGTTGGTTGGGAAAATATAGTTAAAAATCAATAGAAAATTTGTGGGTCTATTTTGAAAAATTAGTAAATATCTCGAAACTGATTTAAAAAAAAAGTATTTATTTCATACTTGGCTTACTTAGTAAAAGATAGATTAAAACGGGGACTAACTTCATGGATATGTTTTGGAAAAAAAAGATGTAAATAGATATCTCGAGAACGGTTTGAGGCTCCACAAAATTCATTAGACGATCGTGTTAGTTCGTTTGTATATTTTGCAAATGATAAACGATTGCACTGAAATAAATGCATTGAAAACAAATGCATATTTAACGGGTTTATTTTGGAACCTTTAGAATATTATTTAATATTTTGTTTGTTAGAAGAAGTGAGCTACACACAAACAGAAAAATTGCGAATGAATTTGGAAAATGAAAATTTGTGTAAATATTTCGAGAACCGTTTGAGGTTTCAAAACTTGTACTGAGCCATTGTTTTTATTGGAAATAATTAGCTGAAAATGAACAAAAACTTCTTAGATTTATTTTGAAAAATTAAAAAAAATATTTAGTATATTGAGAACAGCTTGCGATTCCAAAAAAATGCATTAAACTACCATACTTGTTGGAAAATATGAGTTACACATAAACAAAAACTTCGTGATACATTTTGGAAAATGAAAAATTGTGTGAATATCTCGAGGACCGTTTAAGGTTTCTAAACTGGTACTAAACCATGGTTTTAATTGGAATTAATAATTAGATGAAAATTAACACAAACTTCTTGGATCTATTTTGAAAAATTTGAAATATATTTAATATCTTGAGAACAGCTTGAGACTCCAAAAAAATGCATTCGACTACCATGCTTGTTGGAAAAAAAGTAAACTACGCAGAGACAGAAATTTCGTGGTCGATTTTAGAAAGTGAAAAATTATATAAGTAGAATCTTTGTTTTAATTGGAATTAATTAGCTCAGAATGAATATAAGCTTAAAGAATTCAATTTAAAAAATTAGAAAATGATGTAATATCTTGAGGACACATTGAGACTCCAAAAAAATGCATAAGACTACCATGTTTGTTGGAAAAAATGTGCTACACAGAAAGAGAAATTTTGTGAAAAACGTAAAGTGAAAAATTGTGTAGGTATCGTGAGAACAGTTCGAGGTTTCGAAATTTAGACTGAACCCTTCTTTTAATTGGAACTAATTAGCTGAAAATGAATATAAGCTTAATGGGTTCAATGGGATCGATAAATTGGTGACCACCTACTCTTTACACGCCCTGCAGTATTAGATCTTACATGCTGGTGGTATGCAATACTCTGGGCTATACAATATTTCGCTGCTCTTCCGAAGCTTTTTGGATTTAAGCCGAGAACTTATTGTCCCCAAATTTGGCGACCAGCTAAAGGTGTACTGATGAGGGGTAGACCCCGAAACTAGTATACAGGTGGGATGATCGACAAATTGGTGACCACCTACTCCTTACACCTCGTTCTGGTTCCGATAACCTGCGAGGTACAGGACAATATGGGCTGCTTCTCGATCGGAGAGCCATCTGCCATACAATATTAGATCTATTACGCTGGTGGATGTCACCTACCTCCTGCTCTATAAAACATCTCACCGCTCTTTCGTAGCTTGTTGGGTTGAAGCCGCCAACTGACAGTCTCCAATTTTTCGACCAGCCAAAGGTGTACTGGTGCGGGGTAGACTCCGAAACTATTATGCAGATGGGTTGATTGACAAATTGGTGGCCACCACGTCGTTCTGGTTCCTATAACCTGCGAGGGTACAGAGCAATATAGGCTGCTTCTCGAACTGAGAGCCCTCTGCCATGCAGTATTAGATCTAATAAGCTGGTGGATGTCGCTTGCTCCTGCTCTGTACAACATCTTACCGCTCTTCCGTAGCTTTTTAGCTTTAAGCCGCAAACTCACGGTCTCCAGTTTGTCGAGCAGCTAAACTAGTACTGATGAGGGGTAGACCCCGAAACTAGTATGCAGATGGGTTGATCGACAAATTGGTGACCATCTACTCTTTACATTTTGTTCTGGTTCCGATAACCTGCGAGGTATAGAGCAATATGAGTTGCTTCTCGAACTGAAAGCTCTCTGCTATGCAGTATTAGATCTACTACGCTGGTGAATGTCACCTGCTCCTGCTCTATTCAATATCTCGCTGCTCTTCCGAAGCTTTTTGGATTTAAGCTGCGAACTTATGATCTCCAGTTTGTCGGCCAGCCAAAGGTGTACTGATGAGGGGTAGATCCCGAAACTAGTATGCAGGTGGGTTGATTGACAAATTGGTGACCACCTACTCTTTACACCTCGTTCTGGTTCCGATAACCTGCAAGGCACAAAGCAATATGGGCTGCTTCTCGAACTGAGAGTTTTCTCCCATACAGTATTGGATCTAATACGCGGGTGGATGTTTTCAATTTGACCAGCCAAGCCTTTATTGATGAGAGGTAGACCCTGCAACTAGTATGCTTTTTGATAATAGTGGTAATGTTAAAATCGGTCATAAGTTTTAAGATGGCATGTCATTTTGAATTATTTACCATATTTTATGACAGTGTCTTATCCGAAAAGGAGAATGTTACATTTTTAGCTCAATTTTCTAATTTGACCGTTTATAATTTTAGAACGAATAAAGTGATTATAATAAATCTAAGTTAGTGTTTTTTTCTCTCTTCTTGGCGTCCTTTTTCGTTTCCCATTTACACCACTAGTTCAATAATTTCGAAGATAGTACCCATTGGGTAGTACCCATTTTTAGGTACTTACTTTTAGAATCAATTTTTTTGTCTTTCTTAAAAAAGAACACCAATTGGGCTAATTTAATTTCGTTCCTTCATCTTGAACAGTGTTGTTCTTCATCTGGTTTTCCTCAGCTTTCAACTTGCGTTTCATTTTGTGCTTCCCTTGACAGTTCAATTACACTCTCTTCATGGTTATTAGGGAGTAATTCTAAAGGTTGTTGGCACTTTTTCTTGGTCATTTTGGGGTAAGAAAACCGCGTCTTCATGAAACCTTTTTAACGTTCCACCATCGCTCTCATCTGTTCTTTCATCTTGAGCAATGTTGTTTTCCATCTGGTTTTTCTCAGCTTCAACTTGCGTTCCACCTTAAGCCTCTGTGAGTTGTTCACTTGGTAGTTCATTTACACTCTCTTTATGATTATTAGTGAGTAATCCTAGAAGTTGTTGACACTTTTTCTTGGATTTACTTTTGTCATTTTGGGGTAAGAAAGCATGATCTCCATAAAACTGTTTGGAAACGACATTCGCTTGGATCATTATTCTCGGTTTCTAGTGTCTCTCATTCATCACTCTCATCTATTCCTTCATCCTGAACAGTGTTGTTTTCCATTTGGTTTGCCTCAGCGTCTACTGTCGTTTCATCTTGTGCTTCTGTGGGTGATTTCGTCAGCTTTAAATTGCATCCCATCTTGTTCTTCTGAGAGAGTTTTGAGACTCTCTAGTATTAGACACTTGGTAGTTCATTTACACTCACTTCGTGGTTATTAGGGAGTCGTTCTAGCAGTTGTTGGCATTTTTCCTTAGAGCTACTGTTGTCGTCTTGTGGTAAGAAAGCAAGGCCTAGATGAAATATTGTAGGAATCCCGCACGAAACGACGTTCACTTGCATCTTAATTCTCAGTGTCTGGGGTCTCTGCTTGAACACTCTCATCTCTTCCTTTATTTCGAACAGTGTTGTTCTCCATCTGAATTTCCTCAGCTTCAACTTGGGTTCCATCTTGTGCTTCTGCTAATGGTTTACTTGTAGTTCATTTGCACTCTCTTTATGGTTATTAAAGAGCAATTCTTGAGGTTGTTGGCACCTTTCCTGGGACTTACTGTTGTCACTTTGGGGTAAGAAAACAAAATCTTAATGAAACTTTTTGGAATCCCACATCAAGCAACTGTTACTTGGATCATTATTCTCGGGTTCGGGGGTCTCTCCTTGGTCATTCTTATTGGTTTCCGCATCTTGAACAGCGTTGTTCTCCGTCTGGTTTTCCTCAGCTGCTTTCACTTGGATTCCATGTGGTGCTTCTGAGACTGGTTGACTCGGTATTTCATTCACACTCTCGTTATGATTATTAGGGAATAATCTCAGAGGTTCTTGGCACTTTTGCTTGGGGTAAAAAAAAACGTCTCTATGAAACTTTTTTTGGAATCCCACATCAAGCAACTTTTACATGGACCATTATTTTCTGTATCTGGGGTCTCCTTTTGATCTCCTTTCTGTTTTCTGATTTTGACGAGTGTCGTTCTGCGTCTGGTTTTCTTCAGTTTCAACTTGCGTTCTATCAAGTGCTGTTGCTAGTGATTCACTTGGTGGTTCATCTACACTCTGCTCATAGATATTAGTGAATATTTCTAGAGATTATTGACACTTTTCCTTGGTGTTACTGTTGTCATTTTAGGTAATCAAACAAGAATTTTATTGTGGAGTCCCACTTCAAACAAAGCTCCTTTGGAACATGAACAGATACCTTGGTACCAAAAATTTTAAAGGGACTTCACGTCAACTTTCTTCTGAGGGATATACTTATGCTGTACTTCATATGGTGTCTGTTTAATACAAAAGCAGCCATCTTTATTGCCACACTTCCTTGCCACAAAACCTTTTTCCTCTCATGAAGCATTTAACTGCAGTGATTCAACTAGAGTTCCATTTGACGCTCTACTATTAGCTCTTTTATCAAGCACTTGTTTTTATATATGTATTTAACGACTCCAAACCATTGTCTGTCCTAAGCACCTTCATATTTAATCCAGTTTTCTATTCTGCCACCGGAATAAATGTTTCAATACAGCCTTTTAATTCGTGTTTTTGTTTCATATAATATACATTTCAATAGCTAGAAAAGTTATCATTTAACAACGAAAATTTTTTAGATTTTCTAATGGATGATGTACTTGGTGTACTTGGTGCACCTCCAGACATCAATTGCAATGATTCTCTTGCCTTTGAAGCTTAATGAGTGGATAACCTGTGCTGCTTTCCTCCAAAACATCTCTTATATACAAAATGTGGTGAATGGTCTATAAAATCAATATTTTTGCTTATTAGAATTTTTTGATTTGAATCAGGTTTTGATACGACAACAGTCACATCTCCACACTCTTTACTAGAAACTTCACTAAGTCTGTTACGTTTTTAAGAAATTGAAAACGTCCTACTTCGTTAAATCCCGGAATAAAAATATTTCCACAACTTCTTTAAAATTGATTAAGGGGGGGGGGGGGGGGGCAAACCATCCTACTGTTTCTTTATATCTTCTTTATCCTTGAGGGGGCCCGGGGAACCCCAACACAGTTGGTAAGCTGGGTCAGATCGGCACTCCGCAACCGTAAGTTTGCGGCTTCTCTGGGAGATCACCGGAGAAAAATTGAGGTCGAGGGCGGCTGTCCACAACGCAGCTGCTTATCATCTTGACTGTAGTGTCTCTTAATGGATAGTCTTTTGGAGAGGCTACAAGCCGCGGGGTTCAGTGCGCAAGAGTATGCGGACGACGGAGTGGTCATGATACCAGGAAAGGTCGTTGGCAATATGTGTGATCGAATGCAAAGGGCATGTAGAATAATTGAACAATGGTGTACCGAGAGGGGATTGTCATTCAACCCTAGCAAGACAAAGATTGTGCTCTGCACCAAAAGAAGGAAAACTACACGATTCCGCTCATCCCCGCTATACCGTAAACCTCTGATACTAAAGCCTTAGGCTAAGTACCTGCGGGTCATCATCGACAACAGTCTGCCTAGCCATAACGGGTGCATTCAGAACAACACCGGGAGCAGCACTGGGTCTGCCGGAGCTTCCAATCTGGGTTAAGAGGGAGGCTATGGCGGCCTGCAGGAGGATGGATTGCTGCGGCCAGTGGAAGCTATGGGGGAGTGTTCACATGCAGATCGCCAGCCTCATTTAGCGGGACATCTCGATTTTTCTGTCGCAGGAGGGGCGCCGACGCGATCAGCTGAGATTGAAACAGGCATTTGGGATAAACATTCCAACAAGGGACAAATTCAAGGAAGAACTGCTTCCTTCTTAGAATAATCAGGTGTGGAATACAGACGGATCAAGAATGGCTAATACACAGTCGTCAGAAGCCGGAATATACAAAGGATGCCATATAGAGGGCAAAGGCTTCGCCTTGGGAAGCCACACGACGATTTTCTAGGTGGAGATGTTTGAAATACAAACGAACAGATGCCAAACAGGGAGCAGAGCAGGACATCTACATCTACTCCGACAGTCATGCGGCTCTGAGAGCCATCTGAATGAGCGCAATGAGTTCAAAGCTCATTCAGGACTGCAAGGATGCTCTAGAGTTACTGGCAGAAACAAAAAGGGATAATTCTGGGATGGGTTGCTGCACATAGGGGCATTATGGGGAACGAGTGTGCCGACGAATCGGCCAAGAGTAATTCCCAGACATGATTTACTGGACCAGAGCCACGTCTAGGGGCAAGTAAAATGTACGCCTCTCACACTCTTAATGAGCCATGGGAGAGTACAAGGACAAACGGACACAGCTAGAAATATGTAGACAAATCAAGGTAATCTACCCCAACCCGGATAGATCCAAGGCCTCGTGGCTTCTTGGGAGAAGCTGGCAGTACCTGGGATATACTTATAGGAATCCTGGCTGAACGCTGCACACTAAACAGGCATATGCACCTCCTAGGAAAGGCTGACAGTCCACTCTGCAACCACTGTGGGGCAGAGGAAGAGTCGTCATACCACTTTCTGGGAGTGTGCCGTAGGTGGGCGGGACTATAGGCCACAGGCCACTTGGAGCCGCTTTTCTTCATCGAGCGAACCTTCCGCCTCTAAAATGGGACGGGATACTCTCCTTTATTAAGCCGGCTTCCCACGGCCTGTGGTAGCACGGGCCCGACAAAGTACCACGGACGCATACAGACGAGATGATTCCGAACGTACTTCTTCCCACAGCCTGTATACGCCCGTCAGTAATTGGTATAAAAGTTGGGACAGTAGTTAAGAAATTGAACTCCAGAGAGCCAGTACATATAAAAAATGTTATCTTGCCAAAAGAAAACCGGTGTTTGTGCTTCAGCAATTATTTTGTTAAATGAATCAAACGCGCACAAGAAAAGACAAAAAGAAGAGCAGGGGCTGGTGGATGTCATCTTTCATTAAAAGCCGACATTTAAAATAAAAAAATGCGCTATCAACTTTTGCAAGGATTTATACAAATTAACAAGAAATTGAGCATCGTTTTATGACAGACCCAGAGAGCCGTAAAGGATAAAAGGCAACCTCAGGAAGCCCTTTTTAAACCCTCGATTCGGATACTAACAGGCATCTACGGACGCGACTGCGCCACATTCTTCCCACGGCCTGTTGTTCGGTACAGACGTGGACGGCCCGTGCTACCACGGGCCGTGGTAAGCCGGATTTAGAGGGACGGGTCGAGTGGTGGAGGGCCCTAGTGGAGTAGGTATGGGTAGACCGGGGGACTGTGAAAAGGGCCTCTAAGGCCTAGTCACAATGCTTTGCTCCCCCCCCCCCCCGCCTCCATTGTTTACTACTACTACTACTCTTCTTTCTCGTTCCATGGCTCTCTTAGATCCCTCAGCGCTACGCGTTTCTATATTTAAACTTCATCTTTAGGACATAATAATGTACTTTACAACCTTGGTATATAATAAAGGGTGTTCAATAGAAAACGTCTATGAATTTTTGACTGAAAAGGATGACAATAAAAGTAAATGGACTTTTGTTCCTTCATCCTTTTCTTTTCATAGCTCATTAAATGTCGTTTTCAAATGAGCACTATCTCTTTGTTTAGTTACATGAACACTCATTACAAAGTCGTCTGGTCTTTTGTTCATTTTTAGTTCTAACCGATAAACATTCTTTAATAAACTAAACAAATTCACTGTGCGTTCGTTAAGGCAAGTTTGAAAAAATTATTGAAGAGAGGACGTAACTAAGCTCGTTGAGGTGGCTAAAAGTTAGATAATTTTTTTTTATTTTTCTAAAAACAGTTCAAACCTTAGTCGACTTATTAACGTTCCACCAATGCAACTCATAAAAAAATTAATACGCATTTTATCGAAATAATTTTAGATAACAACTTAAAAAGCCTGACCTAGGTAGACTCCGTAATGAGGAAGCAATGAAATCGCAAATGATGCTTTTAACTATTGAGGCTATGATAAAGAGCCTTTTTATGCAGATATCTGTTAATGAGTGACCAACTAAAGAGCCAACTCCAGTTCTTAAGAAATCCGCTTTTGATTGGCACCCAGAAAGTGGTAGAATCTCGTTTTGATTCCCCGCACTGCAATTTATATTATTTTCTGATTTAATTAGAAAACTACAGTAATTGTTGGCTATATTAATTTACGTATAAATACTACATTACATCAATATGTGATTTTCTTGGTTAAATGATAATGATAAATGCAATTATTTTTAATAAGTTAAGCTTGACTTGAAGGAAGCAATAAATAAAAAATAAAACAAGGCTCAACTTGGAGCTTTTCGCGTTTTGCAGCAAATTTGCATTTTTAGGTGGCTTAACTGATTTTTAAGCGGTTTTTTCTCTACTCTTAACCTGAATCTAAAAACTTTTAATTGGCATTTTTAAATAAAATAAAACAAAAACAAATTTAAGCTTTAAGCCATTTTTAACCGATTTTGATACAAATTGTTGCAAAACATAAAATTTGCAGTATTGCTAAAGACGCTTTGAGAAATTTCTCCGAATTTGACCTTAGTCCCAATGTGTGTTTTTCAAAAAAATTCCATATTTGCATTTTTAGACGACGTAAGTAAGTTTTAAGCGATTTTGGTCCTAATCTTAACCTGAAATTTTCGACAAGCTTTTATTTGCATTTTTAAATGCTTTGAATTACTTTTAACAAATTAGACCTAAACTAAATTCTGTAAGAAGCATTAAATTTGCGTTATTAAACGCTTTATGCCATTTTTAAACGCTTTGATCCGAGTAATCTCCTAACTTTTTCCGAATGTTCTAAATTTGCATTTTTAGGCGATTTAACTGATTTTGAACCGATTTTCGCCCCGAACCTAATCAAAAATTTTGAAAAACTTTCAATTTGCAGTATTAGTAGAGCCGCTTTGGGATTTTTTTTCGAATTTGGCTTTAAACCTAACACGTATTTTTTAAAAAATTCCATATTTGCCATATTTTAACCTGAATTTTTCCACAAGATTTTAATTTGCATCTCTAAATGCCTTGAGTCACATTTGACAAATTTAGGCTTTAATTCTAACCTGAATTCTGCAAGAAGCAATTCAAATACAAATTTAAAGTATTTGTAAAGGCTTTAAGCCACTTTGAACTGATTTTGATTCGAATTATCTCCTAACTCTTTCCAAAAATTCAAAGCTTGAATTGTTAAACGGTTTAACTGATATTTGACCGATTTTGGCCCCATTCCTAATCTGGCTTTAATCCTAACGTGAATTTTTAAAAAAGTTGCCTTATTAGACGCCTTAAGTCATTTGTTACCGGTTTTGGCCCTAATCTTAACGTGACTTCTTCCAAAGGCTTCTAAATTGCATGTTTAGTTTTTTGAGGCACTTTTAACAAATTTAGGCTTTAACCCAACCTGAACTTTGCAATAAGCTCTAAGTTTGCATTTTAAAACGCTCTAAGCCATTTTTAACCAATTTTGATCTAAATTATCTCCTATTTTTTTTTAAATTCCATATTTGCATTTTTGTACTGTTTAATTGATGTTTAACCGATTTGTCTCTATTCTTAACCTGAATTTTGTTGCCCAAGCTTTTATTTTGTATATTTAAATGCTTTGAGTAACTTTTAACAAAGTTAGGTCTTAGTCGTAACCTGAGTTCTGCAAGAACCTTTAAATTTGCATTTTAAACGCTTTAAGCACTTTTAACTGATTTTGATCCGAATATCTCTCAACTTTTTCCAAAAATTGGTTTTTCTTTATCAAAACTTCTAGACCATTTAACCGATACTTAACCGATTTTGGCTCCATTCCTAATTCGAATTTGGCTTTAATCCTAACGTTTACCATCCACTCCAAATTATCTCTTTTTTTTTCCAAAAATTCAATATTTGCATATTTGGACTGTTTAATTGATTTTTAACGGATTTCGCAGTATTCTTAACCTGCATTTTGTTGCCAAAGCTTTTAATTTGCCTTTTTAAACGCTTTAAGCACTATTAACCGATTTTGACCCGAATATTTCCTAACTTTTCCAAAAATTCTTTTTGTTTCATCAAAATTTCTAGATCGTTTAACCGATATTTAACCAATTTTGGCTCCATTCCTAATCCGAATTTGGCTTTAATCGTAACGTTTATTTTTCAAAAAAATCCATATTTACGTTTTTAGATGCCTAAAGTCATTTTGAACCGATTTTGGCCCTAATCTTAACCTGAGTTTTTGCAAAAGCTCTTAGTTTGCATCTTAAGGTGTTAAACATCATTTAGGCTTTAATCCTGACCTGAATTCTGCAAGACGCTTTATGTTTGCATTTTTAAACGCTTTAAGCCATTTTTAACCGATTTTGATCCGAATTATCTCTTATTTTTTTCCAAAAATTCCGTATTTGCATTTCTAGACTGCGTAATTGACTTTTAACCGATTTGGCCGTATTCTTAACATCAATTTTGTTGCCCAAGCTTTTAGTTTGCATTTTTAAATACTTTGAGCCACTTTTAACAAATTTAGGTCTTAGCCGTAACCTGAATTCTGCAAGAAGCTTTAAATTCAATTTTTAAACGCTTTTGAAGCTTTTGATTTGCATCTTTAAGTGCTTTGAGTCACGTTTAGCAAATTTAGGCTTTAATCCTGACCTAAATTCTGCAAAAATCTCTATGTTTGCATTTTTTAACGCTTTGAGCCATTTTAACCGATTTTGATCCGAATTTTCTCTTATTTTTTTCCAAAAATTTAATATTTGCATTTTTTGACTGTTTAGTTGATTTTTAGCCGATTTGGCCGTATTCTTAACATGAGTTTTGTTGCCCAAGCTTTTAGTTTGCATTTTTAAATGCTTTGAGCCACTTTTAACAAATTTAGGTCTTAGCCTAACTGAATTCTGCAAGAAGCTTTAAATTCAATTTTTAAACGCTTTAAGCTACTTTTAACCGAGTTTGATCCGACTTGTCGCCTAACTTTTTGAAAAAATTGAAACTAAATTTCAAGACGGGTTAACTGATGTTTAACCGATTTTGGCCCCATTCCTAATCCGAATATGGTTTTAATCGTAACGTCTATTTTTCAAAAAAATCCATATTTGCGTGTTTAGACGCCTAAAGTCATTTTTAACCGATTTTGGTCCTAGCCTTAATTTTAAATTTTCCAGAAGCTTTTATTTTGCATTTTTAAATGCTTTGAGTCTTTTTTAACAAGTTTAGGCCTTAGTCCTAACTTGAATTCTGCAAGATTCAGATTTGCATTTATAAACGCTTTAAGCATTTTAACCGATTTTGACCCGAATTCGAACTAGTATTTTTCAAAAATGTTTTTGCATTTTTAGACAAGTAATTTTTAGCCGATTGAGGCCTTAAACCTTTGAATTCCGCAACAAACATCAAATACGCATTTTTAACCTATTTTGACCCTATTCCTAACTTGAATTTTCCAAAAACTTTCAATTTAATATCCAAGGTTAAGACACTTTGAGTATTAATAAAAAATATGAGATTATATATTATGTTATATTTGGCATAGATATATTAATTGGCAGTAAAAATCCCATTTTTTAGGAAATTTAATAGTCGATATTTTAGAAACCAAAGGTAGTAAACCAATGTCATTAAAAACATGAATCATTCACCCACCATTCTTTCAATAAACACCTTATATACAGAGATACCGTCTCATGTAAAAAATTCAATGAATAAATATGGATATTAGACAGTATTGTATGAGGTGTTAATTTGAAAGCATTTGGCTGTGAGACGAAGAAAAGGATGTAAGAAAAAAAGTCGATTCGATAAAGATAATCGAATTCGTAGCCTTCTAGATACCTTTTTCTTGTGAACACGAGGTATTGGAGTCACTCTACTCGCATGAATGATATTCCATTCTATATAGGTTTCAGTTGAAAACCACTGGTTGCTTACCTTGATACCTGCTAATATACCCACTAAATTTGAATTTTAAAGTGAAGATTAAGATTATATCTTTCTCTTACTGTAAGAGTTTAAAAACAGTAACTCATAATATATTCTTGAGAGGATGGTGACCTATTAATATATTAATATATAAGTGAATACATTATAGAAAATTCTATAACCCATTCCAAAATTATGTATTTGATAAACTCTCAGGCTTTACTTCATGCTCTTCTTCATGGGAATACTCGGGTTTTAAGGAAGAAAATAAATTATCTCTCTTTTATTTGTAGGTACATATAAACGTCGAGGAAACGTCGTAGGTAAAGAGATCGTCCGTGTGGAATACCGCACCTTTTGCAACACTTAAATCTGTGTGTGACTGCGTTAATAAAAACACCCACAGGATGTCCAAAAAAGTTCTGACCAATTTGCAAACGCGACTCCTTGGTCGAACCGCGTGGGAATGACCGAAGGTAGTACTTGCCGTGGTTCTGGGTTCTCTGGTGCGGGTTTTACTTTCTTTATTTCGCTATTTTTGTAATATATTACACCACTTCGAAACGTTGTGCTTCATATGGCGAACCTCCTATATTAGTCATGCGAGAAATTCCCCATATATTAAGAGGTTAGCATACGGATGGATCCATATGTCTAGATTTGTTTGTTAGAACTCTTAACCGATTTTATTTTTATATTACAGACTGGTGTTCCTCAAATCAATGTCTGATTAATTCTAATTCAAATTGAGCAAAAAAAAATAATTGATTGGTGTGAACAGCAGGGAAGAAGTAATAATCAGCAAGTGCCTTTTTTTATAGGGAACTGATGAAGATACACATCTTTATGTCAAGAACATCACGCGTTCATCAAATCTTATACTTACTTAGTCATGGAACAGCGTAACTATAATCTATGTCCGTTCTGATTTTAAATAATACCTTGATGAATAAATAAATAAATAGGTACCTACAGATTTGGTTTTAGCTTTTTGTAATGTATATCCTGAATCTTATAACCTTGCAAAGTAAATTCAAATCAAGCTAAGAAACTAGAATCGTACTATTACTTTAAAGCTCCGTAGCCCCAAATAATGTCCTAAAAATGCAAATTAGGATTTTCTTTTAAAAATGCGGGTTAGAATTAAAACCGTTCGGTGAAAAGTTACTTAGAGCCTCTTTAATTACCTTTAATGAAAATTGAAAGTTTTTGGAAAGATCAGGATAATACTAGGGCCACACTCGGTTAAAAAATGAGTCAAAGCGTTTAAAAATGCAGATTTGGAGCTTGTTGCAGATTTCAGATTAGGATTAAGGCGCAGATTGTTTAAAAATTACTGAAAGCATTTGAAAATGCAGGTTAAAAGCTCTTGAGAAAATTCAGGTCAAGATTAGGCCCGAAATCGGCTAAAAATGACTTATGGCATCTAAAAATGTAAATATGGATTTTGATGGAAAATACGTGTTAGAATTAAGGTCAAACTTTGAACAATGTGTTACTAATAACTTAACTAATACTGCCAATTGAAAGTTTTGCCAAAAATTCAGTTTTGCATTGGGGACAAAATCTGTAAGAAATGAGCTAAAACTAAAAAATGCAAATTTGCAGTTTTTGGAAAAATTATGAGATAATTCGGGCCAAAATCCGTTAAAAGTAGCTCAAAGCGTGTAGAAATGCAAATTCGGATTTATTGGGAAAAGATAGGAGAGAATTTGGGCGAAAATCCTTTAAATATTGCTCAAAACGTTTAAAAAAGCAAATTTGGAGTTTTTGGAAAAAGTTAGAAGAGAATTCGGGCCAAACGCCGTTAAAGATTGCTTATGCCATTTAAAGATACAAATTTGGAGCTTGTTGCAGAATTCAGGTTACGATTAAAACCTAAGTTTTTTAAAAGTGACTCAAAGGATCAAAAGATGCACACTAACAACTTTTGGAAAAACTCGGATTAAGATTAGGATCAATATCAGTTAAAAATTATTTATCGAGTCTAAAAAGGCAAATATGAAATCTCGTGAAAAATAAAACTTAGTACTAAGGCCACATTCAAAAAAATTTCTGAAAGCGTCTTTTCGAATACTGCAAATTAAAAGGTTTTGCAAAAATGTGGGGTAGGAATAGGCAAAATCAATGAAAAATCAATTAAACCGGCTAAAAACGGAAATTTGGGATTTTTGGAAAAAAATAGGAGGTAATTCGGGTCAAAATCAGTTAAAAATGGCTTAAAGCGATTAAAAATGCAAACTTAGAGCTTCTTGCAGAATTCAGGTTAGAGTTAAAGCCTAAATTTGTTAAAAGTGACTCAAAGCATTTAAAAATGCAAATTAAAAGCTTTTGGAAAAAGTCAGGTTAAGATTATGGCCAAAATCTGTAAAAAATTACTGAAGGCGTCTAAAAACGCAAATATGGAAATTTTTGAAAAATACACATTAGGATTAAGGCCACATTCGGAAAAAAATGCTCAAAGTGTTTTTACTATTACTGCAAATTGAAAGTTTCTGCAAAAATTCGGATTGAGATTGGGGCCAAAATTGGTTAAAAATCAGTTAATCCGTCTAAAAATGCGAATTTGGAATGTTTGAAAAATATTGGGAGATAATTTAGATCAAACTCGGTGAAAAATGGCTTAAAGCATTTAGAAATGCAAATTTCATGCTTCTTACAAAATTCAGTTCAGGATTAAGGCCTAAATTTGTTAAAACTGACTCAAAGCATTTAAAAATTCAAATTAAAAGCTTTTCGAAGAATACATTATTATGGCCAAATTGAGAGAAATTTCTCAAAGCGTCTTTACTAATATTGCAAATTGAAAGTTTCTGCAAAAATTCTGATTAGGATTTGGACCAAAATCGGTTAAATATCAATAAAACCGTCTAAAAATGCAAACTTGAAAATTTTGAAAATTATTAGGAGATAGATTGGATCAAAATCGCTGAAAAATGGCTTAAAGCATTTAAAAATGCAACTTTAAAGCTTCTTGCAGAAATCGGTTTAGGATTAAGGCCTAAATTTCTTAAAAGTGACTCAAGGCATTTAAAAATGCAAATTAAAAGCTTTTGGAAAAATACACTTTAGGATTATGGCCAAATTTGTAGAAATTTCTCAAAGCGTCTTTACTAAAATTGCAAATTGAAAGTTGATGTAAAAATTAAGATTAGGATTTTATCCAAATTCGGTTAAATCGTCCAAAAATGCAAATTTGAAATTTTTTGGGAAATTTAGTAGATAGTTCGGATCAAAATCGGTGAAAAATGGGTTAAAGCATTTAAAAGTGCAACTTTAAAGCTTCTTGCAAAATTCAGTTTAGGATTAAGGTCTAAATTTGTTAAAAGTGACTCAAAGCATTTAAAAATTCAAATTAAAAGCTTTTGAAAGATTACATGTTAGGATTATGGACAAACTCGGAGAAATTTCTCAAACCGTCTTTACTACTGCTAAAAATTCAAAGTGTCTACAAAAATTCGGATTAGGATTGGGGCCAAAATCGGCTAAATATCAGTTGAACCGTCCAAAAATGCAAATTTTGAATTTCTGAAAAACGTTTGGAGATAGTTCGGATCAAAATCTGTAAAAAATTGCTTAAAGCGTTTAAAAATGCAAATTTAAAGCTTCTTGCAGAATTCAATTTAGGATTAAGTTAGGAAAACATTCGGATCAAAATCGTTTTAAAATGATTGAAAGCGTTTAAAAATCAAATCTGAAGCTTTTGGATAAACTTAGGTTAAGATTAGGACCAAGTCGGTTAAAAATTACTTAAGACGTCCAAGAATACAAATTTGGAAGTTTTTTAAAAATTCAGGTTAGGATTCGAGCCAAAATCAGTTAGAACTGAGTTAAACCGTTTAAAAACACGAATTTGGAATTTTTTGAAAAAGCTTGAAGAGAGTTTGGGTCAAAATCGGTTAAGAATGGCCTATAGCGTTTAAAAATGCAAATTTGGAGTTTATTGCGGAATTCAGGTTTGGATTAAGGCCTAGATTTGTTAAAAGTGTCTCAAAGCATTTAAGAGTGCAAATTAAAAGCTTTTGGAAAAACTCAGGTCAAGATTAAGGCCAAATTTGTCTAAAAATTACTAAGGTCAGCTAAAAATGCAATTATGAATAATTTTGAAAAATACAGGTTACGATTAAGGCCAAATTGGTAAAAATCATTCAAAGCGTCTTTTCGAATACTGCAAGTTAAAGGTTTTGCAAAAATTTGGGTTACGAATGGCAGAGTCGGTTAAAAATCTGTTAAGCCGCCTAAGAGTGCAAATTTGAAATTTTTGCAAAAGTTAAGAAAACATTCAGATCAAAATCATTTAAGAACGATCTAAAACGTTTAAAAATTAAACCTAAAGTTTTTGGAGAAATTTAGGTGAAGGTTAGGGACAAAAACGGGTTAGAAATGACCCAAGGCGTAAAAAAATACAAATATGGCGTTTTTTTAAATATAATTTAGAATTAAGGCCAAATGTGGAAAAAAAATCCCAGAGCGTCTTTACTAATACGGCAAATTAAAATTTATTGCAAACATTTGGGTTACGATTGGGGCCAAAGTCAGTTAAACCGTCTAAAAATGCGAATTTGGAATGTTTGAAAAGTATTGGGAGATAGTTTGAATCAAATTCGGTGAAAAATGGCTTAGAGTATTTAAAAATGCAACTTTCATGCTTCTTGCATAATTCAGTTTAGGATTAAGGCCTATAAAAGTGACTCAAAGCATTTAAAAATTCAAATTAAAAGCGTTTCGAAGAATATGTTATAATGACCAAAATGGGAGACATTTTTCAAAGCATCTTTACTACTATTGCAAATTGAAAGTTTCTGCAAAAACTCGGATTAGGATAAAATTCGGATTAGGATTTGGACCAAAATCGGTTAAAAATCAGTTAAACCGTCTAAAAATGCAAACTTAAAATTTTTTAAAAATATTAGGAGATAGATTGGAGCAATCTCGCTGAAAAATGGCTTACAGCATTTAAAAAATGCAACTTTAAAGCTTCGTGTAAAAATCAGTTTAGGATTAAGGCCTAAATTTCTTAAAAGTGACTCAAGGCATTTAAAAATGCAAATTAAAAGCTTTTGGAAAAATACAATTTAGGATTACGGCCAAATTCGGAGAAATTTCTCAAATCGTCTTTAGTAATACTGCAAATTGAAAGTTTATGTAAAAATCAGGACTAGGATTGGGTCCAAAATCGGTTACAAATGAGTTAAACCGTCCAAAAATGCAAATTCGAAATTTGTGAAAAATTTTGTAGCTAGTTCTGATCAAAATCGGTGAAGAATGGATCAGAGCATTTAAATGTGCAACTTTAAAGCTTCTTGCAAAATTCAGTTAAGGATTAAGGTCTAAATTTGTTAAAAGTGACTTGATGCATTTAAAAAATGAAACTAAATGCTTTTGAAAGATTACATGTTAGGATTATGGCCAAGCTCGGAGAAATTTCTCAAACCGTCTTTACTACTGCTAAAAATTCAAAGTGTCTACAAAAATTCGGATTAGGATTGAGGCCAAAATCGGTTAAATATCAGTTGAACCGTCCAAAAATGCAAATTTGGAATTTCTGAATAAAGTTTGGAGATAGTTCGGATCAAAATCTGTAAAAAATTGCTTAAAGCGTTTAAAAATGCAAATTTAAAGCTTTTTGCAGAATTCAATTTAGGTTTAAGTTAGGAAAACATTCGGATCAAAATCGTTTTAAAATGATTGAAAGCGTTTAAAAATCAAATCTGAAGTTTTTGGATAAACTTAGGTTAAGATTAGGACCAAGTCGGTTAAAAATTACTTAAGACGTCTAAGAATACAAATTTGGAAGTTTTTTAAAAATTCAGGTTAGGATTCGAGCCAAAATCAGTTAGAACTGAGTTAAACCGTTTAAAAACACAAATTTGGAATTTTTTGAAAAACCTTGGAGAGAATTTGGGTCAAAATCGGCCTATAGCGTTTAAAAATGCAAATTTGGAGTTTATTGCAGAATTCAGGATAGGATTAAGGCCTAGATTTGTTAAAAATGTCTCAAAGCATTTAAGAGTGCAAATTAAAAGCTTTTGGAAAAACTCAGGTCAAGATTAAGGCCAAATTCGTCTAAAAATTACTAAGGTCAGCTAAAAATGCAATTATGAATAATTTTGAAAAATACAGGTTACGATTAAGGCCAAATTGGTAAAAATCATTCAAAGCGTCTTTTCGAATACTGCAAATTAAAGGTTTTGCAAAAATTTGGGTTACGAATGGCAGAGTCGGTTAAAAATCTGTTAAGTCGCCTAAGAGTGCAAATTTGGAATTTTTGGAAAAGTTAAGAAAACATTCAGATCAAAATCATTCAAAAACGATCTAAAACGTTTAAAAATTAAACCTAAAGTTTTTGGAGAAATTCAGGTGAAGGTTAGGGACAAAAACCGGTTAGAAATGACCCAAGGCGTAAAAAAATACAAATATGGCGTTTTTTTTTTTAAATATAATTTAGAATTAAGGCCAAATGTGAAAAAAAAATCCCAGAGCGTCTTTACTAATACTGCAAATTAAAATTTATTGCAAACATTTGGGTTACGATTGGGGCCAAAGTCAGTTAAACCGTCTAAAAATGCGAATTTGGAATGTTTGAAAAGTATTGGGAGATAGTTTGAATCAAATTCGGGGAAAAATGGCTTAGAGCATTTAAAAATGCAACTTTCATGCTTCTTGCAAAATTCAGTTTAGGATTAAGGCCTATAAAAGTGACTCAAAGCATTTAAAAATTCAAATTAAAAGCGTTTCGAAGAATACATTATTATGGCCATATTGGGAGAAATTTTTCAAAGCGTCTTTACTAATATTCCAAATTGAAAGTTTCTGCAAAAATTCGGATTAGGATAAAATTCGGATTAGGATTTGGACCAAAATCGGTTAAAAATCTGTTAAACCGTCTAAAAATGCAAACTTAAAAATTTTGAAAAATATTAGGAGATAGATTGGATCAAAAATGCAACTTTAAAGCTTCTTGTAAAAATCAGTTTAGGATTAAGGCCTAAATTTCTTAAAAGTGACTCAAGGCATTTAAAAATACAAATTAAAAGCTTTTGGAAAAATACAATTTAGGATTACGGCCAAATTCGGAGAAATTTCTCAACGCGTCTTTACTAATAGTGCAAATTGAAAGTTTATGTAAAAATTAGGACTAGGATGGGGTCCAAAATCGGTTACAGATCAGTTAGACCGTCCAAAAATGCAAATTTGGAATTTCTGAAAAAAGTTAGGAGATAGTTCGGATCAAAATCTGTAAAAAATTGCTTAAAGCGTTTAAAAATGCAAATTAAAAGCTTCTTGCAGAATTCAGCTAGGATTAAGTTAGGAAAACATTCGGATCAAAATCGTTTTAAAATGATTGAAAGCGTTTAAAAATCAAATCTGAAGCTTTTAGATAAACTTAGGTTAAGATTAGGACCAAGTCGGTTAAAAATTACTTAAGACGTCTAAGAATGCAAATTTGGAAGTTTTTTAAAAATTCAGGTTAGGATTCGAGCTAAAATCATTTAGAACTGAGTGAAACCGTTTAATAAACACAACTTTGGAATTTTTTGAAAAAGCTTTGAGAGAATTTTGGGTCAAATTCGGTGAAGAATGGCTCATAGCGTTTAAAAATGCAAATTTGGAGCTTATTGCAGAATTCAGGTTAGGATTAAGGCCTAGATTTGTTAAAATTATCTCAAAGCATTTAAAAGTGCAAATTAAAAGCTTTTAGAAAAAAACAGGTTAAGATTAGGGCCAAATTCGGCTAAAAATGACTACGGTCAGCTCAAAATGCAATTACGGATAATTTTGAAAAATACATGTTATGATTAAGGCCAGATTTGATAGAAACTTCTCAAAGAATCTTTTCGAATACTGCAAATTAAAAGGTTTTGCAAAAATTGGGGTTACGAATGGGCAAAATCGGTTAAAAATCAGTTAAGCCGCCTAAGAATGCAAATTTGGAATTTTTGGTAAAGTTAGGAAAACATTCAGATCAAAATCATTTAAGAATTGTCAAAAACGTTTAAAAATGAAATCTAAAGCTTTTCGGAGAAGTTCAGGTGAAGGTTAGGGACAAAAACCGGTTAGAAATGACCCAAGGCGTCAAAAAATACAAATATGGCGTTTTTTTGAAAAATATAACTGAGAATTCCAAAATGCGAAAAAGAAATTTCAGAGCAGTTTTATTAATACTGCAGATTGAAAATTTTTGCAAAAGTTTGGGTTAGGATTGGGGCTAAAATCAGTTAAAAATGAATTAAACCGCCTAAAAATGCAAATTTGGAATTTTTGGAAAAACGTAGGAGAGAATTTGGGTCAAAATTGGTTAAGAATGGCTCATAGCGTTTTAAAATGCAAATTTGGAGCTTATTGCAGAATTCAGGTTAGGATCAAGGTTTAAATTTTTAAAAGTGTCTCAAACCATTTGAAAATGCAATGGCCCCAAGGAATGGGGTCAAAATCGGTTAAATGTCAGTTAACCCGTCTAAAAATGTTGATGAAAATGATCAGAATCGGTTAAAATTGGCTGAGAATGTTTAAAATAAAAATTTAACCCTTCTTGCAGTATTCAGGCTAGGATTAAGGTCCAAATTTGTTAAAAGTGAGTCAGAACATCAAAAAATGTAAATTTAAAGGTTTTGGAAAAATTCTGATGAAAATTAGACCCAATATCGGATAAAAATTACTTGAGGCATCTAAAAATGCCAAGTTGGAATTTTTTCCAAAATACAAGTTGTGATCAAAATTCAGGTTAGGATTGTGGCCAAAATCGGTTAAAAATTCGTTAACCGTTTCAAAAATACAAACTTGGAGTTTTTGGAAAAAGCTAGGAAAGAAATAGGGTCAAAATCGGTAAAAAATGGCTCAAAGAGCTTAAAAATACAACCTTATAGCTTAACCAATATTACGAATTGAAGGTTCTTGCAAAAATTTAGGTTAGGTTTTGAACAAAATCTGTTAAAATTAGCTAAAGCGTTTGAAAATGTATATTTGGAGCTTGGGGGAGAATTCAGGTTAGAATTAAGGCATAAATTTGTTAAAAGTGACTCAACACATTTAAAAATGCATTATATAAGGTTTTCCGAAAATTTCTGATCAAGATTAGAGCCAAAATCGGTTAAGAATGACTTAAGGCATCTAAAAATGCAAATTTTATTTAGAATTTTTTGAAAATTGCAAGTTAAAATTAAGGCTAAATTTACTTAAAAAATACTCCAAGCGTTTTAAGTAATACTGCAAATTGAAACTTTTGGGAAAAATTGAGGTCAAGTTTAGAGCTATCATCGGTTAGACATGAGTGAAAGGGGTTAAAAAATGTAAAATTGGAGTTTTTAGAAAAATTTAGGAGAGAACACGGGCCAAAACGGTTCAAAATAACCCAAAGCGTTTAAACCTGCAAATTTGGCGTTTGTGGCAGAATTGGAACTGGAAAAGGCGTCTAAGTATGTAAAGAATGGGTTAAAAAGTACCTTTATTATCTACAAATGCAAATTTGGATTTTGTGGAAAAATTCAGGTTAAGATTATGGAAAAAAAGCGGTAAAAAATTATTATAAAGCGTCTAAAAATGCAAATTTGAAATTAAAAAAAATAAGGTTAGGATTAAGGGCAAATTCAAATTTTGATGTTTTTCGGAAACTTAATTTTTGTGACAAAATCAGGCAAAACTCATTCAAATCTTCTAATTTCTTGTTTTTGGTAAAAAAAAATTTTGTTTTTTCCGAAAAAAACAAGTTATCATTATGACCAAAAATCGTCAAAAAATTATTCGTAGCGTCTAGAAATGCGAATTTGGAGGTTTTGAGCAAACTCCCAATATAGACCAACAATAACCCACATGGTTCAAAAATGCAATAGTTGATGTCGAGGTTGATTTTTTTATAGAAATTTTGTTTTAGAACAAAATCAGATAAAACTTATTCAAATCTAATTTAGTGTTTTTAGTAAAATGCTCTAAATTAATATAAATTTGTCTAAAAAAGCCTGGTGTTTTTAGAGCAGGTTACACTTAGGGCCAAAATCGATAAAAAAAATATCCGTCAAAAATCAGGTTTTAGTTGCTCTTTCTGGATTAATCTTTTCCGGTTTATGTACACACATGATGGTTTGTATGCTTTGGTTACGTTCGTCACTGACTGGGAATGCCCTGCGGAAGACCACAGCAGAGGTCGGAACGACAGCGATTTCGGGACAGGGAAGTTACATTTGTTCTAACCTGCTATCCAAAACCTTCCTAGTTTTAGTAAATACGGAAAGCACTTATGATGAAATGAAAATTGATGGATGGATAGAAAATAAAAAAATGCTCTAAAATAGGAGAGCTCCAAACATTGCTACATATTTTTTTCACTTTTGATATTTTTAAAGAAAGTGGTCACACGGAAAAAAGAATATGTGGCAATCAGGAGAGAAATAAAGATAAATTAGAAGTACCTATTTTTGTTAATAAGATTATTTCGATTTCTAAAAAATTACATTAAAAAGTTAGGACGGTTGTTAGATTAGAATTCTTCAAAAATCTAATCAACCGCGGTCGAATAATGAACTTGTATTTGTACCTTGATCTGAAACGACTCTAATCACATTAAGTTACGACGCACATTAATCAAAACCTTTCATTAATTACGTTTTTTTGACTTGCGTTTGTTACTACTTAATCTCCACCGGGTTCCTGTCGGCTTTCGTGGGCCCAACTCTTTGTGTTCAAGTACCAATTTGGCAAGAGCATTATTTTTATCTTTTATAACCCGACAGCCCACTGGGCGCATTATAAATTGATCATCACCAAAATCCGTACCACCCACCAACCAGAATTTCGTAAGATCGTCTTTACCATAGTAACCTTTGGAGGCAGCTTACACAAACCTTCTTGGAATGTTATTATGCAAAATCGCACGTACCACAGACAATGGCGAAAAAGAAGTCAAATGGTCATAAATCAAGGCTGTCGAACGGTCGATGCAGCGAAGTTGGCCCTACTGCCACAAAAACAGGTCTCTAGAGAGTTTCGCTCCGTTTTTGTGGCCTAAATTTAGCAGGACCAGCGCAAACATTTCGTTTCGAACTTGAATGGACCGTTACGCGAGACCGGCAGGAAAATACGTGATACAATTTTTATTCATGTAAGGCCAATTTTCCTCGAAGCAGTTACTCGAGTTTGCAGTCTTTACATTAAGGATTCGGTCAGCGTAAGGATCGGACTTGGTGCAATGTTTTCTTATTAATTTATTCATTGAGTGAGTGAACGAAAATGTCAGTGCTCAGTTGCAAAAACTTTTCTTGGCCAACTATATAAAATTATTGAACCAATATACTTCTTGTTTTTTTTTGTTGGAGAGTTGTCATCTTTATATTGTGAACAAAAAACAATTCAAAGAAGTCCCCTGCAGTCCTCTGTATGCTCTTGTTAAGCATGGTAACAAAGAAACTGTTAGAGAAGTGTAATTTTTGCAAAAGGTAGAACAGTTGTATTTACTCCAATACTCCAAAATTATGTAGTATTGGAACTTCAGAACGAGTGGACTACTCGTTCTGAAGTTGAAAGGAGGTCAAAGTTGAAAATTGTGAAAAAAGTCGTAACATTAATTTCTTAAAAATGACTTTTGTAAAATTTCAGGAAAACGTCGGAAGTGCTTTTTTTTAAATGGCAAAACACTCGATTCTAAAAGAATCTAAAAACCAAACACCGAAGAGGGTTTTCTACAGTTGGTGGGAGGTGAAAGAGGAATCCAAGAAAAGCAAAAAACAAGCGGTCAAATTTGAAAATTGAGAAAACAGATGTAAAGATGTAATACCCTCCCCCACCCCTTTTGGTCAATTTGAAGCCCCTAAGAACGTAACAAACTTAATTCGAATGAAAATATCCTCTAAAATGGTTTTTTTAAATGGCCAAAAACTCGATTCTGAAAGTGTCTAAAACCCGAACATCAAATGGTTCAATCTATCCGAAAATATTGCACCTACCGGACTTCCGTTGTGAGAGGTGAAAGAGGGCATCAAGAAGAGCAAAAAGCAATTCACTTTAATAGGTTAAAGTTCCATAAAGGTCCGTCATGGAAAAGTATGCTTTTAGCGATTTATATGGAAAGAGGAGGTCTCCAAACATGACATTATGACCAAAATATCTGGCGCTCTCTTTAATTTAACCTAAAAATCCTACATTTAGGTTGAACAAGTGAAGGAGTCTTATGGAATTTTTACCCCCTTGTAAATGTTCCATAATTGAGTGTGTTTGTAATTTTATCAATTTATATTGTATTCGTATTGTATTCAATGTGAGTGAACTTGTACAGTCCTCCACCGCGACCTGAGGTCTATTGCGATTCACTCGAAGTGTTGCCAGCAAGGTTTGCCCCTGCTTACTCCACTAATTGTCACCCGTTATGCCCAGACCCCCAACGAATCTGATGAGTCTCTAGGGCGACACTGCGTTTACATCTTGAAGTTCAATGATCGTGTTTCCGCACAGTGAGTTTCTCGATCTCGTCGTCCTCCAAGCACAGCCGACACTCTTTCGCTTTAAATATTCCGAGTCTGTGCATGTGAAATCTTCCCGTCAAAAATTCATGGAGTGTGATAGACCGGGTAGGTTCGCCCACCAGTCCTGGGACTTGGCATTGCTCCATTTCTGGAGTTCCGCCTTGACCAGAGAGTATGGGACTCCCAGTGCCGGCTCTGGGCCTACAAATGCAGAGCCCGCCATCCTCCTAGATAGAGAGTCGGCCCTCTTATTGCCTTCGTGACCACGATGGCCCAAGATCCATATCAGTGTAAGGATGTTCTCCTGCGAGAAGGTGTTGAGAGTCCTGTAGCAGCTCCAAACAGTTTGGAATGAAGCGCAATGACATTAGCGCAAAAACATAAGACATCCGAGCAGATCTTTATTGATCTATTGTGTCCTTCCTCCTTTAATATGTGTCGGGCACACAATTCAATGGCTTGTATCTCTGCCTGAAACACTGTAATGAAGCGGCCCAGACTCTCTGCTATGTAGATGCCATCCGATCTCCCATACATTCCGAAGACAGACCCTTTGTCGGTTTTGGATCCGTCCGTGTAGCTAAACTGTCCAGAGAGGACAGTTTAGCTTTGATGGAGCTCTGTTTGCTTTTTCGATAACAAAATATGGCCCCATACGTGATTATCGGTCTTATTGCTGTCACGTATAGCCACAAACTTGGTTAGGGTCCCATCCACCATGATTTTCCTCACAGGTTCTTGCGTGACCAAAGGGAGAGCTGTGTCCTCCTAACGGTACGAGTCACATGTGGGGTTTATGTGAGTGATTTCTCCAGGATGACTCCTAGAAGTTTATTTCGTTGGTAAATGGGATTGTCGTCCGGAACAGAGATGGCGGTTTCAACAGGTCCAGCCTCTTCCTTCAGGTAAATGGCACAATCACCGTTTTCCTAGGGTTTATTGCTAGGTTTTCCTTTGAACATCAGCTTGCACACCAGCTTGTACAACATCCTGCGCTTCTTGCAACGTGTTGGACATTTGTTGGTCTGGGTGGTTTCTTATAAGGATAACGATGTCGTCCGCGTATGCTTGGACCTCGACTCCTCATAGTTCCAAAGTAGCCAGAAGGTCGGCCCATAGTAGGGACGACCACAAGAGTGGTGAAAGAGCTCCGCCCTGTGGACAACCTCCCGCTGTTGTGAATCTGACAGTCATCGTTTAATGATGTAGTGATCAGTCTGGATTCTAACATGTTGCAAATCCAGTTTGTTATTGTTGTTTCGATACTTCTCGCCTTACAGGCTCTCAGAAGGCGCCAGTAAGGCGACACCCTTTGAATTCAGGGATCTTGAATTTTCTACACCAGGTTGTGGAGTGATAGTCCTGTTGATATTTTAGCCTGGTATGCATACTGTTCCTTATTAAGGGGATACTTTGTTAGCGCTTCCTCCATTATGTATGGGTCTAGCAGCTTTTCCACGCTTCTCAGCAGGAACGAGGTTAGAATAATTGGCCTAAGCTATTCAGGCTCTTTTCCCCTACATCCCATCTTTCGTATGTAGACGACCCTTACGCTGCACCATCAGTTTGGAATAAAGTTCCAAGCTGCGAGTTGATCCAGACCCTGTTGTAATAGTGCCAGGAACCCTCCATCCTCCCTAGGAGATTTGTGTGGTTGAAAAGCCATAATCGTAGATTTTGGTAGGGTTGGTCCGACTACTTTTTTGGAGAGCCGCCAATCCGCCCTGTTGGGTCGTTTAAGTCGTCCCAAGGAGCTTGCGTTAGTCTCCAAATTTATCAGCGGGGTACCCGGGAAATGACAGCATGCTAGGATCTCTAAGGTTTCACTACCAGTGGAGGTATAGGTTCCATCGGACCGCTTTATCGTTCCAAGTCTCTGACACGGCTCCCTGGAGATAACTCTATGGATTCGAGCTTCTGTAAAATGAAAGAATTTTCTTGTGCTTTTAACAAATAAGGCTATAATATTTGATGTTTTTATCCAAACTGTTCTATACTTCATATAGTTGTTAGGTTTATCTCTGGTTAACTTATGTTAGTTTAGGTTAGTTCAGGTACAAAGTTCTTTGAACCAACAGCACACCTAACTAACCAGTTTAGGTTAGTTAGGTGTGTTGTTGCTTGATTAACGCTGACTAGTTTAATTATTTGTCTGTCAATTAAATTAGTTTAGTTTCCTGCTTTCTATAGTTTAGTTTTCTGTTATGGTTAGTTTAGGTTGGTACAATTCCTGCTATAGAGAGAAGTATTTAAGGACGAGCACCCCATAAATACATCGAACGGGCGCTAGCCTGTATGCATAAATAAAATGCGTTTAAAAATAACACAAATCATTTACTTTAAGTAACCTAACAAAAAAAAACACGACACTGGACTAAGCCAAGGAAGGGCCGCTTTGCTCCCTGAAAAAAAAACAATACAGCCCTAACGGACCGCTTTTCTATATCTCCTTTTAGTTTAGATTAGTTATCTTTCCGCTGCACCTTTCTACACATCTAGCCCTCGTTCTGCCCCTAATAAATCTGAGCCTATTGAAAAGTGGAACTTAAAGTTTACTGGTGACATTTGTGTACAATTTCCTGGAGAGGGCTTCTGAGCTTCAAAAGGCTCGTAGTTTATCAGAAAAACAACTATTTGCCTCTGTCATTGACCTTTTTCTCAAACAAAGCTATAAACTGGTTCTGAGTCAATAAACCTCGCTTCTGTATCTGGAAAAGTATGTCTGAACTTCTGCTCCGTCACCTTGAGCCCCCAGAATATCGTCCACGCCTATTTAAAGAATTAATAGAACGCCCTCAGGACACAACTAAGAGCATTGTGGACTACTTGACCTCCATGTAGTCACTTTTCAGGCGTTACGATGGTTTTTCAGAGACATCACAGCTGGACATCTTGATTCACAATCTGGCCCCCTTTTACTCCACCCAATTACCTGAGGTTCATCTATTCCGCCCAGTCTGATAGTGATATCCATGCCAATCCTGTCGGTACAAATAAGACTAAAGACATGGCATGTCTTTAGTCTTATGTCTAGGGGAGGGGGGGGGGGGGGGTAGTACGACTTTTTTCTCAATTTTCTCAAGTTTAACGGCCTATAACTTTAAAACGAGTGCACCGATTAAAGTGATTCCAACTGTTTTTTGCTCTTCTTAATGTCCCCTTTCACCATCCCGCCAACAGAAGTCCCGTAGAGGCAACATTTTCGGAAATCACCTTTTAAAATCGCGTTCGTGACCAATTTAAAAAAAAACTACTTTAAGGGTAAATTTAATTTGAATTGAGTTACGTTCTTAGGGATTTAGCAAAAAAAAGGTCTAATTCTTTTTTTAAATTGACCGAATAGACATTACGACTTTTTTTGAAATTTGACTCCCTGTAACTTTAGAACGACTGGACCGTTTGTAGTGAATCCACCTGATTTTTGCTCTTCTTGATGTCCCCTTTCACCTCCCGCCAACAAAAGTCCTATAGGTGCAACATTTTCGGAGTTAGACCCTTTCGGCGGTCGATTTTTAGGCAATTTTAAAATCGAGTTTTTGGCCAATTTTTGAAAAAATTACTTTAATTGTTAACTACATTAGAATTGAGTTTGTTACCTTTCTAGTGAATGGCAGACGTGCCATTCCCATCAAATACACCAAAAAAAATTCTGAAATTTTTTTGAACTTGACCATAAGGGGGGGGGGGCTATAACGACTTCTTTCTCAATTTTCAAGTTTGACCACCAGCAACTTTAGAACAAGTGCACCGATGGGAGTGAATTCACTTGTTTTTCGCTCTTCTTAATGTCCTCTTTTGCCTCCCACCAACAGAAGTCAACTGTGCGTTATAACTCAATTATTCAGAAGAAAATTGAATACTCAATTCAAACATAATAAGATATTTTGAGATACTACCTTTTTTTCGAGACTGAGACCGAGATTACGCGAGTCTCGGTCTCGGTCTCGACGCACAAGACCGAGACCGAGACCGAGACTGAATTATAAGTAAATTCAAGACCGAGACCGAGAGTATGTAAGTATCGGTTTCGGTCTCGGTCTCGTGAAGCTCTAGTTAGTAAGCACTTAAAACTAAAGCATGCATGTTGTCTCTATGGGGTGGAGTAGAAACTGGGCCAATAGGTCACGGCTGTAGGCAGTAACTTTGTGACCCCGGCGGCCCTTTACAATGAGGTTTGTGTAGCGATTAGACTAGATAGAGTCCAGGAAAAAAAATCCAGAAATCAAGGAAAGCGAGGTTTTTTTTTTCTCTACAAAATATCCTGGCAACTGCAGCTCAGGTGGTGATGCCGGGTATCAGTGCAGGAAGTGATCATGAGGCTTTCAACTTGAGCGGCAGGGAAGGGTCGCCTGCCGTTCAAATCCGGCCGAAGCAGTTAATCCTTTTTTTCTGCACCTAAGTAAACCAAGGAAACAGTTATATATGGACCGAGTCTTGAATCCGCCAAAATACAGGGCGCTGGGTAGAACTCGAAACCTCGGCTGGGTCTTCCCGTTGCAAGTTCAAGTATAGAGCTTCACGAGACCAAGACCGAGACCGAGACTTACATACTCTCGGGCTCGGTCTCGAATTTATAATTAAGTCTCGATCTCAGTCTCGGTCTTGCGCATCGATCGAGACCGAGACGACATGCTCGTAGGTCCACCACTGATGCTACTGAACATATTTTGTATAAGAAATATGCGTCCTGTATACATAGCTATCGGCACATCTGCAAATTTCATTGAAAATATGGAAATATGTCAAATCAGGTTTTATATTTATTATGAATTTGAATATGCATAGAAAAAGTGCCAATACTGCCAATGAAAAAATTACTATTTTTTAGCTTTATTTTGTGGTTGGATGAAGTAAGTCACAATAGTCAACAACTTAAAAATGATCCTGTATAGAAATAATACAATACTTTTGAAAACACAAAAACTTCATTATCATAGGTATTGTTAACTGGCAGGCTAGTCACACTCAGGAGTTCAAAGAACTTATTTATGATAGTTGAGAGTTATTTATAAATGTAAAGGGCGGAAAGTGATAGTTTACACATGTCTTAATCGTCTTTGGCTCTTACTCGCTTTAAGTCGATTTCAATTGTGATAAAAACGCATACATTGTAAAGAAACGAAATCTCGTTTTTCTTTAAAATGAGGAAAATAGAAAACTCAAGTAAGTATGTACTAGAGTACTTCTATTAAAGTGTCTTTTTGTACTAAGAATAACTATATGCGACGCACTATTATAAGGGCGTCTGCTGACTATATAATACCTAATATCTTGCAAACGAATGATGTTGTTCGAGACCAAGACTCTCGAGGGTCTCGATTGGCAGTATCGGTCTTGTTCTCGGTTTCGCACATCGAGACCGAGACAGTCTCGGTCTCGAAGTCGATATTAAAGTCTCGGTCTCCATCTTATGAGACCGAGACCGAGACTTCTCTCGTGGTCTCATGAAGTTCTATTCAAGTTCGAAAAAAAGGCCTCATGAAGAAGTTCACGATCGATTTTAGTCCGGGTACCGTAAAGAGGGATGGGGGAAAAAGTGTCACGTCACGTATTTAGCTGATGTAGCCAATCAGTTGGTCAAATGGACCAAGATAACTATCTAATTGCATAAGCTAAAATTAGCTAAATAGCAGATAAATCAAGACTAAACCCAGTCTATAGATCAGATGCAAAACAAGTCAAGATAAAGCAAGAGGATTTACTTGATAATCACGAATCAGATAATACATCGTTAAACTAAAATGAGATCAATTTCCAAAAATCCTGCATCTTTGCCTAATGCTAGCGCAAGGGCAACGCCAAGATTTTCTGTCGAGTGATAGAGTTACATTCAAATGAAGGAAGCAAAGGACGTAAGTGGCGAAAAAAAAATGAAATTAACAAGGAAAAAATCTGTTTATCCTATCCCTGTTATGCAAAAACACATCAGGAGTTCTGAAAGGACAATAAAATAACCATTCAAGCCCTTAGGAATATGCTCGTAACCTAGTAAGTAAGAAAAAGGCGCCCTTTATTGCGTAAAACTAACAGTTCTATAAAAATCAGACAGGCCAAGGAGAAACCAGACCGCAGCAGTAGCATAAACGACAGAATGGGCAAAATGGAGCAAAACTTGATAAGTACTAGAATGAAAATAAAAGTGAGTAATTCAAATGTATGCGGCATAAACTCAATAAAAAAAAATATAAGCAAATAGTTAAGGTACGTTAATTACCAAAATTAAGAAGTGATACTAATTGCAAAAAATTACCGTAGCAAACCTAATTCGAATGAAATTAGCCCCTAAAGTGTTTTGTTTTTAATTGGCAACTCGGTTCTAAAAGTGCATAAAAATCAACCACCGAAAGGGTCTATCTTCGAAAATATTGCACCTACGGGACTTTCGTTGTGGGAAGTGAAAGAGGAAGTCAAGATGAGCACAAAACACTTGGATTCACTCCAATCGGTTCACTCGCTCTAAAATTACAGGCGGTCAAAACAACTTGTCACCGATAAGTTGACCTGTAGGTACGAGTCAAATATCATCAAAAAGGTGAACGGAGCGATTTTTTTGTTGACAAGTTTATTTTTTAAACTCCGAGTACTTTCGACTTCTATTCTCTGCATACTATATATAACGCGTCAGCTCTAGGTTCCTTCTTCCTTCCATTATGCACTTTGTGCAGAAAAGTACCTCTTGCTGCACTCGTTTGGTAATTAATTATGGTTTTTGCCTCAATCATTGAGTGCGACATTTTTTGTCTCATACAGAAATATCAAAATTCCTGCCCGAGAGGGATGGAGGGGTATGGTGTTACTTGGGCTTATCTGTTGTAATAAATTAAAAGGTCAATACTCACCTTTGTTAATTACCAAATATTAATAAAAAGTGGCTAATTTATCGGCAATAATTATGGTGTTGCTCATTACGATGGTTGAGTAAATAGTGGTGAAAGGGAGACCAAGCTTATTTTAAGGACAAACTATATTTTTGTACAAAAGATGAGCAATTTTTGATCTTTTACTTAAAGGATATTAACGACTCATTTGTGTACAGAGTAATAATTTTTAATACCGGTCACATTAGTGGCCAATTAGCGATAATACATCAATATTTTAAAGCGCCATACCTACATCCTTGGCGATTTAAGCTACACAAAAAGAGGAGATTACGCGATTAATTACAACGTAAAGTGCAATTAATTCTAACAAAATGCCGCCATTAAATCTGGGAAGCTCTTGTTTGTGTAGGAAAAAAATGAACAAAATTTTAGGTTGCTGATATCATCGTCGCGAACAAGGCTGAACTGCTTGAGTGTAAACACAAGTTTACCAATGCCACATCGGTTTGAACAAACATTTGCATATTACACGAGTGGATTATTTATCGACTAAGCCATTCAAGAAGTCTTTCTAGTGCTAATTAACTATTTAATCATTAAAATCAATTAATACTCCTCTCTTTATGCAAATATGGAAAGGAATACCTGCGTTCTTGACACCACTGGTTGTTGATAGTAGCTGTCAGCTAATAATGGGCAACCTGCAAACGACTGAAGGATTTTGGTAGAATATTTTTTCTTAAGAAGGCCTCGTATCTACAATATTGGCAGATTATCTATTAAGTACATAAAATGTACGGCTGGTGAATAAGAAATTAGCCAGTGGGTCACCAACATTAAATAAATCCATGACTTTATAAAAATGCATTTTCTGATATTTATTAAGACCCACCGTACGTCCACGCGGAAACGTCAGATGGGCTACGGTTACGCCATCAGCCATCAGTGAGATGCAACGTTAATTTCACGTTTCTTTAAGTCTAGGATAAGAAATTTATCCGCACGTATAAATTATAGGGCGAATCTACAGTCATATAATCAGCAGGAAATTTGCGTTACACCGCCTGTATTATTAGGCCTACGCGTCCGTTTCTGCATTTTAGATTTGCTTTTGGGCCATTTTCTGACGCCCAATGCGTTAAAGACTTCTGAGGAAGAAAGAATCTAGTCGCTCTAGGACATTTTGACGTCTGTTTCTAATTGGTTTGATGGACCAGCGAATATCATCTTAGTGTATAGTTCCTCTTCTAGGAAAAGTACCTTCATGAGGCAGCTGAATTTAACAAGACTTTATTCTGCATACATCGATAACGTTATTACAACATTCTTTCCTATGGAACGACTGTATTACGGTAGATAATTTAATTTTGATTGCTATCATTCCACAACGTTAAACGTACAAGCTTGGGGACACCGAATAATTACATTATGCATGGTAGACTCCTAGGAAGAATCAGTTATTTTGATGTCATTGTCGTTGGATGAAGAATGGGCAATTTATTTTTTCGATTCAGTACCTAACTTAAAATTGGCACTTTTTCGTAGAGATTAGAAATCTGAAACAATAAAAATGAATTGTATATTAAATCACGTTGTTCAACCAGTTGCTCCAAGAGAGTAGTTAACCTACCAGAATTTCCTCTCCTGAACTTCCTATTTGCTTATATCATTGGCCATGCAGAAAGGAGATACTAATACTTTTTTAGCTGAACTCAAGTCTCAATCAAATTAGTTTAGTTTTTCTTTCAAGTTCGGCCTTCAGATCAGACCATTCACACGTAGCAATTATATTTCAGCGCTTCATCCTCGATATCGCCATGTGTCAAAAATTAGTTGTCAATATACTTCACTTCTAACATCTCGAAACGTCATTCGTTTGGCGCAAAAATATCAACACGTGTTATTTTGCTCTAAAATTCATTTTTTGCTTTTTCTTGAAAAACTAGACTTATTGTACATTAAATAATTTTTTCGTTGCTAGATAATGGCTGGCCACAAGAGAAAACGTTCTCGAGACCGGAACTCAGATTCCGAGTCCTCAAGATCAAGGCCAAAGAAACCCGCCATAGCCAGGCAGATGAGGAACCTTAGACGTGAGTTTGAGGCTCACAAGGGGGACATGTCCAAGGAGTTAAGGAAAAACTACGATAGGGTAATGGAAAAATTACAAGAATGAATTAGTCACGGGTTACGACGGCAAAGTAAAAAAGCGGAAATTCTGCGGAGAGATGGACTCCCTCCCGGAATCGGCCAAGCTTGACAAATTGCTGAGCGCAGTAAGAGGAAATCAACTAGGTACAATGAAGAAACAGGAAGGTAGATGGACAGGAGACCAGGGAGAAACCCTAGAGATTCTCCTGGATACCCACTCCTCGGGAGAAAGTGGCGAGGCCGCTGCTCTAGAGCGGGGTCCAGTCCAGAAGGATTAGACACTTGCAAAGGAAATAGTGACCAACGAGGCCATTAGATGGGTGGTGCGCGAATTCAGTCCACTTAAGGCAGCGGGACCAGGCGGTGTAACCCCAGCAATGTTGCAAGAGTTCACGGCGAGTGTGGCTCTGGGATATGTCCCTCAGGCGTGAAGAAACGCTAACGCGGTCTTCATACCATATGCTGGGGGAGGTGCCTACAATGTCGCCAAATCGTTCAGACCCATAGGTTTGACATCTTTTCTAATGAAAATATTACAGAGGGAATTTTGGGAAGACATCCGTTAAACGAAAATCAACATGCCTACAGCAAGGGAAAGTCGACCGACACGGCTCTCCACTCTGTAGTGCATGAAATAGAGAAGGCATACTCGAATAAGGGTAATATTCGACAAAGCCAGAACATAAAACATCTGCGAATGCCTTGGGGCCCGGGGAACCCCAACACAGTTAGTAAGCTGGGTCAGATCGGCACTCTGTAACCGTAGCGTAGCAGTAACCTGCTTCTCTGGGAAAACACCGGAGGGAAATCGAGGTCGAGGGCGGCTGTCCACGAATCAGCTGCTTCTCACCTCGACTATGGTGTCTCTTAATAGATGGTCTTTTGGAGAGGCTACAAGCTACAAAGTCCGTCGTCTACAAAGACGACGGACTGGTTATGATACCAGGAAAGTTTGTTGGCAACGTTTGTGATCGAATGCAAAGGGTTTGTAGAATGAAAGAACAATGCTGTACCTCTCTCTACACCAGACAAGAAGGAAAACTACAGGATTCCGCTCACCAACGCTGTACGGTGAACCCCTGCTAATAAAGCCTGAGGCTAAGTACCTGGGGGTGACCATCAACAACGTGCTAACCTGGAAAAGTCACGTGGAAAAGGCATGCAATAAGGCAGTAGCACTGACATGGTCACTACGCATGGCAGTGGGCAGGAAGTGGGGCCTAAAGCCACAGGTCCTGTACTGCCTCTACATTGCGGTAATCAGACCGAGGATAATCTATGGTACCGTAGTCTGGTGGCCAGCGGTGGACAGGGCATGCTATGTGCTGAGGTTGGCCAGACTGCAGAGAACAGTCTGCCTAGCTATAACGGGCGTATTCAGAACAACACCGGGAGCAGCACTCAACACCTTACTGGGTCTTCCGGAGCTTCCAATCTGGGTTAAGAGGGAGGCAATGGCGTCCTGCAGGGGGATGGATTGCTGCTGCCAGTGAAAGGATACAGCTATGAGAAGTAATCACAAGCAGATCGCCAGCCTCATTCAGCGGAAGATTCCGATGGTCCTGCCGCAGGAGGGGCGCCCAAGCGACCAACTGAGACAGAAACAGCCATTTGGGATAAACATCCCAACAAGGGACGAATTCAAGGAGGAGCTACTTCAGCACCCTTCTGAGGCTAACACAGTCGACAGGAGCCGTAATATACAAACAGGCCATGTAGAGGGTGAGGGTTTCGCCTTGGCAAGCCACACGACGGTTTTCCAGGTGGAGGTGTTTGCAATACTCGAGGTGGCCATACGATCAGAAGTCAGACAGGGAGCAGAGAATGACATCTACAACTACTCCGACACTCAGGCGGCTTTACGAGCCATCTGCAGGATCAGAAAGGGTTCAAAGTTTGTTCAGGACTGGAGGGATGCTCTGGAGTCACTGGCAGAAACAAAAAGGGTAACTATGGGATGGGTTCTTGGACATAGAGGCATCGAGGGGAACGAGCGTGCCGACGAATCGGTGAAGCGTGGTTCCCAGACATGCTTTACTTGACCAGAGCAATGTCCAGGAGTAAGTAAAGGGTACGTCTCCCACACACTTAATCAGTGGGCATGGGAAAGTACAAGACCAAACTGGACACAGTCAGGAATATGTAGACACGGACAGACCAAGGAAATCTACCCTAACCCGGATAGATCTAAGGCCTCGTGACTTCTTGGGAGAAGTCGGCAGTGCTTGGGAACCCTTATAGGAATCCTTACTGGACACTGCAGACTAAACAAGCACATGCATCTCCTAGGAATGGCTGACAGGCCACTCTGTACCCACAGTAGGGCAGGGGAAAGAGTCGTCACACCACTTTCTCGAAGTGTGCCATAGGTGGGCGCGTCTGCGCCATAGGACACTTTCTTCAATGAGAGGAGCTTCCGACTCTGAAATGGGAAAGGATACTCTTCTTCATTAGAGGGATGGGTCTACTGATGGAGGGAATGGGGGCCCTGGTGGAGTAGGGATGGGTGGACCGGACGACTGCGAAAAGGACCTCTAAGGCCTAGTCGCAAGGCTTCTGCCCTCTCATTGCTTACTACTACTACTACTACTAGTACTAGTCCCCCTCAGGGTTTCACAACTGGTGAGTACGGGCGTGGCAAACCCGAGACACCCTAGCTGGACCCCCACCTTGTTTCTCTTTCTTCAACTGATCTTGGGTGGGATCCTTTTCCTCCTCTACCTTTTTCTATCGGTCCCCCTGGACCAACTCTCGTTTCTCTTCCGACCCCGACGCTATTAGGTAACGAGGACTAGGGGGTCCCTCTTTTCATGCTTTAAAAGAAAAAGAGCAGACCGAGCTCTCCAGCCGTAGAGAAGGCAGTCGGTCAGGGGAAGGATACCGAAAAAAAAACCACTTAAATTGGCAAGCGACCTCAGCCCACTGGGAGTACCAAGTATCTGAATGGATATTGGGTTGATGTGAGGAGGCTCTGCCGACGTGCAAGCTGAGCCGCTAGCCAGGAACCAGCCACTTCGGGCCCTGATCAGGAAGTGCGCATTGAGTGCGAAGGTCAGACTTTGCATTGCTCCGGGCGAGCTCTTGTCCGTCCGTGTTTTCCGGGACAAGGCAAACCTAGGCTAGGCCTCAGGGAACTGGGATAGGTTTCGAATAACTGAGGCTATACCTGTTCCTGGCTATATCCCCCTTGCGCACGATGCGCTGGCAACCAAGCATATGGAACCAGAAAACCACTTTAGAACTGATAAAAACCAATTTGGAGAAGAAATGAACCCCTTCTTAAGGCGAGACAGCCTACTAAGGAGCCCACCTCAGGCAAGAAACAAAGCGTCTTCGATCGCCGAAATGGACACCGAATCTAGAACGAGCTTAGCTGAGCAAAGGGTCCAGTTTGAGCAACCAAGAGACACGAAAAAGAAGAGGATGGAAACACCAGAAAGCGAGAAACCAGGAAAGACGCTAGAGGAAAACGGAAATCAAGCTGCAGAATCTGAAAAATTTGTCCAAAAAATTAAAAGTGAATATAAAGAACTGAAAGTAAAGGCAAGGATGAAAGCAAACTCTTACAAACTATTTTGCTGGAAGTTCCCAACACAAAAAAGGAGATAAAGAACACTGTTATGAAACTCGAGAGAATTAGCAAAAAGATGGAATCAGGGATAAAATTTCGTCGAGGAAATATTTCAGCGGATGGAGGGCATGAGTACAGCCACGCATCCAATTGTAAAAATGAAAGAAACAGCCAACGCATGTACCTAGACAACTAGCAGACAACACGAAGAAAAGGAGAGGCAAATCAGTGAACTCGAGCACGAACTAATGCTGTCCATGATGAAAAATCCTTCAATGACGTTATCGAAAAAAAATGGAATGAAGAAGCGTTCTGAATGTGCCAGACAACATCGGAGAGCATTAACAAGCAAGACCAGATCATAATTCTTCAGAAGGACCACGAGATAGACGAGAGAATTAAAAGGAACTGCTCAGCATGCAACCCGCTGCTGGCACTGGTATTAGAAAACTGGCAACTTGAAAAAGGAAAAATGACCTGCGGTAAAGCTGCCTGCACTACCATAGAGATGAGAACACACTGGAAAACAATGAAAGCTTTATTCACATTATTATGACAGAGAAAGGAGGGAAAACATCAAAAGATAAAGCTTAAAAATAACATCATGAAAATAATAAACAACATGAAGAAAAGAACAGAAAAATGCCGATCTGCCTAGCGGATAAGAGCATAAATGAAAGCAGAATAAGAAAAATACTAGAATACTCATGCACAAGGTACAGATGCAAATGCAGATAAACAGGATCAGAAATCAGAGTACCTCAGGTGGAAGCGGCATGTTTCGAATCAACAGTAGGGGTAAGAGAGCAAATGAGGAAACGATATTAATCAAACCAGCCGAAGGAGTAACGTACGCAGACTTAATCAGAAGCGTGAAAAAAGAGGTGGACACTAAAGGAGTAGTCATCGAAAATATTTCCAAAACAAAGGGAGGGGTAATACACGTAAAAGTGAAAGGTAATGAAGAAAAATCCAGAATAGAGTTTAGGGAACTGTTGCAAATGAAAATTCAGGCCAAGTCACAAGTTGCATCTAAGCAACGAAACCAAACCGTCATGATCCTAGACATAGATGAAACAACACTGGCAGAAGAAATCAAAAGGACAGTGTGCGACGAATTAAAATAAAGGGGGCGAGGAACAAGCTGACATGTAGATAAAACTACCCGACAAGGCAAACGAGAGGGGACAGAAGTGTGCCTGGGGATAGAAGCAGCCAGGCTGCTGGTATCAAAAAAGATACTTGGACAGGAATGGAACAGATGGAGGGTTCGAGAGTTGGAAACAGTACCTGAATGCTTTAAATGCCACAGAGTGGGACACACGGCAAATAAATGCGTAAAAAATGAAAGGGAAAAATTCTGTCACAAATGCGGACAGACGGGACACTACAAAATAGATTTCACTAACGAACAAAATTATTACCTTTGCAACGCTCTAGGACATAAACCCGAGACGATGAAATGTCCAGAATACAGAAGCCTGTTGAAGGAACAGAGGAAGGAGAAGAGGGGACGGCTTCCAAGCACGCTATGAAAGTAATCCAAGGCAATATAAACAGAGGAAGGGAGGCAATGGATCTCATGTTTAGAGTAGCAGAGGATGAAAAAGCAGACATCATGATAATAGCGGAGCCAAAACTGTACACGGACAACAGGCTGGATGTAGCAGTAGTATTGAGAACCTCTAAGCAGAAAATAAGAGACATAGGGAGAGGAGAAGGATCCACCTGGGTGGAATTAGAAGACGATACAGAGACCTTCACGGACTGGCTGACTGCACTGAGAACAGAAAGAAGTAATCGTAGGCGGGGACTTCAACTCCAAATCATACCTGTGGGGATCCCAAATAGAGGACAAAAGAGGGGAACTTCTCTCAAAATGGTTAGTAGAAAAAGACCCCGTGATACTAAATCAGGGAGCAGCGCCTACTTTTATCAGGGGCGAAAGTAAATCTCACATAGACCTCTCCTTCTGCAGCAGAAAAATAAGCCGAATTATAGCTAACTGGCTATAACTCGAAGAAGAAACCCTCAGCTGGCACCAACATATCACATTTGAAGTTAGGACAGAGAGACAAAACTCTAGTAAGGAAAGCTGGTGCTGGATTCTCAAAAAAAGACAATTAGAAAAATTTGTGGAGGAAATAGGGACAGAGTTCAAGAAGTATAGTGTCAGAGAGATAGAGACAGAGGAATTGAACAGGATCATCAAAGAAACCTGCAATAAGATCCTAACAAGGAAAGGAGTCTTTGGTAGCAAATAGGCTACACACTGGTGGACTGAAGATGTGGCAGAAAAAAGGAAAACATGCTTGAGAGCGAAAAGGGAAATGATCAGCGCCATCAAAAAAATGACCAGCGGCAGATAAAACTAGCCATCAAGAACTACCGTCAAAGCCGGGCCAACCTAAAAAAAAACATCTTTGTTGCAAAAATAAAAGCCTGGAAAAAAGTGACCGAAGAAGTAGAGCATGACTTATGGGGCAAGGGATACAAAATCGTGATGGACAAGATAAATAAAACGCAACCACCCACGCTTAGTGATGAACATCAAATGAAGGTGGCAGAAGCATTATTCCCAAAACACGAAGACAGAAAGTGGGACAGACTACCGACAGTCGTAACAGAAATTCCTCTTTTCACCAACAAAGACCTAATAACGGCTTGTGACAAAAAGTGAAAAAAAGACGCCGGGACCAGATAACGTCCCTCCCGAAATTGTGAAGGCGAGAGTAAGGAGACGTACCAAAGAAATCCTGCAGATTTCAATCGCTTACTACAGACAGGGACATTTCCGCAGCGTTGGAAAATGGCTAGACTAGTCCTGATCGAGAAAATCAAACCAGGACAGAACAACAGAGCGTATAGGATCATCTGCCTTCTTAACACCATGGGGAAACTAATGGAACACTTGATACTGGGCAGGTTAGTAGACGAAATCGAACGAACCAGAGACCTAGCAGAAGAACAATACGGCTTTCGGCAAAAACGGTCAACCATCCACGCCCTAAAAAGGGTGCAAGAAATTGCTGATGAAGGCAATGTAAGAGGCAGCAGAAAAAGATGCATCCTGCTAATCATAGACATACGCAACGCATTCAACTCTGCTCCGTGGGAGGGCATCTTGGGGGGAACTTAGAATTAGGAACATATCACCCTATCTATACATCATCATAGCCAGCTACCTAGAGGAAAGATACGTAGGAGAAAAGAGAAAAATGAAAATGACATGCGTGCCTCAGGGGTCAGTCTTAGGGCCAACGCTGTGGAACGTCTACTATGACGGTTTTCTAAAGTTACCGGTTCCACGAACAGTGAAACTAATCGGATACGCCGATGACTCAGGGATCGTTGTTCTGAAGAAAGATGCGAGGCGGTTACAGGAAACGGCAAATCAAATAATGAAAGACGTAACAACATGGCTGAGACCAAAACAGCTAAGTTTGGTTCCAGAGGTAGTTGTTCTAGCAGGAGGGAGAACTGTGAAGGATGTTGAAGTCAGAGTAGAAGACGTTACTAGCAGAAGCCAGGAATGTACTAAGTACTTGGGGGTTTACCTCGATAGAAACATGACAATGGGACAACACGTTAGGACTGTGGCAAAAAAAGCAGGACGTGCCGTTGAAAACATAAACCGCATACTACCAAACATCGGAGGACCTAGAGAGGGAAGTAGAAGAATACTGTTCACAGTCATGCAGTCCATAATCCTCTATGGTGCAGAAATATGGGGAAGAGCGATGAAAAGAAACCTTCTACAGGAATATCCTATTAAGTGTGCAAAGAAAAGCCGCGATACGAATAGCAAGCGCAAATACATAAAAGAGTTTCAACCAAGGCCCTACTGGTAATAGCCAGAACCCCTCCAATCTACCTGCTTGTGGAGGAGAGATGCGGAATACAAGAAGGGATCGACAAAAAAACTACCAGACAAATCACCCTCCGAAGATGGAATGAAGAATGGCAAGAGAATGCGGAAAAGGGCAGGTGGACTCGTACACTCATACCAAACACAGAAGCATGGGTTAACAGAAAACACGGGGAGGTGACCTACTACCTTACTCAGCTAATATCAGGACATGGATATTTCCAGTCATATAGGCATCGTTTTAATGTGGCAGCGAACGACCAATTCATATATTGTAAGAAAACGGATACCGATGAGCATACATTCTTCGAGTGCAACCGATGGGAGATGTACAGAATGCTGGCAGTCAATACCATGGGAGAAATAACACCACAAAATATTGTGGGAAAGCTGGAAAAGGAGCAAAACTGGAAGAGCATATGTAACTTATCTAAATCTATTCTAATAACAAAGAAAAAATACATAAGGATACAAGAAGGGAGATAGACAACGACAATCACAACACCACATATAAGACACCCTCTTTGAAGCAATACCAGCGGGCAGTTCTAAAGAGGAAAGCATCTGTGTCAATGGGGTGTGCTTTTAGAGGGTAGGGCGCTCCTAGGAGTCGAGGACGCGAGTCCCACACATCGCGCGCAAAAAGCATTTCCACACCTCACTGGAAAAAAAAACTACTTACACTACTACTAGTCACATGCGGAGACAAAATTTAAGTTCAGAAAATAAGTCTGAGCCCAGCTGCTCATATTCTAGTGTTCCTAGTCCGAAGGACCGGACACCTGGTGATTTTAAAGACGTTCCTCTCCTACGAGGAAGGAAGTCGCCTGCTTCTAGTGATGTTTCATGCCTGCGAGGCAGGGCAGCTTCTAGTGTCAGTGATGTTACAATAGTGTCAGTGATGTTACTTCTGGTGTCAGTAATTCTACAACACAGAACTTATGATAATGAGTCTCATGACTTGGATATTTTAGAGATCCCTGACGCTTCTGATATTAATGATGAGGAAAATACGCCTGCAACAGTAAGCCATCAACGTGCCTTATCAGAGGAAGGCTTAAAGTTACTAGGCCACAATCCTAGTGATAATAAGCCTAAACCTTTTGATTTACCACTTGATATAAGTGAGAAGTGGGCAGTAATATTCTCAAATAGTCTCAAAGGAGACTTTATAAATGATATTTTGGCCAAATATTCAGAGGTGTCCAATATTACTATGATGGCACCTGACCTAAATCCACAAGTCTCCGCGGGCATTTTAGCAAAACAAATGAAAAGAGATAAGTTTCAGTCAGCCTTTCAGGAGCAGTTGGGTGGTGCATTACAAATACTTGCCCATCCTTTTCAGTACTTGCTGAGTGATTTGACTTCTAATGAAGTTAAAAATTCTTCGATCCCTATTATAGGTGATTCTTCCAATATATTTTGTGATCTACACGATAGGTTTTCGATTCAACGTAGATCATCAAACTCTGCACAAAGCTGATACAATACTTTATGGAAGGATTTTGGTTCCAGGGTTACAGCTATTAAAGCTGCTAAGGGCATAAATAAGGAGATTAAGAGTCATGACCAAAAGTCATATCGACATATTCCATCTGATGTTGCTCAAAAGCAGTTAAAAAACTCCCATCTCCGGTTGTACTTCCATCCCAGAAGGTATCGACAAACAGGGCAATTCTCGAGTCGCTTTGCAATGAGAAGCACAAACAGTAGGACACGTCAACTGACCAGACACAATGCTCGGAAGATTCATACTCAACCAAGAAAACAAAGGAGCTAGAGGTAGGTGTAGCTGACAGATTGAAGTTTTTTTTTATAGAAAACTGACAAAACCTTGATCCAAGTGAAATTGTGTTTGACTGGTTGCGTGAAATAAAAAATCCTTTTATTAGCCCTCCTTTTCAGACTAAAGCCCTTTATCCACCAAACCTCTCAGGGACAGAGAAGTTCTTTATTAAGGCAGAAATTGAAAAATTGCTTAAACAAGAAGTCTTTACTTCAGGTAAATCTTGTTATGGAGAATTTTTGTCATCTTTTCTCCTTGTAGATAAGCCAAGTGGCAAGAAATGGTTTATTCTGAACCTTAAAAATCTCATCTCTTTTATAGATCTTGCTCATTTTTAAATGGAGGATAGTAGAACTGTCCTCAAATTGATTAGCAATAATTGCTTTATGGCTTGAATTGACTTTGAAGAGGCTTACTTTATGTTACCAATTCATAATTTGTATAAAACCATTTTTAAGGTTTAGTTTTCAAGGACAAATTTACCAGAGTATATGTGGTTACCAATTTGCCGATCAGCCCATCTCCATACCAGTTTCGGGGTCTACCCCTCATCAGTACAGCTTTGGCTGGTCGACAAATTGGAAACCTCGACTCAGCGGTTTAAAACCGGAAGTGTACGGAGTACCGGTGAGATGTTGTACCGAGCAGAAGCAAGAGACATCCACCCGTTATCGGAACCAGAACGAAGTGAAAAGAGTATACGAGGTATACTGACAACTGATCTTTGACACGTGGCGATATTTAGCACCTTAAAAGCGATACTACAAAGTGATCTCTTGGGACGAAGAGCTTCACATAATTACAATTGAAATCGTTCAATTTTACATTCTTATCATCTGACAAGAATATGCCTTTGAGGAGATGAAATGTGATATTCAGTTTAAAAATTATCATTTGGAACTTGAACATCACATGAAAAGAATATGTTCGGCGAGCTTCTTTTCAGATTCTCAGAATGTTCTATTTGATGATCATACACTTTTTATATTCTTTTGAAACGTTCCTGACATGTCATATTCATGTGAAAATTATCATTTGAAACTATAATATCATATGACTTTAAAGTCATTTTTTTTTTAATTCTACTTACGCCATTTGCATTTTACATTAACAACTAGAAATAGGTCATTTTTAATTTTTACTTTTTAAATTACTTTGATGAATAGAACTTAATATTTTACTAAGAATCTTTAAAGAACGTTCCTATAGTATAATTTACTAGAAGGTCTTTTCGGTAAATTTCTTGTCATATGATTTTCTCATATTGAAAAGTACGTAATATATGAGGTGTAATATTCCCTCGAAGTGTATTTGAAAGGGACAAGAACGCCCCTTTCAAATACTCTTCGAGGGAATATCACATTCATGTGACTAAAAGAATGTTCCGCTTGGGGAGCTTGAGGAAATGTGATTGGAGCGTGAATATTCCTTTAATGTTATGTAGGAAAATTCTTTTTTTTTCTTAATTTACGTTACATTTGGCAATGTTGTATGTTGGCCACCCAAAGAAGATGAGTTTATTCTTAAGTATTGGAAATATCTCCATTATGAAACGTTTCTCATATCCAAGATCCTTCGTATAAAAGATTCATGGTATGAAATGTTCTGGTATGGAACGGTCTGGTATGAAACTCCACCAACCCAACTCCTTATTGCTTTATGTCTAACGGATCTATTAAGATGGAAATAAGATCTAAGGACTAATTGAGAAAGTTTACGCGGCCGGTCAAAATACACCCCATCGTGTTTTCAGGGCTTTGAAACCGTGGTCGTATGGAATTTCATCCTGACGTTTCGTCAACAGCTGCGGAAGACATTATCAAAGGCGATGAGGCAATGTGCGAAGTGATCTCCCGTGATTCCCGACGTTGACTGACTCGATTGTGGTGAGCTCCGTAGTAAACTGCTCAACTTAAAGTTCGGCATAAGCAATTTTTCGTGTCATTTCAATTAGCTGTAACTTTTTAACCAATGAATTGTTTTAAATACAATTTGCACGGTCTGAAACCTCATTTCCTCTAGATTAAGGAAGTGCATAATTTTGAGAAAAACCGATATTATCTTTATTATATAGTGTGTGATGCAATGGTAGATGCATATAGTGTGTGAAACAAAGTGATGCAAAAATTTCAAAATTTTGATGTTCTGCCATTTCGCAACAAGCTATTTTTTCCTTATCGTTTTCAAGTCAGGAGTAAGCCAACATCCATATCTTGGGACCTTTTCGCCAGATTTTTTATTAAACCACTCTGAATGTTTATACAGATGAGAACGTAAAATGTGTGAAATTCTTGTTGCTGATATTTTTAGAGCGTCGTAGTTCGGAAAAGCGGTAAAGAATCTTACGGTGTTTTCCCTCATTTGTTGACATATTGCCTGTGGATTGTTACTCGTTCAAAAAATTTAAAAATAAGTGCCGCTTTTTCTAGTATACAACATTATTGTTGATACTCGTGACTTATAATAGTAATATTAAATAAAATACCCTTTCTAGAGGTAAAGGGTAATTGAGTGATACAGTCGCAGATAGCCAACATCAATATCTCTAGGTGTTTTTGTCATTTTTTGTTTTTTTAGATTTAGAACCTAAACAGAGAGAATCAAAATATTCTTGAACATTTCGTTAATAGTTTTTTCAAATCAACGTAATTCGCGGATCAGTTGACGGATTATTATTATTATTATTTGGATCTACAGCATTATCTGCAAATTGTTTCTCACCAAGGGAGTTTTTTAAAAGTGGTTACTGAATTACAGGTACGGACTTGACAGTTCGAGAAACAATACAGGATGAGAATACATTTTCTGATTAAACAAAACTAGAATTTTCGGTTTTCAACGCAAAAAAAATTCTAATTTAACTATTGAGCAAATATAATTTTCTAAATATCACAAAATTATCTTTTTACATAATTTGACACAAAACTCAAGGAAGGATTTTTACACAAATATTTAGTTTTGTCGCTTTGACACTCTTTATATATATAATAAAAAGTACATAACATTTCTCATTTCATTTCAACAAAAAAATGTACGCAGAAAGTTAAATAAAAAAAAATTGGTTTTGCCTACTTAATTACAGAAAAATCTTTTTGGTTTTTGGGTTGGAAAAATATTTTTGGTAAGCGATTCAGGGATTTTTTCCTAACTTTTAGAACATGTTTAAAAACATTTTTTTCTAATTGTTAATAAAACATGATTTATAAAAAATATATATAATAAAAAGAAATTGTTTTTTTTTCAAATTTAGTACATGAATCGAACCTAAATTGACTCAGAAATGGCGGTCTTATCAACGATTCTTTTTAAGGAATTTACATTTACTTGTTTTTTATGATTTATATGAAATATTCACTCAAATAGAGAACATAGAAAAAAAAAGAATTTAATTATTATTAAAACAAATATTTTTTCAACAAAAATGACGTTAACAAATTGATTTTAACACAACTTTTTCAATTAGTCAGAAAAAACGTTTTTTTTTTATATTCCATTTTCATTATACATATTGATTTAAGAACCACAGAATAGCAAATTTGCAGTTTTTTATGATTTTTACCAAACATTTACCTAGTTAATTAGGAAAGAGAGTTGAAGCGTGATGAAGGGATTTTATCATAATTTTTAAAACATTTTTGAAGCAAAATTATCAATCACAAAATGTTCTAAAACTCATAAAATTGAGATTTCAAAAATAGATAATTTTTTAGTTAGCCAGAAAAGACGGTATCTCATTTTATTTTAACATGACTTTAAACAAAAATAAACTAAAGAACAAAGTTGAATTTTTATCGGGTTTTAAAAATTATTTACAGTAACAACGTTTGAACGTGTGTTGTTCTTGTTGTGTTGAACGTGTGTGTTGTAAAATGATTAAAGTTTTCTTTTTTTAAATGAAATACCTAGTATATTAAAGTATTTTCGGTATCTACGGACAAAAGTGAAGGTAGTTTTATTAAGGTTTATGGCATCTAAACCGTACCGTTCTTCAGATATTCGTGATTTTGTGAAAATGCAGGATCAAATTCAATGTTTAAAATCTCAGCACTTGGTTTTTTTTCAACCACCGAAATTGGCTGGTGGGCTACTAATACATTGAATTTTTTGCGGTATGTATTAAATATTAACTACTGTGTACCAAATGTAAAAAAATGAACACTTAATTATTGCAAACTTCAAACAGTAATAACTCGTTTAATTTAAATTAGACATCCTGTATTTTATAGTATCATTAGATGCAGAATTTAGTTTCCTATCAAAAACTATTAAACATTCTTATAGCTTGGTTGTTGCATTTTCTTGGAAAATTGATTTTTTCTGAATTTGCGCTTACATAAATGAATCTAGTAATCTAATTTACCTGTTCAGGTCTGTTCAGGTGTTACCTGATTTTGACAAAGCAAAATTTATTGTCATTTCTAGTTGTCACATATTAATTTAAAGTTAAATATTTTTTTACTGTTATAATTGGTGGTTAACAGGGAGTTTTTTACTTAATCAAAATGCTGGTTTACACAACGAAAAAACGAGTCGATATGATCTTCATTCTAGGAGAATGCTTGCAAAATTGTCTTTTAGCATCAAGGGTTTATGATGGAAAGGTTTTCTAACCGAACTCGACCGAATAGAGCCGTTTTTGAAAGACTGTTGGTTCAATTTAGGCAAACTGGTAGTGTTCAGTATGAAACGACTGCCAAAACGAGACTGATTACAGAAAACCAGCCGTTATTGGCTCTGTAGTTGAAAATCCCCGTCGGACAACGAGAAATTGCACTAAACTTAAATATTAGCCAAGCAAGCTTATCAAGGATTCCTCAAAAACATAAATATCACGATTATAAGATACAACTACATCAAGAACTCTCCGATAACGATTTTGGCCAACGAGTGGACTTTTGTATGTGGGTGTTAGAAAAAGTTGGTTAGAACAAGAAGATTTTTTTGAATCAGTTCAATTTAGTGATGAGTGTACTTATCATAACGATGGTTCCTTTAACCGACACAATTTTCATTATTATTCTGATTTTAACCTCCATGAATTTAGAGTTATTAATAACCAACATAGGTGGTTAGTAAATGTATGGGGGGGCATAATTGAACAGTATGTGATTGGATTTTATTTTTTTGATGAACATTTAAACGGAATGTAGTTTCTAAATTTTTTGAGAAGACAGCTTCCAATTTTACTGAAAGAAGTTCCTCTAGATATAAGAACAACCATGTGGCTGCAAATGGATGAGGCACTTGCTCATTATCATCGTGAAGTCCGGGAGTTTTTAAATGTTCGTTTCCAAAATCGATGGATTAGAAGGAATGGAGCACAACCTTGGCCACCAAGGTCCCCTGACAAAACGCCTCCCGATTTCTTTTTATGGGGATATGTGAAAGGAATCGTGTATAATACGCCACCAACCACAAAAGAAGCATAACTCCCTATATGTTACGCTTATGTTTACTCTTATGTTGACTTCTTATTTATTGTATTTCAAATTGCCACTATTATTGCACTTCATTTTTTTTTTTTTATTAGAGATGCTAAATTTTATAAGAACTCTTGTAATATAATGTTTTATTGTTTTATTTGATATTTTATGCTAAATAAAGACACTTCAACATTCAGATGACTGCTAAATAATCTTCATGATCATAATTTTGTAACTTATAAATTATTATGTGACAAATACGGGGTGTTCATTAGAAAACTTCGTCTAGTTGGTTGTGAAGTGTCAAAGGAAAAGAATGGAGAAATAAAAGTCCATTTACTTTCATTATGCCATCCTTTTCTGTTAAAATTTTATAGCCTCCTAAATGAAGTTTTCTAGTGAACACTCAGTACTAATGATAATAAATTTTGCTTTCTTAAAATCAGGTATTGTAACAGGTAAAGTAGATTACTTAATTCGTTTATGTCAGCTCAAATTCAGAAAAAAATTAATTTTCCAAGAAAACGCAAAGACCAAGCTATAGGAATATTTAATAGTTTTGATAGGAAACTAAATTCTGCATCTAATGATACTATAAAATACAGGGCGTCTAATTTAAATTAAACGAGTTATTACTGTTTGAAGGTTGCAATAATTTAGTGTTATTTACATTTAATTTGATGCAGCATTTTCACAAAATAACGAATATCTGAAGAACGGTACGGTTTAGATGCCATAAACCTTAATAAAACTACCTTTATTTTTGTCCACAGGTACCGAAAATACATTAAAATACTAGGTGTCTCATTTAAAAAAATAAAACTTTAATCAATTATATACTTTTGAGACCACCTGTATACAATAACAATAATTTTAAAATGTACTTCCCATAGACCCCCATCCATTCCATATACAAAACTTTTTTAAAATCTAAAAGTTTAGCCATAATCTTCAGTGTCGAGTAACGTGAATCACCCTGTAGAGGGGGCATCATGATGACATTATACCAACTTTTTTGAAGCTGATTTGCATTTTCTATTTCCACTGATTTTGTTGTTGTTGATGTTGCGTCGAGAGCAAAAATTAAAGCTTCTAGCCCAATAAATATAACGTAATTTGTTCCAAAATATCATACAACTGCAAAAACCGAAGACGTACGCCGTACGTACGAACAAAAACCCAATTCCCTGCAGGTCGATAGAAATTCTTCTAGGACCGGTGCACCACGGATGGTTGTTGTTACGGTCCAAGGCCCGGAATCCCATCAGGGGCCCGCGATGACGCCGGTTGCAGAAAATATAGCAGAAAACAGCGGCGTCGTCGGCTACGATCTCCAAGTGACTGACTCCGCACGGCGCGTCGGCCAATCACAATCCGCCTCTCTCATGGCCGCTCCGCAGCTAAGACGCCTGCAACTCTTAAGTCAGTTAGTCTAACTTAAGACTTCGTCGTGAGTAGCTAGTGCCCTAAACGTAAACGTGGAGTGATAGGGCTCACAAAGCCCTGGCTAGATTTGCCATGGCGACTGGTAAGTCTCAGTTCTACTAACCCTTTGAAATCTTACCCCCCTCATTTGCCCTGATTTGCCTCCGCTATCAGTACCTGTAGTGTTCTCTAATATTTTTCGGGACCAAACAGGAGAGCCGTAAGTGTAAACTGAACAAGGATTAATCGTGAGTGTCAGAGTGCCCGAAAAGGACCATAATTTAGCCATCTGAGAAGAGAAATCTGCGACCTGAATTGCAGAGTGCGTTCGCAACTTGAATCATATTGTGACTTTCAAGACTGGTTCAGCGGTCGAAGAGATTGTACAAACGCGGATTTTTCGCGAACCACCTTCAGGCAAACGTTCCTCATATAAATCCCTTTTAAAACCTATTCCCTTTACCATCCTGCAGCTACTAACCCGATCGCTGCTAGGGACAAAAACGAGCGGTGAGACAAGCAACCCGATTGGGCCAACGGTAATTCAGATTAGTTTAGAGCGACGAAATGTGGCACTTTAAGTACTTTGTACGTCCGGCTTTGTGCCTGAAGTTGGCAGATCTAATTTGCATGTCTTGGGGCAGCCTTCGCACTGTTTAGACGTAAAATTAACGATTATCTAATAGGCGACATCAGTATACGATGAGCCATCGATTGGGCAACCGCAATGTGAATTCTGATGAACCTGCTGTTCGAAAATACCTTATAAACAAATTCGGTTGGCTGTGTAATTTGTTTAAATTTAATGGGATTTCACGAAGGTTGGGCAGAGATCAGATTCCATTTACATGTCCAGATGATGCTAGATCATGTATATGTAAATGGCGTAACAAAATTAATAACGCCCATACAAAAATTATGATATAATTGTCCCAAATAAATAAATTAAATTTTCTATTTTTAAGGATAAAAACAAAAATATTCATTTGAAGGGTTTTCAAAACTAATGATTTTTGCGATATTTGGATTCACTATGAAAATGTGACCATTTCAATACAAAAAAATTATAATTCTTTACCAATGTTTGATTTAGAAACATTCTCATGGAAGGCAGCTTGCAGCAACAACTGTTTACTTATTCAATACTCCATCTCATAGGCCTTGAAATTAACTTAAATTAGATCCTAGTATTTTTTAATTTATTACAATAGTGCCTAAATTTCCTCTTCAAAAAATGGCACTATTAGGAGAGTGCAAATTAGCTCATATGTCCCTTCACTGGGAGAGAAAACTGATTCGTAGATCACCAGGCAGGTAAAAAAGGACAAAAAGAGAAGGAAGTTGGATGCAATGAGATCGGCTCATTGGTTCGAAAGTTACATGCGTTCAAATTAAAAATATAAAAATACCTGTCAATTTAAAAAAAAAAATCGTGATTTTTTTTTGTTAATTTTTTGATCGAAAAGGCCCATTTGCAATCCGAGAAAGTAACAAACTTAATTCGAATGAAATTAACCCCTAAAGTGTTCTTTTTTTTCAAAAATGGCAAAATCTCGATTCTAAAAGAACCTAAACTTTGACCACCGAAGGGGTCAAAAAATATTGTACTTACAGGACCTCCATTAGAGGGAGGTGACAAAGTATATCAAGAAAAGCAAAAAACAGTTGGAATCACTCCATCCGGTCAAAATTGAAAAGTAAAGAAAGAGACGTTATACACCCCCCCCCCCCCAAAAAAAAATAGGTAGAACGAAATGAGACAGTTTCTTTTATGAACGTAGCAAATTATATTGGAATGAGTGAGATTTTAAAAAAAGTCTAAGAAGCTGATTTTAAAAATGCATAATTATCGATAACTTAATGGTTCTATCGTCCAAACTCTAAACGAATTGTGCTGCAGTTTGGGATAGATAAAAATGGACATCAAGTGAAAGAAGATGACACTTATATTTAATTCGAGCTTTAAGGAAAAACTATTTCTGCAATGGTGCCAGAAGAGAGATATTTCTACACTAGTGCTCCAAAGTATCTATTAGCTGCTCGTTCAGTGTAACGAGTAAACTTCTATTTCAGTATGTAATATACAATTTTCCGCACTAATGTGAGAAAGTGAAGCTTCATACCCATAAGGCACCTCTCTTTGTATAACTCTTAAATGTTTATGTTCAATAACTTCCCTAGCTTTCCCTATAGGTTTTAGATGGTAACTAGAAAGTAAAGAATTCTGTTATTATTCATTATTTTTGAACATTTTACCTCATCCGGACGACCTTTAACTTCGGGTTTTAACTCCTGGATTTTTCGAAGGCTACTAGTTCATCTTGATGTAGCTTTCCTTTATTTTTGCATTTCTCTTCGGGTTTTAATTCTTCTTTAGATTTTATGTGAGCTGTTACATCGTCCTTGGAAAGTCTATTTTTACGTTTTCGATCTTGCCCAAGTCTTGAGAGACTTTTGGCAAGTTTTTTTTTAACTTAATTTTTTTTTATTTTAATAGAGCCATTACCTCGTCCTTAGGAAGTTTTTTCTTTTTGCTTTCTTTTGTTTAGGCTTCTTTCGCCCCAAGTATGCCTGTGTTCTAAAATTATAATGGATCAAATTTGGCCACCAAATAGGGAAATTTTATTTACTTTTTTCATCAGAATAAGACGATTTCAATCTCTTATAAAGGTAAGGGACTGAATTGGATTGAAACGAGTTCCAGAAGTGCGATTTTTAAAATGTTTAAAAACTGATTTTAAAAATGCATGCAAATGGATCACTAATGCCTGGTCTATTTTAAAAATTACTGAACCAGCGAAAGTGCAGTTTGTGGCAGGAGAACGAGATCAACAATTGGTTTCACTCCTATTGTGTCCATTCCTTTCAAAGTTATTGGCGATTAAATTTACCCACAATTGAAGAAAAAATGGAATACCCCCCCCCCTCCCCTTGAAGGAAAATAATTTCAAAGAAACGATGGCTAAGACACACAGACCCTCCTGGCCATACATAAATATTTTGATGAGAATAAACTAACTACCATAGTACCTTCGAAAATATTGCGCTAAGGGGACTTTTTTAATGGAAGGTAAAAGATGACATCAAGGAGAGCAAAAACAGTTGAGCTCGCTCCAATCGGTCCATTCGTTCTAAGGCTACCGGCTAAAATCGAAAATTGAGAAAAAAGTCGTCAATCACTTGGTCAATTTTAGAAGAAAAAAGAAAATTTTATTTGCTTTTTGAGAATAGAAGAAGGCAATTTTGATAACTTGTGAACGTAGCACATTGAAAATTGAGATGTAATTGAGAAATAATGAGTGATATTTAAAATATCTAAAAAGCTGATTTCAAATGTGCATTAAAAATTGACGACTAAATAGGCAAAACTCTAAACGAATTGTGAAGGTAAACTAGGACAACAATGAAAAAAAAATAGTTGGATTCAATTCGAGATTTAAGTAAAAGCTATTTTTCCATTAGTGCGAGAAAAGAGGTATTTTCGCACTAGTGCTGGAAAGTACCTAGTAGGTACGCGTCCTCAGTAACGAGTAACTTTGCATCTCAGTATGTAAAATCCTGACTTACGCACTATGTGCCTACTCCTAAAACTTTGAAGCGGAAAGTTCATTTTTTACCACTTACTTTTGGGTGAAGCCTCATCCACTTTTTTGCCAGATTCGTTCGTTGTTGGAGAAAGAATTTAGCACTTCCCACAGTAAAATTACTGCGAGTAATAATTTACCCCAAGAAAGGACTCAGACAAATTGACCTTGTTAACGTTTCGGCAACTTCTCTGCTGCCTTCTTCAGAACTTACTAAAAAATAAAGTTTTAGAAACCATAAAATGCAAAAAATAATACCTATTAATGTGTTTGTCTTTGAATATTAATGCTTGATATTCTGAAAATATTTTTTTGCTTTTGGAAAAAAAGTGGATGATGCTTCACCCAAAAGCAAGTAGTAAAAAAAGAGTGAAGCTTCATACAGATAAGGCACCTTTCAACATTGAAAGATTTTCTATGTATCCTAAAACTCTTAATTATGCACCGTAGCTTCCTTAGCTCTCTCTATAGGTTTTAGTTCGTAGCTTGAAATTAAGAAAATCTTTTCTTATTCTTCAGTTTTCAGGGTTATCCATACGACCTTCAACTTGAGTTTTTAACACTTGGATTTTATGAAAAGTACTCTTTCTTTTTCTTTACGTTTTCACTCTTATACAGATGTGGCGGACCTTGATCAGTTTTTCTTTTCACATTTATAAATACCTACTTTTTTTAATTTTAGTGGAGTCTACCTCTTGCTTAGGAAGTTCTTCTTTTCCCTTCGTTATATTTTTTCAGGCTTTAACTCTTCTTTAGGCTTTCACTCGTGTCAAAATTCTAGCGAATCACATTTGGAGCTTGTGAAAAAGGATGGAATGGGTTTACTTCACTTTTGGTTAATTCAGAAAAGTTTATTTGAATTTAAGCTTTAGCTATGTTCTTTAAGACAGGCAGAGACACTAACTTATCCAGAATATTTAAAATTAGTAGAAACAGCAAAAGGTTGTCCACAGGAAGGAGTTCTTTCACCATTCCTGTGGTCCCTGCTAGTGGACGACCTTCTGGCTACTTTGAAGCTATGAGAAGTCCAGGTGCAAGCATACGCGGATGACATCGTCATCCTTATAAGAAACCACGCAGACTAACAAGTATCTAGCACGTTGCAAGAAGTGCTGGATGTTTTAGACAGCTGGTGTTGAAAAGAAAATCTAGCAATAAACCCTAGGAAAACGGTAATTGTGCCATTTACCCGAAGGAAGAGGCTAGACTTCTTGAAACCGACATCTTTGTTCGGGACGACAATCCCGTTTACCAACGAAATAAAATTTCTAAGAGTCATCCTGGACAAATCATTCACATGGACCGCCACATGTGACTCGTACCGTCAGGCGGGCACAGCTCTCCCTTTGGTCGTGCTATAAATCATGGGGGATGGGACCCCAAAAAACTATGTGAGTATCAAGATCCATTCCTTCCAAAGTTATACAATTCAGTTATAGGCGGATAAATTTAGCCTCCCCCCCCCCCCTTCCCCTTAAAGACAGTTTCAAAGAAACGATGACTAAGATGTACACATAAATATTTTGATGCGAATAAAAGAATAAGCATGGTAATCCTATTGGGGATTACTGATCAACAAAGCGCAATTTGAATATTGCCAATTTGATGTCGGGGAATTGTTTTATCTTCTTATTGCCACCCCTTCACCTAAATGACACCAGCCCAAACATGGTGAGATTGTGTAAGATAAATTATACAAGGTATGACCCTAACTGGACTCTGTTAGGTACCTACCTACAAGAAATATTGCGGCGATTATTAAAATCAATCTGTGGATGAGTCGTTGATAAAGTTCAATGAAACAGCACTTGCCCATTAAACCAACAGAGAGAGGGTACAAAACTGGAGCTAGAGAAAAAGAAAGATAAGAAAGTTTACAACGCGGACAGACAACTTGGTGTACGGATTTTGAAAGATTTTATTAGAGATTTGATTTGCAGTAATCCGAAAATTTTTACTGCGTTGGACTTCTTACAATATCTGGAAGAAAAACGCCTTCAAGCATGTGAGAATATGATGCATATGCATAGCATATGAAAAATGTTAAATGCCCGGAGACTTCAAAAGTGGCAACATTTGAAAAGGAGATGAAAGTCATTAGGGAATATCAATAAATGGTTTACTAGCAATGATGTGAAAAGACAAAACATTTTTCATATTTTACAGTCCAATGCAAGTCCTGACTAGAAGGAGAAGTAACCAAGGATAAGGTGAAGAGTTATTGTGCCCTAAATCAGTAAAAGATTATAATGTTTACAAGTTCCTGTCCCGCTGAATTAGATGGTAGTGGTGTTTATAGGGTGAAAGGACAACAAGAACAACCTCTAAGATTGCAAATTCGCCGACGTTTCGAGCTCTACTTGAGTCTTTATCAAGTCAACTTTTCAACATTCGTATCTAAAACACAATATGAAGGCACAAACATGTTTTTGTAGAAATACATTTCACCAAACCGGCATCAATATTGTATTGATGCCGTGGTGAAAAGCCGATGGTGAAATGTATTTCTACAAATAAGTGTTTGTGCCTTCATATTGTGTTTTGGATACGAATGTTGACAAGTTGACTAAGCCTCTTATCAGTGAATAGTTTTGATAAACCCTCAAATAGAGATCGAAACGTCGGCGAATTTGCAATCTTAGAGGTTGTTTTTGTTGTTCTTTCGTCCAATAAAGACCACTACTATCAAAGACTATAATAGAAGTGTCGAACACGTTGACATACTCAAATATATTTATTAGATAGTAAAAGTTGAAGATGGTAGGTCAAGATATTTTGGTACTTTCTTATAGTCACATTAGTGAATAGTTTCATTGTGGTCAAGATAAAGTTTTGAAGACCCAAACAACACACAATGCAAGAAACCGAAGCTTTTTATAATTCTTCAGATCAATATTAATTAAAGTGTCTTTGAGTAAAATGGACTATATCTACTAATTTTAGATATTTTGGATAAGTTAGAAAAAGCGCCATATTGTGTGACACTTGACCTAACCAATGGATTTCGATATATAGGAATTTAATTCTATATCTAACCTCATATACGTAAGTCCCAGAACGAAATTCGTCTTTTACACTTACACATGCGACTCACAATCCTCGATGTATCCCATTTTCAAGTTGAGTATGAAATTGCTTACTCTGTTGCTTCTTCTTATCCCCTGACATTCTAAATTGTGGCACAGCTATTGGAATAACAATCGGCAAGCAGATGGCACGTTCTGTGAAAGAATTCAGCTCAATATTTGGCTCAAAGTCTGGCATTTTCCTTGAGCGGGTCACGTGGTTGCTATCTCTCGTTAGGAGGCAAGGCCACAGATTCCATGGTCTTTTCTGACAAAAATCTGTATTTAGTGGGGTCAGTATACCTATATTGAAGACCCTCCCAGATCTTCAATCCTCTCAGCCCACCCTCTCAGCCCTACTCTGATGATTTAACATTGAAGTCTCTTGCTATTATTTTATCTCCACGTAGGTAATCTGATTATTTGAGGTCGTACAGAAATTTCTTGAATTTGTCTATTGTGATGTTGGGGAAAATGGTGCCACTTAAGATTTTTTATTGCTCATTTGCCCCTTTTCTTGCAGTTGTTTTACAGAAATTGTTTTTTGCACTGTTTATCTGCAACCCATCTGTTGTTAGACATTCGTCTTTTATTTGGTTTAACAGCGATTAAGTTTTGGACACTTTATCACTACTTCCTCCACTGCTCCAATCCTCCCTTATAATAACTTTCCTTCTTTACTAGTGGCAAGTGCAGTCCTTACTGCTGTGCTGTACCTGTGTATAGTTTAGGCATTTTCTTTCCATTGCCTTCGTTTGCGGTTACAGTGGCCTCGTAGAGAATACAGATAGTTATATCATCTGGCAGGTGATTTGGTCTTGTCCACTCTGCAGTTATCCCAACCTAATTTTATTTTTCTCACCTTAGGCCTTAACCTGAACTAAGGTTGCTTGTTGTTCTATCATAATGCGTACAAATGTTTTGAACTCTTGATTGCTGAAATCAGACAATATCTCCTGAGAAACTATCTAACCAGTTAATGGGACGTCTTTGGTTGCCAACCTCGAACAATAACACACCAATTTTTAAATACGCCAGCTCATCCCGTGGAGGCTTTGTGCGATCAAAGCCAGAATCGAGCATGCAAAAACTGTGACTAAATTTTACAGTGAAATTGATTCCATGACAAATTACTTTAAATTTCTTGTTAACGACACAGCTAGTCTAGTAGGTATTCAAAACATAGCGGTAATTGACACCGCTGTTAATCGCCCAGCATATGGGCTATTCCAGCCTTTAATTGCCAAATTTTTTTTACCTGAAGGTTGATGTTCTTCGCCTCAATAAAAGCGCATTGAAAGTAATAACATGTAAATACCACGGTCTGGCATATTGTGTGCAACCACAGTTCAAATTATTAACCTATATTTTTAATAATTATTATTTAAAAGTGGCTAATAAACAAACCGGTCTTGGGTACAAACCGGACAAGCATTGTGGCTTGGTAAAAGTCGCATTATAATGTCGCACAATAATTTTCCCATATTTTGACCTGAGATAATGATTGATAGTTTAGAAAAAATATATATATCTGTCTCGGTACCAAAATCCTTTAATAACAAGGACATCAGCCTACATTATATCATAACAATACCTACATTATTACAGACGATCGCAGCTACCAACATCACACATAAAGTGTTACGACATAGTGTGCTTTAATAATAATGCACCTATTTTTCTAACTTTAAAAGGAGACTGAATACTAATGTTGTTACAACATCTGAATCGAACCGAAGAGATCCTTGAGTGAACAGCTGATGGAGTCAACGCCTATTTGTATTTTTCTATGCAAATGCACTATGCTTGCACTGCGTTTAACAACTATAAGCACTCCGGTTATAGTTTGTGTAACGCAAATGGTCGAAAAACAATATGAAGGTGACTGAGCCTTTAGAAATTAACAAATAATGCATTTTGAGTAGCCTGAAGAAAAGTGAATTATCAGCTTATAGCAGGAGCAGTAGCAAAACTCAATTATCGGAATCATAACACCATTGAATGTTGGATGCAAGCCGACTCTTCAGCAGGAAGCAAACCAATTGAATCTCTTTTCAAGCCACGCCCACTTGGTTTCTTGCTGCGGCTTGTAAACGTCATAAATGTTCGCGTATTTACTCGTTCTGTATGTAACGCTAAATATGGAACTGTAATTGAAATGTCATCCAAATCACAGACAACTCTTTGCAATCCCCATAGCTGTTGATTTTGGAGCAGGCATGGCGCAAAACCTAAACCAAACAGAAGCATTTTGACCTTCAAAGTTGGAATCTGAGGAAAAAGAAAAAATGATCCCCTTTGGATATTTTCTGAAAATGTTGGAATTTTTTGATGCCATCTTTGGTCGAACTGAGAGGATCTCAATTCTCTATGAACTCATAACAAACTCACTATGAGTGAAAGTAATACCATAACTGTTGAGATGATGGTGGAAGGTGAAATTAAACATCGAAAATAACAATAAATTGTTGAATTTACTCCAATCGGTCTGCTCATTGTAAAGTTATAGACCGTTAAAATTGAAAACTGAAAAAAAAGAAAGAATACTCCCCCCCCCCTTTTGGACATTTTCAAAGAATCTTGGAAACTTTTTAAGCTGTTTTTGACCGAACTGGGGTGATTAATCCCAATAAGCGCTTTTTTTCTCTTTAATTTCTCCAAAGAGCATTTTTAGAGTAGTTCAAAATGGCCCATCCCCAAAGGGGGGATGGGCCATTTTGAACTTCGAATCTTCGAATCTTCGAAACTTCGAATCTTCGAAAGTATTGAAACGATAAGACTTCCGTTGGCGGGGTGAAAGAAGACATCGAGAAGAACAAAAAACTGTTACACGGTCCATGCCTTCTAAAGTTATAGGCTGTAGAAACTGAGAAGAAAAAGAAGGAATACCCCACCCCCTCTGGTAATTTTCAAAAGGTCTTTAATTTTTTTAATGATGTTTTTGATCCAAATGAGACAATTTCAAGCTTTTATAAAGAGTATAAGTATTTTTTTTAATGTCTCGAACGCGCATTTTAAAAGTGCCTAAAATTGGCCATCGAAGTGATCCATCTCCGAAACTATTGAAACGAGTGGACTTCCGTTTTGGGAAACATCAAGAAGAACAAAAAATCTTTTGGATTCACCCTAGTCGGTCCACTCGTTCCAAAGTGATAGGTCGGCAAAATTGGAAACTGAAAAAAAAGTATTTCCCCCCCCCCCACCCCTCCTTTAGTTATTTTAATAAAATCTTGATTTTTTTCTTTATGCCGTTATTTGGTCGAAATAAGACGACTTCGATCCCTTATAAACGTAACAAACTATGAGCGAAGAAGTACCATGAGTGCTTTTTAAATATCTCAAAATCGCATTTTAAAAGTGAATAAACTTGGCCGAAAACCGACTTGGTATATCCGACCATTTTGATAATCCGAAATCCAAGAATTCTGTCACTTATTAGACAGTTCGTAGCCCAGTTAAAACAAAACGTAGGGAATGTATTCAAGCAAAAATTGTGTTCTAGCAAAAACTCAGTTTCTAATCTTGCATCTTGAGGTCAAAAGGTTCAAAATGTTGCTTGTTTGTGCGAGTTAGTTCAGGTTAGATTACCTCATAGCAAACTCACTATGCGTGAAAGTAATACCATAACTGTTAAAAGATGGTGGAAGGTGAAATTAAACATCGAATATAACACAAAATTGTTGAATTTACTCCAATCGGTCTGCTAATTGTAAAGTTATAGACCGTTAAAGTTAAAAGTTAAAAAAAAAGAAGGAATACCAATACCCCCCCCCCCCCCCCTTTGGTCATTCTCAACGAATCTTGGAAACCTTTTAAGTTGTTTTTTTTTACCGAAATGGGGTGATTGGTCCAAATAAGCGCTTTTTTCTTTTTAATTTCTCGAAAAATCATTTTTAGTGTACTTCAAAATGGCCCATCCCCAAAGGGATGGGCCATTACGGTTGCAATACTATCTTCGAAAGTATTGCAACGATAAGACTTCCGTTGGCGGGGTGAAAGAAGGCATCGAGAAGAACAAAAAAACTGTTACACGGTCCATGCCTTCTAAAGTTATACGCTGTTAGAAACTGAGGAAAAAGGAAGGAATACCCCACCCCCTCTGCTCATTTTCAAAAGATCTTTAATTTTTTTAATGATGTCTTTGATCCAAATCAGACGATTTCCAGCTTTTGTAAAAAAAAAGTATTTTTTTTTAAACCTCTCGAATGAGCATTTTATAAGTGCCTAAAATTGGCCATCGAAGTGATCCATCTCCGAAACTATTGAAACGACTTCCTTTTTGGGAAACATCGAGAAGAACAAAAAAACTGTTGGATTCACTCTAGTCAAGGATTTCCCCCCCCCCCCCCGCCCCTCCTTTAATTATTTTAATAAAATCTTGATTTTTTTGTTTATGCCGTTTTTGGTCGAAATAACACGATTTCGATCCCTTATAAACGTAACAAACTATGAGTGAAAGAATTACCATGAGTGCTTTTTTTAAATATCTCAAAAACGAATTTTAAAAGTGATTAAACTTGGCCGAAAACCGACTTGGTATATCCGAGCATTCTGATAATCAGAAACCCAAGAATTCTGTCACTTATTAGACAGTTCGTAGCCCAGTTAAAACAAAACGTAGGGAATGTATTCACGCAAAAATTGTGTTCTAGCAAAAACTCAGTTTCTAATCTTGCATTTTGAGGTCAAAAGGTTAAAAATTTTGCTTGTTTGTGCAAACTCACTATGCGTGATAGTAATACCATAACTGTTAATACCCCCCCCCCCCCTTTGGTCATTCTCAAAGAATCTTGGAAACTTTGTAAGTTGTTTTTTTACCGAAATGGGGTGATTGGTCCGAATAAGCGTTTTTTTCTTTTTAATTTCTCGAAAAAGCATTTTTAGAGTACTTCAAAATGGCCAATGAAAGGGATCTATCTTCGAAAGTATTGAAACGATAAGACTTCCGCTGGCGGGGTGAAAGAAAACATCGAGAAGAACAAAAAACTGTTACACGGTCCATGCCTTCTAAAGTTATAGGCTGTTAGAAACTGAGAAAAAAGGAAAGAATACCCCACCCTCTCTGGTCATTTTCAAAACATCTTAAATTTTTTTAATGATGTTTTTGATCCAAGTGAGACGATTTCAAGCTTTTATGAAGAGTATAAGTATTTTTTTTTAATGTCTCGAACGCGAGTTTTAAGAGTGCCTAAAATTGGCCATCGAAGTGATCCATCTCCGAAGCTATTGAAACGAGTGGACTTCCGTTTTGGGAAACATCAAAAGAATAAAAAAACTGTTAGATTCACCCTAGTAGGTCCACTCGTTCCAAAATTATAGGTCGTCAAAATTGAAAACTGAGATTTAATCGAAATAAGACGAATTCGATATGAGTGAATGAAGTACCATGAGTGTTTTTTTTAAATATCTCTAAAACGCATTTTAAAAGTGATTAAAATTGGAAGAAAACCGACTTGGTATATCCGACCATTTTGATAATCAGAAACCCAAGAATTTTGTCACTTATTAGACAGTTCATGGCCCAGTTAAAATAAAACGTAGGGAATGTATTCAAGCAAAAATTGTGTTCTAGCAAAAACTCAGTTTTTAATCTTGCATTTTGAGGTCAAAAGGTTCAAAACTCAGTTTCTGATCTTGCATTTTGAGGTCAAAAGGTTCAAAATTTTGCTTGTTTGTTCAGGTTAGTTCAGGTTAGATTACCTCATAGCAAACTCACTATGCGTGAAAGTCATACCATAAAACTGTTAAAAGATGGTGGAAGGTGAAATTAAGCATCCAAAAAACCAAAAAATTGTTGAATTTACTCCAATCGGTCTGCTCATTGTAAAGTTATCGACCGTTAAAGTTGAAAGCTGAGAAAAAAAGAAGGAACACCCCCCTTCCCCCCTTTTTGATCATTTTCAAAGCATCTTGAAAACTTTTTAAGCTGCTTTGGACCGAAATGGGGTGATTGGTCCCATTAAGCGCTTTTTTTTTGATATGAGTGAAAGAAGTACCATGAGTGTTTTTTTTAAATATCTCAAAAACGTATTTTAAAAGTGATTAAACTTGGCGGAAAACCGACTTGGTATATCCGACCATTTTGATAATCAGAAATCCAAGAATTCTGTCACTTATTAGATAGTTCGTAGCCCAGTTAAAACATAACGTAGGGAATGTATTCAAGCAAAAATTGTATTCTATCAAAAACTCAGTTTCTAGTCTTGCATTTTGAGGTCAAAATTTTGCTTCTTTGTTCAGGTTAGATTACCTCATTTGCCAAATTTTATAAATCATCTTCAGAGCAACAGTCATCGGGGTTTTCTTGTTTTACAAGACTATCAAATGCAGACTTCACTCTCGATCAGAAAGTGTTACTTTTCGCCAGTGTGGATACATTATTATTCCATACATACATTATTCCAACAAGTTTTGAAGGTATGATCTCCTGTATGAACAGAAAATTGCCAACAAAAGGTCATTCTTTTACCTCTCGGTCTTCAGTTAGCAAGCAAGTTGTGCTAAGCTCAGACAAATACAATTTTCTTGGCTAACTTAAAATTCAAAGAACGTACCATATTCGCACCAACCTCCCTACTCTAAGAATATATAATTAATTAGGGTACATTTTTAAAATTCAACTTAGAATGGACTGTATTCGCCCCAAACTTCCTATAAAGTCAAATCACAATTAAGTTTTTGGAGTGAGCAAAAACCTGCTTCATGACTGTTTTCACCTCGTTAGTCTGTCACAGAACCCAATTTAGAAGAAAAAACTTTGACAACATTTTGGTGCCATTAGCTAATGGTTTCTTGGCCCGCCGCTCTAATATCCCCAAACTATACGTGCCTATGAATTGTTTAGGGAATTTAAATGCGCTATTTATTGCACTCGAGGCGAAACAAGCCTCAAATTTGTTTATAATTGAGACATTACATTCGCATTAAATCAAGGCTTCAATACTCCAGTAGCTGGCCTATGATTACACCTCCTAACTGTAACGAACATAGATCAAGTTCATGAACTTGAGAGGAGATAAACAGGAGTATAAGTAATGCATTTTAAATTATTCAAGGCAGGCGAAGAAAATCTGCAAGAAATGGTAGTTATTACTTTGCTTTTTTTTACCAGCTTTTATTACGTTGAAGTGCGTGGGTTCTAAGACGAGAGTTGATGACGTAGCTGGCTGGTCTTAGTGGCTGGTGCCTAATGCAATTCTGGACCTAAAAAGTGAAAAGTTTATCTCTTAAAATTCTAAATTTAGCTTCGAATTGAGCAAACATATTGTTCTTGATTTGTTTGAGAGAAGTCAAATTAAGTGTTCCACCACTTGTGGAAAAATCGAGCAAATATAGTGACCAAGGGTTAAGAACATGGTTTTTACATGCAGAAAACAAGTTTATGTGTTTAACTTAAATATCTTTCGAATATCGTTTTCAATGCAAAAACTGGCTATAAAAGGGCAAAGGACCGAAAATTCAGAAAATTAGCAGAGCCCAAAACTTAAGCTAATGACAAAAGTGGAAATTAGTTAGGTACCTTTGAAAGGAATAAATATGGTATCAGACTTGCTCTTGAGAAAATCACCCATTTCACGACAAAGAAAAATGAATCATCTATCCAGTTCTTGACTCAATAGACAATAGAAGACTGTAACACTGGCCGTCGCATTTGTCCGCAACTCCATTCTTAATGATACATGAAATCAAAAACTGACAATAAAAGGGCAAAGAACCTAACATTAAGAAAATTAGCAGAGTTCAAAGCTTAAGCTAACGACAAAATTACCCATTTTAAGAGAAAGAAAAATGAATCATCTACTATGATAATATCTAGAGAAAGTTTAAATCTCGAAGTTTTACAGCGCCTTTTCCTTTCCCTTTCAGAAGAAAGGAAAACTATTGGCGATTGCGATCTCTTAATAAGTGATATTTGTCTTCTAAAAGCAGGAATTATGGTTTCGTGTCTATGCATACATTAACCTAAAAAAACTGTCGTCACCGAGCTAGAAATGGGCGTTCCTCGATATTTTCAAGAAGTGCCTTGTATTGTTTTTTTGTTCAAGCGATTATGCACAGGGTTACATTAATTATTTATACATATTTCAAGGTTTACCTAACAAAACCCACATGCGTTTTGCGTCAACGAAACTATCATTTAGTCTCGGGCATGTGGTATTTATTTCGTCACGCATTTTTGCCCATGATGGTGTGCACTCGTTTAAACACACAAAAAAAAACCCTAAAAGAATTTAATTATTGACTCGGATCGGAATCTCTTCGTCTTTACCTCATTGGCCGCGTATCATCTTAATTAACATCTTAATTACTTACGTAAGGCATGTGTCGTGATCAAATACCACCGATTTTTAATAAAGTCTTAAACGGCATTAACATGAGATAATTTCAAATTAGCTTCAAACGTCTCGGGTTTTCGAGTTCAAGCATTCGACGTTTTTATAATTTATTGCTGCACGCATAGCAGGAATTAATGCGGCAATTAGGCATTGGGATGCTGCTGGGATCGAATTGAAATTCAGTTTTTCCCAAGCAGTTATTATTGACAGGAGGTGCTTCTCCGATCGCCTTTGACAGGATAAATTGAACATTTTCAAGTCTGTCAGATTTAACCAGAATAATAATGGTTTTTCTAGAAAATGCAGTTTCAAGCTTTGCAGGCAGATATTATCAGATGTTCACCTTAAGTGTACCTCGAATATTACATAAGGTTCGTGAGTAATATCTTTTTAATGCTTACCGTGTATGGTCAGCTATAAAAGAGCGTGGAATATTTTAAGGGAATATTGATAGTGGGTGGCAACAACTGTAGTATGCATACAGTCTCAAGAGGTTAAAGCACCGCTTCAAAGGTCTAGAGTACGCTTTTAAAACAAGACGGCTCTATTGATGAACAATACCAAATAAATCAGTCTAAACAGCAAAAGTTTTCAGTAGTCGATCTGACAGAATAGAAAATAATTGAAAACCTAGTTTTGATGTGTTAAACCTAAGAAATCAAGGTTCAGGAGCAGAAGTTTGCAGCTTACTTGCCCTTTGAAATGTCCCGGAACTTTTAGGTTGAAATAGAAGATTTAAGACAAAGTTTTGTTCAAAGACTTTTGTGTCTTCTTCTATGGAGTACGCGACTGGCGATAAGCTTGAGAAACGTATTTCATGGCTTGATTCTCCCATTTCGTAGTTCATGCGTTACTATTATTTGTTTTATTATTATTGTCATCAGTTTTTATTACCTAAAACTAAAGGGAATAAAGAACATTTATTCTCTTCATGTGTGTGCTTTACGGTCCCTAGTGCATAATCGAAACTTCCTTTTTAACGTCGCATGGCAAATAAAAGTATAAAATTGGAATGGACTACTACAAATCGAAAAAATCAATTTAATTGAATGTTTGTAAGTGTGAAGAATGGTTCAATTCACTTTCTTAGTCAGCTAGTTTGGGACTGAGGTATTTCAAAACACCTTAAGAATTTGTTTATTCGCAGGTGCTTTATGATGGTATTAGTACCACTAGTAGACATTGGTGGGGGCGAAGCTTTGCAACTGGGCCTTAGAGGTCCCCCGATCTACCCATCCCTACTCTACCTAAGCCCTCATTCCCTCCACTAGTCGACCCGTTCCTCTAATGGAGAGTATCCCGTCCCATTTCAAAGTCGGAAGCTCCTCTCGATGGAGGAAGACGGCTCCCAGTGTCCCGTGGCGCAGTCGCGCTCACCTATAGCACACTCCCACAAACTGGTATGACGACCCTTCCCCTGTTCCACAGTGGGTGCAGAGTGGACTGTCCACAATTCCTATAAGGTGCATGTGTCTAACCTGAACTAACCTTTTACTTGCTCCTAGACATGGCTCTGGTCCAGTAAAGCATGTCTAGGAACCACGATTGGTCCATTCGTCGGCACGCTCATTCCCCTCGATGGCTCTATTTCCAGGAACCGATCCCAGAGTTACACTTTTTGTTTCTGCCAGTGACTCTAGAGCATCCCTGCAGCCCTAAGCGAGCTTTGAACTTGTTCCGCTCCTGCAGATAACTCGCAGAGCCACCTGAATGTCGGAGTAGATGTAGATATCCTGCTCGGTTCCCTGACTGACTTCTGTTTGTGTGGTCACCTCGAGTATTGCAAATACCTCCACCTGGAAGACAGTTGTATTGCTTCCCAAGGCGAAGCCCTCGCGCTCTATATGGCCTGCTTTGTATATTCCGGCTCCTGACGACGGTGTATTAGCCATTCTTGATCCCTGTCTATACCATACCTGATTATTTTCTTCAAATAGCTGTTTTAGTCTCAGGTGATCGCGTGGGCGCCCTTCCTGCGACAGGATCGGAATGAGGCTGGCGATCTGCGTATGACCACTTCTCATAGCTGTATTCTTTCACTGGCCGCAACAATGCATCCTCCTGCGGGATGGATTGTTGCCATCGCCTCCCTCTTAACCCAAATTGGAAGCTCCAACAGACCCAGTAAGGCATTGAGTGGTGCTCCCGGTGTTATCCTGAATGCACCCGTTATGGCTAGGCAGACTGTTCTCTGCAGTCTGGCCAACTTCAGCACATAGCATGCCCTGTCTACCGGTGGCCACCAGGCCACGGCCCTATAGGTTATCCGAGTTCTGATTACCGCAATGTTAAGTCAGTGCAGGACGTGTGGCTTTAGACCGCACTTCCTGCTCGCCCTTTCCATGTGACTTTTCCAGGTCAGCCTGCTGTCGATGGTCACCCCCAGGTGCTTAGCCTCAGGCTTTAGTAGCAGAGGTTCACCGTACAGCGTGGGTGAACGGACTGCTGTAGTTTTCCTTCTTTTGGTGTAGAGCACAAGGTCTGCCTTGTCAGGGTTGACTGACAGTCCCGTCTCGGTACACCATTGTTCTATTATTCTACATGCTCTTTGAATTCGATCACAAACGCTAACAACGAACGTTCCTGGTATCATGACCAATTCATCGTACGCATACGCGTGTGCACTGAACCCCTCGGCTTGTAGCCTCTCCAAAAGACTGTCCATTAAGAGACACCACAGTCGAGGTGATAAGCAGCTGCCTTGTGAACAGCCGCCATCTAACTCGATTTCCCTCCCGGGGGGAAAGGCCCTAAGGCTTAGGGCCCTAATCTCCGGGCCCCAAGGGCCTCGCAGATGTTGTTTGTTCTGGCTTTGTCGAATGCTCCCTCAATGTCGAAAAAGAGTGCCAAATTGCTGACAGTCATTATTGATGGATATTATTTATCATTATAGAAAGGAAGTTCGCTCAGTTAATGTAGTTTTCGGAAAATATCATGATTTTTACGTCAAAAAAATATTGAAGGATTCAGAGAAAGTGTAAAATGACTTGTTTTACAACGAAACAACAAAGGTGTGTGTTGTCTAAGGGAAAACGGCGATTGGTGTCTTAATATGTGACGTGCTTTTGTGTGAAACGGGTCGTCTTCTCTGTACGTAATTTTCTTTTTTCATTTAATTAAAATTTCAAATCTCTTAAAAATTGAACTCAGCAAAATATCGTTTGTATGTTTAAATTCTAAATAACGTACCAACAGCCTACCAGTCACATTAGCGACACATTTCCCGTTTCTGTAAAATATTTAAAACCAAACGTTACGATGACTCAAAACTGGTCATTTTGCGAGGTCATCTAAAACCGGTCAAATGACATTTCTTTTCTATTAATTAATAATGTCGAGACTCCTACACGAAACACCTACTGTTTCGACGATATAAGACCTACTACAGCTATTGCAGCCAACCGCAGATTAGTTCTCGCTATGCTATAAAAGAATCAGTTATCATCATCAATCAATATCATAATTAATATTTGAAAGACAATAACCTGAAATGTTAAATTAAAAGCGGTGGGATTTTTCCGGTAATTACAATTTAAAGACAACCCTCTGTACTTGAAGTGTCAGTACGTTTTCTCTAGTCACGGTGCACAAACTTACAAAAAGAATTTAAGTAATCTCTTTACAATGCTGATGGCGATAAACGAGAGCTGTCTTCTTAGTAAAAAGACTTTTGAATGAGTCAATGAATTTAGTTGTCTGATGCTGCCATCTAATTAAGGCAGGGAAAACAATCGATACGTGCTAGATCTGAAGAACTAAAAGAAGTAAAACCGAGGTTGCTCTCTTAATTTAACGTTGATGTCTTTGGCCTACGACAAGAGCACCGTTAGGTTCGCTTTTAAAAATAGCGTATTTACCCGAAAGGTCAAAGATACTTAAACTATTTGTTTAAAACCCACGACGTATGCACCTTTTAGGTGTTTGCCTTTGAATTTGATTTATTGTTAAGCAAACAGACCGATCGTGGAACGACGGACGGGACTTTTCTCATGGACGAAAAGTGAAACTATCCGGCTAATATTTGCTTTTAATATGTGTGTATACATATAAGAATTTAAGTAAAATAACATTTTTTACTGTCGTTATTGATGCCACCTGCTCTGAAAACAAAAATGTAGGTTTAAGGATGTGAATGCAAGCAAAAAAGCAACTATCCACAATTACTAACCAGAGACTGGTCTGTTTTGCTTGAATGGAAGTAACATTTCAAGTCGACCTTGCTGAAATGTTAGGTATGCCCACGTTTCTTACCAAGTTAATATTTACGTTTTTACTTTATATATTTAGGGATGTGGATAGCTAATTGGACACAACCTAATTGAACACAGTATGCAATATGTGCATGTGAAATATATAAATAATAACTTTCAAGGTTAATAGAACCTGCTAATTGATTATAGTGTAGTCTCAATACAAAGAGCGACCAATAAGTCTGAAATATAAGTGTTTTAAGCACTACTATGCTGTTAAGTAACGAGCATGCATAAAATTAGTTATTATATGGGTTTCTATACTCCTTCAGCCTTGTGCAAATTTAAATGCTTCAGTTTGAAGGACCCTATTTGTTTAATTATTGCATTTTACCTGCAATGTAACATTTCTCTGTTTGCTTGTTAGCTCAGAGGCTGCCGCTTAGCAATGTTACAAAACCAGCCACCTACCAGTGACCTTATCTGACCAAAAAAAAAAAACTTTTAGTAAAGTAACGTTAAAATCTAATGGTTGAGTGGTAAACGTTTTACCATTCAACTAGGTATACTTGGCAGGGTGGAGGTTTAACCTGAATATGGATGGATATTCTGCGAATTTACTTACCATATGTTGGTCTCGAAAACCGGCGCCCCCGCCAAACAAGAGAGAAAGTGATTGTGCAAAGTGCTGTCGTAGTCGGAATTAAATTACGTGTACCAACAGACGGACAATCGTAAATTGTTCCAACATTTTAACTTAACGGATAAACGTAAAGGTTTTACGTATTGACTTATATGTAAAAAAATAGTTTAATATGACTTGCAGAATTACAGAACTACCACAGAATACCAGAAACAACAGAATTACAAAACTAGCATAGACTCGCAGACACACAGACACCGTTTTTTTAATGGTATTACTCACTCTCAACCCCAACAATGCAATACTCAGTAGCTTCAAAAAGACGCCATAAAGGTGGTGATCATTCGTACTAATAGTTATACTATCTGTAGTGTCAGCAATATTGTTCTTAAACATAGAAAAATACCACTTTTCTCTCAGACGGACTAAAATCGAAATTACTGAACTCCAAGTCATCAATCTCAAATAGCTTTTATTAATATCAGTTCTTAAACGTAGAAAAACACCGTTTTTCTCTAAAAGGGAATGATAGAAATCCACAATCGAAATTACTGAATTCCAAGTCAGCAGTCTCAAATAATTTTTATTCCTCGATTTTAAAACTACAAAAAAGTTAATTTTTCTCTTAAAGCGACTGATACAAATCCAAAGGCGAAATTCCTGAACTCTAAGTCAGCAGTCTCAAATAGTTTTTATTATTAGATCCTAAACCCACAAACAAGTCCCTTTTGCTTTCAAATGGACTGGAAATATAAAATTGAAATTACTGAACTTCAAGTTAGTAGTCTCATATAGTTTTTATTATTAGTTCTCAAACGTAGAGAAAGTCCACTTTTCTCTTAAAGTGACTGATAGAATTCCAACATCAAAATTACTGAACTCCAAGTCAGCAGTATCAAATAGTTTTTATTATTAGTCCTTAAACGTAGAAAAAGTCTATTTTTCTCTCAAACAGCCAGATCGAAATCTACAATCAAATTTACTACAGCAGTCTCCAATAGTTTTTATTACTAGTTCTTTAACGTAGAAGATTAGAGGTTAGAAGTTCGTTAACGTTATCTCTCAAATGGACTGGAAATTCTTAAACGTAGAAAATGTCTGTTTTTCTGTCGAAGGGACTGATAGAAATTCAAAATCGAATTTACTGAACTTCAACTCAGCAGTCTCAAATAGTTTTTCTTATTAGTTCCTAAGCGTAGAAAAAGACCGTTTTTCGCGCAAATGGACTAGAAATCCAAAGTCGAAATTACTGAACTCCAAGTCAGCAGTCTCAAATAGTTTTTAATAATAGTTTTTAAATGTACAAAAAGTGCGTTTTTCTCTCAAAGGGACTGATAGAAATCCAAAGTCGATATTACACAACTCCAAGTCAGCAGTCTCAAATAGTTTTTATTATTAGAACTTAAACCCACAAAAAGTTCGTTTTCCTCTCAAATGGAGTGGAAATCCAAAATCGAAATTACTGAACTTCAAGTCAGTTTTCTCAAATAATTTTTATTATTTGTTGCCAAACATAGAAAAAGTCCACTTTTCTCTTAAAGTGACTGATAGAATTCCAAAATCAAAATTATTGAGCTCCAAGTCAGCAGTATCAAATAGTTTTTATTATTATTCCTTAAACGTAGAAAAAGTTTCTCTCAAACAGCCAGATAGAAATCTATAATCAAATTTACTGAACTCCAACACAGCAGTCTCCAAGAGTTTTTATTACTAGTTCTTTAACGTAGGATTCTGGATTCTTGGACCCTTATGGTTGTATGGCTGGTTGATATCTTGGGTTCTGGTCCTTTTTTTTATTAAAATAAGTTACAGCGGGTGCTTCTAACTTCGTTGTGTATTTTGACGTTTTGACACAAATTGGTGCCTTCATCAGAGTACTACAACATTCGGTATACTTAACAACATACGGAAAACTAAATATAACTTTAAATTAAGTATTCCGTATGTTGTAGTACTCTGATGAAGGCACCAATTTGTACAAAATAAACAACGAAGTTAGAAGCACCCGCTGTAACTTGTTTTAATAAAAAAAAGGACCAGAACCCAAGATAACAACCAGCCATAGTTCTTTAACGTAGAAGATGTCTTTTTTTTCCTTAGAGGGGTTGCTAGGAATCCAAAATCGATATTACTGGATTCCAAGTCTGCAGTCTCAAATAGTTTATTGTTAGTTTTTAAACGTAGAAAAACTCCGTTTTCTCTCAAAGGGACTGATATAAATCCAAATTTGAAATTACTGAACTCTAAGTCAGCAGTCTCAAATAGTTTTTATTATTAGTTCTTAAACGTAGAGAAATTCTGTTTATCTCTCAAATGGACTGGAAATTCTTAAACGTAGAAAATGTCTGCTTTTCTGTAGAAGAGACTGATAGAAATTCAAAATCAAATTTACTGAACTTCAACTCAGCAGTCTCAAATAGTTTTTCTTATTAGTTCTTAGGCGTAAAAAAATACCGTTTTTTCCTCAAATGGACTAGAAATCCAAAGTCGAAATTACTGAACTCCAAGTCAGCAGTCTCAAAAATATTTCTTAAACGTAAAAAAAGTGCGTTTTCTCTCAAAGGGACTGATAGAAATCCAAAGTCGGTATTACTGAACCCCAAGTCAGCAGTCTCAAACAGTTTTTATTATTAGTTCTGAAACGTAGAAAAAATCCGTTATTCTGTCAAATGGACTGGAAATCGAAAATCGAAATTACTGTACTCGATGTCAGCAGTCTCAAACAGTTCTTATTAATAGGTTCTAAATGTACAAAAATGAGTTTTTCTCTCAAAGGAACTGATAGAAATCTAAAGTCGGTATTAATGAACTCCAAGTCAGCAGTCTCAAATAGTTTTTATTACTAGTTCTTAAACGCAGAAATAGTGCGTCATCAGCCTCAATTAGTTTTTATTATTAGTTTCTAAACGTAGAATATGTCTGTTTTTCTGTCAGTGGGCCTGATATAAATTCTAAATCAAAATTACTGAACTTCAACTCAGCAGCCTCAAATAGTTTTTATTATTAGATCTTAAACGTAGAAAAAGTCTTCCTTCTCTCAATGGGATTGATAGGAATTCAAAACCAAAATTACAGAACTTCAACTCAGCGGTCTCAATTAGTTTTTCTTATTAGTTCTTAAACGTAGCAAAAGTCCCTTTTTTCCTCATATGGACTCGAAATTCAAAGTCGAAATTACTGAACTTCAAATCAACAGTCTCAAATAGTTTTTCTTATTAGTTCTTAAGCGTAGAAAAATACCGTTTTTCGCTCAAATGGACTAGAAATCCAAAGTCGAAATTACTGAACTCCAAGTCAGCAGTCTCAAATAGTTTTTATTATTAGTTCTAAAACGTAGAAAAAATCCGTTATTCTCTCAAATAGACTATAAATCTAAAGTCGAAATTACTGAACTCCAAGTCGGCAGTCTCAAATAGTTTTTTTATTAGAACTTAAACCCACAAAAAGTTCGTTTTCTTCTCAAATGGAGTGGAAATCCAAAATGGAAATTACTGAACTTCAAATCAACAGTCTCAAATAGTTTTTCTTATTAGTTCTTAAGCGTAGAAAATTACCGTTTTTCGCTCAAATGGACTAGAAATCCAAAGTCGAAATTACTGAACTCCAAGTCGGCAGTCTCAAATAGTTTTTATTAATAGTTCTTAAGCGTACAAAAATTGCGTTTTTCTCTCAAAGGGACTGATAGAAATCCAAAGTCGGTATTACTGAACTCCAAGTCAGCAGTCTCAAACAGTTTTTATTATTAGTTCTAAAACGTAGAGAAAATCCGTTATTTTGTCAAATGGACTGGAAATCGAAAATCGAAATTACTGTACTCGATGTCAGCAGTCTCATATAGTTCTTATTAATAGTTCCTAAATGTACAAAAATGAGTTTTTCTCTCAAAGGGACTGATAGAAATCTAAAGTCGGTATTAGTGAATTCCAAGTCAGCAGTCTCAAATAGTTTTTATTACTAGTTCTTAAACGCAGAAATAGTGCGTCATCAGCCTCAATTAGTTTTTATTATTAGTTTCTAAACGTAGAATATGTCTGTTTTTCTGTCAATGGGCCTGATATAAATTCTAAATCAAAATTACTGAACTTCAACTCAGCAGCCTCAAATAGTTTTTATTATTAGATCTTAAACGTAGAAAAAGTCTTCCTTCTCTCAATGGGATTGATAGGAATTCAAAACCAAAATTACAGAACTTCAACTCAGCGGTCTCAATTAGTTTTTCTTATTAGTTCTTAAACGTAGCAAAAGTCCCTTTTTTCCTCATATGGACTGGAAATTCAAAGTCGAAATTACTGAACTCCAAGCCAGCGGTCTCAAATAGTTTTTATTTCTAGTTCCTAAACGTAGAAAATGTTCTTTTTATTCCTCAAAAGGACTCCTAGAAATCCAAAATCGAAATTACTGATCTCGAAGTCAGCAGTCTCAAATAGTTTTTATTATTAGGTCTTAATCGTAAAAAATTTCTGTTTTTCTGTCAAAGGAACTGACTACTTCTTAAACGTAGCAGAAGTTCGTTTTTCTCTCAAATGAACTGGAAATCGAAAGTCGAAATTACTGACGACTAATTTAGCAATCTCAAATAGTTTTTATTATTACTTCTTAATCGTAGAAAATGTCTGTTTTTCTATCAAAGGAACTGACAGGAATTGAAAATCAAAATTACTGAACATTAACTCAACAGTCTCAAATAGTTTTTATTAATAGTTCTTAGGCGTGAAAAAGGGCGTTTCTCATTCAAGAATCATAGAAATCCAAAGTCGGTATTACTGAACTCCAAGTCAGCAGTCTCAAATAGTGTTTATTACTAGTTCTTAAACGTAGAAAATGTTCCTTTTTTCTCAAAGGGACTGATGGAAATCCAAAATCGAAATCACTGGATTCCAAGTCAGCAGTCTTAAATAATTTTTCTTACTAAGGGTGACTTTTACAACTTCAGTTTGAAGTTAAAACACCAGTAATAACGTAGATTGCATTGTTACCTGAGAGACAAACAATGCAATCTACGTCATATCTGGTGTTTTAACTTCAAACTGAAGTTTTACTGATAGTTATAAAAGTCACCCTAAGTTCTTAAACGTAGAAAATGTCAATTTTTTCGACTGATGTTTCTTAAGGTGTCAGGTCTTCCGTCCCCAATGATTAAAATCACTTTTCCAGTTGTTCAATGTTCCTTTAAGATGCGATAGGCAAAGAGTAGACTTTGCAATCTCTAAAAATATTAGACATACCCAAAAATTATAAGCTCATCTTCATAAAAGAGTCAATTTTTACCTCCTGCTTCAGCAATTTTCGAAACAAAGGTAACACATTTTTGTTAAAGGCCTGTGTTAGTATAAATAGCTTGTATATAGAGGGTTTTTAATTGGAAACGTCATTTAGTTGGCTGTGTAATGTCGAAAAAAAAAAGGATGAAAAAACTAAAGTCCATTCACTTGGATCAATAGCCTAGAAGATATGGATAGAGCCAAGAAATGCCGATATTTTTCTTAAAATGATTTACTTAGAACGGGGCTGTAATCAGTCAAGAAAGTCTCTAGGACTTATCAGAGTATAAAAGCAGTCATCGAGAAATCAAAGGAGCTAAAGTCAGTCAGCTTCCCGATAGATGCAACATGGGCTCCGTAGGAACAGTATTTTGTTATCCATCCATTAATTTTGTTTCAAAATTGTACCTTGCTTTGTCACCTACTTCACCAAGTTCGTGACTATCGCAGGCTTGAAGAACAAAAAAGGCTGCTACTGATGATGGTGTTTCTTTGAGGATATTGGAGAGCCTTCCGGATGTGTCTGATACCATTAATTTTTCCTATCGCTTTTTAAGGACTCTAAATAGATTCCACTTTATAAAGGCGATGATCACTCGTCTTCTTCTAGGCTATTTTCCTTCACACTTTAATATCTATTGAAGGATCTGGTAAAATTCTGCATTCTTTAGCACAATTCTTGTCTGATTGTCAATTTGGTTTCTTTCGAATAGGAGCTTCGCTATATTGCAATTTCTGCCTCTGATCTTTCACCCCAATAATTCTTCAGCGACCTGACAAAGCCATCTGAATGACACAGTAATGACTTTGACTAAGTCGGTGATAGTTTTGTTACTCCATCGCTTTCTCTTGACTTTAAACACGAATTTCAGGAAGAAGTTCAAAACATTTTACGTCAAATTAGGATGAGGCTGGACACTGCAAGTGCAATGTTGTCACTATTCATATTAATAATTGTAAGTCTTCAATAATATGCTACACGAAGGTTACTTGAGACTAATAGTATGCTAGATAAGATTATTCAGTCAGATTTCCAATTCTGTAGTATACCTCTCTCAAAGTATTTCATACTTCCAGGTTTCAGCTATCCTCTTGAATAATGAGTTATTTTTCCTTTCTCCTTCTTCTTCGCTTTCCTCTTAGCTGATGAGTCGTGATCAAGCTTCGGATTATTTGGTTAATCGCTTTACAATTTTTCGCCATTTTCCTGGATTGTAGGCGATGGGTGCTGCTTGGTTTATTATCATGTCAGTGGATGCCTTTCTTTGATCAGTCCAGCATGTGGGAGACCTACCTCTGGGCTTAGTTCCTTCTACCCGACCCTAGACTATCAGTCGTTCCAGGTTGTCTTCGTCTCTTGTGTTCGAAGTATCTGAGGATTCGAGCTTGCGTTATTTTGGATGATGTTGCTGTCCAGGGAATTCGTATGATTCTTTTCCAGCACCATATTTCATTTAGATTTCCAATTCAGTAGTGTACCTCTCTCACAGTATTTCATACTTCCAGGTTTCATGACAAATGGGTTATTTTTCCTTTCTTCTTCGTCTTTTTCGCTTTCCTGTTGGGAGATGAGTCGTGATCAAGCTTTGGATTATTTGTTTAATCATTGTACAAATTTCTCGCCACTTTCCTCAATTGTAGGAGCTGAGTGCTGCTGGGTGTACTGTCATGTCAGTCCCTTATTTGATCATTCCAGCATGTAGAAGACCTACCCCTGGGCCTAGTACCTTCTACCCGACCCTGGACTATCAGTCGCTCCAGGCTGTCTTCGTCTCTTCTCTGTATGTGTCCGAAGTACCTGAGGTTTCGAGCTTGCATCATTTTGGATAATCTCTGGGGTTCTTTAACTTCTTGGATGATGGACACGTTTCAAACGCGTTAATCCTCCTGTGATCGACAGCCTTCATCGACCATGTTTCTGCCCCGTATAGGAGCACCGGAAATATCAATGTTTTACTCCTTTTTCTGGAGTTAAAATAATTTTATTGTTATAGTTGTTTTAACGCTACGTTCTAAAAGCAATAGTTTCCTCGATGTGCAATATAAAATTACATTGTCGCAATAAACTTTTATTGTCCTTAATGATGACACTTTTCATACCTACATCTTTCATTAAGAGCCACAACAAAATTCCACCTTTTACGAGCTTACGTGCCATCACAAACACTTGTCACCATCATCGTCAAAGGCATCAGCTGTTCATTTTTATGAACGAAAAATTTATTAGGACCGCTCATAAAAAACGATTTAACCAATTTTTCTAAACATCAGAAGTAGTGAGAAAATTAATGGGTTTAGGGCCAGAACCTAAGCCGCCGAGGGTTAACGATCTAGATAAAGCAGAGCGCGTCAAAGACGCTTTGTGTACATGACGCCTTAATTCAACCAAAGAAAAAGTGACATGTCTACCTGCTCGAGAAGATAAGGGCCTTATATTGTGTTAACATCATTTTTAAGTCGCTCAGCGCGTGTTCGGCTTCATTTTTAAATTACCGGTCCTATTAAAGCCGCGCCTTTGTGAAAAACTCGACTTTTTACTTTTGTTTTTATACGACGCGACGGTCTTCAGGGCAAATGGGCCATTAGTGGTCAAGGTAAATGCGTTATTAAATTAAGAAGAAGCCCAATATCTACTTGCTAGCGCAAGTCGAAGACTTTAAGCCTCAGATAGAGATAAAAAAAACAGTTAAAATTCCGTTATTTTTCATATAATAAGCTGAAACATCTTTGAATAAGGCAACAGTTAATGTAGGCCAACTGAACAAAGATGGCAATCTAAATGCCCATTACATCCGTTGACAAAATCCAAAACAAAACTGACTATTTACATGGTAAAACTACTGTCTCAGTCAAATTTCTCTATGAGAAGATTTCTGGCTAAATAACAATAGTATCATGCATGGAAATTGGGTAAGTAGGCATGTTCATATAAAGGAAAAAAAATAAATAATGAAAGATTACTGAAGAAAAGATTCACCAAGGTGAAATTTATGCAGATTACAATTTCTCAGAAAGAACACTCATCACGGCAATATAACGCTCCTAATTTATGGCTTTGTGGTAGGTATAAACACCCATGGGTTGAAGTGCTTTTTATGGGGGTCCTCGGTCGTTTTGGTTTTGTACCAAATTGGCGTTATTGAATTTTAGTAAGTAAAAATAAAGTTTAATCCTTTCCAATAAATTCTTATTATCGAAGCTCCTCTGCAAAATGTCTAAATATCTCCCAATTAAGTCCCTTTATGTTTCCCTTCGGGACGGGTTATCTGCGCTTTAATTGCCGGAGGTAGGCTGAATTAGCGTATACACTCGGATGGGTATTTTATTAGAATGCGTAATTATTACCTACCCATATACATATTTTTAGTACCGGCCTTGACTCTTGGAGGTATACGATTTAGAGACGAGCAGTTTTACATACATAAAAATCGATGTTAACGATTCAGTGCAGGCAGATAATCAAGCGAGGAATAATCTAATTATCGATGCAAATTTAAGGGTAAATACAAGACAAGATACGGTTTTTGTAAGGTACACTAAGAGTTGTGCAGCGTTGGATACGGTGAAGAAATAGAGAAAAAATGAACAGGCAAAAAATACGTTCTTGGTCCTTTATGTCTTACTTTTTTTATTCTATATTTTCTCTATATTCTAATACAATCTAAAGAGGTTTCCGGGCTTTGAAGGCGTGGTCCAATGGAATTTCTTCCTGATGTTTCGTCTACGGCTGCGGCAGACATTATCAAAGGCGTCGAGGCAATGAGCGAAGTGGAGATAGAAAAGGAAGGACGCCTACCGTTTTTTGATGTCTTAATACCAAGGAGGCTGAATGGAAAGCTTGCGCACACCGTTTATAGAAAACCAACACACACTGAGCGATCCCTCTACTAAGACAGCTAACCACGCCGACCATTGCTATTCGGCGGATCGTCGCCACCGTCCTGCGTCAAGCGACCAGCACTCGTGCGCCGTATCAACGGATGGCATACCGAAGAGACGTCGCATTTGGTTTGCTAAAGACGCCCTTATTGCTTCCAATGGAGACTGCTTCCTTATACTTTCGTTTCTTCCAGTGCTGTTCCCTATGCACAATTTTGGCTTCCAACCACTTAATATTATGGTGTTTGGACCAAGCATGCTCTGCAATTCCCGATTTTGATGTTTCTCCTCTAATCGTATGAGTCCTGTGTCCCTGAACTCTTACATGCAAAGGGCGCTTGGTTTCACCTATGTACGACATGCCACACTCACACGGGATCTGATATATATATATATATACAATCTTTTTGCTGATTTGAATTGTCCAGTTTGGTTTTAGAACCTTCGCTTCTTAATGTGTTTTCAGTTTTGATAACCGTTCGTATGTTGCACTGTCTAGCGATGTGTCAAAGTTTCTCTGAAGTTCCTTTTATGTATGGTATATTAAGAAGATGAGGCTGGTCTTGGCTGTTTTGCTGTGGCTTTTTTTTACATTGCGTAAAAGCCCCCAAGATAGTCTTTTCTGTTAACTATTTTGCATAAAATCATGTTTCATTTTCTGAAGTTCCAAATTTATGTAGTCTTTGTCGCTGCATATTGTTAAGGCGCTTTTATAAAAAGTTTTAATTATTCCCTTTTTTGTTTATGCACGAAGGTTTGAAATGAAGTTCAGGTACTGTCCAGTGAGCATGAGCTTACGGTAAGCAGAAGTTCTTATATAACCTTCCGATTTACTCACTAGTACATCCAGAAATGGCAGATAGTAGTAATTTTCAGTTTCAATTGTGAATTTTATATTTGGTCTTCTAGACTTTGGTCTTCTAGCTAGGTATACTATTTAAATGATTCAGTAACTCTTGCAACTTCCTGTCATTTCCGCCCCACACAAAAAGGTGTGATCGACATACCGGAGCCAGACTTTGTGTTTTTTCAGTAGCTTTTTCAATGGCGTGTGTTTCATACCACTCCATGTATATATTTGTCATAACCCGTGATAGTAATGAACCTATCGGAAGCCCATCCTCCTGCTCAAGAAACTGATCTTTAATCTGAAAGTATGAGCCTTTGAGGCAGCAGCATAGCAGGTCCATTACCCCCTCTACATGCAGCGATGTTCTCTCCTTCAAAGATCCATCCGCCCTCAGCCTGACCTCTACGATATCCAACGACCCCTCCAACGTTGGTGTAAAGGCTTTCTATACCGAAACCCACAAATGTGTCCCAATCACCTAATTCTAAGTCCTTAAGAATACTAACAAAGTGTTCAGAATTTTGCACAAAGGAGGTTGTTTTTCCAACCAAAGGGTGGATGATTTGAAGGAAAAATGTACTTAGAGAACTTGTTGGCAAGTTTCTGGAGATGTGACAGGCCTTAAGGGTATAGTTGTTTTGTGAATTTTAGGTAACCCATAGAGATATGGTGGTTTACTATGGTGTGAAGTGAGAGACTTCCTAGTACCTTCAAGATTGTGACGTTCATATTTTTTTAGGGTTCTGTAGATTTGTCCTTCAGCTCTTATAGTCAGGTATTAGCTATTATTTTATATTTACCTTTCGTCAGAATCTCCAAAGTTCATCTCCAACTTCAAAGTTCAATCCTTTGGTCAGAAGTTTTTCTTCAGTGGTCTTCAAGATGGTCGATGATATGTTGACTATTGTCCTCTGGCCTTGCTGGTGGTGGTGGGTTGTTGTCTCTTTTTGTTGAAGCTTTATAAGCTTGTCATTGTGCTTTTTGGAAAGGTTTTCTTTCAGTTTGATGCATAAATTCTCTATTGTCTAGAAAATGTGTGAATAGTCTTCCTCCAGTGTAAATTCCTGGATTTCTTCAAACCTATGTGGGATATCGTCCAGGAGCTGTGTAATAGGAATAGTGGGCGTGGTTAGCTGCGTTAGTAGCTGTTCCACGTGAAAACGAACAGAGATGCCACTGCTCGAAACGTGGTGTAAAAAACTCAATAAAGACAACGGAAGTCCAAGATATTTCGCTTAATAGTGCATCATTGTCTACCCGCTTTAAACAAAGGAAGGAGGAAATTACTTTTCTACAAGCAGACTGGAAGCGAGTTCTACGACATACTTCAAGTGCGCCGAAACCCCGCGCCACCTCTAGCCCCACCCCAGTTCCTCTATTGCAGCGCTACGGCGGGGGAATAAATACCACGGAGTTCACCACAGTCGAATCAGTCAACGTCGGGAAGCACCGGAGATCACTTCGCCCATTACCTCATCGCATTTGATAATCTCTGCCGCAGCTGTAGACATTTGAAACCTCAAGGAAAAAATCCCATTGGATCACGGCTTCAAATCCCAGAAAACGCTTTAGATTGTAATTACTCAAATATGTTGAAGAAAGTCAATAAACCATTTTTTTTGCTGCTAAGATACTTCTCATGCAAACACGTATCTAACCAAACGTCTTAAAGACGACGTTTTTGATCAGCGCTCTTTAGAAGTTTTGAGGTGGTCTTTTGAAGGTGCTGTGAGGAGCTATTTAACAATTCAGGACTATTCAATAATTCCAATGATGTGAAGACTGAAAGAATACATCAAAATATACTTAACGTATGTTAAATCGAAAGACAAATCCAAGCTTTATTTACCTATTAATGGCGTCGACGAAGAGAAATCAGTTCTTAAATGCGCAAAGCGCTTTCAATGTTTGGTTTTTAGTAAGAAAAAACAACAGAGGGAAATAAATTGGAAATAGAAAATCATTTATAAGAATAACATTATTGAAAGAAACGATGTAAAATTAGAAAGAAAAATATATGAGAATACTTAAGCGAGATGAAAAATACAATAAGAAAGCAATATAATATCACAAAATGTCGAATAAACTGCTAACCTAAAAGATCTATAAAGCAAAAATTTTTGGGAGCCTGTATCTCTAAAATGCCTTAATCGAAATTCGCAACTGAAAGAGATTTTAAGAGGCGTTCTAGACTTCTAGGTTTCTTCTGGATTAGGCGAGAGGTTCATCTTAAATAAAAGTTAAAGGATATACAGGATATAGCAAAAAGCACTGTAGTCAGTAGCTCGAGTAATTACAGAACTGTGATTTATTTGGCAAAAAAAAATAGGAGTTTTTCAAAAAGTTTCTTATAAGTTACGCTGTATCACGAGATTAATAAAAGAAATGATGTTTAAAAGATAATTAATCGTAAAATCAAAGACGTAGGCTCAAAGTTTACAATATCTTTATTTTATGTTCGAAAAGGGTGACAAAAAATTTAATGAGAAACTGATCAAATTTTGTTAACTACGATGTCTCGGTTGGTTCCCTAATTTTAAGACATTTAAGGTCTACTGTCGGTGTTTTGATGTCAGTTTTTCTGTTCTTTTTTTTGTCTACGAAAACTTTTAGGAAAAATTTGCGAAACATTCACATTTTCTTATAACTTACACCGTAGTGAGAAAATACCCAAATCAGTAAAATAAATTGAGTCTAAAAGATAGTCAAGGCTTTCTCGGCCGGTTAAAAAATACAATCTAAAGTGTTTTTCGGGCTTCGAAGCCGTGGTTCAATGGAATTCCTTCCTGACGTTTCGTCTACAGCTGCGAGAGACATTATCAAAGGCGACGAGTTAATGGGAGAAGTAGAGGTACCAATGAGGTACCAATGAGGCTGAATGGGAAGCTTGCGAACACCATCTATAGAAAACCAACGCACTGTCAACACACAAATCACCAATCCAGGCAGAAAAGGAGAGTCATAAAGATTCTGTCAATGAGAGCCAAGAGAATTTGTGAGCCTGGTGATTTGAAATGGGAAATTTTGAAATGGGAAATGAAGCATCTACAAAGAGCCTTTGGTTGGGATGGATACAGCAAGCATGCGTTCGATAGGGCCGTCCGTCCAAGGAACGTAGGCGCCCGGAAGTAATAACGAAAGAAGATGAGGAAAGCGCGGATGGACTACTCTACCATACATCTAGAAAGTAACGGACAGGATCGGTAGGCTAATGGAGTGTTAATACTGTCTGACCCACTCCAACAATACAAGCTTGAGATCGGCCAAAAACCGAGAAGATTTCCTATCGGCAGCCGGCGTTTACCAAGTTCCATGCAGCTCTGCCTCGGTATACATTGGTACCACAAAACGGAGTGTCAACACGAGGATTACGGAACACAAGAGGAGTTGCAGGCTGGGACAAACACAAAAGTCCGCAGTAGCAGAGCCCGCTCTCTCCTAAGGTCATAGCATAATTTTCAACGAGGTGGATATTTTATATAAATCGCAGAGTTTCTATCCGTGACTAACGAGAGAAGCCATTGAGATCTTTAAACACGACAACAATTTCAACAGGACGAACTACCACTACCCCCACCCCCACCCCAGTCCCCCACTGCAACGCGACGGCAAGGGAATAAAAACCACGGAGCTCACCACAGTCGAATCAGTCAACGTCGAGAAGCACGGGAGATCACTTCGCTCGTTACCTCATCGCCTTCGATAATGTCTTCCGCAGCTATAGACGAAACAAGACAAAATTTCATTGGACCACGGCCTTCAAAGCCCGGAAAACTCATTATATTGTATTTTGACCGGCCGTAAAAACATCCTGTATATGGAAAAACCAAGAATGCGTAATAGCATTTCATCTATCAATTACACTTTTGCCAATACCCTCTGCAAACAAAATAGATGCTAATTTTATTAATTCAGTGCGTTTCAAAAATGCACCCCATACACCCAGGTCTAGTAGCACACTAGCATTTTGTTCATAATAATTTGTTTGTATACAGAGTGTTACAAAGTTAATGAAATTGTTTATATATTATAATATTTTTTGGGATTAGATGCTTTCAATAAATGGGACAATATCCCCAAAACTTCTTTTTCTATTGTAAACGCTTCGTTTCTGACTGACACCATCAGTAAATGGAGTATCGATAAGTAAAAAACCATACCAAAGTATCCCAAAACTCACGATTACGTGAGTATTTCGAGAGATGGAGAATCTTCAATTATATGCAAGATTATACGGTCAGCAAGAAGCAAACATTGTGCCATCGCCACCGTAACCTGATTTTTAAAAGTCATCGCGATTTGGTATTCGTCGCCGTAGCCTCGACAAGAGAAAAGAGAAAGTGATGTTATCCTAATATGGATCATTAAAAATTTCTCCAGCAAAAAACATCAACGCTTCCGTAATAAGTCATTTAACGAACATGCACGTCTGATAAGGGTAAGGTATGTCTCTTACCTAGAAAGCTTTGATAGCAGTAATAATTGATCAGGGGTATTCGTCATCGATATTAAATTATTACTTAATGAATGTGAAAGGTTGCCAATTGAGTGCAATAACAAATCTGTTATGGCAACCGCCATGTGGTTCGCCAAAGCAAGGCCAAAGTCTGCCGAAGAAAACTGCTTTTACTTATTATTAGCAACAATAACGTAAACTAGCCCACACAAAGGACCAAATTGCACTCAAGCCAATCAAATTGCTTGTCTCGGACGCAAAAAAATTCAATTAGTCTGATTTGAAGAAGACATGGTTTGTGATTCTTCTTTTCTTTTTCAGCGAAAATGAAGATAATTCTTCCGCTAGTCGTTTGGACGTGGCTGCACTTCATAACAGCAACGGTAAGTGTCAATTATTATTATTATTATCATTTATGAGCTTAATTCCGGGCTTAGAGTGCATTTAGGTTACATTTAGTTAGTGCATATAATGTTGCATGTGCATACATTTTGATTAGAAATCTTGAGATCTTTGTCGGCAACCATTTTATTAGTAGCACCACCGCTACCATTCGTAACGTTTATTTGCTACTAGAAGAGCGTCTTCGGAAAAACTGCAGCCCGGTATAATAACATACGTTATTTAGACGTTAATGTAAGGCTTTATGACGCAAAGCGGGTAATAAAAACGAAATTAATTTCACGTAATTGCGGCATGCGAAATTTCTTTAATTATAAACGACTCAGATTTAATACCTATCTCTATATATATATCTTAGGATCAAAAGCTCAAATTGTACAATTACCCCCTCTTACCGGGCTATTTGCAGTAATAATTTATAAACGTTTTTCTTAACAGTAGACGTTGTCCTTGATCTTTGGGTTTCATGATGACCATTATGCTTTTCTTCTTGTTTCATGAAAGGCGTGTCTGGCATTTAACGGTCCTTTTAAATATCAGTTGGCTTAGAGAAAAATTTGATGTGAGTTCCTCCATCAAAGCAGTAAATTACAAAACCTGAGGAATGTCACGAACCAGCCAAGCTTTACCAACTCGTCCTGTCATTTTTTGCCATTAATTCTTCCCAAGAATCAAATCTGCCCGGCCTTTTATAGCTACCAACTATTCTAATGACGCACTTCACTTCGTTCCTTCTTGCAACCGCGATGCTCAATTCAATTGCAGTATGCTAATTAATCGCTTGGATTTTAATTATCTGCTACCTTTGGCAGAATACCTCTCAAAGCAAGATCCACCAAGAAGAAGCACCTACTCGGCAAAAAACGGGGAAAGTGGTCATTGGTTCGGGTTAGTGACCCACTTGACATGGTGTATACATCTTGGTCGAAACCAAAAGTGTTCCCTTTTATTGGACGATTATGGTCGGGTTAAGTGGAACATGGCTTTTACATTAGCAATTAAGTGAATTATCGAAACGATGACCGATCGAAAGGAGAAGTGAACGTGAAGATGAGTCTTGTGCCAATTTGCACGGAAAGAGGAATTTCCGCTTTACATTCCAGTCAGTATTGCGTAAAACTAAATTTTAATTTTATTTTCCATTGTTCTAAATGCCATTAATTAACATTTACATTAAAGATACTATTTACTTTAATGTTTAACATTTAATGTAAATGCTAAACGTAAAAAGTAGCAACTCAAAAGCTCCGCTATCATCTAAAAAAGCTCTACTAACTGCGATAGTAGAAGTAGTAGTAGTAAATATTGGGGGGGGGGGGGGGCGAAGCCTTGCGACGAGGCCTTAGAGGTCCCCCGGTCCACCCATCCCTACTCCATCAGGGCCCTCCTCCCTCCACGAGTCAACCCATCCCTCTAATGAAGGAGAGCATCTGTCCCATTTCAGAGTCGAAAGCTCCTCTCGATGGAGAAAAGCTCCAGGTGTCCTATGACGCAGTCGCGCGCACCTATGGCACACTGCCAGAAAGTGGTATGACGACTCTTTCCCTGCCCCACAGTGGGTGCAGAGTGGACAGTCAGTCACTCCTAGGATGTGCATGTGCCTGTTTAGTCCGTAGTGTCCAGTAAGGATTCCTATAAGGTCTCCCAGGCACTGTCGGCTTCTCCCAAGAAGCTACGAGGCCTTGGATCTATCCGGGTTAGGATATGTTTTCCTGATCTTTCTCCATATTCCTGACTGTGTCCAGTTTGTCCTTGTACCCTTACATGCCCACTCATTCAGAGTGTGAAAGACGTACCTTTCCCTTACTCCTAAACGTGGGTCTGGTCCAGTAAACCATGTCTGGAAACTATGCTTGGCCGTCCCAGAGCTACCCTTTTTGCTTCTGCCAGTGACTCTAGAGCATCCCTGCATTTCTGAACTAGCTTTGAACTCGTTCTGCTCCTGTAGATGGCTCGCAGAGCCGCCTGACTGTCGGAGTGTCGGAGTAGATATAGATGTTCTGCTCTGCTCCCTGTCTGACTTCAGTTCGTGTGGCTACCTCGAGTATTGTAAACACCTCCGCCTGGAAAACCGTCGCGTGGCTTCCCAAGGCGAAGCCCTTGCCCTCTACATGGCCTGCTTTGTATATTCCCGCTCCTGACGTCTGTATATTAGCCATTCTTGATCCGTCTGGTTGTTGAAGGTTGTTGAAGCACCTCTTCCTTGAATTCGTCCCTTGTTGCGATGTTTATTCGAAATGGCTGTTTCAGTCTCAGCTGATTGCGTGGGCGCACCTCCTGAGACGGGAAAATCGGGATGTCCCGCTTAATGAGGGTGACTACCACTTTCCATAGCTGTATCGTTCCACTGGCCGCAGCGATCCATCCTCCTGCAGGACGCCATCGCCTCCCTCTTAACCCAGACTGGAAGCTCCGGCAGACCCAAAAAGGCATTGAGTGCTGCTTCCTGTGTTATGGCTAGGCAGACTGTTCTCTGCAGTACATAGCATACCTCAGTACATAGCATGCCCTGTCCAACGCTGGCCACCAGACGACGGCCCCTTAGGTTTTCCTCGGTATTACCGCAGTGTAGAGCCAGTGCAGGATGTGTGGCTTTCTGACTGCGGTAAGAAAGCTTTGAAATAGTTGAAATAACAAAATACAAACCCTTAATATCATAAAAGTACAATAATATGAAATAGGTGATTCAAAGTCTCAAAGAATTTTCTCAGAAAGTCTCAAGCAAAGGGTAAAGCCTGAGATGCTCAAATAAAATTTCACTAATGTAAGAAAAGGGGATATTAAAAATACGAACTTTTCACATCTTTTCTTTTCTGATGAATAAAAGTTAATTGTGGGCCGCCCTGTAGGTTTTCGCCACTAACTGCCCATGTGATATTTAGACACTTGGATCTGGCTAACGAAGTGCCCGCACTCATAACTTGAAATCTTTCGGGTCGTAAGGTCTTAATTATTATTTAGAGTCCTAATTTTGAATTAAAAAAACAATAAATTATCAAATATCTGCGAAAGGGTGTGAGATAAGTAGAGGAGTGTTAACGTGACATAAAGAAATCTATGGGAAATCCTATGGTGATCTATTTAAAAAACGAAAATTGATTCTCCTTTTCAGCTGAACCGGCAACACCGCAAAGGTGAAAATATTTTACAAAGAGACGTATTTGTGGATGCACAAAAAACTTGAAATAAATATGTGAAACTGTTCTCTAGATACGTCTAAAGTACAATCACCGTGAATCGCCATGCATAGGGTGTGCGATTTAAAAAATGTTTATTGGGTGTATCACAATGGTATGTATCACAATTCTTGTATTAACAAAAATCACAAGAGCGCAAAAGCAGGGGCAAGTGGACTAGAATATAAAGGCTTGCAGTACAAAGCAAAGAAGATATTTAATAGCGTTTTCGGGTGGCGGCTCTTGAGCGGTCAGGCAGTGTTCCTATTCTTGCATTCTTGTTGAGAAAACTAATAATGGGAATACTCGCAGAGATTGGGAACAGAAGAACGCAAATGAACCTTTGTTTAATTCAGAATAAAGCTGAAGTCGGTTGAGGATAAACCATTAGACAGTGCAGGTTCTTGAGGAAATCATTGACACTAAGGGTACTTTCTTCGTGGAAAAGTCTGTTATCTCAGATGGACGTGAAGACACTAAGAGCAAAAAGAAACAAGAAAAAAAAGATACAAAACAGCTAACAAAATAAAAAGATCTACTTGGAACAATTTGAGTTAAGTAAAGAAGATGGTCAACGATCAGCTGGTGTTGCTGAATCTTCAGTGGAAGCGGAAAAGGCTACATAGTGTCTAATAACTGGCATTGAAACTAAAGACGCGCCACTTGTAGAATCTTTGGTGTTATCATATGAACGTACATCTTGGAGATACTGAGAGCAGTAAAGAACAAAAGAAAGTTGAACAAATAGGTACCTACTACTGAAATACATCTGTATCAGTTTGAGGTACTAGGCGATCATGGGATGGTGTTGCAACATCTTCAGTAAAAACTGCAAAAGTCGTTGACAATGAAGTAACTGAAAATGGCCATAAAAAAACACCCATCGGTAATACCGCTACAGACAAATAATGAACACACGTCAAATCCGAAAAAGAGAAGGGGCAAGAACCAAAAGCACGCAGAAGAAAACGCCCCTTTCCCTTCTGCTAAGTTACCTACCAATATAGAGGCAGATAACGCTGGTGAAGCAAGCTCCCCCAGAGGTCGAAGCTTAGACCGATGGCCCAATTTGCTAAATTTGAAGAAAGCTGACGACAATTTGACACCATTAGAGAGGAAGAAATTTACTTATGACGAAGGTTGCGAGTCATGTGCAAAACAGCACAAAAAGAAGGGAAATAAGAACCGAAAGAGCGAAGGTAGAGAAGCTCTTGAGGAACGAGGAACCACAGTTTGTGTTTCCAAGCAACCAAACAACTTCACAAGTAAATGACAGTGAATACACTTTGAACTTAAATATTGGAAATACCGGTCTTCGACCGGTTTTTGAGGTTTATCTCAGTTATTTGAAGAGATACGAAGAAGGTTCAATCAGAGCAAAATTGCGCAATTGGAAGTCTATAAAAATGACGTTTTCAAGTTTCGAAAATTCAGATTGTTTTCGGAAATATTCTCAAAAAGTAGAAATTTTTTAATTTTTTAAATTTTTTTCGTGTCAGTTTAAAGAAATAATTGACACCTTTAATTCCACTTTTTGTTCTTTTCATCGTGGTAGTATCAAATTTAATATCCGACGTTTTGTTTCATTAAGCCATAATCAACTTCATTTTTCTTAAATGCGACCCTGGATTTTTTTATATCAGATGATTATTATTGATTTTATATCTGAATCTCCTTGCAATTCTGCATTCAGTGATATGCAACGGTTAATAATTCACAATATAAAATGTTTTCCGGGCTTTGAAACTGTGGTCCAATAAAATTTCTTCCTGACGTTTTATCTACAATTGCAGCAGGCATTATTAAAGGCAAAGTGATCTTGCGTGCTTCCCGACGTTGACTGATTCGACTGTGGTGAGTTCCGTGGTATTTATTCTCCGCCGTTGCGCTACAGTGGAGGGACTGGGGTGGGGATAGTGATGGCGCGGTGTTTCGGCGCACTTAAAGTATGTCGTAGAACTCTCTTCCATTCTGCATTTAGAAAACGTAATTCCCCCCTTCCTGCTGAAATTGTTTTTGTGTTTAAAGATCTCAATGGTCTCTCTCGTTAGTCTCGGATAGAAAAGCTGCGATTGATAGAAGATATCCACCTTGTTCAAAAGGATGTCATGACCGTAGGAGACAGCGTGCGCTGCTTCTGCTGACTCTTGTATTTGTCCCATCCTACAACTCCTCTTGTGTTCCGTAACCCTTGTGTTGACACTGCGTGCCAACACAAGTTGTGGTGCCAATGTATACCGAGCCACAGCTGCATGGAACTATGGAAAACTCCGGATGCCGATAGGATATCTCTACGTTCTTTGGCCGACCTCAAGCTCTGCTTTATCGTACGAGTGGGTTTAAGGACAATTTTAACTTTGTGCTTCTTCAGTAGCCTGTCGATCTTGTCCGTTACTTTGTGGATGTATGGAAGACTAGTCCATCCGCGCTTTCCTTCATTTTCTTGCGTTGATCTTTCCTGGCGTTCTACATTCCAACCAAAAGGCTCTTTCTGGATGCTTCATTTTCCTTTCCAATTCAGCCGGTTCACAAATTTCTTGGCTCTCCCAGACAGAAAAGGGAACTCATTATGACGCCCCTTTTCTGTCTGGGATGATATTTTGATCTGTTATTGAGGTATCGGTCAGTGTGTGTTAGTTTTCCATAAACGGTGTGCGCAAGCTTCCCATTTGCCTCCCTTGATACCAAAAACCCAAATGATAGGCGTCCTTCCTTTTCTATCTCCATAGTAAATAGAATTTTTTGGGTTCATAGAGTTGAGGTGTAAGAGAAGGTTTTGAAGTTTGCCCTCGTCATGGCTCTAAATAACAAAGGTGTCGTCCATGTATCGAAATCAGCACTTTTATCTGCCGTTGTCAACGCCTTGGCCTCGAAAATTTCCTTAAAACAGTTGGCTATTACCGGACTAAGGGGGCTGCCCATAGCTACACCATCAGTTTGTTCGTAGAAATCTGACTTCCATTAAAAATATGTAGTGGATAGGCATTGTTGGAACCACTTCGTAATATCTTGAGGAAATTCCTGGGTAATATGTTCCATGGCTTCCTTAATGGGTTCCATCGTGAAGAGCGACACAGCTTCGAAGCTAACGAGAATTTCTCCTGGAGAAAGAGTCAAACAATGCAATTTTTCGACGAAATTAATATAATAAATACCACAGAGTTCACCATAGTCGAATCAGTCAAGATCGGAAAGCACGGGATATCACTTCGCCCATTATAATTTTTATAATGTCTGCCGCAACTGTAGACGAAACGTCAGGAAGAAATTCCATTGTACCACGGCTTTAACCCTCCACCACGACACTTTAGCTTGTATAAAGTGTTAATGTATAATGATATACAGAACCAAGCACCAAAACTTAAGTACAAGAAGAATAAGAAGAAATTTATTAAGCAGGAAGATTCCCTATTATTGTCTATTTAAAAAAAACTCGCAATTTCATGCAATTACTTTAAAATATCAAAGCAAAATTTCCTTATTATAACCCATATAAGGTAGTCGCCACTTAAACTAACGAGGATCGCTATCGCCATCATGTCCCAAAGCAATACCAAACACCGTTTGACAAGCCGGATAAAGCATCGCTAAGCTAAATAGCTATTATTTGAAATCCCCCGTAGCGATTGAGTGTCAAAAGAAAGGCCTGTACCATCCGTAAACACGGGGGAAACAAATGCGATGGTCAATAATAACGATACACCATCTAGGTTTGCCCATTTCGTCGTAGTCGCGTAATCGATGGCTGGAAATGGGGAGTTTTGCTTCAAGTCAGAAACGACGAGGTCGTATAAATCTATAAAGGCATATTAGAGCTGAGATATTATCCGACAGGCAAGCTCATAACTAACAGTTTCCTAATCGCCAATTTCTCAAATCGGATGTGCGAAATACCGCTTTTAGCCTGCCAGAAAAGGAAGATAGGGGCCACAGGCGCAGGAAGACCATAACTTAGATTGGATATATTGATTTTTTTTCCGAATCAGGACGCATTAATTCCATTGAAACGTCAGGTTCCTCCACTACCGTACAATTATGCCATCTTGCGAGGATCATAAATTTTGTTTCTTCCTTTTGCATAAGTACTGGTGCAATCCATCTGCGGTAGATCCTGCTAAGCAGGACACAAAATCGGCAACGAAAGCGAAAACTGTGCACGATGATGATCGAACTTGGTCATGAAACATCGCCCATTTCACTTGGCAAATGCGACGATCGAAATTCGTTTTCTTTTGACAAACAATGGCGTATATTCGTTGTGCAACACCCACTGTACAAGGTAGTGTATGGGCAAGATTAAGAGTTATTGAATAGCACAGATGGAGGTTAGCAATCGCGACATTCTTCTAGCGGGTCCGGACTAATATGGCTCAGCCGCATAATGAAACGAATTAGTTAATTTACTAACCTAGATTGTTGTAGTGACGTAGTAGATGGAAATCTTTTATTGTTGTTGTAGCATAAATGAAATCTACTTTAAGCAAGCTTTAAGTCAGGGATTAGGTACCAGGGAGGAGGGGAAATAACGTATATCAAATGTATAACAAACGTCATTGACTGACTATAGGAGGTCTTTCCTTTACGAAATCACGTAAATATGTGCTACTATAACGACGTCATGCGCATGACGTATAAAAAAATATCAACTGGTCAACGCGTCAAAGTCACGTCTTTTTTACGTTAATAACACGTCTGATATAAGTACATACCTTTATGGGGATTAAAATGACCAAAATTATTCAAGGGCTTTCTGCAAAACGCTAATAGCCCTTACAAATTCTCATGATTCTGTCTTTTTTTTTGGGGCGGAGCGACCCCAGGGGAGAAAAATCTACTCGGAAAGACGCCGAACAGCCCCGCACTGCTGTCCGTTAGTGTGGGGTTCGTACCCAGTAAGAAAACCTCGTTTTCTGCTTGGACTCGTTTGCCTTGAGGCGGGATCCGGCTCGTACTGAACCAAAGTCCGCAGCAGGTCGTTTGAATGTGCTTCCCCGCAATCTTCTCCGGTCAATCTGGAGTTCCTGCCTTCCGCGACGTTCTCCATGGTTTTTACGACCTGGAATTCTGCCGAATGCAACCTCCGAAAACCATATTGTTTGACTGGCACGACGTTTAGGCGTGTACACTCCTCTTGGAGTATCACCAAAATAATATGCTTCACGACATTCCCAGCCCCACACAGTAATGTCATGGGCCTTTAGTTTTGTGAAAATGTTTTATTCTTGCCCCGCTTGTTCAGCATTATCACCATTCCTTGTTGCATTCGCCACAGCGCAGAGGTAAGCTGCACCCTTCCTAGTCAGGTTTTTCAGAAACTTGTTGGAGATAAGGTCCAGCCCAGGAGCCTTTCGTTCCACAAGGTTCCTCAAGATGTCCCTGACTTCCCCGGGGGTAACCGTCCATCGGGTCCTTCTGATACCGCTGGGGTCCTCGCTTCTCTGGTGCCGGACGGCTCTCTCAACCTCCAAGATGTGACAATCATCATCGTCAGGATGATCATTTAGCCTACACTCTTTTGAAATAAACGTAATATTTTTAGGGCCATATTTCAGTCACATTATGACGTTTAATATTGGTCATACATTGAGTACCTCACCAATTTAGGCCCATATAATGACGTTATTTTCACATCATAGGTGACTCTCTGGTCGGCTGGGTTAAGGTCCATAAACTAGTTTGGTAGGCTGTAACAATTATAATAAAAATCTTGCTTTAAAGTAGAGAACTTATATGTCTCTTGTTGCCAAAATCTCCTTCATTTTTTTTCCGTCCATCTCTTTCTACATACAATCTTTTATAAAGTCGCCTCTCTTCTAGAATAGTTTCCTTTTGTGATCCGCCGGGGTCAAAGTGAAACAATTTTTGTATTAAGTGTGTACAGATGAGAAAACAAAAAATAAAATAAAGAACAAAACTATTTTTTTAAGAAAAGCTTCAATACTGTTATTTGAAATGTATAACAAAAACAGTAGAAATGGAATATCAAGGTTATAGCTCTTTATTTAGACTGACATGAAGTATTATGTTAAATACGAAAAAGAAACGAGCCAAATTCAAATATTCGGACAATTCAATAACGGACATCATCATAAAACATTGAGCTACTATTAGATCTAAATACAATGGTTTGCAATTTGCTCGGTTATTCTCTCTTCCGGAGAATTATTTTTGCCTAAGGCCTTTAATCGATTATTACAATTAATTTGTAAAGAAAAAAGCGAAGAATAAATTATTGAATTGGCCCTAAATACTAAATTGTAAAAAAATCCCCATCTCAGAACTTATTCCGCCGTGTTTGTCGAATATTAAGGGATACATTGCTGATGTGATCAGATAATTGATCACCGTTTCCAACTGTAGTTCGGAAGTTAGTAACTGCAATTCAGAACAAATCAAGTGTAATTCAGAATAGTCAAGTGTAATTCAGAAAGCATCACATGTAATCCAGAATAGTCAATTGTAATTCAGAATGTTTTAAAGCTTAATTCAGAATAGTCAAGTGTAATTCAGAAACCGTCACTTGTAATTTAAAATAGTCAACTGTAATTAGGAAAGCATCAAGTATAATTCGGAATAGTCAAGTCTAATTCAGAAATCATCAAGTGTAATTTAGAATAGTCAAGTGTTGTTTAGAAAACATCAAATGTAATGCAGAAAGGATCAAGTGTAATTTGGAAATTATTAAGTATAACTCAGAAAGCATCAAGTACAGATTGTCTCATTTTCGAAGGTTTTTGGTTGTATCTCTGTTAATATTAAAGTTAGAAAGGTGCGGTTCAAGCTCACACGCACAACCTGTCATAAATTGTCTCAATAGCCGCAGTGATCGTTTGTTTTAAATAAACAACCTTTTGATCGCCAACTCCTGGGGCAGCAACATCGGGTATTCTTAAGTTTATTTTATTAAATTCTTTTACTTTCGACCAAATAGTTTCAATTGACACCCTCTACTTGATGCATTCTGAGTTATACTTCATAATTTCCAAATTACACTTGATCCTTTCTGAATTACATCTGACGTTTTCTGAATTACACTTGATAATGTCTGAATTATATTTGATTTTTTTCTGAATTACACTTGACTATTCTGAATTGCACTCGATGCTTTCTAAAATACATTTTATGTTTTCTGAATTACACTTGACTATTCCGAATTTCACATGATGGTTTCTGAATCACATTTGACTATTCTAAGTTACACTTAATACTTTCTGAATTACAAGTGATTATTCTGGATTACATGTAACGGTTTGCGAATCACATTTGTTGCTTTCTGAATTACACTTTTTAATTTATGAATTACAGTTAACTATTATGAATTACACTTGACTATTCTGAATTACACTTGATACTTTATGAATTACAGTTGGAAATGAAGTGGAATCAAAAACCCTTAAATCCACTTTTGGTCAAAAACGTGATAACAGCATTTTTATTTACATATTTTGGAGTTAATTTAAAAATAAATTAGTTAATTTAACGGTACAGATTAATCAGATGACTGTTAAAACATGTTACAATTTAAAGCAAAATTAGTTTTTAATAGAAATTATTTAAACCGTTTTCCGGCTCTCCTCAAAATTTAGTGATAGTGGATTTAGCGGAAATTGATTCCAGTAGACTCAATTGTAGCAAACTGGGTCAAATATTTAACAGCAAGTCCATTTATAACTGTAATTCAGATATTATCAAGTGTAGTTCAGAATAGTCAAATGTAATTCAGAAACAATCAAATGTAACGCAAAATGGTCAAGTGTAATTTAGATATCTCGAAGTATAATTCTGAATACTCATATGTAATTCAGAAATAATCAAGTGTAATTCAGAATAGTCAACTGTAATTCAGAAACAATCAAGTGTAATGGAGAATGGTCAAGTGCAATTCACATATCTCGAAGTATAATTCAGAATACTCATGTGTAATTCAGAAATAACCAAGTGTAATTCAGAATAGTCAACTGTAATTCAGAAAACATCAAGTATAATTCAGTATAGTCAACTGTAACTAAAAAATTATGAAGTGTAATTCAGAAAGCAACAAGTGTAATTCGGAAACCGTCAGGTGTAATTCAGAAAGCAGTATCTATAATTAGGAATTATTAACATAACTCTGAAGCCATGAATTTTATAATACAAATCTATGTAAACTGTACAGGGTGTCTCATTTTCGCTGTGTTTTTTTTGGTAATTCTGTTAATATTAAAGCTAGAAAGGTGGGCTTTACGCGCGCCTGGGTTACTTTTTAGAGAAACAAGAGATGCTGTTCAGAGATTTGACTCAGCTATTTTGCATTCGTAGTCAGAAAGTTCTATAATTGCCTTTATTTACTTTATCTCTATCTTTACTGCTGGCCGAGATACGAGGAGAGTTCCCAAAATGCAGAATTTTCAAAATCACCCTGTATCTATTGAAATTGAATGCAAAATGGCTGAGTCAAGATTGTCAACGGCATGTTTTGTTTCAAGAAAGAAGCCCAGGTTGTGCATGTGAGCGTGAACTGCACCGCTATAACTTTAATATTTACACGTGACGGTTTCTTAATTACACTTGACTATTCTAAGTTACACTTAATACTTTCTGAATTACAATTGACTATTCTGGATTATATGTAACTGTTCCCGAATCACATTTGTTGCTTTCTGAATTACACTTGGCAATTTCTCAATTACAGTTAACTAGTCTGAACTACACTTGATGTTTTCTGAATTACACTTAACTATTCTGAATTAAACTTGATACTAGAAATGAAGTGGAATCAAAAACCGTTAAATCCACTTTTGGCCAAAAACGTCATAACAGCATTTTTATTTACATATTTTGGAGTTAATTTAAAAACAAATTAGTTAAACTAACGGTACAGATTGATCAGATGACTGTTAAAACATGTTACAATTTAAAGCAAAGTTAGTTTTTATTAGAAATTATTTAAACAGTTTTCCGCGTCTCCTCAAAATTTAGTAATAGTGGATTTAGCGGAAATAGATTCCAGTAGACTCAATTGTAGAAAACTGGGTCAAATATTTAACATCAAGTCCATTTCTAACTGTAATTCAGAAATTATCAAGTGTAATTCAGAATAGTCAAATGTAATTCAGAAACCAGCAAGCGTAATGCAGAATAGTCAAGTGTAATTCAGATATCTCGAAGTATAATTCAGATTACTCATGTGTAATTCAGAAATAACCAAGTGTAATTCAGAATAGTCAACTGTAATTCAGAAAAAATCAAGTGTAATGCAGAATGGTCAAGTGTAATTCAGATATCTCGAAGTATATTTCAGAATACCCATGTGTAACTCAGAAATAACCAAGTGTAATTCAGAATAGTCAACTGTAATTCAGAAAACATCAAGTATTATTCAGTATAGTCAACTGTAACTCAAAAATTATGAAGTGTAATTCAGAAAGCAACAAGCGTAATTCGGAAACCGCCAGGTGTAATTCAGAAAGGAGTATCTATAATTAGGAATTATTAATATAACTCTGAAGCCAAGAATTTTATAATAGAAATCTATGTAAACTCTACAGGGAGTCTCATTTTCGATAGTTTTTTTGGATAATTCTGTTAATATTAAAGCTAGAAAGGTGGGCTTTACGCGCACCTGGGCTACTTTTTAGAGAAACAAGAGATGCCGTTGACAGATTTGACGCAGCTATTTTGCATTCGTAGTCAGAAAGTTCTATAATTGCCTTTATTTACTTTATCTCTATCTTTACTGCTGGCCGAGATACGAGGGGAGGTCCCAAAATGCAGAATTTTCAAAATCACAGTGTATCTATTGAAATTGAATGCAAAATGGCTGAGTCAAGATTGTCAACGGCATCTTTTGTTTCAAGAAAGAAGCCCAGGTTGTGCATGTGAGCGTGAACTGCACCGCTATAACTTTAATATTTACACGTGACGGTTTCTGAATTACACTTGACTATTCTAAGTTACACTTCATACTTTCTGAATTACAATTGACTATTCTGGATTACATGTAACTGTTCCCGAATTACGTTTGTTGCTTTCTGAATTACACTTGGTAATTTCTCAATTACAGTTAACTAGTCTGAACTGCACTTGATGTTTTCTGAATTACACTTGACTATTCTGAATTTAACTTGATATTTGAAATGAAGTGGAATCAAAAACCGTTAAATCCACTTTTGGCCAAAAACGTGATAACAGCATTCTTATTTACATATTTTGGATTTAATTTAAAAATAAATTAGTTAAACTAACGGTACAGATTGATCAGATGACTGTTAAAACATGTTATTAAAAAAAATTATTTAAACAGGTTTTCCGGCTCTCCTCAAAATTTAGTGATAGTGGATTTAGCGGAAATAGATTCCAGTAGACTCAATTGTAGAAAACTGGGTCAAATATTTAACATCAAGTCCATTTCTAACTGTAATTCAGAAATAATCAAGTGTAATTCAGATTAGTCAAATGTAATTCAGAAACAAGCAATCGTAATGCAGAATAGTCAAGTGTAATTCAGATATCTCGAAGTATAATTCAGATTACTCATGTATAATTCAGAAATAACCAAGTGTAATTCAGAATAGTCAACTGTAATTCAGAAACAATCAAGTGTATTGCAGAATGGTCAAGTGTAATTCAGATATCTCGAAGTATATTTCAGAATACCCATGTGTAACTCAGAAATAACCAAGTGTAATTCAGAATAGTCAACTGTAATTCAGAAAACATCAAGTATAATTCAGTATAGTCAACTGTAACTCAAAAATTATGAAGTGTAATTCAGAAAGCAACAAGTGTAATTCGGAAACCGTCAGGTGTAATTCAGAAAGCAGTATCTATAATTAGGAATTATTAACATAACTGTAAAGCCAAGAATTTTATAATAGAAATATATGTAAACTGTACGGGGTGTCTCATTTTCGAGGGTTTTTTTTTTGAGTAATTCTGTTAATATTAAAGCTAGAAAGGTGCGCTTTACGCGCACCTGGGCTACTTTTTAGAGAAACAAGAGATTCCGTTGACAGATTTGACGCAGCTATTTTGCATTCGTAGTCAGAAAGTTCTATAATTGCCTTTATTTACTTTATCTCTATCTTTACTGCTGGCCGAGGTACGAGGAGAGGTCCCAAAATGCAGAATTTTCAAAATCACCCTGTATCTATTGAAATTGAATGTAAAATGGCTGAGTCAAGATTGTCAACGGCATCTTTTGTTTCAAGAAAGAAGCCCAGGTTGTGCATGTGAGCGTGACCTGCACCGTTCTAACTTTAATATTAACAGAGATACAACCAAAAACCTTCGAAAATGAGATACCCTGTACTTGATGCTTTCTGAGTTATACTTGACAATTTCCAAATTACACTTGATCTTTTCTGATTTACATTTGATATTTTTGAATTATACTTGACTATTCTAAATTACACTTGATATTTTCTCAATTACAGTTGATCTTTCTGAATTACAACTAACGGTTTCTGAATTACACTTGACGATTCTGAATTACACTTAATACTTTCTGAATTATAATTGACTATTCTGAATTACAAGTAACTGTTTCTGAATTACACTTGACTATTCTGAATTACAATTGATTGGTTCTGCATTACACTTGCTACTTTCTGAATTACAGTTGGAATCGGTATAGAGCCTTGAACAATTTTATCGAAAAAAAAAATAGTTTATGAAACGACTAGTTGGATCAATCCTTATGAATATTAGTTTAACTCGACTTCAAAACTCTTTATTAAGATCCATAGAACAAAGTTGTATGATGGCCCAGAATCAGAAGTCTTAATAATAATTATAGATGTAAGATATATCAGGATATTTGCACAAAAAGAATGCGTGTATGATAAACTTTTCCTTGAAATAATAGGTCCAATCTATTGCCTTGTCTTTCGCATATCCTCTATTAAATTGCACATAAATCTGCTCGTTTATCTAATATCCGATCGAAAAACGAGCTTTTGATATAATACAACGTTAAATAGTAGCCGCCGCGGTTCTTTAATTACTACTGATGGGATGTCTTTTTGCCAACTGCCGATGCGTTTAGCCAATGAGGACATATCGTAGGCAATTAACCGGCAGATATGTGCATTTATTTTCATTAAAATACAAATTACGGTGGAAACCAAAAAAAATGTTAATTTCTGATGTAAAATGTTTCTGTTTTGTTTTACAAACCGAAATTAGCCGGGATAACGATGATTGGAGGTTTGTTTTATATACCCGTCCGCTTTGCCTCATTATTTTTGAAACCACAGTGAAAAAACTAATGGAAGATCTCTTGAGGATATCATACATTTCTATTTTAAAAAATTATGGTTCCCTAAATAAAACCATATTTCTTCAATTTACATACCTCTAATGTATTTTGGTTTGCTTCCAAGGCAACGGTACTACACTTCCTTTTTCCTAGCAGTTGATTTACAATCAAATCAAGTGACTTAACTGTTTCTCACAACTGCTACCGAAATTTCCGCTATTCAATTTTTTCTATCGGTCACATACCTTTCGCAAGAGGCCTGTTGGGCAATCATAATAAATGATTGCTCAAAGATGCACCGAATCATCGTTATTAAATCTACCAACGCAGATACCGCTTTTGTTCTTGGGCAGCCCACCACAAGAGTTTAAACACTGACGGATAAGTTCTATTGCTCAATGAAAAAAAGAATGCACTTAACTTGAGAGTACAAACTAGAGTTTTTGGTAAAGTATTCCCATACTCGCCCATCAGTGATGACAATGAACTTTACTACGAGGTCTAATGACAAGTTATTATTGTACGAAGGTAAAGTTAGCTAATACCGCGCTAATACCTGTAATTTTGTCTTTATGCCTGGTTTGCATCATCACTCGCACGGCTTTCTTTGGGTGGACGACGCCTTAATAAAGGTCACTCTATAGACTTTGTCGTTTGTCACTATTAACACGATTGCGTAAAAATTGTCCCATTACCGCGACGGGTCAAGTTCCAATGGTATTTGGAATGAGCGTAACAGAGATTAAGCTCTAGGAAGTTTATGAAACGCGGCTTTATTTGATTTATAAAGCCTACTGCTTCCTGGAAAGTGGCTTTTCTATCATACTAAGTAACTTTGAGAGGAAGATCGAAAGGAAGCAATAAATATTTGCAATTATTAAGGAGATGGTGGAATTTAACGCATTAAAAGCGTGAATCGTCGGTGGTGGCTCATAATTTATAAGTTTTCATTTTCTAAATATTTACACACCAGGAAGAACCTTGAGAGGCTATTTGCGTTTAATAGAGAGCGTATCGATTTATACGAGTTGCTTCCTCTGCTTTAGTTTCGCCTCTTTACGGGCAATCTGTTATTGGTACAAGATAAATTCATGAGGCAATAAAATTTGTAAAAGCTCGTACAAGCATAGCAAACGGAGCCAATAAGAGAAAAGTAATAGAAGTCTAAATAAATTGAGTCTCTGAAATGACCACGGGTTTCCACTAAAATTGCATAATTTTATTATCTATTTCGAATCATTACATAAAACAGCGATCTCTTCGACCAGTTTCTTGTTTCGCTCCATATATAGTCCGCTATGGTGGTGATCTGAAGGACGTTTTATTTCCCACACATCCAGGTAGTACCCGGTTTTTACTGTAGACGCAATATGTGCTCAAAATTCAAGGCAATCGGTTTTTTGGTCATTTGAACATAAAATTCGTTTACTCGTGGGCAAAGCTATAGTAAAATCTTCATAAAATCTATTCGTACCCACGCAGGATATATTTGTAAAACATATAGGTATTATAGGACTGTGAAGGCTTTCACGGCCGGTCAAAATACAATCTAAAGTGTTTTCCGTGCTTTGAAGTCGTGGAATACAATTTCTTCCTGATGTTTCGTCTACAGCTGCGGCAGGCTTCTAAATGTAGACTGGAAGCGAGTTCTACGACATACTTGAAGTGCGCCAAAACCCCGCGCCACCACTAGCCCCACCCCAGATCCTCCACTGCAGCGCGACGGCGCACATAATTAATTTGGCCTAAGCTATGATATATTTTAAGGATGTGTTTTATAGCTACAATCAGTTTGACTCAAAAAGTAACTATGGTATTTTTCTCAGAGACTCAGGTTGAGATTAGGGCCAAAACCGTATATCAAAGCATGTAAAAATACAAATTTGGAGTTTTTAAATAAACTCCGAAGAATTGGATAGGAATTAGGACAGAATAGGATTAGGACCAGAACAGGTTAAAAATTGCAATTTCTAACTGCAAGTGCAAATGTACAGATAGAAATAGGGCAAAATCGATTAAAAATAGTTCATTGTACCTAAGTATGCAAATTTCGAGTTTTTGGAAAAAACTTCAGGTTGGAATTAGGGCCAAAAGCGGTTAAAAGTAACTAAAAATACAAATTTTGGGTGTTTAAATTAACTCAGAATAGGATTAGGACCAGAGCAGGTGAGAATTATAATTTCTAACTGCATATGCATTTTTGCAGTTAGAAATAGGGCAAAATCGATTAACAATAGCTCATTGTACCTAAAAATGCAAAATTTGAGTTTTTGGAAAAAACTTCAGATTAGCATTGGGGCCAAAAACGGTTAAAAGTAACTCAGAACACTTAAAAATACAAATTTGGAATTTTAAATTAACCCAGAATAGGATTATGACCAGAACAGGTTAAACATTGCAATTTCTAACTGCATGTGCAAATTTGCATTTAGAAATAGGGCAAAATCGTTTAACAATAGCTCATTTTGCCTAAAAATGCATATTTTGAGTTTTTGGAAAAAACTTTAGATTAGAATTAGGGCTAGAAGCGGTTAAAAGTAACTTAAAATACCTAAAAATACAAATTTGGTACTATAAATTAAGTCAGAATAGGATTAGGACCAGAACAGGTTAAAAATTGCAATTTCTAAATGCATGTGCAAATTTGCAATTAGAAATAGGGCAAAATCAATTAACAATAGCTCATTGTGCCTAAAAATGCAAAGTTTGGATTTTTCGAGAAAACTTCAGGTTAGAATTTGGGCCAAAAGCGGTCAAAAGTAATTCAAAACACCTAAAAACACAAATTTGGAGTTTTTAAATAAACTCAGAATAGGATTAGGACCAGAATAGTTTAAAAATTGCATATTCTAACTGCAAATGCAAATCTGCAGTTAGAAATAGGGCAAAAATAGATTAAAAATTGCTCATTGTGCCTAACAATGCAAATTTAGAGTTTTTGGAAAAAACTTTAGGTTAGAATTAGGGCCAAAAGCGGTTAAAAGTAACTAAAAACACTTAAAAATACAAATTTGGAATTTTAAATTAACCCAGAATAGGATTATGACCAGAACAGGTTAAACATTGCAATTTCTAACTGCCTGTGCAAATTTGCATTTAGAAATAGGGCAAAATCGTTTAACAATAGCTCATTTTGCCTAAAAATGCATATTTTGAGTTTTTGGAAAAAACTTTAGATTAGAATTAGGGCTAGAAGCGGTTAAAAGTAACTTAAAATACCTAAAAATACAAATTTGGTACTATAAATTAAGTCAGAATAGGATTAGGACCAGAACAGGTTAAAAATTGCAATTTCTAAATGCATGTGCAAATTTGCAATTAGAAATAGGGCAAAATCAATTAACAATAGCTCATTGTGCCTAAAAATGCAAAGTTTGGATTTTTCGAGAAAACTTCAGGTTAGAATTTGGGCCAAAAGCGGTCAAAAGTAATTCAAAACACCTAAAAACACAAATTTGGAGTTTTTAAATAAACTCAGAATAGGATTAGGACCAGAATAGTTTAAAAATTGCATATTCTAACTGCAAATGCAAATCTGCAGTTAGAAATAGGGCAAAAATAGATTAAAAATTGCTCATTGTGCCTAACAATGCAAATTTAGAGTTTTTGGAAAAAACTTTAGGTTAGAATTAGGGCCAAAAGCGGTTAAAAGTAACTAAAAACACCTAAAAATACAAATTTGGAGTTTTTAAATAAACTCAGAAAAGGATTAGGACCAGAATAGGTTAAAAATTGCAATTTCTAACTTGCAGTTAGAAATAGGGCAAAATCGAGTAAAAACAGCTCATTGTGCCTAACAATGCAAATTTAGAGTTTTTGGAAAAAACTTTAGGTTAGAATTAGGGCCAAAAGCGGTTAAAAGTAACTAAAAACACCTAAAAATACAAATTTGGAGTTTTTAAATAAACTCAGAATAGGATTAGGACCAGAATAGGTTAAAAATTGCAATTTCTAACTTGCAGTTAGAAATAGGGCAAAATCGAGTAAAAACAGCTCATTGTGCCTAAAAATGCAAATTTAGAGTTTTTGGAAAAAACTTTAGGTTAGAATTAGGGCCAAAAGCGGTTAAAAGTAACTTAAAACATCTAAAAATACAAATATGGAGTTTTTAAATAAATTCAGAATAGGATTAGGACCAGAATAGGTTAAAAATTGCAATTTCCAACTTGCAGTTAGAAATAGGGCAAAATCGAGTAAAGACAGCTCATTGTGCCTAAAAATGCCAATTTAGAGTTTTTGGAAAAACCTTTAGGTTAGAATTAGGGCCAAAAGCGGTTAAAAGTAACTCAAAACATCTAAAAATACAAATTTGGAGTTTTTAAATAAACTCAGAATAGGATTAGGACCAGAATAGGTTAAAAATTGCAATTTCTAACTTGCAGTTAGAAATAGGGCAAAATCGATTAAAAACAGCTCATTGTGCCTAAAAATGCAAATTTAAAGTTTTTGGAAAAAACTTTAGGTTAGAATTAGGGCCAAAAGCGATTAAAATAACTCAAAACACCTAAAAATGCAAATTTGGAGTTTAAGTAAACCCAGAAGAGGATTAGGGCCAGAATAGATTAAAAATTGCAGATTCTAACAGCAAATGCACATTTGAAGTTAGAAATTGGGCAACATCGATTAAAAATAGCTCATTGCGCCTAAAAATGCAAATTTTGAGTTTTTCGAAAAAACTTCAGGTTAGAATTAGGGCCAAAAGCAATTCAAAGTAACTCAAAACACTTAAAAATACAAACTTGGAGTTTTTAAATAAACTCAGAATAGGATTAGGACCAGAATAGGTTAAAAATTGAAATTTCTAACTGCAAATGTAAATTTGCAGTTAGAAATAGGGCAAAATCGGAAAAAAATCGCTCATTGTGTCTAAAAATGCAAATCTAGAGTTTTTGGAAAAAAACTTTAGGTTAGAATTAGGGCCAAAAGCGGTTAAAAGTAATTCAAAGCACCTAAAAATACAAGTTTGGATTTTAAATAAACTCAGAATAGGATTAGGGCCAGAACAGATTAAAAATTGCAATTTCTAAATGAATATGAAAGTTAGAAATAGGGTAAAATCGATTAAAAATAGCTCATTGTGCCTAAAAATGCAAATTTTGAGTTTTTCCAGAAGCTCAAGTTAGGATTGTAGGTTAAAACTAATTCTCAAAGTCTTCGAATGAAAAGTTGGGTTTTTTTTTACCAAGTGGGCTTAAGCTTAGGGACAAAAAATTGTAAAATAGTATTTTTGTAAAAATTTAGCTAGAATTAGGTTAAAAATGTATTAAAAATCATTCAAGACATCTAAAAACGGGAATTTTGGGAAACTTAGGTTAGGATTATGGCCAAAATTGGTCAAAAATTGTTCAAGGTTTCTCAAAACCCAAAAGAGTGTTTTTGGGGAAATTTTGCTTAGAACTAGAGCCAAAATTGTAAAAAATGACAAACATTCTCAAAAAAATGTTAATTTGGAGCTTCTGGAGAAAGTCAGACTCAAAGTGTTTAAAAATGCCAATTTGAAAAATGTCAGATTAAGATTAGGGTCAAAATTTGTTGAAAATGATTCAAGACATCTAAAAATAAACATTTTGAATACTTTGGGCTAGTATCATGGCCAACATCGGTCAAAAATTAATCAGAGCTTCTAAAAATCCAAAAAGATACTTTTTGCAGAAATTCAGGCTATAAATAGGGAAAAAATCTTAAAAAATTGACTCACAAAAATGTCAGATTGGAGCTTCTGGAGAAATTCAGACACAGAGTATTTAAAAATGGAGTTTTTAAGAAATTCAGTTCTTGTGGTATTTTAAAGGTAATGCGCTGAATTCTAGAAGTAAATGACACGTGGAAGAAAGGCGCTAAATTTATATACTAGGTAACCCTTTAGACGCGACAAATCGCCCCTTCTGTACAAGCTAGAGCAAAAGTTTCAGACCAAAAGTTGATGTTCATGTATGATGAAGCAATAGTGCACTTTTTGACTTAAACATTTTTTTTTTCAGCGGAACACCCTGTATTTTTTCTTATGTTTAGACTCGTTTTTGAGTTCTAATAAATTTCGTGTTTCATATAATTTTTTCAAAATAAATTCAATTATCTATTTTGACACCTTTTTGGTCTTTGGTAGACGTCAAATTAAAGCTTCGAGGTTATCTTAAAAATTAAGGCAGAACCGTTACACTCTAATTCAAACCTACATCTTCTTTCCCATGTTTCAAAGGCGAATCCAAAACTAAGAAAATATACAGGGAAAACATTGCATTTCATGTCAAGAAGTACCCTTTTGTATCATCCTGTTTACATAAACAAACTCCTATTAAAAGTAGTTTAAAAAATGCAGATTGGGATTAACGATAAAATCAGTTAGAATTGACTTACCTAAAAAGTTTAAAAATGGCTCAAAGAGTTTAAAAACGCAAATTTGGAGTTTTGTAGAAATTCAGGTTAGAATGAAATTATTAATAAAGTTGCATTTTCTTTACTTAGAATAAAAAGGCAAAATTCAAGCTTTTAGAGAAACTTAAATTAGAATTGGAGTCAAAATCTGTTAAAAATTAACTCACAATGTCAAATGCAAATTTGGAGTTTTTGGAAAAACTAATACTAAGATTAGAGCCAAAATCTGTTGAAACTCACTCAAAGCCTCTATAAAAGCTACATAGAACCTTTGGAATTAATACAGGTTGAAAGTAACGTTGAAATTGGTTAGAATTAACTTAAAAAGTTCAAATTTGACTCAAAGAGTTTAAAAAAATAATGAAAAGAGTTCAAGAATTTTTTATAGCAGGATTAAAATAAAATCGACTCAAAACAATCCCATATGAAAATGTTTGTGTTTTTTGAAAAAACAAATTTTAGGACAGACTGACTCAAATCGTCTGATTTGTTGTTGGAAGTTTTCTAAGAACTATAGAATTATACAGGGTGTCCAAAATAAAGGTGTCCAGCGTAGGGATCATGTAAACGGTAAGAGAGAGAATTTGGGTTAAATAAGAGAAAAGTTTGGAATTTTGGAGTTTAGCAAGACGATGTTTTAAAACTTGCAATATTTTGAGTCGTTTCGAAGTTATGTGAAAAAAAGCAAATTTTATCGATTTTGCTTTTCACAAATAGTCGCTTTATGGTTAACGTTGCATAAAAAGTAAGAGCACTTTCTACAAGCACTTTTTAACTTTATTTCACATGGCATGCAAAAATTGAAAAATGACGTTTCGTTTTTGAGTAACCATCATCAACTTTTGGATTTCAAATACAGCAATGATTTTTTTATGCCTAGTATTAGAAGAGCTTATTATTCTACATACCATGTATCAAGCTTTATAGAAATTCAACCAAATGATGTGAGTTTTATTTTGATTGTTGCAAAGTGAAAAAAAAATAAAAATAAGAAAATAAACGCTGTTGTCACAACTGCTTAATCAATTGTAATGCCAAGTTGTTTTATAATCCTCAATTTGGCCTTCAATGACAACTTACTAAGAAAGGGATTTCTAAAACCTCTCAGTTTATTACCAAATCTAAATATTATATACAGGGCATTCCATAATTATATGGACATAGAGCTAAGACATACATACTACTAAACGATAGAGACCACTTTTCTCTCAGAAAGAAATACAGTTCGCGTCGTTTCACCTTTAATCTTACCGGTCAAATTTCACTTTCAAGTGTCAAAGTGACTTAAACATCTAGACGCAGTAGGCTTTTGCCGCCATGCGTTTGCGCAGCTGCAGACGGCTGCAGCTAATACTTGTCAGAGACTAAACGTTAATGTATACGGGTAATAATTGTTAGAATTTTAGAGCGGAACTATCCAAAACTTTTTTGATAAGCCAAAATATATAAGTGCACAATAACTAATATCTTTGTTAAAAAGGCGTGTAGTAAAGTAATACTCAACGTAAAGGGAGTAATTGTAATATTGTGCATCAGTTCTAAGCTATTTAATAATATTTTGAGTACTGATTAGTTTATATCAACATAATAAGGACTCATGTGAAGGTAAGGAAAAAGCTGGTTAAGTTCTCAACCTCAACTCTTTCAAATAAGTGAAGTTAAAATAAAGTAGATTGCTGAAGTTTGCAGTCTGTTTATTTGTCCTTACTAACAAAAAAAATCAGAAAGTTTAAAGCTACTTGGGGAGATTGAATTTTGGCCGCCTAATCTTCTCGATTCTCCTACTGTGCGGCGGCGGCGGGGGAACAAATACCACGGAGCTCACCCCAGCCGAATCAGTTAAAATCAGGAAGCACGGGAGATCTCTTCACTCACTGCCTCATCGCTTTTGATAATGTCTGCCGCAGCTGTAGCCGAAACGTCAGGAAGAAATTCCATTGGACCGCGGCTTCAAAGCCCGGAAAACACTTTAGATTATATTTTGACTCGCCGTGAAAGCCTTCACAGTCTTTTAAAAAAATATAGTTCCTAAACCATCAACTAAACTGTTGGCCAATTGCTTTGCACCAAGTTTGAGAGATCGTAACTCTGAAATGGACCAATGGATTTCTTCGAACGAAGCGAATACTAGGTAAATTTGAACACTCGTGTTAAAAGTAAATAATATGTAAATTTTAATAAAAAAATTCATTTTGAATGCGTTTGTAGAAAAAAAAATTGTATGTTATTCATGTTAAACGTACTTTTGAAGACCACATGTAAATTGCACATGCATGCTTAAATTACACTTTTAACATTTGCATTATAAGTAGCTATTTTTCATTATCTTAAAATGACTTTGTTCATTTCTGAGTTTAAAGGTCCGCCCAAATTGAAAGTGATAGTTGTTCCTCTAAAAATAAAAATCTTTGAAAAATTTTGGTTCTATGCAAGGTTTGAAATGGATTGTGTTAGTTTGAGAGATAAGAATCGTTAATGCCGAAATTTATATTTCGATATAATTCCTCTTCTCTGTCATGTCAATCTATGTCAAAGTATCATGAAAATTTATAAACAAGATTTGTTCATCTAATGAATTTTTCTCGTTGGCTTAAGGTAGTCTTGAGTTCTATAGAGCAGCCCTGCAAAGATAGAGGTTCAATAAACCTTGACCAATTCACTTCTTCCGTAAGAGGATAACAGTGAGTTACAGGCTGACATTTATTTACTTTCTTGAACCCACTATAGATCAGCCTTGGTAATTTTGGAAGGAATATAATTGTCATGGAATTTAACGAACTGGATAATAGCCTACATCCATTGCTTCAATTAATCATCTGTAAGATTTTACGATATTTATAGTAAAATTTGAAAACCTTGAAATTCCAAGTCAAAATTATGGAACGAGTGTCAAGTAGAGAAAAAAAAAAGAAAACATACACAAAGCTGTTAATATTACCCTTTTGGTAATCTATTGGGCCTTAAGCTCTCTTCAATGTTTTTTCTTATAAATTTCTTATCATTTATTTCTGATTTTTCTGCCATTTGTGTGGTTACTGTAATTATTTATCATGTCAATCCACGTCAGGATGTAGCCACGCAACTTTATCAACAAGACTGTTAGGATATTCATGCGTTTCCTCGTTCGTATAAGGTAGTTGTGCATACTATAGAACAAAACTAGTCGCACGGCGATTTAATAAGCCTTGAGACGGCTTGACAGCGCGGTTGCCAGGGTGACCGTCTTCGCGACCAATAAGAGTTCGCTACTCATCGCAAAGGCTGAAAATAAATTGCAGGCTTAACTCTTAATGTATCTCTACAGTTAAACCAAGGCGTCACTCATATTATTGATAATTGGTGATTAGTCTTCGTGATGTGGATATAACATTTTTCATTTCGTTTAGTTCTCCATCTCTCATTGCATATACATGGCCTACAAATGAGCATTGGCCTTTATAAAAACATTCACATTTTTTATGGCTCTATCTCAAAATGACGAATTTTGGTACCTTGTTACTTCCATTTTTCACTAGTCCCTCCCCAAGATCTCAACTCTCAGCTTCCAAGCATGAAGTGATAAGCAGATTCCTGTTTTGCAGAATATGCATTTTTTGATCTACTAACGTAAATACGGTCAGAAAATTGAACAAAAAGTGCGTTATTCTTGGTTGATCGTAAGTAAGAAAGGATGATGAGCGTAATAAAGAACATTTTCAGGTTTATCCTTGATTTTGAAACAATATTAATTACACATGATGTAACATCGTGGGTGAGCATCAAAATTTTGATTCAACTGAAATTTTAGTGAAGCAAAGCGTTTGAAAACCTAATAACGTATAATTAAAAATAGGCCCCCTTTCGCCGAAGGCTAACATTAAAGAATTTCCTTCTAGCCTATTGCCGGGGACGTCACGTACTCTAACTTCCTGTTGGTCGGCCATTGTGTTCCAATGTCAATGACGCCTTGCCTGTTCATGAGGCACTAAATCAATAGGTTCAATAGCTGCCAATAAGTACACCAGTTTATCGACTAGAACTAAAGCCATCGGTAAATCAATGACCACCTTCTTCCTTCCCGATGAGGAACATTCCTGCGGACGGATACCACGGGCGTGAAACTGTGTCACTTGAAGAACCAACACCGTTTTTTTACCCGCTCATCGCAATAAAACACTACGTTTAATTACAGGTTATTGAGTTGTAATAGTAAAACGTTATGTAAGCGTTAAATATTAATAATAATTGGTGTAAGGCACGAAATGGCTATTTCAATACGGCGCTTTACTTAACGGAGTCAGTTGAAAAGTAAAAGCCAATCATCATTAGCCTTTAATAGATACTTAAGGTTTAATGGGTATTCATTTGTTCTATGGTGATATTAAAAACGCACATTTATATTACTATTCTAAAACGTAATGCACAGTTTTTGTTCTAACAGAGAGTTTTCGAATTTACTGGCAAAAATATCCAAAGTTTCAGGTTTAGTGAGTACTACTCACGTATACAGGGTGCTGGCAGGCGTTAATTAAACACGTAATGGCACTCATATATAAACGTTTAGCCTACAATGTTGCCGCACCGTGACCACTCTTCTACTGAAAATAACTACCTAATTATGGAATCTTAGTTTGAAGACTCAATTTTCTATGTACTTCTACTTACTAACCATTTTAAAGCCTTGCTCACAAATTGCATCCAATCATTATTACAAGGAATTAATATTGACCATAATCAGTACGTTTTTCCTAAATGAACTATTACTCGATATTGAAAGGCATTATTGGTAAGAGACCAATTACGTTTCAAACATACCATATTTTTACGTTTATTTATGAAAGTAAAGTTATAGTGGCTTGTTGGACTTAATCCAGAATCCGAGACTACATCATTTTTAAGGCAGGCAAATGTTTTACCATTTGCAAATGGCCTTACTATTGAAATCAGTTCTTATCTAGAAAGGCCAAAAAGTGTAATCGCAAACGTGTTGTTTTTCTCTTTTGTTTAAGTATTGTCAATTCATTTCAATGTTTGTCGTTATGTACGAAAATGATTCTTCTAGATAACGTGGTTTTAAAGTTAGGACATGGTTAAAATGGATCTATTATCACAATTAACTCAGTCATACAAAGGTAAAAGGGTCTAACAAGGAAAATGGTCTAACTTTTACAAATGCCAAGTGATCTAGTAGACTTTGGCTCTTTCAATTTTTTTTAATTCATTTTGGTAAAAGAATCTAAAATTTAGATTGGATCTAATTAGATTGTTCTTCCATTGTAGAGGCATATGAACTATTGTAGCTATATTTCCATAAAATAATTGGCTATTACTGGACTAAAGGGGCTGCCCCTTGCTGTACCATCAGTTTGTTCGTAGAAATCTTCCTTCCATTGAAAATATGTAGTGGTTAGGCAGTGTTGGAACAACTTGGCAATATCTTGTGGAAATTCCTGTTTAATATGTTCCACGGTTTCCTTAAAGGGTATCGCCGTGATAGAGTCAAAGAATGCAATTTTTCGACGAAATGTATGGAGTCTTTTATAAAGCGGTCAGTATTTCTTATTTTAGGTTGCAGCATTTTTGTGAGGGGTTTGGCGATTTCTTAAGTCGAGCTTCCTATGGTGCTCACGATGGGTCTCAGTGGCACATCCGCTTTGTGGATCTTTGGCCAACCGTACAGCCTTCGTGGCAAGTCTTCTGATTTTTTAAGAAAAAACATAGTTACTAACAAATATTCATATTAAGTAAACTTGTAAAGACATATTTTTCATAACTCTCAATTTTGGCTAGGAAGTAATAACTAGCTTTTGGAAGACAGGAGTTTAAGTTTTAAAGTAAAATTGAAGTATTGAGACTGACAAATTCATAAACTTACACTTGGTGTTGTTTCCAGTTTGTCCCGGGCCTATAAAAGTTTTCAAAAAAGCAACCAATGGTTGATTTTTTGCATTTTTCAAGTTTTATTTATCAATTTATCAAAAGCATAAGTACATTAGTATTTTTACCGCAAATTTTTACTATTTGAGGTAGTGGTGCAGCTACCTGTTTACTAAGCATTATAATTAAATCTTAATAACTAAGTGTGTGAGGAGATGATTATTTAAAACGTATCATCACAAAAACAATTACTGAAGTCTTCGTATTGGTCGATGATCTCAACCTGACCACTGGCCATAATTTATTTATAGTCGAAATCCTGTTAGAAAAATAGATTCAGTACGGTTACTTTGTGACTAAGCTTACGCTCGGCCAGCTGTGGAGTAATTTATACCTTAAGCAGTACCACAGTACGTCCAGGTTGTCAGTTCATTAATATTCCCGAGGAGTCGATATTGCATTGTCCGTATTTAGAATGTGAACGATCCGAGTTGAATTTTAACGCATCTTTCATTCATATTCAAATGTGGTTTTTTTTTTCTTGAACGCAAACTCTTCTTCGGCGAAACCGAGTCGGTGCCAACACTCGACGACAGTTACTGAAGAGAGAAGACAAACAAACGAAATTCAAATCAGAAACGCGTAATAATCACGAAGTGACTCGGTCAACAAACTTTCTGCTCGGTGACATTCTTAACAGCCATTACTGTTACAGATGGTTTTCCTCGTTTAAGAAACCTGCCAGATATAACATGAGATAATGCAGATTGGGTTGGCTATGCTCTGACACCTCTGAATATGGGTGCTTTCGTCCGATCCCATGGGAGTTGATAAGCTCGTTAGTGTCGGGTGACTAAATTATGTCGTACGAATGGGATGCGTAGTAAGTTCGGGTTGCTTGGATATTAATTATTGTCCTTCTTGCTTTTATTTTGTTGCCTAGCTCTTCAGAGTTCTTATCTAATGCCAGAAGTTATCAGTTTGTAGTAGATACAGCAAAAAAGAATTCCAAAATGTTTTCGAAACTGATCAGATGGAAAAGGGGTTTCCTCTTATTTCTCAATTTCCAAATTTCACCGCCTGTAACTTTAAAACGAGTGAATCTAACGACTTCTTGTTCCTTTTAATGTTCTCTTTCACCTCACGCTAAAGCAAGTCCTGCAGGTTCAATAGTTTGGGAGATACAGCCATTCGAAGGCAAATTTTTAGGCACTTTTAGAACGTGCTTTGGAGGCATTTAAAAAAAAAGTCAATTTATGGGGCGAAGATCTCTTTGTTGTGTTTGTTAAATTTACAGCAGATTGAAATAGCCTCTTTCTGATGAAAATAAGCAATCGAAAATGATTGAAGGGGAGGGTATTCCCTCTTTTATCTCAATTTCCAACTTTGACCGTCTGTGACTTCAAAACGAGTGGAACGCTTGGCGTGAGTCCAACGGTTTCTTGTTCCGTTTGATGTCCTCTTTCACCTCCCACCAAAAAAAGTCCCGTAAATTTAATAGTTTGTGCAAAGGACCGCTCTGGAGGTCGCGTTTTGGGCACTTTTAGCTTTGAGGGCATTTACAAGTTCAATTATGAGACTTATTTTAATTTTATTATGTTTCTTACGTTCAAAGGATATTAAAGTAGCTTCATTATGATAAAAAATAGTGAATTTTTCAAAATGGACCAAAGATGGGGATATTTCCTCTTTCTTTCTCAATTTCCATTTTGTCTGCCTTTAGTAATAGTAAACAATGGCGGGGGGTCAAAGCCTTGCTACTAGGCCTTAGTGGCCCTTTTCACAGTCCCCCGGTCTACCCGTCCCTACCCCACCAAGGCCCTCATTCCCCGTCCCCCTACTGAAGGAGAGTATCCCGTCCCATTTCAGAGTCGGAAGCTCCTCTCGATGAAGAAAAGCGACTTCAAGTGTCGTATGGTGGTCCCGCCCACCGACTGGACACTTCCACAAAGTGGTATAAAGACTCTTCCCCTGTGCCACAGTGGGTGCAGAGTGGACTGCTCCTAGGAGGTGCATGTGCCTGTTTAGTCTGCAGTGTCCAGTAAGGATTCCTATAAGGTGTCCCAGGCACTGCCGGCTTCCCCCAAGAAACCACGAGGCCTTGGATCTTTTCGGGTTAAGACAGATTTTCTTGGTCTTTCTACATATTCCTGACTGTGTCCAGTTTGTCCTTGTACTCTCCCATGCCCATTCAATCACAGTTTAAGGGACGTACCTTTTATTTACTCCTAGACATGGCTCTGGTCTAGTAAAGCAAGTCTGGGAAACACGCTTGGTAGATTCGTCGGCACGCTTGTTCCTCGCGATGCTCCTATGTCCAGGAACCCAACCTTTTTGTTTCTGCCGTGACTCTAGAGCATCCCTGCAGTCCTTCTTTGAACTCGCTCCGCTCCTGCAGATGCCTCGTAGTGCTGCCAGACTGTCAGAGTAGCTGTAGATGTCCTACTCTGCTCCTTGTCTGAGTTACCACCTCGAGTATTGCGAACTCCTCCGCATGGAAAACCACCTTGTGGCTTCCCAAGGTGAAGCCCTCGCCCTCTACATGGCCTGCTTTGTATATTCCGGCTCCTGACGACTGTGTATTAGCCATTCTTGATCCGTCTGCATACCACACCTGATTATTCTTAGAAGGTTGCTGAAGCAGCTCTTCCTTGAATTCGTCCCTTGTTGGGCTGTTTATCCCAAATGACTGCTCCAGTTCCAGATGATCGCGTGGGCGCCCCTCCTGCGACAGGAATATCAGGATATCCCGTTGTCTGCCTGTAACTTTAGAACGAGTAGTCCCATTGGCGTGAATCCAGCGGTTTCATTGTTCTTTTTGGTGCCCTATTTCACTAAAAGAACTACCTTAAATTTGACAGTTTGGGAGAGAGAACCTTCGGAGATCGATTTTTTTATATCTCAACTTTGATCGCCTGTAAATTTAGAACGAGTGGACCGATTGGGGTGACACCAACGGTTTTTTTTTGCTGTCTCATTTTACCTCCCACCAAGGGCGACTAATATAACTATCAGTAAAACTTCAGTGTGAAATTTTAAACTTCAGATCGACAAGCATTTTTACCTATACCACGGCAAACGACATACGATACGACAAACCTATCGTACACTTCAGAATGAAGTTTAACGGAGAACCGACACGTCAAAATCTTTTTCCTGTTGCCACCCTACAGCATTACAATGACAGTTGAGGCCATCTTGACCACGAACATAATAGTTTAACGAAAACATGTATCACGCTATTTTTTCTACATTTAATTAATTAAAATTTTATTATTTTGAAGAAGACTTAGAACAAACACAGTTTAGCACAGTTTCACAAAACTTCTCAGATTCTATCAAAAAAATTAAGTAAAGTTTGAGGATCCAGTCTTGGTTAGGTCTCTTCTTTGTAGATTTCTAATTTTGCCACTATTCCAATAATTCTAAAATGACCCTTTAAACTCAATCAAATTAACTAAATTTTCATTACAATCAGGTTTTGTTTTAGAATGGACTTCTGAGCTTCTACTGGTAGCTCAATAATGTATAAGGTTCCGCCTCTGATTAGGTTTTCTGTTGCAGGCTTTTACTTCTGAAATTCTCAGAATTTCGTAATCTATTTGAGTAAAACTTATTTAAAGCTTTTTGAAAAAAATTGGCAAGGTTTTTACCATTCTTTCTGATACAATTTAATACAAAAAAAAATTGCTGATGCAAATTCAGCATTCAGGTTAGTTCAGTAGGTAGAATAGGTAGAATTATGTGAAGGTTGAAAAAAAATCAATTTGGCTATTTTTTTTGGTTCCCAAACAGTTTTGGAGTTTCAACTGCACAAGTCCAAAAGATTGTGATAATGCGAGTATACAAAAATATTTTTCCCAAATTAAACAATTTGTTTTAGGAATGCTATATACTTAGTCTAAGACTATATAGGGTGCTTCATGACAAAATCAGTAATGCTCACATTCCCGTACATTCCTCGATGAGTTTGTCTCAAAATCTTATCTTAATTTTACACCTTGGTGTACCGAAGTTTTTAAATTTAGATATTTGTCCTATGCAGTTTGTATTAGCTCAGTTGTGACACTTATTAAAATGTTCAAGTAAAGTAATTCACAAAAGACACAAACTTTTTCCTGTAGTTTTGGTTGCCTAATTATGTTATTTTTGCTGGAATTGCCAGTAAAAATAGATATTGTCACTACTTCCATGCAGCTGGTGCTGACCCAAAATTGACACTTTTATTGGATTTTATGGTTCAAGGCAGTCGAAAACAAATGGTTACTCGATGGGGTTAAATCCAAAAATAAAACTTTCCTTTTGCACAAATTTTTGGATCCGGTCATTGATTCCAGGCAATTTTCCTGCGATACTTTTATTGAAGTGAAGTTTTTTTTAAATTTCTAGTTAGTAATTCACAAACAGTTATTTTCTTCCGCGTGGTTTGTCTCGGCCTAATTATGACACTTTCGTTGGAGTTTTCAGTTAAGAACAGCCAAAAACGTGTTTAAAATGGTATTTCTTAGCAACTAATAAAGTGCTGCCACTTCTCTCAAGCAGCAGCTGCTCCCCCAAATTTGACATTTTTGTTGGACTTTCCAGTTCAAGGCAGGCAAAAACAACTGAATACTCGACATTTAAAAAAATTGAAAAGTTTGTTTTATTGAAATTTATTAAATTGGCCGTCTCTTATATGCAGTTTGTGTTGGCCCAGTTGTAAAATTTATATTGAAGCTGACGTAATTTAAAAAATGGGCAAATTTCAGTTAGAAAATGAATATACAGGATATGTATCTTTCTCTACAAATTTCGTGATAGATATCAAGATATATATCAATGGTATATATCCGTCAAGCCTTTCTGTACCTATAAACTGAAGCCTATAGCTATACGCCGAAGATATAATATGAACCACCCTCTCTTTGTCACTGCCCTTTTCATAATACTTCTTTATTCCACTTTGCCCTATTTAATTGTCTACATAACCCTCATCACCTGCCCTCACATTCTGCTCCTCTTCTGAATATATTTTACTGCCAAACCCTAACATCTGATGTTTTTATTTATTTTTCTTTGTTAATGTGCCATGCGGATCGATATTGGACTGGTAATATCGATAGGTTCTTGGTACGCCTTATCCTTTACGTAATTTTCAATAGAAGTGCTTTACCCTCGACCACCCTACAGGCTTCCCTGCTGGCTGGTGGAACGGTTAATATTGACAAGAGCATTTAGTAGACAGAACTACACACCTAGTTTCCTCAATTGTCAGAGTAACTGAGAAAACTTTGAGGTGCGTGGCCTCAATGCCTCTTTAAATAGACCAAAAACCAAAATGATAAGCATTCATCAAGGGAACAAGGAAGACGTGGCAGACAGTCAAACTTGACCCAATGCCTTATGTCCAATCTCAGTCGCGACATTTGTCAGAAAGGCACTTCCTTCTGCTTGATTAATACCGATGAAAAAGTTGATGTCACTAAGAAAAATAGAATTTATTCTTCGACCAACTTTGAAGAAAAGGTTCATTGTCGTGCATTTTGAAGGTGTTCTTTGCCTTTGCCTTGTATAAATTATTAATTTCCACGAAATGCAAATACACCATACCTTCATTCCTTCCAGCCAGTACTAGATTTTTTTTAATTAGGAAGCGCTCCTCAAGCTCATGTTTTGACTTTATGACAGGTTACCACGATACGATTAGTAGCCCGCAGGTCTGTTGGGTAATAGAACACCGCATTAACATAGATATTACTTTATTTGAATAATTAGAGGCGCCTGACGTGGACTGGCTTATGAAGTTGCATGCAACGTGTTGGTACGTACTTACAGCCCAGCAAAAGAGCTCATGATTAGTGGTCGAGGGCTCAGAACTAAGGAATAAACTGCACAGTTTGAATTTGCTACATAGTGAGTAGTATCAATAATTAAAAGCAGCCCCAGCTACTTTCAGGTGAATTCACTAAAAAAGTACCGTTAAAATTTTAAATCTCTTGGTAAGAGATATAGTCGTAGATAATATTGTTGAAAACGTTCATTCGGCAAACCCGTTACCGATTGTTATTCTCAAATATTCACATGACCGTAGCAGTCTTCTAATTGCCATTGTTGTAAAAATTAAGAGTTTAATACTAACCGCTAATGAAACAATAAAAAACCTTTAAAACCAATACTGGGATCTGCTAATTGAGCCTGTAAAAGATTCCGCTTTGCGTGTTTCTCTTTTTACGGGATCGGCACGAGGTGCGTGAAAGAAGGACGAACGAACAATGGAAGGTATACACAGGTACCACCGCAGCATCAAGTGTTGTAAAACATGATCCTAGTGCATTTATGTACACTCGCATAATACTTGTGAACAAACATTCAAAACCGGAAGTTGGATTAACGAGCTGGAACCTCTTCCGTTCTTTAAGGTTGGGGAATGCGATGGTACCGTTAGTGCAAGGACGTCATCTAATATTCTGTTGCAACCTAGAAAGATGTTCGTCATTGAACATTGTTCTATGTTATAGTTTAGTTCTATATACCCTTTTAATCCCGGTATCATGACGACATAGTGGGGTTAAAAGTTAACCTATCTCTGAGATAGAGCGACATATTTAAACAACCAATATTTATTACAACAAAGTTTCCTAATGGGTAGTTGTTATTTTTATACACAACAATAAGAAAATATTTTTTGCGAAATCACCAAAAACATACCAGGTAACCTAATATGCAATGGTAACAGGTTACTCTGTTTTTGCTTGTCCTGAATGTTTTCATACCAAAACAGGTAACAACATGTAGAATGGGTAAAGCATCTCTTTTCATCATAAACAAATATGCGGTTTTTTGTGAAGGCAATGTGAGTGGCAATTTTTTAGAGTAATTTAATGCCTTTTTTTGAAAAAAATATTACAGTAGGAAGAATTAAAGGTTTTAAGAGCATACAAAATTGATTCGGTTTTCGCTTCAGCGACACTAATCTGCAAGTCCCTTATGCAAAAGAAAAACTCCAAAAAAACTTTTTAAAAATTAACAGTACGAATATGAGTAAAAATAAGAGGAAGAAGAATTGGTTGTTTAAGTGCATTTTAGGAGATTCAAAAAGGCTTATGGAATATGTTGCTGTATCTCAAAGATAGGTTAAGCTTTAACCTTTAACACATTAGGTATAACATGCCCAAAAATAACGCGTAGTGATCCGGGCTTGCCGCCGACATTTTTTCTGCTATTGAAGTAATACGAAGACTGTGAAGAAAGTACATAGAATATAATGGAGACTGATTGGTATGTGGTCGATTAATGGAAACCGTTGCCTTGGAATTGGGGTAGTATTTTAGTACTTTTACGACTTAGAGACAAAGTGGTTTTTACTATAGATATACAACAACCTCAAAAAATTACATCGAAAATTTTATTAAACTATATTTCAGTTTTATTCAAAATGTGCTTAAATTCAGTGTTAAATGTCTGAATTTAGTGAAATCGTGTATTTAAATTCAAAATTTATTTAAATTATGTGTTCAAACTTAGAACTCTAGTTCAGTTCCGTATTCAAAGTCGGAATTTAATAAAATTGTGTAAATTTAAATTCAGAATTTAGTAAAATTGTGTGTTAAAAGTCAAAATTTAGTTGTTAAGTTCTATGCTTAGTGTCAGAATTTATTAAAGTGTTATGTTTCAATTAAAAATTTGATTAAGTTTGATGTTTAATATCAGAATGTAGTAAAATTCTGTATTTAAAGTCGGAATTTACTTCAATTCTCATTTAAAAATAAAAATTTAGTTAAACACAGTGTTTAAAGTTATAATTCAATTTAATTCTGTTAATTGTGTGTAAAGTCTGTTAATATAAAATTTGTTTAAATTCTGTACTTAACGTCGGAAGTTATTTAAAGTATGTGTTTAAAGTTAGATTTTAGTTCAATTTATCGTTTAAAGTCGGAATTTCATAAAGATGCGTTAATTTAAATTCAGAATTTAGTAAAATTGTGTGCTTAAAGTCACAATTTTGTTAAATTCTGTGTCTCAGGTCAGATTTTAGTTAAATTGCATGTTTAAAGTCGGAATTTAATAAAATTATGTGTTTAAGTTCAGAACTATGTTTAAGTTGACAATTTGGTTACGTTCGATGTTTAATGTCAGAATTTAGTTAAGTTCTATTTTTAAGACCTGAATTAATTTAAATTCTCGGGTAAAGACCAAAATATAGTTAAACTCCGAGGTTAAAGTTATAATTCAATTTAATTCTGGGTCTGAATTCAGAATTTGCTTAAATTCCGTGTCTAAAGTCAGAATTTAGTGAAGTCTGTGTTTAAAGTAGAAATTTAGTTATATTATGTATTTAAAGAAGAAATTAGTTTAATTTTTTTTAAGTTAGAATCTAGTTCAACTCCATGTTTAAAGTGGAAATTTAATAAAATTGTGTAAGTTTAAATTCTGAATTTAGTAAAATTATGTGTTTAAAGTCAAAATTTAGTTAAATTCTGTGTCTAATCTCAGAATTTAGTAAAATTCCATGTTTAAAGTCGGAATTTAATAAAATTATGTGTTTAAAGTAAGAATATTTTAAAGTACCTAATATATTTAAATTCACAATTTTATTAAGTTCGATGTTTAATGTAAGAATTTAGTTAACTTCTGTATTAAAGGCCGGAATTAATTTAAATTCAAGATGAAAGACCAAAATATAGTTAAACTCCATGTTTAAAGTTACAAGTCAATTCAATTCTGTGTTTGATTTCGAAACTTGCTTTAATTCTGTGTTTGAAGTCAGAATTTAGTAAAATCGTGTGTTTAGAGTCGAAATTTACTTAACTTCTGTATTTAAGGCCGGAATTAATTTAAATTCAATGTGAAAGACCAAAATATAGTTAAACTCCATGTTTAAAGTTACAAGTCAATTTAATTCTGTGATTGATTTCGAAACTTGCTTTAATTCTGTGTTTGAAGCCAGAATTTAGTAAAATCGTGTGTTTAGAGTCGAAATTTACTTAAATTCTGTATTTAAAGCCGGAAGTTATTTAAAAGTATGTGTTTAAAGTTAGATTCTAGTCCAATTTATCGTTTAAAATCGGAATTTAATTAAATTGGGTAAATATAAAATCAGAATATAGTAAAATTGTGTGTTTAAAGCCAAAATTTAGTTAAACTCTGTGTCCAAGGTCAGAATTTTGTTAGGTTCCATGTTTAAAGTCGGAATTTAATCAAAATTATGTGTTTAAAGTCAGCATTTATTAAATAATTATGTTTAAATTAACAATTTGATAAAGTTCGATGATTAATGTCAGAATTTGGTTAAAATCTGTATTTAAGGTCGGAATGTATTTAAATTCCCTGTTAAATATCAAAATTTATTTACCTTTCGTGTTTAAAGTCATAATTCAGTTTAATTCAAGATTTGCTTAAATCCTGTACTTAGAGTCGCATTTATTTAAATAATGTGTTTAAATTTAGAATCTAGTTCAATTCTGTGTTTAAAGTGGAATTTAATAAAATTGTGGAAATCAAAATTCTTAGTCAAATTCCATGCTTAAGTCGGAATTTAATAAAATTATGTATTTTAAGGCAGAATTTTTTACAGTATTTTATTTAAAATGACAATTTGATTAAGTTCAATGTTTAATATCGGAATATAGTTAAATTATGTATTTAAGGTCGCAATTTATTTAAATTTTCTGCTAAGAAGCAAAATTGAGTTTCCTCCATGTTTAAAGTTATAATTCAATTTAATTCAAAATTTGCTTAAATTCTGTGTTTAAAGTCAGAATTTAGTGAAATCGTGTGTTTAGAGTCGAAATTTAGTTAAATTTTGTACTTAAAGTTAGAATCTAGTTGAACTCCGTGTTTAAGGTCGGAACTTAATACAATTATGTGTTTAAGGTTAGTAGAATTATGTCTAAATTGACAATTTGATTAAGTTCGGTGTTAAGACGAAAAACGTCAGGAAGAAATTCCATTGCACCAAGGCTTCAAGGCCCGGAAAACACTTTAGATTGTAGCTTTATTGTTGTTTGTAGAGTATGGAAATGACAAAGAAGTAGCCAAGTAAGAAACGAAATGACAAAGATGTATTGAAAAAAGATGCCAAAAGGGCTTCGTGGCATATATATTTAAATATAATTTTATGTAATTTAAAAAATGTTTTTATATTATAGCAGTATCAGAGAGATTGTATTGAAGAAAATTTTTCAATAAGTGTTTGTTATAATAAAAACCTATGTCCCATTGTGAGACAGGTTTTGTATTGAATTCTTATATAAATCTTTGATAAACAATTATTACCTAAAAGGTAACAATATTTTTATATTAAATCGAAGAAGAATATTTACAATTTATTCTAAATACCACAGCTTCTTAACCAACCACCAAGGTTGTGGTGTGGTAGCCATTGAATATTATTTTGCCTTAATTTATCACTGCATAGTTCAACTGTTATCTATTTCTGACCACACAATTATTTCCTTGTAGACACAAAAGTGCTTGAACTAAATGGATTTTTTGCAAGATATGAATCAGAATTTGCGCCTACAAATGTCTTATTTCAGCTTCCAACAAAGTAATTATATTATACCTTTAAACAATCCCTTCCTTTCTAGTTTTTGAAGCTTTAGAATCAACTGGGAACACCAAACTTCTATTTCCATGCTCCTTCATCTGAATTTGAAGTAGTTTTGAGGTATAAAAATGTTTCCAGTATTTCATACAGTTGGTAATACATGGTGATAGGTAACTAGTCCATACATTATTTCTCTCCTTACCACTTATTTCGACAGAAAATTAATATTTTTTTGCTTCATTATGAAGAATGGTAACTGTAGAACGCCTTGTGACTAATTACAAAGATGTCATTAAATCATATGTAAATTAAATGGGTGAGGTTATGTTGACGAACCCCCAAGTTCAAATTGTGACGTAACGTGCACGGAACCTATTGATAGAGGTACTGGTGTTGTCTTTATTGCTGCATGGATTTCTTTTAAGAATTGATTTATAATCTAAGATGAGGATTTTTTCAATTTTTGTTCAAGAGACAGTTTCGTATCGAGCCCGATTTATCTCCGTTTCTTCCACCTGTGCGGTTAATAAAAAAACCCACAAAATAGGTACGACTTAAAATAACTTTAACCTAACGGGAGTCACCGATTTAATAAAATTCAACAACTTTCCTGCATTTTTTCAGCATTTTTTCAGTGGGCAGAAAACGAGTGTGCTTTCATCACATTTTTCTAACGTTAAACCAATGATTATTCAGTTTTGTATTCGGACCGAAGCGTGAAACAGAAAACTATAGCTCTTTTCTCTCGTGCTAGTAATTATTAATAACTCCTTCTGCTGCCATGAGAACTATTTCCCCGATTGTTGCTCGGCTAATTAACAGAGAATAATAAATATGTAAACTGTAAAGTTCCCACACAAATATCAACCTGGAAATGGTTCTATAACGTTCCATTTTAGTGTATATTTTTTTCTTTGTTGTGTTGTGTTTATACGTGAGTATAAGGGAGCATCATCGAGGCCCGAGTCAACAGACAAAGTGTTATAACCATGATGGTTGGGTCCATACTTAATTTAAACCCACAAGGAGGTCCATTAAATGTCTACAAAGAATGAGTAGCGAGTAATGTTAAAGGGGATTAACTTCTCAAGCGCCGCTGGATGATAGTCATCAAAAAATACACAGTCATAATAATTCATGAAGGGCATACTTAATGGAACACCATTTTTTATCTCGGCTGTGGCTCCACGTAAGAGGACCTGGACTGTTCCGTCATCTTCCATTTTTTATATTCAATTTATAAATTAATACACGTCTTAAATAACCCCGTTTGAATTACAAATTGATACTTTCTAAAAGCTTCCTCATTGCCAACGACAGGAAACATTATTTATTAGTGCTGTGTCTTCTCATTTTCAGTTCACAACATATTAGCTGTTTCCAAAATAATTACTTAATGATGGTGTTCATTTGGGCATAGAGAATTTCTGATTACACTGACGGAAGGCTTATTACTTTATCAGTTTGCCTTTACCTACAAGGTATTCCAGCTAATTTGCCGCTATTTCACAGTTACCATAATAAGACCTACATCTCATTAAGATTTATGAATAGCCTATCAGATTTAGGAAAACCTCATATTTACTTGTTATAATGATTCCTTAGAATCGATCTATATTATTAAATTTATTATTAACCGTATGCCAAATGCGAATGTTGGCAGTCATTAGAGTGGTTTTTATTGAATAGTGAAACTTTCTAGATGTGTTTAATTTACCCCAAATAAGGCATTCAAGTTTTGAAAATATTACTTCTTGGAAAGGCTTTCTAGTTGTTATTTTATCTCCAGAATCATAAAAAAAAACAAGAAGTTACAAAACCCAATTATTTTGCAATCACTGAAATTAAACAAACCAATTTACATACGTTTAGTTCAGATGTTTAATAATAATAGTCCATTTTATTAATCGACTATACTATAATCAACGGTGGCTGGCTCGCATTACCTAAGTGACTCATCGCAATTAATATAATAAATCAAACGACCTTCCAAGGAAATCTTTACGTAATCATTAATGGCAATATTTATAACAACAAAATATTCCGTTTAAATTCAAAAAAATGATAATAATTGTATACATTTTACCTAAAGTTTACTATGCAATTCTGAAGCGCATATTTCAACCTGTATTTCAGTTTTGCGCAGACTTTCTTGACAAAATTTTCCTCTAGACGCCATTGGCAATATTGAGGTTTTAACGTATATGCGGACATTGTTGATTACGTAGTAGTAGTAGTAGTATTAAAAAAAGGGGGGGGGGGCAAAGGCTTTCGACTAGGCCTTAAAGGCCCTGTTCACAGTCCCGCCCCCGGGTCCACCCATCCCTACCCCACCAGGGCCTTCATTCCCTCCACGAGTCCACCAGTCCCTCTAATGAAGGAGAGTATCCGTCTCATTTCAGAGTCGGAAGCTCCTCTCGATGAAGAAAAGCGGCTCCAAGTGTCCTATGGCGCAGTCGCGCCCACCTAGGGCACATACCCAGAAAGTGGTATGGCGGCTCTTCCTCTGCCCCACAGTGGGTGCACAGTGGACAGTCAGCCATTCCTAGGAGGTGCATGTGCCTGTTTAGTCTGCAGTGTCTAGTAAGGATTCCTATAAGGTCTCCCAGGCAATGCCGGCTTCTCCCAACAAGCCACGTGGCCTTGGATCTATACGGGTTAGGGTAGTTTTCCTTGGTCTGGCTACATATACCTAGCTGTGTTCAGTTTGCCCTTGCATGGCTCTGATCTGGGAACCACATTTGTCTTATTCGTCGGCACGCTCGTTCCCCTCGCTGCCCCTCGATGTCCATGTCAGTGCTGTTGTCTTATTGCTTGCCTTTTCCACTGACTTTTCCAGGTCAGTCCACTGTCGATGGTCACCCTCAAGTATTTAGCGTCAGGCTTTAGTAGCAAAAGTTCACCGTACAGCTCGGTACATCATTGTTATATTATTCTACATACCTTTTGCATTCGGTCATAAAACGCTACCAACGAACTTTCCTGGTATCATGACCAGTCCGTTGTCCGCATACGCTTGCACAATGAACCCCTCGGCTTGTAGCCTCTCGAAAAGACCATCCATTAATAGGCCATCTATAATTGAGGTGACAAAAAGCTGCCTTGTGGGCAGCCGCCCTCAACCACTATTTTCCTTCGGTGAAACGCAGATGTTGTTTGTTTTGGCTTTGTCGAATGCTCCCTCAAAGTCGAAAAGGGGTGCCAACAGCACTTGCCAACAGCACTTTCTTATTCGAGTATGTCTTCTCTCACTACAGAAGGGAGAACCGTAACAGTCGACTTCCCCTTGCTGTAGGCATGTTGATCTTTGTTTATCGAATGTCTTCCCAAATTTTCCTCTCTGATGTACCTATCAATTATCTTTTCTAATGTTTTCATTAGAAAGGATGTCAAACTTATGGGTCTGAACGATTTGGCGACATTATAGGTACTTTTCCCAGCTTTTGGTATAATGGCGTTTCTCCACGCCTGGGGGACATATCCCAGAGCCACACAGTGGAAACATAGTCTATTCTGCCACGTATACCCATCAGAAACCGTGCTATCTTCTTCATGCCATCCTATTGATCATTAAATTATAAAGTCAACGATGACTTGGTTTTATGTGAGCGAAAACATTTGTTATTTGATATGTGATTCTATCAGAATTTTATTACGGTTCTTAATAAATAATTTATTTAGATGTTATTTGTTTGCCCTATCTTATAATTCAATTTGGGTTTTGGGCATCACCTCACGCGAGAGAAGACCACGCTTCTAAATGAAGGTTAAAAAAAAACAGTCATCGAGAAAAAGAAGAATGGAAAAAAGGAAAAGCTGAATTTGGTACTGCTGAGAAAGAGGAAGAAGATACCAGAAATTATTGTGACTGTAAAAGAAATTGAAGAAAACCCGAAGAAATAATGAATATTTTTAAAAGTCATCAAAATTTTTCTTGAAAACCCCTCACTGTCACCCAATCATCAAAGTGAGCAAACAGTAACTTTGTTAAGATATTGGTATATAGATGGTCTTCCGGTCCGTGGAGAGCTTAGGAGTCAGATTCTTGAAGACAAAGAGTAGAGTTTTTCCGAATACAGTGGCCTTCTGTGAAGTGGGGGGGGGGAAAATAGCGCGAAAATTGCCACGCCCACTTTTTGTAAAATTTTGACAAACATTTCCCTCATGCATAAATTTTCCCGTAAGAGGAATCTAATTTTCAAAAATATTTAGCGGAAATTCCATGTTGTCTTCTTCTTCCGGTGCCGTACGCTTCTTAGCGCGTTGCCGTTGGGTTCACTGGACAAAATAAAGTGTTCCCTCCTCAGCTCTTCTGAATATCGTGGCGGCATCAGCGATGTTACACCAGTTGCGGATATTGCGTAGCCAAGAGTGTTGTTTCCGTCCTGGTCCTCTTTTCTTCGAATTTTTTCCTTCGAATTCCCTCGAAATTTTCCATCAGTACAGTTTTTAGTAGATTGTACTTAGAACCTTAGAGACGTCTCGCCGTGAACATTCTGCTCAGCGACGGGAGCATATTGTCCAGTTCTTCTTGCAGCACTGCTGGGATTACACCATGTGGTCCCGCTGCTTTAAATGGATTGAATTCGGCCACCGCCCATCTAATGTCTTCTGTCTTCGCTCTCGGACGGGATCCCGCTCCGTAGGAGCGGCCTCGCGATTTTCTTCTGGGAAGTGGGTATCCAGAAGAATCTCTAGGATTTATCTTTGGACTCCTGTCTATGTACCGACCTGGTTCTTCATTGTACCTAGTTGATTTCCTCTTACTGTGCTCAGCAATTTGGCAAGCTTAGCCGATTCCGGGAGAGAGTCCATCTGTCCGCATAATTTCCGCCAGCTCGCTCTTTTACTTCACCGCATTGTTGATGAAAATGTTAAACTGTTCCTTAAAATGATCCAGTGTGGTAAATATTAAAATTACAATTCTTGTTTTTTTTTTCTCATTTTGTGGACACTTTTGTAAATAACCATTTTAAGTACAATTTTGTATGGAGGAAAGTACCACTTGGTATGAATCGCTTTTTAGTTTTGCCTGATTGGTCGAAATAACTAATGAATCTAATGACCCAGGAAAACTATCGATTTTATAAAACTTTCGAAATCTTTTAAAAGTCGTCAACAAATCTTAAATTGGTATTAGAAATTCAGACTTTTTTTTAAATAAATATTTTTTACGGTCTCAGAAAGTTACACTATTTAATAATGAAACTACATACATTCTGGTCTAGGACAGAATATTTTTTTTATTTTAAGAAAGCACCACCTGGTATAAATCTCTTCTCAGTTTTGCCTCATTGGACAAACTAACTAATAAATCTATTGCCTCAGAAAGACTGTCGAAAGTCTCAGAAAGTCACACTTTTTATTAATGAAAATACATACAATTGAAGTCATGCTCAGATATTTCTTTTTTTGTACCTCTTGATATGATTCTCTTTTTAGTTTTTTCTCATTGGCCAAACTAACCATTTGACAAGTTTTGCCGCTTCTCAGTTTTGCCTCATTCGATAAACTAAGTAATGAATCTATCGACTCAGAAAGACTGTCGCTTTTGTGAAATTTTTATAATCTTTCAAAATTCGACAAGAAATTTAATATATGTATTAGACATTAACATTTTTCTTAAGATTTCCTCAGAAGCCATTTCTTACGTTCTCAGAAAGTCATATTTTTCAATAATGAAAATAGACATAATCGAAATTACTCAATTCTATTTGATCTTGGTAGACTGTAGATTTTATGAAATGTTGAAAATCTTTCAAAAATTTGAAAAAATTCTACATTGGCATTAGAAGCTTAAACCTTTCTTAAGATCAACATTTCTTACAGACTCTGAAAGTCACACTTTTAATAAATAAAAAATATACAGTCAAAGTCATGCTCATATATTTCTCTTTAGTCTCAGAGAGCCTCATTGAACACACTGACTAATGAATCTATTGACTCAGAAATACTGTCGATTTTATGTAATTTTGAAAATCTTTCAAAAGTCCTAAGAAAATTCTAATTGGTGTTAAAAATTTAGTTTTTTTTTTAAGATCCACATTTCTAACTCTCCCAGAAAGTCATACTTTGTAATGTGCGAGTGCTTTTCAGTAGTTTTTCTTCCAAAAACCGTTACATTCTAATAAAATTAAAATTGACTTTGAAGGAACAAGTTAGTCATTTAGATAAATAAGATAACGTTGTCAAAAGCTCCTTAGTATCTTTAAAAAGGGTTAGAATCACGTAGTTCCTGCAAGGTGTAATTCTTTAAAATTGAAATAGGGACCATTAATCCAAACAAAAAAATAATTATTAGTGGCGAATGATAAATTTAGGGCAGTAAAACGGGGCCTGATACCACAAAATAAATTTCTGCAGATTTTAAAAACCATTTGATAAGTCTACTATAGAGAGCATATTCAATTACCTGCATTTCAAATTTGAAAAGATTCTCTCCAAAGCTGGACGAGCCCTGAGAAAAAAGACAGTTTTTAACTTTAACGCCCTCTATTTTGGTAATGAAGTGTTTTAAGACCTATGTTAATATTAACTTTTTGTCACATCTTTTGGTCCACGTGTTAAATTATTGCTCGCTAATTTAGGGAGACGCTGTATAATCGTGAATATCTTCAAAATCTAATGTTGTTTTATTTGAGTTTCAGTTTTGCTGTAACCTTTAGGATTTTTACGAACAAGTCTTTCAATGTGTTTGTAGTCCTAAAAGCATCTCAGAGTCTCAAAAACTACGTTAATGGTGACAAAATAATTTTTTTTTCTTTGTAAGGTTTCTGAAATCCTATATAAATATTTTTTTATATAAAATTATAAATGAGCTTTGTATAGCTTCTGTAGAATCTATGATTTATATTAAGAATTCTTTATTGGTAACAAGACAGTCGCGTAAATATCATAATTTGCCCAAACTGCCCCATTCTCGGACTTAACACTGTTCAGAGGTTTTTTAGTGATATAAATCTACCAATACCTAAAATTGTTTTACTGCTCTTTGATATCTTTATTGACGAATGCAGCTACAGATACACAGGATATCTTTTACAACCCATTCACTGATTTATGGGTATGGTATTTTTAAAATAACATCGCTTTTAAGACCGCCCCGTATATGGAGGGCAAGTGGAATAATATTGAGATTAAGTGGGCTGAACCAGTTTCGAGCCTGACGGCGAATTTGTCGAATAGGTTTTTTGACCAGGACCATTTTTATGGGTGTATTGGTACCAATTTGTTTCGCCAAATAAAGATACCCAATCGGTTTTGAGGGCGACCCTCTTCGTTCGATCCCGATCGATTGTATCAGTTTAATTAAACCTTCAATCTGAGACGCCCATCAGCACTAATGTTTTTTTGTTAAATATTGTGTTGTATTGTATTCACCGCGATCTGCGGTCTATTGTGGCTCACTCGAGGTGCTGCCAGCAAGGTTTGCCCCTCCTCGCTCCACTAATAGTCACCCGTTATGCCCCTCAACGAATCTGATGAGTCACTAGGGCGACACTCCGTTTGCACCTTGAGGCTCAATGATCGTGTTTCCGTACAGACACTAGAGGCTTAGCGCCCGGCGATCCACCTTACGGCATCAGCCTTTCCTCATCCCACTACCCAGCAAAACCACCCCCAAGGGAGCAGAATGCCCCACTTACTTCCAAAAGCCACCCTATGAAAACCATCCCCCTCTCCCCGGCACCGTAAGTAGATCCCCCAAATGGCAACACCGCCGGCAATACCTTTATTTTAAATAACTTAAAACTACCCATACAAAACAACCACATCCTCCATAACCTTAATATAAACCACATTTAGATATTGAGAAAAACTTAAAACTTTACCCCCTATGCACCCACAACTTCCATATCCTTAAACAAAAGTAACATTAAATTACCGATTACCATAAAAGTCCGAAAACCCTTAACTGACCTTACATAAAAATACCTATGCTATAAACTTAACTCTAATTAACACCACGCTATAGAAAATGTATTACTAAATCTGCTTGTCTATATACAACTATTCACAAATCCATTTCTTAATCGTCTACACTATCCGCCCACTCATTAATTTTATTGATAACATGTCCCTGTTTTATCCCACCCTGACGCAGTTGAAACAATGCCCATTCTCTATATTAACCCTCCATCTCCCTTCTAACCAACAACCTGTCTGCCCCCCCACACATTTCCCTTACATGGTGAACCGTTTCCACCACACTGACATCCCCCATCGACCCCACCTCCAGCCTAAACCTAACCAAGTATCTCCCAAAATTCCCATGTCCCGTCACCCATTGTAAGGTTTAAAGGTGAGGTCCAGTCTATCTGTGCCAACATCTCTACACACCCAATATGTCTCTCGACCCTTAGAGCTTTGCTCCCACTGCGTGCCACTGCGTGGCCAGAGTCTGCCAAAGCTCTAAAATTTTCTCTTTGTTCAACATTTTCAATATTTTCTTGTCCCACAACATACACCGCTCCCTACCCTCACCCACTTCACCCATCCTTGCCAACTCTGCCATCGCATGCGCTCTCTTTATACCTTCCACTCCTCTATTTGCCCAGCGAACCACCACTTTCACACCACAATTTTTCTACATCCCAATCTTTCCCCTTATATTCTCTGAAGGGAGTTAACCCCATTTACCAACTTAACCGCTCCCATATTATCGTTAATTATAAAAAACTTTATACCCCTCTCAACCAACCCCTCATGCAACCAACCATTCACCCTGTCAATCATATATGCAATACCCGTGAGTTCAGCCTCCACTGTAGATCCCTGAACCCTTATCTCAATTACTCCCTCTCTCTCTACCTCTGCAAAACCCTCCAGCGGAATCACCCAGCCCACAACCATTCTACCCTCTCTCATACTCGCGTCCACATACACCTCCATTCTCTCTCTCTCTCAATCTACCTTATGTGTCCCCCATACCTATGGGGCACAAACAATTTCTCACCCTCTCTCACTCTCCTTTCTTCCTTCATACCCAAGTACCCTCTCCACCTTTCTGCTGCCACTTTCACCTGCAGAGCTAGCGGGGGTGTTCCATACACCACTCTAAGGGCCTCCGTAGACGTAGTACGGTAGCCTCTCGACATAAGCAGAAGGAAGGGCCTCTGTGCCGCATCCAACTGCTTAACAACCCGCGAGTCTGTGCCTCTAACACCCCATAGCTCTGCCCCATACAGTATCGCTCTCACCACCACTTTGCTTTTGCCGGATCCTTATTGATATCCCTCCCCCTGCGATAAAACCCCACAATTTTTTCCACCAATTCCCCACTTCTCTTTCTAATTCCCTACACATGCTCAATATAATTCCTTTTCTTATCTATAACAATCCCCAATACCTTTGCTTCACCCGCACATTCCACTCTATCCTCACCCATTCTCACCACTGGAGGCCTAATAATTCCTCCCTTTCCACAAACATAACTCCCGTCTTGCCAGGATTGTATTTCATCCTGGCTCGACCCACATTCAACACATTCACCCCATATTTCTTTCCCATTTCCTTTCTATATCTTTAGCCGATTTTCCCGGAACAACCACCACCTGGTCATCCGCATGGACCGAGCCCACACTACTCTCCTCCCGGCCAACTTCTTCCATTTTTCTGAGCCATCCCTCCATTAGAACCAGCCATAAGGAGGAGCCCAGGCTTGACCCCTGCGGACAACCCCTCTCCATCGGCATTTCCAGTTTTCCGCTCTTCACCACCCTGTCCCTCAAGAAACTTCAACACATCTTCCTCAGGCAACGCGGGACCCCATCCTCCTCCAAACTCGTCTCCACCTCGACAAGCCAGGCCGAGTTGAAGGCGTTAGACAGGTCCAGCGTCACCACAAAGGAGTGTCTGCCTGTCTCTTTATTGTTTTCCAAGATCTGTTCTAATTTTTTCAATTCCATCATGGTACCTATCTCTTCCTGCCCTAAAGCCATACTGCTTGTCACTCCACAAACTCTACCTCTCATAAAAATTCCTCACTTTTTCGTTTATAATTTTATCCAACACTCTTCCAAAGGCTGGCATCAGACTGACGGGCCTAACCCCACCCCCCGGTTCGGGATCCACCTTACTACCGTCCTTTTCCATGCCTTAGGGAACACCCCCAATTTCCAACAACTTGAGTATAAACTGACCTTCCATTGCCTCCCACACCTTATCCTTCTCTAGATATTCGAATGGGATCTGGTTCTCCCCCACCGCCTTACCCTTGCGCAATCCCCCGATAGCCTCTCTTACCTCCCCTTTTACCAATTCTTCTTCGTACCCTTCCCTGTACAACCCAACATCTCTTACCATTTCATATCCCTCCATCATTCTTCGTTCCTCTTGTGACATTCTAGGATGATATTTTTCTAAAAGATAACCTGGGGGGCCTGTCTGCCCCTGTCAACAACCTACCTCCTACTAAGTCCCTCAAGGCCATCTCCTCATCAAAAACCCCTCTTCTGCCCATAATCCGTGATCTCCTGCACCTCTTTCGCCCAACTTTCTTTCTTCTTCTCTTCAATCATCCTCTATACTCTCTCCTTTTTTCCCTCCACATTCTTTCCTTATTGTCCATATCCTTTTATACACCCTCCCTTTGAAAGTCCCTCCTGCATGCTCTAACCTCCCTACGCATTCTCCCAAGTTCCTCATCCCACCAGACATTCCCCTTAAGCTTACTCACCTTATACTTTCTAACGTGCCTTTTAACTAAGCCCTTTACCATCTCCTGCAACCTTAAAGCCGCCTCCTCTAACATATATACATCCCCTATTTCCCCTATAACAATTTGCCGCACCTTGCGTTTAAAACTCTCACAATCAGCCCTGTTAAAATCATACTTCCACCTTTCATTCTTTTCCTATCAATCTCCTAATCCAACTCATACGTAATTAACCTATGGTCACTTAAACTTTCTTCCCAATCACAAACCTTCCTCTCATTCACAATAACACCCCTACTAAAAGTCACATCCACCCAACTGCTAACAGTCACACTAAAGAAGGTGGCGGGCTGATCCAGCCCGTTATTCACCACCATCCCTTCCGTCACCGCCCAATCTAACCAGTCACCCCCCTCGCATCATTAGTAGAGCCCCCCCATGCCTCACTCTTAGCGTTAAAATCCCCTCCACCAAAAATCCCCCGCGACTACCTCTCTCACACTCGCCAAACATCCCTCCAATTCTCCCATTCTCCTACTATTACCCCCCGGTTCGTCGTATACTGATATCACAAAATGACCCCAATACCTACCATAACTACGTTGGTTGCGTTGGTACTGCTTTCCACCAACTCACCCCTCAATCCTTTTGCCACCCAAATTTTTGCTTTGCTTTTGGCTGAACTCCTAAACTTAACATATCCTTCTAATTAATCATTTTGCATATATGGTTCCTGGACCAATACAATTTCTACCCCCCATTCCCTAATCACCCTCTTTACCACCTCACATGCTGCCTTTCCCTTACCCACATTAATCTGTATTACCTTAATGCCCATCCGTAGTAATATTTTCTTGCATCACTCGCCCTTACCTCCCTCCTTTGTCTGATAGCCTCCATTTCACTCTCCATTCTTCTCCTGAAAACTGGACATCTCTCGTCGAGAGCTCCATGCTTCCTGTCTTCTTTCCTTACATTTCTCCTCTTGCTATTTATGCAATCAAACACCACACTCTTACACTCCCTACCCTCATGCTCTCCCTCACACTTGTGGCATGCAGGGTTCCCCATACGCCTCCCCCCCCCCCCCTATGCCCAAACCTTCCACAATTAAAGCAGATCATAACATCGGCATAATCGCAAACGTATAGGTACCGATGTCAAGTCTGGTAAACCCTTCCCCTACCCAATAAAGCCTCTACCACTTCCATTCCACATTGAATTATGACACTCTCCACCCTGTCATGGCCTCATTCATCCATTTCCCTTTCATGCCAGTCAACATATTCTCATTCTCGTCCCCAACACGTTCAATTATCTGCCTGTCACTTAAACCTTTTTTTACACCACATATCCTTATCTTTTTCTTTGTAACATTCCTTTCCAACTTCATAACCCCCTCCAATTTACAGATTTTCCTCTCTATCCACACCTTATCCTCCTCATTATTAGCCTTCACAACCACTCTTCCTCCCGCCACTTCTTTCACCGTTCTAACAGAATGAACCCCTTACATCTTGATAACCTCCTTAATCTTTCCACTCTCCAATTTCTTATCATTGTCCCTCATTCCAAGTCGGCTCCCTTTTTATTCTCATTTTTCTGTGGCACCCCTGACCTTATTTTCATTGCCGCAGCGGACGTCTTTTTCGGCTTTTTCACCGACAAATTCTTTCCTTCATCTCCCCCCTATTTGCCTATTTTATTCTCATCTAGAACTAAATCCTTTTTAATACCCTCTTTACGTACTTTCTCCCGCACCCTCTGCCCACCTTCACTATTCCTATCCTTCTCTAAAACGTTCAGAATGTCAAAAGACCTGTCCGCCACTTCATCCACTGTCTTAGCGACGTGACTAACCTCATCCGCTATGTAATTTAACACTCCACATTTTGCCTTTAAGTCCCTAATTTCCAATTCCATTCTATCCTTTTCCGCCTTCATTCCCCTTACTCTACCCAACTCCTCCACCATTGAAACCACTTCCCCCAAAATAACCCCACAAACCTCCTTTAGCCCAGCCAGGTCAGACAGGTTGCATTTTACTTTACCACCCCCATCCGGCTTAATATTTTCGTTAATCGTACTACTACCGCCATCTAATACTTTCTCCCGCTTACCCCCTTCGCTGCCTGTTAGTAAGTCCGCTGCACTGCAACCCCCGTTCTCGGCGCCAGCTCCGGAACCCTTTCCATCCTCCAGCACCTCACCGCTACCTCCGTTCACGGCGCCAGCACTGGAACTTTTCTTCTCCACATCGGTCATCTCTTCTTCGCACTCGATAAACGACGAATCCGCCCCTTCTTTCCCAGAAAATTGTCCCCCCCCTCCTCTACTAGATGCTCCCCATCCCCCTCTTCATCCTCTAAGCCTCCTTCTTTGCTGCCCTCAAATCCTCTTTTCCCAAGGATTTATCAAGTTCATTTCGCACTAGGCCCATAATTCTTTGTTCTAACAGTCTGCGATTCACAGTATCATCTCCATCCCCTTGAATTTCACTCCTTCTCTTTCTCTGTTCATTGGGGGCTGCTCTAATGAGCCCACCCCCTTCCAAAAACCCGAACTTTCCATCCATTTTTACGCCTTATGGAAGGATAAAGAACAACTAGTATTTGTTTGAAAACTCCTAGCCGAAAGCACGTGTTTGGATTTCAGGACATAAAATCGCCCAGCCCTAGTATTTTTGAATAATTTTGAATCTGGCGCGTAGAAAATAAAATGCCGTCCTCCATTTCCTGTGTTAAATAGCGGCCGAAAGTGGAGCACGTGTTTTATCCCATGAGGAGTGTATTGGCCACGTGCTCCAACTTTGCACCCTTACTGCGCCCAAACCCTTGGGCCTAGCTCTACCAAATTACCAATTCACCTGTGGTTGCTTCGTCCTTTGCGCTACTGGCAAAACTTATTTGGTCTCTCTCCGCCACCCGTGTCCATAGATATTGACCACTCTCTGGACCACCGTGACTTTCTTATACTAAATTTACAAGTCAATTACCGCGACACCGTTTATTGTATCAACACCCAATTTTCCATGCGCCTTATCTCCTTTAAATGCCACTTTTTTTACAAAAAACCCTCCACAACTTCCGCCAAAATTCATGAATTTCCCGGAGCCCAATTACACACGTATTGCCCTCACTAGAGTTGGTAGGGACAGAGTGGGTAGGTAGGGACGTGTTTCCGGTGAGCTTCTCGATCTGGCAATAGCCGGGCCGTCACATAGGAGGTGCTCGACTGTCTCGTCGTCGGACAGTCCGAGTCTGTGCATGTGAAATCTCTCAGTGGCCGCTCTGATTTGTCTCCTATTTAGTTTGAGGTATGTTTGGGCTTTTGCCCTTCCTGTTCCCGTGATAAAATTTTTTGTGTGCGATAGTCCGTGTAGGTTCTCCCACCAGTCCTGGGACTTGGCATTGCTCCATTTCTGGAGTTCAGCCTTGAGCAGAGAGCAAGAGACTTCCAGTTCCGGCTGTGGGCCTACGAACGCAGAGCTCGTCGCACTCCTGTCTAGAGAGTCGGCCCCTCTCATGGCCTTTGTGACCACAATGGCCCGCGATCCATACCAGTGTGACGCTGTTCTCCTGCATATAGCGTGTTCAGAGCTCTCTGGCAGTTCCAAACAGTTTTAGAATTGCAGCCCGACTATCCGAGCGGATCTGTATTGATCTATTGTGACATCCCTCTTCTAATAGGCGTCAGGCACACAATTCAATGGCATGTATCTCTGCCTGAAACACTTGAATCGGCCTAGGCTCTCTGCAATGCAGATGCCATGCGATCTCCCGTACACTCCCGGCCAGCCCCTTCGTCGGTTTTGGATCCGTCCGTGTACCAGGTACCTCCTGCCAGTTGCAGATCTTCGCCCCGTTTGTCCCAGTCTGCCCTTGAGGGAACCCTGGCGAGTGTCTAATTTACGTTTTGTCAGCCTGAACATTATTGGTCTCACCATCGAATGGCTGCAGTGCTACTTGATGCAGCCGGTTTGTCGCCTTCATTGCCTCTCGTTCCAGTTTTATTATATAAAAAATCACAAGTTATGAGGATTATTTGGCGAAATTCCTTACTAAGTAAAGAAGAAAGGCCGTTTTACTGTTAAAAACAACGCGAAGGAATTCTGACATGTCGGGTATTTAAATACGTCAATGAGCATGTTAAAACAAACACTCCTGACCTGCTGAATTATGCTTAATTGTGTGCACGGTCAATTGCGAGGCCGAGAGCAAGAAAATTTGCAAATGGAGATACATCGGGGACATGACATCTTGTTTATCTGATGATTGTGTAACGGGAATTTGTTTAGTTGTCTGACATTGTATAAGCACTCGCTGAGGTCGTACTTTATTTTGTTTCAGACTGGCCAGTCCTTCGGAGGGATTGGCTTTGGTATAAAACGAGAAGTATTTTTTTTAAACCTTGAGGACGGATACTTTGGCTGTCAAGTGAACGAATCGACGGACGTTCTACAGCTATTCGAACTGTCAAAGCTCTGTGATGGAACGCCGAACTGCTACCTAGGTTCCGACGAATTAGCCAAAGAACTTAAATGTACAGGTAAGTGAAGCACTAACTGTGCATCATGCAAGTATAATCGCATCCATTACCTTGCACAAAACCAATGCATAATTATCGAAGAATTATGCCTTGCCTTTTGATAACTCGTAATAATAGATTTAGACAGGTATCAGTTTAGTGCTGCATCCATGAAAATTGCTGATCAATCATAACTTCACTTGTCCGAGGAAAAATCGAGATATATCTTGGGATAATTGCTCTGTTTTCATGACGTGTTTACTTCCAGTATTTGTGCGAGATTGTATCTAGTTCCCTGACCCTCTTGAAGCTCGTAATTAATTCGCAATATGGATATCGGTTAGGTACCAGTCATGTTCAAATAGTTTCCTTTTTAAGTGATATTTCAAAAACAAACGGTACTCAAGATGGCGTCCGAATGGCACTTAATTACCGGTGGCATGTGCTAAACTACAGACACGAGCTATAAAGCCGTAAATAAGATATCTAGTCTCAGTTTGAGACACATATACTGGTAACAGGTGGTAAGCAAAAGTGCAAAGATATAAAATTAAATAATCACCCGAGAATTTTTTTTCTCAATTTGCTGATCACCTGAACATGTATTACAATCAACTAATTACCTGAGCTCAAGTTTCATGGGACTGCCATACCAGGTGTGTTCTTCTATACCTTATTAAATGATAATTCAAACATTACGCAGGCTGTTACGGGCCTTTAATAAAAGTTTAATTTTTTTATACAAATCAGGAGCCTTCCCACAGCTATTCATCTTATATACAGGGTGTTTCTGTAACGAATCATTTGTAGACTGAGATCTTGTATACAGGGAAATATATATTTTGACGATTATTGGGTTAAATGGGGAAAGAAGTGCAGTTTTAAGAGATTTATTCAAGACCAATTCAACATTTTTGAAAAATTTTATGACTAGCTAATTGGCAAAAACTAAGTTTTGATTTGATTTCTTTTAAATCTTTTAATCTTTATTTAAATGGCGAATTTACGTGCTATTATTCTTTTGTAAAAAAACTCGTTTAACCAATATTGTACAGAAGACTATCTTAGGAAAATACATTTACATATACAAGGCTGCCCAGGAAAGTGTGGCATCATATAATATAATATTTTTAAATATAGATTTTGATAGATCTTACAGCTCGTACTGGACCCTCAAAAATGTACATCGTTGCCTGCAGAGGTTTAAGAGAAATTGATTAATAAACTCATGTGTTATCTAATCACAAAACTTTGACATCTCGTTAGCCCTGGAAATTTGACTCGGACCTTGTTTGCTAATCTTCTTGACATGAGCAAAAGAGAGATGAATAGAAAAATATTAACATTTCATGGCTGCTAAGGTGCCAAAACATCCTGAATGGGAAATACACAACTGCCGGCATTGAGGTCAAATTTTCAGGGCCAAGTAAAAGCTGTAAGATTTATGAAAATCTAATAAATAATATAGGGTCTCCTATTTAAAAATATTAAATTATACGCCGTCACACTTTTCTGGTTCACTCAGTATACGTAAAAATATGTGCCCAAAAATAGGCTCCTTTGTACAATATAGGCAACCGCTGGAACAATTTCTTTAAAGAAATTGGAAACATTTTGTTTTTGCTAATTCTCGAATGGAATTGGTTTTGAATTGATCTCCCAAAACTGCAGCTCTTTCCTTAATTCATCATTAATCGCTAAAAAAACAGTTTTTCTATGTAAATCAATTTACAGTGAAATTGTTTACGTGTGAGAAAAGTGCAATTTTAGGTAAAAAAAACCTTGGAAGAATGAAAACACAATGAAAAATCTAATTCAGATGCATAGAAAAGTGAAAGAACAAAGGCAAATTACAGTTTAGAAAGCTGGAAAAATTAGGAAAGTAGAGAAAGAAGTAAGTCCAAAGGAAGAGAGGTACAAGCTCAAGTTTAAAATATTTATAATTTTGAGCCAAAGTGGCTTAAAACCTTTGCTAAAAGAGTTTTCTTTTCGGCCCAAAATTTTCTCACTTCTAGTCGATTTTTGGCTCATTGAAGAAGTTCTATTTCATCAATGACCAAGGAGATATGGGTAAGAGCAACAAATCCTGATAATTCCCTAAAAATGGCGCGGTTTTTAGGCGGAACTCCGCCATTTTTAAGGTTCCCATGACTTAAATTCAAGGTCAGAGTGCCTCGCCGAATCATAATCTTTTAATTAAAATTGATGTTTGACTTCTTGATAAGTTCTCTTTCGGGGCAATAACGTATAAAAAAAAATTGAAAGTCAGGCATCATTAATATAATAATTAAAATTAAAAAAGGAATGAAAACAAGGCAAAGTACAATTTAGATCGATGGCCAAGAAATATAAAATAACAATAAAATTAACGAAACTTGGACAGAAGAACCAATATCGATATTTCCCTAAAAATGGTCCTGGTTTTTAGCCGGAAGTCCGCCATTTTTAAGGTGCCCATGACGTAATTTTTTGGTCAGAACACATCAATTTGCTAATTACAACTTCAATCATTAAATCAAATGATTTAACGTCAAGTGACGTCAATACAAGCAGATATCGCCACCATTTTTATGGTATCCACTGCTAAAAAGTGGAACCAAAACTGCAAAACAGGACGATCTCTCTAAAAGTAATGTTCTAGCTCGTTGGGTATCATTAATTTAAAAAATGCAATTTTGTGTCAAAATTGTCTAAGTTCAAATCAATCTACATTCCAATAGTTCACTCGTTGAAAAAGCTCAATTTTGAGTAAAAATTTTCTCGAAAGAATAAAAACCCAATAAGAAGCCCATTGATGAAAAAAAAATATATAAAAGAACAATAGTTTGAACGAAACATGACAAAGAATAACAACAGAAAAATATAAACAATAAGACATTAGAAAAAAAAAATGTGTAGTTGTTCAAAAAGTAAAAAAATATGGAATAGTTAGAAAATTATAAGACTGTAAAGGCTTTCACGGCCGCGGCCGGTCGACATATAATCTAAAGTGTTTTCCGGGCCTTGAAGCCGTGGTCCAATGGAATTTCTTCCTGACGTTTCGTCTACAGATGCGGCAGACATTATCAAAGGGGATGAGGCAATGGGTGAAGTGATCTCCCGTGCTTCCCGACGTTGACTGATTCGACTGTGGTGAGCTCCGTGGTATATATTCCCCCGCCGGCGTGGCGCCGGCGCCGTCGCGCTGCAGAGGAGAGTCTGGGGTGGTGATAGTGGTGGCGCGGGGTTTTGACTCACTTGAAGTATGTCGTAGAACTCGCTTACATTTAGAAACGTAATTTCCTCCTTCCTGTTAAAATTGTTGTCCTGTTTAAAATTGTCAATGGCCTCTCTCGTTAGTCTCGGATAGAAAAGCTGCGATTCTTCGGAGAGATCTTCGGAGAGAGCCTGACTTTTGTGCTTGTCCCAGTCTGCCCCCAACTCGGCAGTAACGGATCAACTCATCATCCCCCAAACAAAAGAGGGGAGTCATAAAGACTCTGTTTGTGAGAGCCAACAGAATTTGTGAGCCGGCTGAATTGGAACGGGAAATGAAGCATCTAGAAAGAGCATTTGGTTGGAATGGTTACAGCAAGCACGAGTTCGATAGTGTCGTCCGTCCAAGGAACGTTCGGGGGCCAGGTAGGAACAACGGGGGATGATGAAGAAAAGCTCGGATGGACTAGTCTACCATACATCCACAAAGTAACGGAGAGGATCGGCGGGCTACTGGAAAAGCACAATGTTAAACTGTCTTCAAACCTACTCGTACAATAAAACAGACTTTGAGATCGGCCAGAGACCGCCGAGATTCCCTATCGGCACCCAGAGTTTACCGAGTTCCATGCTGTGGCTCGAAATACGTTGGCTCCACAAAACGCAGTGTCAACACGTGGATTACGGAACCCAAGAGAAGTTGCAGGCTGGGACAAACACAAAAGTTCGCAGTAGCAGAGCACGCTCTCTTCGAAGGTCACGACATCCTTTTCAACCAGGTGGATATCTTATATCAATCGCAGCGTTTCTATCCGGAACTATCGAGAGAGGCCATTGAGATCTTTAAATACAACAAGAATTTCAACAGGAGGGAGGAAATTACGTTTGCAAAATGGAAGCGAGTTCTACGACATAATTGAAGTGCGCCGACACCCCGCGCCACCACTACCCCCACCCCAATCTGCAGCGCGACGCCGGGAGAATATATATCACGGACCTCACCACAATTGAATCAGTCAACGTCGGGAATCACGTGAGATCACTTCGCTCATTGCCTCGTCGCCTTTGATAATGTCTGTTGCAGTTGTAGGCAAAACGTCGGAAAGGAAGAAATTCCATTGGACCACGGCTTCAAAACCAGGAAAACACTTTAGATTATAGTTAGGAAATAAATAATATGTCCAATTAAATCAGATAGATGCAGATATATTTTAAAAATATTTATAATTGGTAACAGACTTGTTTGAAAGCTTTCAAAAATGCGCTAAAAGAAGTTTCTCTCCAGATCATAATTTTTTAATAAAAATAGATTTTTTACTTCTCGGATACGTTCTATTTAGACTCGTCAATAACTTATAAAAAAATTAAAAGTCAGGCATCATTAATATAATAATTAAAATTAAAAAAATAATGATAACAATGCAAAGTACAATTTAGATAGCTAAACAAAAAATAAGAAATAACAAGAAAATTAACATTAACGAAACTTTCACAGAAGAACTATTCCTGATATTTCCCTAAAAATAGTACCGGTTTTTGGCCGCAAGTCCGCCATTTTTAAGGTACAATTGGCGAATTTCCGCTTCAAATGATTTAACATCAAGAATCAACAGAATTGCTTGACACCTTTCAAAAACGTGCTAAAAGAAGTTCCTCTCCAAATCATAATTTTGTAATAAAATTTTTCTACCTCCTTGGATCGGTTCTATTTCGGACCAATTACGTATAAAAAAAAATGAAAATCAGGCGTCATTAATATTATTAATAAAATTAAATAAATAATAAAAACAATTTAGATCGTTAAAGCGAAACGGTAAATAATAAGAATAGAGAAATATGGCAAATAAAAGACCAATTAGAAAGAAAATTATTATTAGAAAAAAATAATACTTACAAAAACATATGTTAAAAACTTAGAAAAAGTTAGAAAAAGTGAAAAAATCTGAAAATTCTAGAGATAAAATCCAAAAAAAGTTAAGTACAAAACACAAACAGAAATATTATATAATAATATTATTTTATATTTGGGCCAACATCGTTTAAAACTTAGTCAAATGTTCTGAAAAAAGTGCTTTTTAAGTCAAAATTCTTTCAGTAAAAATTGTTTTTTGACTTATTTTTTTAACGCATAAAACTCAAGAAGTTTTATTTCAGCTCAAAACCGTATAATTAATCAGGTGTCATCATTAGAAAGGAAAATCGATTTTGATTCGAAATTACCTCGAAATGAAAACGCAATGGGAAGTCCTAAATTCTATTGCGTTTTATGAAAAAAAAAACAAAAAAAATCAGAAAACAAAACAAAGAATATGAATAGAAGATTATAATTAATGAAAGAGCAATAAAAAATTAAAACTTTAGATGAAAAACGAGGTTAAACAGCGAAAGCAAAAAAGATGGAATAGATATAAGATACTTAAAAAAGAAAATATGTCCAAAAGAGATATTTAGTTAAAAACACAGATTTTAAATATTTCTAATTTTTAGACATCATTGTTATAAAACTTGGCACAAAAGGCTTTTTTTATAAAAATCGACTTCTGAGTCGTGTTGCAAAAGTTCCATTTCGACGTAAATCCGTATAGAACAACTTAAAAATTAGGAATCTTAGAAATATTAAAAATAGTTAAAAAACACCCCCTATAATTGACTCATCGTCACGAAATCATTATACATTACGATTGTGTGGAAAAGTTCCGTTTTAAGTCAAAATTACCTCGAAAGAACGAAAACCCAAACAAAATTCTAGTTTATATTTAGATCGTTGGAAAAATATGAAAGAACAAAATGTTGAACGAAACATGAAAAGAATAATAGAAAAAAATATGAATGAACAAAAAATAGGGAAAACACTTAAAACACAAAGAGAAAGAAAAACTTGAAAAAAGAAGAGAAACAGTTATAGTAGGGAGTACTTAAAATGAAAGTTGCATAAGAACTAGAAAACTTGAACACTTTAGAATATGCTATGCCCGAGTTCTTGAGCAAATACAAGAAACCGTTAAAATTGGGAAAGAAGAAAAAGAAAGTCAAAGGCTAGCAGTCCCTTACAACGGTTAATGTTGAATAAAATACTGTAGAATCGGAATATCAGATTCGAGAACTATCAAAACGTGTTAAAAATAACAATTTTTAGAATATAGAAGATGTACCTATTTATAGATAATAAGCAGGTTGTAAAGAGGAGAATAATTATTATAGAGGGGAAAGGTGACAAAGAGGAAAAAACCGAAACTGTGACCGTAGAGAAAAAAGGCCAAAAAAAACTCAAACCATGAGTGACTGTAGAAGAGAGACCGTCAAGTACTATTGAGGAGCTGCGAAAAGAACTACGGGAGACCACAGTTCTAGAGGGAGGTGAAAGACAAGTTCTAAGCGCTAATCTCACTAGCGCGAAATAGGAAAAAAAGTGCCTGAAGAAATTATGAATATTAATAAAAATTACCAGAGTTGGCTTTCTTTTTTTTTCAAAGGCGTTATCCACTCACCAAAGTGGTAGAAAAATCACCAAATCTGGTGAAATTTGCCAGACCTGGCGAAACTATTCTACCACCAATACATACGAGTTCCTCATTAGAAAAAGTCTAAAAAACTATGAATCTTTGACAGAAAAATATGACACAAACAAAGTAAATGGACTTTTGTTCTTTCCTGCTTTTCTTTTGACACTTTACAGCCAACTACATGTTCACCTGCTTAATGATCTCAATGGAATCTCTGGTGAGTTTCGAATAGTAAGTACGATTGATATAAGATGTCCACCTTTTTGGAAAGACCGTCGTGTCAAAGTTGTCCGTTAAGACAATTTTCTAAACCAGTTTAGTTAGTAACAAAATATAAGGATTTAACTCCTAATTGTACTGCTATTTTTGAATAAGTGCCGCCGTTCTGTGTGTGCCCCCTTTCCCCCTCTATTGATATTAACAGATTGAAATAAGCATGAATGACGCAATGAAGACTCTCGATGAGTTGGTCCCTACAATTAGGCTTTCCAATTGAATGGGTGTTTTCACATGTCCCCATAAGATAAAATCCACCGGGTTGAGATCTGGCGATCGCGGTGGCCAAGCAATGGGACCACCACGACCTATCCATGGATTTGGATAATTTTCAATAAGAAATGCGGTGACAACTCTTCCACAGTGTTTCGGAGCAACATAATATAAAAAAATCGACCTGCTGATTCGAAGAGGAATGTCCTCAAGTAGTAACGGTAGGTCGTTCTCCAAAAAGGTTCGATACATTTCACTATTCAAATTTCCGTCAAAAAACTGTGGTCCAATAACTGCCTTTATAATTATTCTAGCCAAACGTTTACGGAGAATCTTCTCTGAAAATGGGTTTCTCGAGCAGCATTAAGTTTTCGATTGCCCACAAATGATCATTGTGGAAATTGTTGATTCCATCTCTTCGAAATGTAGCTTCGACACCGAAAAAGGTACTTGGAAGAATATTCAAATGATTCCTACACCCTTCACAAAGACGAGCTTTTTGGGGAAGATCAGTTGGGAGAAGCTTTTGTTCGGGTTTGTAATGATAAGGATGCAGTCCAGTTTCTCGCATCATGCACAGCCGTCTTAGTTTGTCCAGTAAGTGCAGAAATTCTTCTCGTACTTGTCCCTGGATCATTTTTAATGAGGTCAAGAACTGCAGCGTTATTTCTCCGCACAAACTCTCTTTCGCAAATCGGTTTAGGGAACGTACCTGTTAATCAAAGAGTAGAGAAGCATGCATTGAATGTTCCCTTATGTGGAAGACGGTGGTTCGTTGATATTCTTTAACTGGGGCGGTGATACTACCGTTACACTATTGGTACACAAAAAAAATCACATCCCCATATTCTTCACTCGAATAGATAAAACAAAGCATTAACTTAAAAAAGAATCATTCAATGATGACAGTTAAATGGTCATAGAATTCATATGCTAAGCTCAATGGTTAAATCAGCCACAGAATTCATATGCGAAGCATCGCTAAAACCTCAGCGGACATCCTGTACACATACATTTTACCCCTTTTATTGTTGATTTGCAATTTGTCTTTTTAAAAGTTAGATATAATAAGTAATACCTATAGTATCTAGTACCATTGTCCGTTCAGCGAGCCGTATATTCAAATTAACCATACCCATAAAAGAACCCAGCAACGTTCCCACCATGTCCATATTGTCAACGTAAGCTCGACTCTCGCTTTCGACGCCGTTTTAATATTCCGCATGTACCCCCAAGAACAATGGTTCAAGTAGCTGAGGGAGACGTGTCTCTCTTAAAGAAGAACAAAAATAAAAAGAGCTGCAGCCGATGCGTGTTAGACGGTTCGAAAATATTCTGAAATCGCATCGAAAGCACGGAATGCGAGGCGCTTCTTCGACGATAAAAATCCTGCTGCAAAGGTCTACCTGCGTGGCGAATACTGAGGATGTTTCTGAGGAAAACTTGGCATGAGGATAAAAAATGCCAACTCGAAGATAGGTCGATATATAATAATAGGTTTGGTTTGAGATGGGTATGTTGCACGAAGCTGGCAAATGCCGAGATCTAACTCTAAGAATTCCTTTTATCATTGTCTATCTTTTATGTTATGCCCTTTAACCACACCACAGTAATTGCTAATTGAATATGTCATACGCTAATAAGCTTCTATTGACATTTGCAACTTACTTCTAGGAAATCATGGTCCTATTGTTCGCTCAGACAGACACGTATGATAATTTATCAGCGCGTTTGTGGCCGTGGCTCCCCGGAGTTCCACAGATGAATTCTCAAAAGAAGTCGCTAATGGCCTTGAAGAGTCCAATAAAAGAAAATCGTAAATATGGTAACCTATATTTAGCTTTTTGATAGCGAAGACTGGCTATTATTGTAAATAAATAACCATTAGCGAGGCGCAAAAAATCCACATTGCAACACCACGTTCTCGAGGGGATCGCATTAAGATAAAATACGCGATTTTTTTTTTCATTCCTGCGACTAGTAGCCAACCAGGCAACGGCAGCATTGATCGTAGATCTATATTACCATTAATTGCATATGGCCAAGCAGATTCCTCGTAAAATAAACTAGTTCCAAACACGATCTTATCTGGTGCAAGGGCTGTTAAGGCGATGCTTAACAAAGCTGCCTTATTAGTGATGCCCGTGCATTTTTTTGCAAAAAAAATCCCAACACGCCGCTCAAAACACAACTGTAATTTGCCTTTAACGACATGCGAATCTGACTGTGCAGTTCCTTTGCATTTCCGCATTCGTGGGCGTACAGGAAAAAAATCTTAAGCCGATAACGTCTAATTTAATTCGAACAAGCCAGGATTTACTGCTCGATTTGCAGATATGCAGAGCTGGAATTAGCCGACTTAAAATTTATTAGCTAACGGGTTTCGTCATCGGAAACTTGACTTTTTCGGCCTCGATGTGTTAAGATTGTGGATCGGTCCGAGAAGCGCGAAGAAAACTGTGTGAAGGTAACTGTATCTTAATGTGTTTTCGGGGGCATCGGTGAGAAGTGCTCAAGGCTCTATGCAAACTCCAGCCAACTGGGGCCATTTGTTTAGTGGCAAATAGAGAATTAATACGAATAAGAAGTGAGGTTCCCACAGGGTATGGTAAAACTCTTCGGAGAGGGTGGAGAGGGGGGAGGGGAAGAAGAGCTACGGTATTTTATACCCAGTCTTAATCTCTTATCTCCTTAGCCTTTATTAGTTTCCAAATTTAGTCATATGGACGTCCAAAGTACATACATCATACATTTTTGGATATTTAGACCCCCATTGGGTATACAGTATATTTTTAAAAAGCAATAATGTATTACAATTTTCTCCAACTGAGCGACTGATATCTCAGATTTGACTAGGGTATTATCTCAGTTGGAAAGAATTAGCGACTCTCGCGACTATGAGTACACTCGATGGGTATATTTTTAAAAATGTATAAGTTATAATGTGTTATAATAATTCTCTCTAATTTGGTGAGTGATATGCCAAACTTAACAACAGCATAATCTTACAATCTAAAGTGTTGTCCGGGCTTTGAAGCTGTGGTCCACTGGAATTTCGTCTTGACGTTTCGTCTACAGACGTCACAAATGCGAAGAGGAAATGGGCGACGTGATCGCCCGTGCTTCCCGACGTTGACTGATACGTCTGTGGTCAGCTTCGTGGCATTTATTCCCTCGCCGTCACGCTGCAGTGGAGGAATTAGGGTGGGGGTAACGGTGGCGCGGTGTTTCGGCTCCACCGAGTATATCGTAGAATATATAATTTCCTCCTTCGTGTTGAAATTGTTGAACAGAGAGGCTGTTGAGGTCTTTAAACACGACAACAATTTTAACAAGAAGGAGGAAATTACGTTTTTAAATGCAGACTGGAAGCGAGTTCTACGACATACTTCAAGTGCGCCGAAAGCCCGCGCCACCGCTACCCCCACCCTTGTCTCTCCACTGCAGCGCGACGGCGGGGGAATTGATACCACGGAACTCACCGCAGTCAAATCAGTCAACGTCGGGAATCACGGGAGATCACTTCGCATATTGCCCCAGCGCCTTTGATGATGTCTGCCGCAGCTGTAGACGAAACGTTAGGAAGAAATACCAGTGGACCACAGCTTCAAAGCCCGGAAAACATTTTAGATTATATAAGTGTATGTATTTTAACCGGCCGAGAAAGCCTTCACAGTAGGATAATCTTAGTTTGATTTTTTTTGAGAGAATTGGTTAAAAAGGAGTACATACTCGATGAGTATATCTTTTAAAATAATAAGGCGGTATACAGGGTAATCAAAAAGTGGCCCGATGGAACCTACAAATATCACAAATTCCTACATTTACTGGACCGTGCAGTTGGTATTCAGAAGGCATTCAACTGTACATTTATAAAATGATCATTTTGGACATCTTTGGTTCCACATTTCTATAGTTTTTGGACATTCCATGGCGCACTTCCAACATGGCGCTGTATCTCGGCTATTGTGGGAAATAAAACAAAAAAGTGAAAGAGAAATGTTTTAGGGTTTTTCATACGTACTTTAACTGATTCGATCGATTGATGTATAAATTAATGCCTCTGTCTCTATTAGTTTTCGAAAAAAAGTATAAAAAGCTAATTTTTCAGTTAAGAGTAATGTGTTAGAAAGGGACAGCTGATCTCATTTCGCATTTAGAACTGATTGATTGATGTGTGGTGCCAAATAAGTGGCAAATAAGTGGTTCCAAGAGGGGAGCCCGTGCACCGCGAACTACAACATCTGTTGTGACTCAAGATCAATTAAAATTAACTCAGAAGACCCAGTCCTTTTAGATTATCTTCCTGTATGAGGTTTTGTCCGGACCTCCGGTGGTCGGATGTGTATTCTTCCAAAGTTCTGAAATCTAAGTCTTTCAGCTACAGGACATTAACTCAAGATGTGTTCTACAGTCTCATCATCTTCCATGCACAGTCTGCATTCGGCATTGTCTGCCAGGTCTATCCTATTCATGTTGTGTTTTAATCGACAGTGCCCAATAATCAGTATATAGCCGGCAGATAGCGGCTTTGAGCTGTTGCCTGTCGAGGTATAATAATTCTTGTGTCCTTTTCTCACAGGGTCCTTGTATGAACCCCTTTGAGTGGACAAGGCCTGGGCTGTTTATTCAGTAAAGTTCGATCTGTTCTTCCGCCTTCTAGATTATTGCCCTCCTCGAGTCCTCTCTTGCGATACCCAAGACCGGTTCGGGCCTTTGCCGCTTCCTCTGCAAAAAAATATCGACGATTGCATTGCCCTTGAGGCCGTTGTGGCCTGGAATCCAGACTAAGGTTAGCGTGTTATGCTCCTCAATGCGGTTCAGTATGTTTCGAACCCCCAGACAGTTCTCAAAGAGACTCTGCTGGAGTCAAGTGCTTTGAGTGCCTCTTGACTGTCCAAATATGTTTTAATATTTTTGTTTGTCCAGTTTTGATGGCTAATCGACCTAGCAGATATCTCAATGATATGGAGCTCTGCCTGAAATATTGTTTTGAACTCCCCAGACAGTTCTCGAAGAGACTTTGCTGGAGTCAAGTGCTTTGAGTGCCTCTTGACTGTCCAAATATGTTTTAATATTTTTGTTTGTCCAGTTTTGATGGCTAATCGACCTGGCAGATATCTCAATGATATGGAGCTCTGCCTGAAATATTGTTGCGTGCTTTCCTAGACTCTCCTGGAGACTGTATCTCTGTCCACGGCCATACGCCCCAGCTCCCACTCCCTCGGAAGTTTTCGAGCCATCCGCGTACCAGCAGTGGAACCCGCTCAGTATCCTTAGTTTATTTTGGTCCTACTAGTCATTTGTAGGGAGGTTTACCTTGTAGGCCAAATAAGTGTACGAAGGCATCTCAAGCAAAACACGGACGAATAATTTAGCCTGCACCTCCTCCTGGGTTAGGTTCCCTTGGTGGAGTATATATAAACACACAGGGTCCTCCCCCCCCTGTGTGTTTATATATATACTCCACTTGGCTTCCCTCTCCACCAAAATGTGGAGCGGGATCAGCCCGAGAACTCTTTTCAAGGCCAATGTTGGAGTGGTGCCAAATGCACTGATGGCCAGGAAGGCTTGACGTTGCAAGTCACACAGTTTGCAACTCGCACTTCTTTTTCCGCCCATGAAATGCCAGACAATAGTTCCATAGGTGATCATTGGCCTAATGACCGTCACATACAGCTAGTGCATTAATTTGGGTTTTAATGCCCAGTTTTTTCCGCAGTACCTTTTGCATGTTCACAAGGGCCATTTAGTCCTGTTGATCATTATTTCTATATATGCATTCCAGTTTAGTGTCTTATCTAGTGTTACGCCCAGATATTTTACCTCCTTTGCAAATGGAATGGTTTTGCGCAGCAAGGAGGGAGGCCACAAAGAGTCCAATTTTCTCCTCTTTTGAACGGAACCACCACGGTTTTGTCCGTGTTGATAGACATATTCTCCCCAAAACACCACTCGTAGATGGTGTTGATAATCCTCTGGAGTATTGCTGTTATGCATCCTCCGTGATAGCCTCTAATCAGGATCACAAGGTCGTCTGCATACGCCTGAACATCCACATTCATATCTTACAGTTCAATCACAGCAAGCAGGTCATCCACCAGTACGGACCACAGAAGCGGTGATAGAAGTGCTCCCTGCAGACACCCCCTGGCGGCTCTGAAGCAAGCTGTTGTGTTCTGAAGGGTTGTGGTGATTCTCTGTTGTTCACCATGCTGCGTGTCCAGTCCTGAATGGTTTGCCTTACCCCTCTAGCACCAAGCGCTTTACAGAGAGAGTCAGGGAGGGCATTTTTGAAAGCTCCTTCAGTGTCCAGGAATATCCCTACCGCTATGCTCCCCTTCTTGAGGTCATGAGAGATCTTCCCGACGAGATTGTTCAGTGCTAGATGGGTTGATTTGCCGCTCTGATATGCATACTGATGTGGATTGAAAGGGCGTTGAATCAACTCACCTTGTCTAATATATAAATCAGCCCAACTGGCACTAATAGGTAGAACGTAGACATGGCGCTTTTAATGTTAAACTGATGGTGATGATTTTATATTCACTTTCAATTATTTCAATTCAATTCACATTAAAAAACATGGAAAATTGAAAAAAAAAACTATGTGGAGTACATTAAAGCGAGAACTACCAATCAACAAAATGGCGTCGCAGGTACAAGTCGACACACACACGACAGGTACAAGTCGACACACACACGACTGGTACAAGTCAGGAGCGACTAATTGTAGCTTTATTCCAACGTTGCCATTTTCAGATATTTGTCATAGGTCGACATAAACGATAAATCAATTGTCTACTTTAACTTGGAAACGTGATGTCACAATTTGAGCCTGGTAGTATATATGACAACATGACATACCCTCACCTCACCCATTTAAAATAAAACACAGTTAAATTAATGACATTTTGCATTTAATTATTTTTTTTTTCAATTAGCGTAAATCGAATGACACATAAATATTACTGGAGACCTTCTAGATAAGTGGTAACGAGAACAATATTTTGTGGACTAGACCTACCACCAAATTTTTAAAATATTCGAAACCTTATTTTGTCTCAAAACTACTTCAAATTTAGACAAAGGAGCTTGAAAATAGAAGTTTAGCATTTCTAGTAGATAGGGCTGGAAGCTGGAATAAGATATTTAAACATTTGTGGCGTGAATTCTGAGTTATATACGCCCTGGACTTGGAAATCTTGCGCCAAATCCTTATAAGTCGAGCATTTTTGTGCCAACATGGATATAATTGTAAAAAAAAATTGATGATTACTGTGGTCAGAAATAGATAACACTTGATGTGCAGTGATAAATTAAGGCAAAATAATGTTCATAGGCTACCAGACCAGAACCTTGGTGGTTGGTTAAGAAGATGTAGTATTTAGAATAAATTATAAATGTTCCTCCTAAATTTAATAAAAAAAGTACAATTTTACATAAAAAAATACAGCAAGTACGTTTTAAAACTGTACGTGAAGCAGAATTAGGGTCTGTGTAGGCAGAATCTGCAAAGTTCCAATTTTATTTAATTCCTGTATAGGTATGCGGCAATGTTATTATAGGTATGCGGCAATGTTATCCAATAGCTCGAACCTGGATATGGGAAATGACTTCTTAGAACAACTCATTTTTGTTCCCAGCTAAATATCTTAACAAATATTATAGAAAAACGGATTTATATGCATGAAGGTAGATTTTTTTCATTTACGTCAATGTAATTTTTTGAGGTTGTTTTACCACCAAGTTCGATGACAGGTCACATGCTGCACAAAACATATTAGGTATACCAATGCCCAGTGCTGTACCTAGACACTTGGGGGGCAAAGTGGAACCCACTTGCACTATCACAACACAATACACACAATCCTCAATGAAACAAGGCTGTTCTAGCATTAACTAAACCCTTGCCAGTTCCACAACTACTGTTACAATAACTTTGGCCGAACTTACATCAGTAACATAAAAAAGCTTCCATGATCCGAGTAAATTTTAATATTTTTGAATATCTTCTTTTTCTTAAGCTGAGTTTATCCAACACATTTATCCGTCAACAACTCAAAATTAAAAATATGAATATGAATAAAAAGCTGGGTTATCCTGCCCTTAGTCATGTCCTCGAAACAATGTTATCACTGAAGAAAAATTACTTTCCTTATGCCTCATTTTGAAACTTTAGAGCTGCATTTAAAGTCCATAATTTTGGAATTCTCTAAGGCATGGGTCATCACATCACTGTTCCAAACATCTTCTGTGGTACTGTGGTAAACTGTGGTTTGCCGTTTAACAAACGAAGACTAGCAGATAGCAGAGCAATTGTTTGAAGGCAGCATGCTAAAATCTTTATTTCGCCTGCTAATGTTGGTAAACCTTTTTAATGATACAAAAGTAAATGTTTTGAATTTAATAATTTAATGTTTCAATTTAAGCTTTTCTTAGCATTTTAGATAACTATTACAAAAAATTAATGAACATGTTGAAGAAATACTTCCAAAGGAACATTGTACATTGTACAGTACACCGCCCCCATCGACGACATCTGACGTAAGATTTGAAAATGGCAACGTTGGAATAAAGCTACAATTAGTCGCTCCTGTACAAGTCGACAGTCGAAGTGACATGACAATTCAACTTTGTAAATTATTGTGGCAGACTTAATTTTTCTACTTTGTGTTGGTTAGTTAGGTTTTCAAAATAATATCAGGGACATATAAAAACGTAAGACTACTGTGTTGTGTGAGGTTTTTAAATCTAAGAAATAGTAAAAATGTTAAATCCCAACTCATGTACCGTTTTCTAATTTCGTAGACGTCCTAAATTAATAGTCCATTGGAATCAGTAAAAAATGTTTATACATTATATCCAGGGACATTCGGACACTATTTGGACTAAAATGGGATGTCCATTGGACTTTCAGTTTTTTCTTATCCTGCCTCTTCGCCCTCATTTTCTTTCTGAAAAAAAAAATCCCCACACATAGGGGATGGCATATGAGAAGGAAATGTCTCTCAAGGGATCAATTGTGAAGATAAATTATCAATCAACATCTGGAACATACAGTTCTATCATCGTTAGTGGTGATCAAAAAGAGAAAAAAAGCAGAATTATCACAATTTGCCAATGTCATAAATAAAACTGTCAACCAGTAAGATTATTGGGGTGGCATGGTCTGTAAGGTGTCGAGAATGTCGGGTTCTTATCTGCGCCCATAAATTCCCGGCCATAATACATCTTATCTAATCTCGCAAGACCGATCGCCATTATTTACTTCTGCAAAACCGTCATACAAGAACCATATTAGGGACAATGTCAAGTGTGGGAGAGTTTTTTGTTAGCAGTTCTCGGACTCTTATTGTCACGAGTGTAAATGGTGGGCGCGAACTAGGCGCCGCCAAATACCGGTAAATCCATTAGGTGTAATAATGAGGTGTGCATTTGAAAGAGGATCACAAGAAAAACAAAAAAACCATTGGATTGACCAAAGTTGAAAATTGCTAAAAAGAGAAATTAGTTGAAAATTTTCATCTAGATAAGAGAAAGAATTTGAGTGATACTTGTACCATAAGTTAGTTTTTAACGATATGTGTTTGACGCTGATTTTAAAAGGGTCCAAAAATCGACCATCGAAAGGGTCTAACCACAAAACTACAGAACCAATGAGGGTGCTCTTTGCAGTATTAGTAGAAAGAGACGACAAGAACCAGAAAAACCCGTTGGATCCTCTAAAATCGGCCTTGTTTTCTCAAGCTATAGAGGTCCAATGTTGGATATGGCAAAAAAATAAGGAATACCCTCGTTTTGGGTAACTTCAAGAAAATAAAAATATATATATACAGGGTGACCGGTTTTCGAATTTAACTGTGGTGATAAATTGTAGGGGAGATAAAAGGGAAATATTTGCTAAAAATCAAAACTTTCTAAAAATCGAAACTTAGAACATTTTTATTTTTTTCTACCCTAAATTAAAAAAAGGTATTAAAAAATAATTTACACTTCTTCAGAGACACTTTTTGATCTCTTCAACGTGGTATTATCAAATTTAGAATCCGAATTTTATTTTTTTTAAAAATACGGTCGTGGATTGTTTAAATCAGACTCTGAATCTAATTGCACTTCTGCATTCGGTGGTGTACGGCAGTGAATGTCTCTATCAACTTTTAGGTTAGATTTTACGGATTTTGTGATGTGATTGTTGAAATGTGGTAACAGTCCGGTTACGATATTTTTGCTTCCCCTGCTTTAAAGATCCGGAAAACACTTTGGATTGTATTTTAACCGGCTCTGAAAGCCGGTTAAAATACAGTCACAGTCTGTCTTTCTAGCTCTTAGCAATTTACAAATCTTCCAGAGAAAAAGTTCTACTTTAGTCCCTTGGTAAATAAATAACTATTATGTACCTTCTTCTTGTGGTGCCTTATTCTCTGCCAACGTTGGCGAGTATTATGGCTATTCTTATTCTATCAGCTCCCTGTCTAAATAAATGTCAAGATGTCATCCCAAACCACTCGCGCAGGTTTTGCAGCCATCAGCTCCTTCTCCTTCCTGGTCCTCTCTTATCGTCGACATTTCTCTGTAGGATAAGCTGCAGAAGTCGATATTTATTGTGCCCGAAGTACTCCATTTTTCTTCTCTTCACTGTGAATGTCATTTCTTTCGTTTTACTCATTCTTCCAAGTACTCCGATATATCCACATTTCGAACGCTTCGAGGATCCCCATCAAGGCTTCTGTCATGGTCCACGCCTCAACGCCGTACAAAAGGACTGGAAGGATGTAACATCTGACCATTCTTATTTTCAGTTGTAGGCTAAGGTTAGCTGTAGGCTTCTACTGACGAAGTGTAGGCTTCTGTTGAAGAAAAATATTTTCATTCTATTGAATACAGATCTTGCCTTTTCGATTCTGTATCCTACTTCTACAGATTGATCCCAGTTTGCATTCACCATTGATCCCGAGATGATTTCACCAAGATCCAGACTGTATCTCTCGACGCGTTCTATAGTTTCTTGATGTAAAGTCAAAACCATAGGAGGCTGGGGTCTTTGCTAATGGTCATGTTTGGAGGTGTTCAGGCTAAGTCCATATTCCTCGCTCGTTGTATTGATTTTGAAGCGTGTGAAGATCCTCCAGGCTACTTGCAAGGATAACAGTATCATCTGCGTCGATCATCTGATGTTGTTTATGTTTTCGCCGTTTATTTTAATCCCTTCAGGAGAATCCTCCAGTGACTTCTGAATTATCTTTTCAGAGTAGATCTCAAATAAGGTCGGCGAGAGGACACACCCTTGGCGATTTTGGATCTTCATCTTTTCTGTTTTGTTGCTGGCTAGTTCACGTAGGCTGACTAGTTCCAATATAAATTCGTATATCCTTGCTGTCTAGGCCTACCTCCATCATTACTTTCACCAACTTTGTATGTTTTACCCTATCAAAAGCCCTTGAAAAATCTGTAAAGCATGCTTACACATCTCGGTTCATGTCCTTACAGCGTTCTACTAGGACTTGTAATGAAAAAATTGCCTCTCTAGTTCCTCCCAGGGAGATTCGCTGGGAGGAGGATAAGTCAAATTTTATATATATTCTGCTGTGGATGATCTTGGTGAATACTTTGACGATGTGATTGATGAGACTAATTAGCCTGTATTGGTCGCAGGTCAATACCTGACCAATGCCCGAGGCTTTTTAGGGAGGGTAATGAAGGAAGACATTAACCAATCAGAACTTGAGGAAGAGGACTTGAGGAATTCCGTGCTACTGTCACAAAATATTTTTATCAGTTTTACGCGGATCTCATCAGGTCCAGGCGATTTATTGTCTTCCATATTCTGGATAGCTTCCTCCATTTCTGCTTTTGCTATGCGTAAGCATGGTTCAGATTCGACACTGATGTAATGTTCTAGCTTATCATCTGAGAATGTTGTTTGAATGTATTGTTTCCACGTCTTTAGCTTATCTGTCAATTCTGTTATAAGTTTACCATCTGAGTCTACCAGGGTTCCTGTTTTGATGGGTTTTCTTTCGGATCTTTGTCATTTCCTTTATCTTTCTGTCTGCATTTAAATGATCATGCATTTTATCTAGTTCCACAATCTTGCTACATTTCCCTGCTAGCCCTTCTTTCTTTGCACCCATGATTTCACTCTTTATTGCCTTGTGTAATGATCGATAATCCTCCCTGCTTTGGTTTTTGAGTATTCGTGTCTGGTCCATTAGGGTCAGGATCTCGTCCGTCATCCATTCCTTTTTCTTCACACGTGTCTTTTTTGGGTATTTTTCACTGGTGCTTCTAATAACTTGGGCGATTCTGTTCCATTGTTATAGGGGTTTTTCTGGGGTTGCCACTATTTCTTCCAATCCGGTTTCTAGTTCTTCTGTTACTTCTGTTTAGCTGCGTCTTCCCTCAGCATTCGAATTTTGTTGTTTTGCTGGGTTTTCGTTGTTCTTTTTTGTTTCAAATTTAAAATCAGTGGATTGTGGTCTGATGCAACATCTGCATCTGGGTATGCTTTAACGGCTTTGATGGCATTACGGAATCTTTTGGAGACCGTTATATAGTCAATTTGGGTACGTATTATGTGGTCCACTGTATCGCTTAGTGCAGCCCTCGTATAAAGTCTGCGTGGTGGAAGTTGAAGGAAGGTGTTACGAATTATCAATTTGTTTCTTTGTTTCTTAGTCCTAGGCCATAATCGCCTACTAAATTTTCTTCTTTCCCTTTTCCAATCTTAGCGTTAAATTCGCCAATTATTATTGTGATCTCATCACTTTTTGTTAGTTTAATGAGCGATTCGCTATAATTTGCTCTTCTTTATCGGCTGTAGGGGCGTAGACCTGTATTATGTTTATATCCATTGGACTTGCTTTTAGTCGTAAGAGTAGCATTCTGTCGTTGTAGGGTATAAAATATTTGACTGAGGCGTTGATTGCTTTTGCCCCACCATTCCTACTCCGTTTCTGTGAGTTGGGTTTTCGTTTCCAGATTAATAAACCATGTGCTCTTGGATTTGGCATGATCCTGTATTTGGCAACTGTGTTTCGCTGATTCCTTTGATTTGAACATCTAATCTTATCATTTCTTTGACGACATTGTGAATTTTGCCGCCAGTATATAAGGTTTGTACGTTCCATATACCTATTTTGAAGCACCCGGTGATTCTTCGCACCCTCTGCTCATCGAAGGGCTGCCGGGGTCTAAGGGCCGTGTTTTTTCTTTACCTATCCATGATAATTTTACTAGGGAATATATAATGAGGTGTACCCTTGCCTTCCTCATCAAAGTCTCTTAGCCACACTCTTGATTCAACTCTGCCTAAATGTATCTGCTCATATACCTTCCAAATATCATTAATTTTCAGCTATATGGCAGTACTGAGAACGCTGTAGCTCCCCAGGCTAGTTTTGGTTCGCTCCGAGTATTTGATTTCCTCGGTACCTACCATATCTGGCAAGCTTTCCCCTACCCACCACCTGGGGAGGCGTCCGATTGGGGTTCTAGCAACCTCACACCTACATATGTACCAACCAATGTAAAGTAGGTCTTTTTATCCCGCAGCAAAGTTTACAGCCTGACTGAAGAAAGGACTGCATCTAGGCAGTTTACTACCATTTGGGTATAGATAAACTTTTTCCCGAAGGGATAAAAGTGTACTTTCAATGTGCAAAGTATTCTTTATCTCTCAGAGAAAATATTTACACTTTATTCCCGGACGTTAAAGTAAAAAAGTGGCTTTTTATTCGACGAAGTTAGAAGTTAAGAAGACAAAAAGTCCGATTTTGTGTAAAAAATAATTTGAATGAGTTGCACAAGAGCTTTTTTTAATGAGTTTTGTATATTTTTATTTTATAATTTTAACTACAAATACACTTCTCATCATCAGTTACATAATATTTTATTTTTTTGTAACTAGTTACAAAAAGTGTAACGTTACGTCGCTGTCACTAGTATTGAAAAATGTCACTTTATATGTCAAAATTAAGAAAATTAATTTGTCCACGACTACTTAATAATATAGTAATATTCAGCTTGTGGACAAAAGTCAAATAGGGCTCATATAGCGTCAGAGGGATAAATGAGTTGAAACTGTAATGCCATTCGCCATTTAAGTTATATATGTTGCCTTGGCAACCAGTAGGAGTGTACAACAATGCAAAATCAAACGCCGCAGGGTAAAAAATGCACTGGTGGCACCGGTTTTGCCGTCAAACGCGAGTGTCACTTTGACATTTCAATGGATATTTATTTACACTACTTATAAATTTTATGATTTGCAATTAGACAATGGCCGTGGACAAAGTATAGTATCATATTCGCTTTTTATGACCATTATTTCCACTTGAGACTTGCGCCCCTCGCCTGCGGCTCGGGACGCAAACGTCCCCCTAAGGGAATAATTGGTATTATTAAATGCTCGTTTAATAATATACTATTAAAATTTCGCTATGGAAGACGAATATTCGGATTACTCGCGGGATTGACAGTCGATATCTCCGCGATATCATCAAGCGACTATCACGGCAACTCCTGCAGTAAAAAGAAGGTTTTTTTTTACTGCAGGAATGTTGTGGAAATGGTAGCAATTCTTCTGCATCTGGAGAAAGACTTTTCTAGAGTAATAAAGCTACTTTCCATGCTCAAAATCGGTTCTTGATAGTAAGGGAAAAGAAAAAGCGTATAATTCGCCCACAATTTTAGTATCCTGTTTAACGGACCAGTCTCGGCTCAAAGCCATCGTCAGTGCTAATTCGTCACAATAGGTGCTAACAAAAAAAAGGGAATTCATTAGTCCAGACACAGTTTGACAACATACACCACGAAAAGAGGCACAATATGTTAACAACAACCCAATAACATGTTAAAATTTGATTGAGAAGAAAACGAGTATACTCTAGAAATATACCTCTTTTCTTTTCTCTACAACTATGGGATACCGTGCATAAAACTTTTGATTTTATATTAACAACCAAATAAATATAACCTTGAAAAGAGCTACAAGTATTTTTCTGAGGTAGGTACAGGTTTTAGAGAAAATTATCACTCAGTTGCAACCATATGAAGACTATTATCGTTCAACAAACAAAGTACAAACTAAAGTGAGCTAGAGCACCATTTTGCTCTGAACCGAAGTAAATCAGGAAGCACGACATATCCTCCATCTGATAGCGCATTGTTACCACTAATCCATTCTTTATTCCTTCTCTGCCGCTTACAAGATATGGTACTGGCGAAGCATAACCTAATCTGCATAGTATCATCTCTCTGTGGCTGAACATTCGACATCTCCGACCACCTCTGAGGCAATTTTTTATTCATTGCCGAGTCGATGGTTTTATATCTCGTTCTATGTATTTTAAATACGTATACTGCTTAGTTCGATTTTTTTTTCGTGATTACCTCGAATAAACGTTGGGAGCTGTTTCCATGAGCCCGAAAGGGAAACGATTAATTGCTTTATTTAATTAGCAGATGCTCTTGTAGATCATGGATCAATTAAGACGGTTCAATGGCAGAAAAAAAGGACGTTTACGATACGATACGAGATCGAAACACATTAAGATGAGAGTAAAAGTTCTTGACATATCAAACACTTCTGCAATAAGTTTAATTACGAGCAGTAAGTGCCACAACAAGCTGGTTCGGGGGGGCAATTATTCCCTTTTTCGAAGGCGGCACCCATTTACAGAACGAATTCCTCAAGTATTATTCCGGTGTATGTGGTGGTGTTAAGTATAGTTAGTTGCATAATAATAAATTAATTCAGATAAAAATCAGCATAAAAAAAGTTAAATGTCATTCAATTTTCCTTCAAACGTTTTTTTTTCCAAATTTGAACCTCTGTAACTTGAGAAGTAATAAACTGATTGGAGTGGATTCAACGGTTGTTTCTTTTTCTTGTTGTCTTTTTTTAAATACTATAAACGGCAGTTTGAAAAGGTAAATTTTTGGACAATTTTGGAATCATCAACACACATCGTTTAAAACAACTTTCACTCAACTTTTGTTTGCCACTTTCAAAGAGGATTGAAATCGTCTCATTCAAATAAAAACATTGACAACATGACAATGACAACAACCTCATTAAATACATGTTTCATTTTCCTTTCAAGCTGACAAATAATATGCAAGAAGGATCGTTGAGCAATACATAAACATTACATACGTACGTTGGAAAAGGTTTCTTGTAAGAAAAATTATAAAAGGAAATTTCAAAGAACGAAAAATTAGAATAAGAAAACATGCTAAAGAGAACAGTTAAAAGAAAATGAGGGGGGGGGAGAGGGGGGGGGGAAATTGAAAAGAAAAAAACAGAAAGGCGGACAAATATAATAACCGGAAAAGAAAAAAATAAAAATATACAAATTTTGTTAGAGGAACAAAAATTAACAGCCAGCGCTTAGTAGGATTTCTAAAGAATGTGTTAATAAGATCGGCAATAAGGAAAGGCGAAACCCCTTGTGAATAAATGAAATCAGATTTAAAAAACACAAATTCAAAGGCAGATACAAATAGAAGTAACGAAAGCAAAAACAAACGGGATCAATAAATTGGGAAGACTCAGAACTTAGAGACACACAACTGTGAAAGATGAAAAGTGTAAGTAGAAAGACTAAACAAGAACTATAGAGCCAAAAAAATTAAAATTACATCTAAAAATTAAAGTTGGAAGTTAAAAATGGGTTAGTAGTTCATAACTATATATAGTATAAGACTGTGAAGGCTTTCACGGCCGGTCAAAATACAGTAAAGAGTTTTCCTGGCTTTGAAGCCATGGTCGAATTGAATTTCTTCCTGACGCTTCGTCTACAGCTGCGGCAGACATTATCAAAGGCGATGAGGCAATGGGCGAGGTGATCTCCCGTGCTTCCCGACGTTGACTGCTTGGACAGTGGTGAGCCCCGTGGTATTTATTCCCCCCCCGTCGCAGTGGAAGGACTGGGGTGGGGGTAATGGTAGCGCGGGGTTTCGGCGCACTTGAAGTATGACCTAGAACTCGCTTCCAGACTACATTTAGAAACGTAATTTCCTCCTTCCTGTGGGAATTGTCACGTTTAAAGATCTCAATGAACTGGTTTTATTTTATTTTACAATTTAAAGATTGTGACCTTCGGAGAGAGCGTGCTCTGCTACTGCTGACTTTTGTGTTTATCCCGACCTGCAACTCCTCTTTGCGTTTTGTGGTACCAATGTATACCGAGCCACAGCTGCATGGAACTCGGTAAACTCCGGGTGCAAATAGGGAATCCCTGCGGTCTTTGGCCGATCTTAAGCTGTGTTGTATTGTACAAGAACGTTTAAAGACAGTTTTGAGACAGACATGGCAGACTAGCCCATCTGCGCTTTTCTTCATCGTCTCCTGTTGTTCCTTCCTGGCGCTCTACATTCCTTGGACGGATGGTCCTATCAAACTCGTCTTTGCTATATCCATTCCAACCAAAGGCTCTTTCCAGATTCTTCATTTCCCGTTCCAATTCAGCTGACTCTCAAATTCTCTTTCTGTCTGGGATGATGATTTGATAGGTTATTGACGTACCGGTCAGTGTGTGTTGGTATTCTATAAACGGTGTGCGCACGCTTCTCATTCGGCCTCCTTGATACTAAAACATCCAAAAACGGTAGGCTTCTTTCCTTTTCTCTCTCCGTAGTGAATTGATAGTTTGGGTTGATAGAATTGAGGTGTAAGAGGAAGTTTTGAAGTTCGTTCTTGCGAGCCATGGGTCCAAATAACAAGGTTCTCGTCCTCCTATCGGAAGCAGCACTTTGGACTCTTATTTACCGTTGCCAACGCCTTGGCCTCAATAACTTCCATAAAAAAGTTGGCTAAGAGGAAAAACTAAGAGAAAATTGTCTTAAAAAGCTCATTATTGGAAAACAAGATAGATATTATAGGCCTAATCATAAGAATGAGGAGACATTGATTATGACTCTTAGTTCCTTCCAGGAGAACGCTAATTTTTGCGACAATTCTCAGTTTGTTTTCCGTAGTGACCTCAAGGAAGTGTAACTTTTATGTTCTTTCGTTTACCGCTTACCTCTGGGTAACGTAACTGGGTAATTTAGGGCTGGAAGCAGGGCACTACAGGGACAGGACTACTTCGAGTAAATCAAAGGCGAGGCTTGGCGTATCAAAAACGATATCAGAGGAAAAGCGTGCTCTTTAGTTATATGTTCGGAAAGTGTGTTCTTAGTTAGTTGACGGCCATCCTCACTCTTCGGTGTTCAACGAATGTAGGGAAAAATAGAGGCAAATAATGTAAAACCATAAAGTTGTTTGTAGAAATCTTCCTTCCATTGAAAATATGTAGAAGTTAGGCAGTGTTGGAACAACTTGGCAATACCTTGTGGAAATTCTTGTTTAATATGATCTACGGCTTCCTTAATGGGTATCATCGTGAAGAGCGAAACAACAACATTCGTAGGTGGGCCTCCTATGGTGCTCACGATGGGTCTCAGCAGCACATCTGGTTTGGGGACTTTGGCCAACCGTACAGCCTTGGTGGCAAGGCTTCTGATTTTTTAGGCTTAGTCATTTCATCCGATGCCACGTTCTTGATTAAGTTGTTGGTGGCCCTCAGAATCCGGGCGGTTAGACCACGAGTTAGCTTTTTGTACGTGGTGGGATCTCACAGTGCTCTGATTTTTCTTTCGGCAATCCGATTTTGAAATTACTACCGTTGCATTTCCTTTATCTGCTGGTAAAATGAGAATATCTTTGTCTTTGTTCAAGGTTCTCAGAGCTTTCCTTTTTGCAAAGGTGAGCACATCCTTCCTTATGCCGGACACTGTAAAACTAATAAATATGAAGAGGTTAAAGAATTAAACCAAGAGACTGAAGTAGATCTTTTTACTCCGCAGGAAAGTTTTCGGATCCTTAGCAAACTTCTAAGAGATAGAAAGACCTCTTAGTCTCAAAGTGTATAGTCTATTGTTTTCACTTTGTTGTATGATTTTTTGAAACGTTAAGTAATAAAAAACATAACCTATTTGGTTTACTGCTATTTTTACACGGATCAACTTTTCATCCCAGAAGAATTAAAAGTGCACTTTTTATTCCTCGGGGAACAAAAGTGACGAACTAATTAGTTACACGTGCCTTTATTTTCTCTAAGAGAGCGGAAGGTTACACTTTAGTTCCGGAAATAAAAGTAAAGGAGTGACTTTTTATTCCACGTAGAGCAAAAATAACTATTATTATTTCTTTTCTCTCAACTCCTCTGCCCCTCCAACATTTAATGCTTTTTTAAAAAGGCACTACAACAAAGTTTTATTTGCAATTTATGTAAATGTTAAAAATGTTTGCAAAATGTGTCAGATATACAAAATCTGTCAGATAAACGAAATGTTCGATAAGATGGTTCCAATTTCCAAGTTTTGAAAAAAGATATACCGGCTGATTCAAAAGCTGAAGTGGTCATTTCACGTATCATGTGTAGGGCCTCAAAAATAAGGTTTTTTCTCTTTGACGCTTTTTTTGAAATATTAATAGCAACGGAAATTCAGGATGTCAAAACTTTATTTAAAAAATTAAAAATTCTTGCCAAATCACTTAAAATAATTATACAAAATTATATAGGTTTCAATAATGCAAGTTAACTGTAATTTGATATTTAAATAAAAATTTAGTAAAGTACAATTGAGAGGAAATACATTGAAACAGTTTTTATTTTTTCACTCGAAATCTGTATCATAAAATAAACAAGGGTCTTTTCATTTTAGAATTCAATAATAATTAATGCAAATTCAAAATTGTAATTGCGCGCCACTGTTAAATTCAAAAATATTTTATTTATTGAACAATTTCCCTCCCACAGAATCTATCTCAAGTGGATTGACAGTTATTGATAGATTTTTTTTTTTTTTTTTAATTAAATTATGACGCCTTTGTTATTGTCGATATTTCAAAAAAACGTTAGCAATTTGTGAAATTGCTAACGTTTCGATCTTTATTGAGGTCTTCCTCAGGGCCCTTTCAATCACAGGCCAGGCCTAATATTTCACTCTATCAAGTGATTCCGTCCTGGTTGACTGTTTCATTTTTTTTTTTTTTTGATTAATGGAATGTTTTTTTTCTGGCCTGAGACAACCTTCGCTAATTGAAAGAGCTCTTAGTAAGACCTCATTAAATATCGAACCGTTGATAGTTTCACAAACATAAAGTGTTTTTTCATGTCTTATACTCGTTATTCACTTCTTACAACTTTATGAAAAAGCCTCAAAAAATATATGATGATATTACGTAAAAAAAACAAAACAATAATTTAACCTTTAAAACTTTATATCTCGGTTCGTATGGGGAAATCCTGATCAGAGCTTTCGGTTAGTATTAATGTTTTTGCTGAAAATAGGTTCTCTATCTCTAAAGATATTGCATAATAAGGATTAAGTATAAGGAAATAAATAAGGACACTTCAATTCTAACTAGCAACTTAGTCCGAAACCTTTAAAAGAAAAGGGTTTTTTAAAGTGGATACATTGCTTATATAACAGTTCTTTATGATTTTTTTTATATTTTTTTGTTGTAGAGAAGTTTTATGGCAAAGCTAAAAAAATAGTTTGTCCACGACCACTCAATAATATATTGATACTCAGCTTGTTGACAAAAGTCAAATAGGGCTCATATAGTCTCAGAGGGATAAATGAGTTGAAACTGTGGGAATAATATCATTATTCCCGCTTGCCATTTAAGTTATACCAAGTAGTAGGAGTAGACAATAATGCAATATTAAAAGGCGCAGCGTATAAAATGCATTGGTGGCACCGGTCTTGCCGTCAAACGCGAGTGTCACTTTGATATTTCAGTAATTTTATTTACACTACCTATAAATTTTATAATTTGTAATTATTAGACAATGGCCGTGGACAAAGTATAGTATTGTACTCGCTTTTGATAGCCATTATTCCCTTAGGGGGACGTTTGCGTCACGAGCCGCAGGCGAGAGGCGCAAGTCTCTCATATATGTTGCCTTGGCAACCAGTAGGAGTAGACAACAATGCAATATTAAAAGGTACAGCGTATAAAATGCATTGGTGCATTTTGTACGCTGTGCAATACATTTTATGACCATTATTTCCACGGGAAACTTGCGCCCCTCGCCTGCGGCTCGTGTCGCAAACGTCCCCCTAAGGGAATAATGGCTATCATAAAAAGCTCGTTTAATAATATTTTATTGTCCACGACACTCAATAATATATTGATATCAGCTTGTTGACAAAAGTTAAATAGGGCTCATATAGTCTCAGAGGGATAATTGAGTTGAAACTGCGTGAATAATTTCATTATTCCCGCTCGCCATTTAAGTTATATATTTGTTGCCTTGGCAACCAGTAGGAGTAGACAACAATGCAATATTAAAAGGCGCAGCGTATAAAATGCACTGGTGGCACTGGTTTTGCCGTCAAACGCGAGTGACATTTCAATTTCAACAAAGTATAGTATTATACTCGCTTTTTATGGCCGTTATTCCCACGGGAGGCTTGCGCCCCTCGTCTACGGCTCTGGGCGCCCTAACCTGGACGCAAACGTCTCCCTAAGGGAATAATACCTATCATAAATAGCTCGTTTAATAATATACTATTTTATGCATTACACAAATATGTCTTTACCAAAGCCTGTATACAATAGGAGTTGTAGCAAAAAGTCATCAAGTCTGCACCTTCAGCAGAGAAAGGAATGAAGTAACACAAATGTCATCTACCTTCATTACTTAACTTGATGCATTTTTTTCAAGAATAAAACATTTACTTAAAAACAAAGCAGGGCTTAATCCCTTTGAAAAAAATGTTTTGATTGCACTATCTAAACAAAGTTCCTGCTTAGTCACGAAATAATTCTATACCTATCTGCCCATATAACTTGTTTGGGGTCGCGGAGTATTAGAAATTATGTACACACAGACCACTTATCGTCGGTGAGTACGTGGTAACTTAATACAGGGTGAATCAGCATAATCTCCATTGATGGTGGGACGTGACCCGAGTTGAGGGCTTAATTGATTTCGAGTCTTCCCGTATCGAATCGTTTCAGTTAAACAGTTACCATCGGGGTACCTAAACTTGTCTTTTAAATCCTCCCCAAGTATGTATGTGCAAGTCGTCGGTGGACTTTATGGGCATTGTAACCGTAACCGATGTGATTTATATTTGAATATATTTAATGGCATTTAACAAGGTCTAGGTCTCTCAGCAAGCACCAACAGTACTCACGAGTACCTTTTAAACGTGAGCGACGAGTTTTTCTTTTCCTTTATCGCATTTTGCGATTCACACAGGGGGTTTCTCTTTGTTTCGTCTTATAAACATGGATGCAGCGGCGTAGCCTGATTGATGATAGCCATCTGTCGGACAATAACAAATTCATCATTATTTATTATTAGAGGATTTACAGTTATTATAACGAGTGTTATTATTTTGCAGATGACTGTCGAAAAGACGACGGCACGGAATGTCAGAACGGAGCCTGCCTCGACAGTCAGTGTTACTGTAACGACGGTTACGGAGGATGTAGCTGTGAAGTTCCTGGTAAGTACCCCCTAATTAGCGCCTATTAGGGTGCTTATTAGCCTACGACTAGAAGATGCGAGCGCGTGAGATTGTTGTTTATCATTGCTAACGCCAAAGCTGCTAACAAGTGTGGGTACCATAATTACCTCGAACGGTACTCGCTGGAAGAAGATCACATTTCAAATTCCGAGACAGGTTTTTTCGCGCGATATCATAGCAGAGCGTCTATTGATATATTGTCACTAATAATAATTTAATGATAGTTCTACGGAATAATTTGATCATCCAGTTCTCTTGCGGCCGTTTCACGTTCGTGGGCGGGAATCTTTAATCTACGTATAGTGGTTTTCAGGAAGATATTCATCTAGCCAGCCATGGATTTGTAATGGCAACCTTTTTACTAAAGATTAAGTTCAAATCTGTTGTTGTCACACAATCATTGTGTTAGTAACATGTTTTGAGAAAGAGTACGTCCAAATTTTGTAATGTTCTGGTTTTTTAATTTTGTGCCCCTGATTTTTATTTTTTTTTAGTAATTTCTAATTTTTCATATAACCAAAAACATTTAGAAAATCCTTAAAATCACAAATTTGAGCGCCCGCGAGAGCAACAAGGAATATTTATAAGTATCTGATACTCTAATAACAGCTTGCATCAGGTAGCTCTTGTTTTTCAAATTTGCACTAGGGCCATAAGCAGAATGCTTGACGTAAATACCATTCACTGACACTATTAAGACAAAACGAAAATCCATTGTCCAGCAATCAAGTTTCCCCTTCAAGGAAGAATGGTTTTATATTCTCCAAGACCAAGAAAAATGAACCTTTCACCATCAAAGTTATCCATGAATATGTCAAAAAATGTCTTGACTTTTCAAATAGTTCTACCAGTCTCTATAGAATAATTATTCTACAGAATATTAAAGTCTATTCTGTTGATTGTGTATATTGTTGAAATTGAAAAAAGTCCATAGAATATAAATTCCCATAGAACGTCAACAAATTTTACATTGGAGAATGATTAAAAGTAACACAAGATTGATTAGATGATTGTATTACAAGTGACTTCAATTTTTAAAACAGGAGGAGAGTAAATTCGTTGTTTTTTGGATGAAACATGGATAATATATACCAAAATGGGAACCAAGCTAAAGGGGTTCCTTCCAAATTGAAACAGGAAGGCAAACGGTTTACCATTGTGAATGCTGGATGTGATGAAGGCTTTTTACCAGGATGCGACTCAATTCTAGACACCAACGTAAATAATCGGGATGAAAAACGAGTCTGTGTGAAATATAAAGTAGATGAGCTTTCGAAGGTTGATGAACATGAAGTATTGAGATTATCACCTTATAAATGTCAATATAATCCAATTGAATGAGCTAGGGCTAACTGCAAGAACTTTTACAAAAAAGTGGCTCGCACAGCAATCCAGAAGTGCACCAAGAAAAAATGGGCAAATTTCATCAAACACACAGAGAATGTCCTTTCATTTATCATAAACGTTGATGAAACTAATTCTTCTGACACCGATGATCTTTAAACTGACCTGAGTAATTATGGAGATGAAGAAGGTCCAAGTGGATCTGGAATACATAGTGTACAGCAAGTGGATCTGGAATGGATAATATTGACTCGAAAACAACTCGAATCAGACTGTTCGAACTCTCAGTCAGGTGGTGAAGAAATGACTCTTAATTTGATGACACAGAGGTGGCCCAAACTTTAGGGTGACCATTGAGATCTTAGTAACTCTCAGCAATACAGGTACAGTCAAATAGTAGAAAAGTTTCTAAACGATTTCCTCAACAAATTCCATTTGGAAAGTTGACAATTTCCTATCAGATACATATAGATAATTTGCACATAAAATTGCCAAAGTTTAAGTAATCCTTGTATCTATTACATGCCTACATTTTACTTTTAAACTAACAATTAACTTAACGTTTCACGTACATACACTTCCTCTATCAAAGCTAAAAGTGTACTTACAGGTGAACCTGCTCAGATTTTCAATTTGCAAGAAGTATAAATGAGTCCACCTAGTTCACTTTAAACAGATATAAACTAGGCACTAGGGTGTCGAAGATCCTAGATTTCTATAACTATCTAATTTGGGACACTCTGTATAGGTTGGACCCTGAGGTGGACCCTTTAAATGAGGACCCTTGCTTATAATGGAGAAAGAAAAAACTTTTATCCACAAATAAGATATTTGAAGACTTCAAATTGAATTAAGAGAAAACTGCTTAAACTGTGAATAAGCGAGATCAATTTCAACAGTAGGCCTGTTCTTGCAGCAATCACAAAACAATTTCACACTTGTTAGTTGTGGTTTTGACAAAGGTTTTGATTGGTTAGTCACTTAAGAGAATTGAACCAATAATTGATGTTGATACATTATTATTGGAAACTAGTTTCTGATGTTAGAATAAACTTTTTATATTGATAGCTAGTTCTACGGAAGACTATGGAGTCTACAGCTTAGCACTTTGCAAACAACAAAGCAATTTTTATGGCCTGATCCAGTAATGTTATTACTGACATGATAATCGCAGTAATAGGTCACAGCTCTGGAAAAACTATGTGACATGTGGAAAATATAATCTTAACTTGATGAACAGATATGCAATTGTCTTACAAAAAAACAAATGCTAAAACTAGTAGCTTTGAGGCTGCAAGATCGAGAATCTTGCTTACAATGAATGATGTTGAAGGAAGCAGTGAACCCGGATGAGACATTTACCCAAAAATGGCGGCAATTTCAATTATTAGACATCTTATAATATTTTCAGGTCTACCTTAGACCTCAAGACTCTAGAAGACATAATATGACAATGACAAATCAGACAGACACACCCATTTACTCTCACAAGCATATACAAACACACACTGCAACTCCTTCTTCATATACACACACATCCTAATATAATTTGCACACTTACCCCCCTCCAACCACTCAAAGTAATAGAGGCTTTGAAGGAAGCAGTGAACTAGAACCCGGATGAGACAATTACCCCAAAATGGCGGCAATTTCAATTATTACACATCTGATCAAATTTGCAGGTCTACCATAGACCTAAAAACTCTTTAGAAAACATAATGGGACCATGACAAATCACACAGACACACCCATTTACTCACACAAGCATATACAAAGACACACTGCAACTCCTTCTTCATACACCCACACACACGAAACCTAACATAGTTTGCACACTTACCCCCTCCCAATCCACTCAAGGCTATAGAGGCTTTGAAGAAAGCAGTGAATTAGAACCCCATTGAGACAATTAGCCAAAAATGGCGGCAATTTCAATTACTAGACATCTGATCAAATTTTCAGGTTTACCTTAGACCTCAAGATTCTTTAGAAACGGGACCAAAACAAATCACACAGACACCCCCGTTTACTCTCACAAGCATATACAAATACTCACCGCAACTCCCTCCTTTCATAAACACACACACACACACACACACATCCTAACATAAAATGCTCACATGCCCCCTCCCAACCCACTCAAGGGCATAGAGGCTCGGCTGAGTTATGTACCACTGCATTTTGCGACAATCGAACAGAGCAGTAATCATTTATTTATTGTTTTATGTGCTGAGCAGAATTTCTTGACTAAACTCTACACGCCACCTAAGTACCATGAACTTGACACTCATCAGCTATTCCATTGGCACAAACAAAGCACTGCACTTACCAAATAACTTCTCGTATTCCTGATTTCTATATGGATTTTTTTTGGTGTACGTCAAAGTTCCTTTATAGAGGTACAATTTCAAATAATTCTACATATTTCAGAGAATGAGATATCACAGAACAAAAGCCGCAAGGGCCGGTTTCGAGGTCATTGTCTAACAACAATTCTAACACTTTCTGCTTGTAGTCGGTATTCTTATTACTTTTAACAAGCAACTATATTACAGAAAAAAAAGACACAGATAAAGCCCCTGGTAGTCTTCTCGTTTTCAAAAAAATTTACATATTTCACAGTATAAAAGCCACAAGGACCGGTTTCGAGGCTGCTTCGCCCCGGCCATTTTGACTCTGTCTGTTTTTCCTTGGAATCCATTCTATTTATAAGAAGGAAAAACATGACAAAGCCCCTCGTAGAGATAGAACTTTATTGCATTCGAGAAACTTGTCAAGCTTCACAGTTTTTTTTTAAGTTATAAGTTCTGTTAACTGCAGTTTACCCTCACATTTCTATTAATTTATAGTTTTTCCATAATCGGTACAGTTATAATTATCTTCTAGGCTTCCCATAAGAACCGGTTTCAAGGCTGTTTCTTCTCGGCTCCAATGGAATTTTGATTCCATCTGGTTATCCCTGGAATCTACTCTATTAAGAAGAAAAACCAGACAAAAACTCTTGTAAAGATAGAATTTTATTGCATTTATGAGCTTTACAATTTAAAGCTAGAGTATGGTTGCAGTTGGCATAAAATGTCTTATATTGAGGTCTCTTTTTTTTATATGTATCTTACTTCAAAGTGATCTTCTCGCTCACTTGCAAAACATTTCAAAGCATTTTTTTTTGTTTTTCAAAATTCTTCAAAGGATACGTTTTAAATATATCGAATTAGAATGAATCCTCCATTTTCCTCCTTCCAATGCGTCGCCTAAAATGAATCCTCCATTTTCCTCTTTTTTTTTGAGTCGAAGTCAGTTTTTTTTTAAGAAAAGGGCTTCTTAATAGATCGTTTCCCACATTGGGCGCCAAAAAAAAAAGAATAATTATTTTGTATTTATCTACATCGTTTCTATGTCCTCTCACACATTTACTGTGAGAGAGTAACCTCATTAAATATAAAGTTTTCCTAGAAAAACGCATTTTAAAATGTCGTGAATTTATTTTATATCTACCTATATCCCTTCTATACTCTCTCACGTGATTGTGAGTTGAAGTAAATCTTTTTACAAAAGTGCGTCTCTAAAATGTTTCCCACTTTGGGCCCCAAAAAAGGCTTTAACGTAATTGGGTAATTACTGTAGTCATTTTTAAAAGTTAATATTTATTTTATATTTTGCTTCTGTACTCTCTCACGTACCTGTAGGTTGAAGAAAAAAAGTTTTTTTGCAAAGGTGCGTCTCTAAATCATGCCCCACATTGGGCGCCAAAAAGACCTCGATGAAGTTCAGAGATTACTGAAATCATTTCTAAAGAAAGATGTTTATTTTATAAACATTTTTCTTTAAAATTTTATAAAAGAACTTTAACGTAATTGGGTAATTACTGTAGTCATTTTTAAAAGTTAATATTTATTTTATATTTTGCCTCTGTACTCTCTCACTAAGTATGTAACTGTGAGTTGAAGTAAAGCTTTTTTGCAAAGGTGCGTCTCTAAATCATGCCCCACATTGGGCGCCAAAAAGACCTCGATTAAGTTCAGAGATTACTGAAATCATTTTTAAAGAAAGATGTTTATTTCATCTCTTTATATAACTTATGTTTTCTTGTTTCTTTCTTTCTGTTTTCTGTTCCCTCTCACAAAATTGAAAGTTGAATTAAATATAAAAATGTTAGTACAAAAATTCATCTTAATATATAGTGCCCCACGTTGGGCGCCAAAAAGACCTCGATGTTATTCACAGATTACTGAAAATTGCTCAGGAAGTTCTTCTACCTTGTTACACACAGGTATGGTGACTTTTTGTAGGGCTTCTGTTTCTCTTATAGATACCGTGGTGGTTGGCGTTTTCCTTCTTCTTCAGTAATTTCTGTCGTCACACTTTTGTTATAACCTTTGTTTTGTAAGAAATCTGCACAAGAAAACAATTGGGCTTTGGTTATGTTCAGCCGAAACGCTTTTCAATAGCTTCATGTCAGCAAAGGGTAATCCCAAACAGCCAATATCTCCAATGCACCTGGGTATTCACAAATGTGATTCCATTATGTAGACTGCAACCTTAAATGGTTTGAATAACTTCTGGGAGAATCTATTTGGAAGTCTTCAAGTCACATGGTTCCAGTTCTTTCTTTTGCATGTGTACACACCAATTTTAACATTCATGGTCTAGCTAACAATATAATTCCTTCCTTGACTGTTATGTTTCACTCTGCTCTCCATTACTTGTTGCCACTTAACTATTATTTGCATGAGGCAAACCTTGAACCAGCTCGAGAGCTAGCCTATCAACTCAAGTTCTCAGGTAGGATAACATTTGTTTCAAAATATAATATTGTTTGTAGCATTTTATTTTTGGTCATGTTCTTGCAATGATGAGGCAGGTTTCAATAGATACTCTGGCCTCATTATGTTTATCTCCTTTTCTAATAAGCATTTCTTGATGAGATTTTGTTTGGCTCATGTAGCGAATTTGTAAACGTAGTTCTGAATGGTACGTAGTTCTCAACTATTTGGGCAATATATTTTCTTAAATTGGGAACGCAGAATAATAACTGGATTTAAGCAAAATTGCTAAATAATTACCGTAATACAAATTTGAGGTTAAAACAATTCTTACGGACTTTAATAAGGTCGCCTCACACAAATCTCGGATCTAGTAACTTTTTATTTGTTTTTAAAAGAAGCATTTACAATGTCATAAGTGGCTAGATGAATATCTTCCTGAAATAGACTATAGACACTATAAAAAATAACTTATAGTGACAGCCCTCATATTTTCTAATACGTACTCTGCAGACTTGCGTGCGTTTCGTGGTCTACTGATGCTTAACAATGGGCTAAAAAGAATGGAAATTTTTTCTTGTACTTTGAATTCTAATTACGTATAAAATCGAGAATGAAACGAAGCCAGCCCGTTTCTGCATGTCATCATCTTCGATCAAGAGTTTTCGATAATGATATCTATTTGTCAGATTCAAGCAGTGCCGCAGAAGATAATAAGGAGATCAAACCAATAAGGTTCCGGCCAATTTAAAATGGACTTAGAAGTCCCAAGCTGACCGCCATCATCTCAGTACGAGATACTAAATGAAGGTTATGAAAACATAATCCCATAAGAACCAGTACTTTATAGCTGGCCTTTGCAAGGCCATGTACCTATGTCTATGCGGTTTTATGACCCTAAACTAGCAATCTGCATACCGATACGACCGCAACGCAATTTTTTATGATTAGGGAGACTTGTTTCTCCGTGTACAGCAGGGGAGCTGCAAATAATGATCCTCCCATAGAGATTTTAGTGTCTCTAATAAGTTTCTTTAATTTCTAGACGAGAACGAGTGCAAATACAGGCCGTGCGACGTATTTGCTCACTGCACTAACACCCTTGGAAGTTTTTCATGTACGTGCTTTCCCGGATACCATGGAGACGGATTTCACTGTGAAGGTAAGTCTCAAAATTCACAATAAGCCAATGTGATACCACAATCTTGGACACATAACATTTCCATCTAAAAGGAAAAGAGAAATGTTTCACCTTGGCGATATCTTATAGTGCAATCTGTTAATAGGAAGGCATAGTGTTATAAATCCTGGCGCAATCACCATTTCAGAAGACGCATTTGCATCTTCTGAAAGCGCGAAACGCATAAAAAACAATAAACATGGAAAAGTAGTTTTAGTAAAACCTTCTAAAGTCAGTCAGAAAGAAGGGAAAATGTACTTATTTTTTGTTAATTATTTGTCATTAATCTATCATTTATATCATGATGGCACCAAACTTTCGAGACACCTAAGTTAACAGGCTGTAATTGTGTGTGTACACTGAACTCACCAAAAAGAAGTATAATGTAGACAGACAAAAATTGGTGTTGATAATATATGATGTGTGTGTGTGTGAATATGTTGTGAATATAGTTTTGCTCAAACTCTACAGCACATTATAGCCATCATGGCCAGGCTCCGAGATTTAGGTGGGGTTTCTCCATTCATTCATAGAACTGTGAATCATTAGCGAATTTTGTGGATCCCGAGACCTTCAATGCACCGTTGGAATTAAAAAGCATTTGTCACTCTTAAAACGATTTATTGGACGCTAAGAAGCTTTGCAACCCCCTTTCGTATAGAAATGTGTGGACTAATTTATGTGCTGGTAAATTTATAACGAAACTCCCACAATTCGTTTCCCCAATTCGATTGATCATATTTGCGAACGCTATGTGTTAAATGTGTGACACTTTTAAATTTCCCTAATATTTGTATTGTATTCAATGTGAGTGTACTTGTAGAGTTCTCCACCGGGTCCTGCGGTCTATTGTGGCTCATTCGACGTGTTGCCAGCAAGGTTTGCCCCTGTTTCTGAGTTTCCTGCCCCTGAGTCTCTCGGGCGACACTGCTCGACTGCCTCGTCGTCCTCCAAGCACAGCTGACACTTTTTGAAATCTTAGGTGGCTATGTACTGTGTACAGTGCAGTGGCCACTCTAATTTGTCTCCTATTTAGTCTAAGGAACGTTTGGGCTTTTGCCCTCAGTTTAGCTTTGATGGAGCTCGGTCTGCTGTTTCGATACCAAACTATCGCCCCATACGTTATCATACCCCATATCGCCCCTCGGTCTTATTACCGTCAGGTATAACCCTGTTTCCGTGACTTTTTTGGAGGGTGATAGTCCAGGTAGGTTCTCCCACCAGTAGTGGGACTTGGTATTGCTCCATTCCTGGAGTTCAGCCTTGACCAGAGAATATGGGACACCCGGTGCTGATTCGAGCTTATGAATGCAGAACCCGCCGTCCTCCTGGCTAGAGAGTCGGCTTTCTCATTGTCTTCGTGACCACGATGGCCCGGAATCCATACCACGCTGTTCTCCTGGGATAGGGTGTTGAGAGTCCTGTGGCAGTTCCAAATAGATTCGGTCTAGTCGAAACAGCTAGAAGCGCTGCCCGTCTATCCGAGCAGATCTTTATTGAGCTATTTGGCCTTCCTCCTCTACTATGTGTCGGACACACAATTCAATGGCATGTATCTCACACTCACACTGTGGTGAATCGGTCCAGGCTCTCTGATATGCAGATGCGATCCGATCTCCCGTACATTCCGGAGCCAGCCCCTTCGTCGGTTGATCCATCCGTGTGTTGTTCGGATCGTTGCAGATCTTCGCCTCGTTCGTCCCAGTCTGCCTGTGAGGGAACCTTGATGACGCGATCTAGCAAGTGTCTAATGTACGTTTTGATGCCGTCAGGTCGGAGACCATGTTCAATACCGCAAGGCCTTCCAAACCAGCCTGAGCATAATTGGTTATGGTTATTGGTATGTCGCCTACATTGCCACTCGTTCCAGGAGTATTGGAAGTGGAAGCAGGTCAATGGCTGCCGTGGGCGTCGTTCTCATTGCCCCCGTGATGCAGAGACATGTTTGTCTTTGCAGAGTGGACAGTTTAGCCTTGATGACCAAAGGGAGAGCCGTGCCTTCTTAACGGTACGTTGTACAGGATGATTCCTTGAAATTTTACTTCGTTGGTAAGTCTAGCGTCTTCCTTCGGGTAATTGGCACAATCTCCTTATTGCTAGTTTTTCTTTTGAACACAAGCTGTGTACAACATCCAGAACCTCTTACAACGTGCTGGAGATTTGTTGGTCTGGGTGGTTTCTTATAAGGATAACGAAGTCATCCGCGTATGCTTAGACCTCAACTCCCCATAGTTCTAAAGTAGCCAAGAGGTCGTCCACTAGTAGGGACTACAGGAGGGGTAAAAGGACTCCGCCCTGCGGAAAACTTCCCTGTGTTGTGAATCTGACAGTGTCATCGTTTAATGATGTAGTGATCAGTCGGGATTCTAACATGGTGTGAATCCAGTTGGCTATTGTTAGTTTGACCCTTCTCGTTTCTAACTTCTGGCGCTAAGGAGGGAGTTTGAATGTCTATGGAAATATCAACTGCGACACACTTTGTATCCAGGGTATCTTGGATTTTCTCCACCAGGTTGTGGAGTGCTAGTTCTGTTGATTTGTTAGCCTGGTATGCACCTGTTCCATATTAAGGGGGTACGTTGTTAGTTCCCTCCCTCGCTCCCTCCCTCATGTATAAATCTACCAGCTTTTCCGCAGGAACGAAGTTAGACTGATTGGCCTCCTGAACGATTTAGGATTTTTTCCATACATCCCATCTTTGGTATGTAGAGGTTCGCAAGGCTCGCTCTAAAGAACTTTGTTAATAGAGGTGCGAGTTGATCCAGGCCCTGTTGTAATAGTGCCGGGAACACTCCATCCTCTCTAGGGGATTTGTATGGCTGAAAGGCCATAATCGTGGATTTTATCAAAGTTGGTCGGACCACTTTTTTTGAGAGCTCCCAATCTGCCCTGATAGGTCGTTTAAAAGGTCCCAAGGGGCTTGTGTTAGTCTCCAAATTTGTCAGCCGGCTACCCGGGAAATGACAGCTTGCCAGGCTCTTTTACGTTTCACTACCAGTGGAGGTGTAGGTTCCATCGGACCGTTTTATCGATCCAGGTTTCTGACACGGCTCCGCCTGGAGGGAATCCTATGGATTCGGGCTCCTGTTGGCAGGTGTTGAATCCCGCCACAGAACTTTCTCCAAAACTCTCTTTTAGAAGCCCTGATCTGTTTGTTGTAGTTAGTTAGGGCATGTCTGTAAGTATCCCAGTCTGCGGTTATTTTTGCTTTACTAAAGAGTCGCCGGACATTTTTCCTTTGACTTTCCAAGCGGTTATTCCACCAGGAGGTTTGTCTGCTGTCTTATTTTTCGTTCTTGTTGGACAACTATTTTCATAAGCCTGAAGCTTTTGCTAGCCGCTCGGCTAGCAGCTCTATGTTGATAGGACCGTCAAAAGAGGTGTTGATCGTATTCAGTTATGCCTGAAGGGACTCCCGATACGAAACCCAGTTTGTGCTTTTAGGATCTTTAAAAGTGACCATAGGTCGGATACTTGTTTTTAGATTAAACGTTATAATGTTTGTAATAGTTTTGCAGGTTTAGGACAAATAAAACTTTCTTGTCGTTTGAATAAAGGCCAACGTTTCGACGTTTAGTTTACGTGTTCTTCAGGGCTATACTCGGCGACAAAAGATGACATCAATAAACAAAATACTACTAACTCATACACTAATTAGTGCTCTGATGGTGCTGGCGTGGGTAATGTGTGACGTACATCATGGATGTAATTGTGTACATCATGGATGTAATTGTGGAAACTCGTCGAAATATACCTCAACTTGGCAGCATCGTCATACTCATCAGGAACGAAAAATCATCATGAAGAATTTGATAAGAAGCACTGGATCCGTTTCTGGGATGTTTTACCATTCCCATACTTTTGACTGAAAATCTTTGTTACCTTAGTTAAAAATTCAAATCATACTGAGATCTGATATTTGGGGTCTAAGTAACTGCTAGATGCTGACAGCATTGCTCAGAAATATAAAGCAAAATGATTTTGCACTGAATCCAAGTAGGGGGTGTGCAGTTAAAAAGTCATCTAGTCGACTGTGAATTGTCAAAAAAAAAGGACGAAGGAACAAAACTTTTTTTTTGACTATGTCGTTCTTTTTTGTCAAAAATGCATAGTCTTCTAGATGACGTTTTCTAATAAACTCTCTTGTAGAAAAATTTTAAAATTTTTCTCAAGCCGTCTCTGAGATATTTTGGCGTTCCCATACTTCCTCGTTCCCATTGTGATCGGAGCAAGAGGACTCCGAGGATACTGTTCATTTGCAGATCTTATTTGAAATAAGGTTCGCGCTGATCGTGAGATCTAAAACTTCTTTTCTGTTGACAGTTACAAAAGTTGGGCTGTTGCCTCGCATTGATAATGGGGGTACCTGGGTCAGGTAGTTAAGTAGTGGCTCAACCCTTATGTTAATATTGCTGCTGCCCCATACCGTGTGGTGGGCGTTCGCATCACATCTCAGTATTAGCTGGGTATTGCTTCTCTTGACGCGATCGACGAGTCTTCGCACCACCTCAGAAGGAAGTGGTTCAGCTTCCCCATATCCAGGGAGGTCAGTCGAGCAGGTGATTACATCTGTCTTTAGTAAGTCGTAAGCAAAAAGAATGGGAGATCTTTCCTTATTCGAATAGCTGCTCTTGGTTTACCATCCCAATCGCAGGCGATAATCTTACTCTTGCTTAAGCCGGATACACGGCCCTTGTTAGAGATCCATGGTTCCTGGATGAGGGTTATATCCACATCAGTTTCCCTGAACTTCTTCCCCAAAGGGTACGTAGCTGCTTTCGCATCCTGAAGGTTTGCCTGTAGAAATGTGGTCTTACCTGCCATTCCCAACGCTCCTTCTTCGAGACAGGTTTGGAGTCTTTCCTCTCCACCTTGTCCCGATTTTTCCCTAATTTAGGCCTTTTGGGAATGGAGTTGCCATTTCCTTTTTACTGCGCCTGCACAGCGGTTTGTGGCCCTTCCCAAAAGCGTCTGGATCAGCCTTGGATGTTTGTCTAGCTTTGGCTTCGAACATACCAGGACTGCCAGGCCTATTCAACCGCTCCGCCTAGCCTGTGCTTCAGCGGAGGGTAATTTGCTGGAGCTTTCGCTAAACATATTCGTTGTGAACACACCAGAGCAGCCAGGCTCATCCAGCCGCTCCGCTTATTCGTCACCGGAGGGTGATTTTCCAGAGCCAGCTTTTTCCGCGTGGATCTTGCCCGTGATTTGCCCGCCTTGCTTCGGTCTGTGACGGAATTGAATTCTCTCAAAACCAAAGAAGGGTCTGAATTCTTTGTCTGCTAGGACTGCGAGTAACGTCGATGGCAAAGGTCCAGGATTGTCCAGGACACGCTTCCACGCGATGTAGGATCGTCCATTCGCTGGGGTTCAGACCATGGATCATTTTCCTGAGCCGCAGTTTCACCGTTTCAGGCATCAGTCGATGGTCGGTGGTGTCAGCTGGCAGTCTTCCCTAATATTAGTGACGTAATTTCCTTTTATTTTGCTTCTAGAATGGTACCACATAATTGCCCTTAAGACGGTAAATATATTAAAAAATTTATACAGTTTTACTTGCGGACCTGTTTTAAAAGTGAATTTTTGAGCACCAGCTGCCTTCTGAATCATCACCCTCTGTACTGCTTCTTTAGAAACAATTTTCTTGCTGCTTAAATAGGCATTAACCGCTTCTTGAGTGTTGGCTTTAGAGATAAATGTATACCACTGGTTATTTGCACATTGAAAATTACAGCAATTTTCCAAAAACTCCATAACTGACTAAGTGGATTTTTTGAGAAATTTGCCTATATTTGCTCAAATTCAATTCAATTTTATTCACTTGAAAGAATTCTGAAGATACGACAAACTCCATTGAAATTTAGACCATTTTTGATGCTTGTATAAAGTGTTACGGGGTCTGTTATCATTTGAGAATTGTTTCTTCTATTAGAGTACCATGCTCACTAATAGCCTCTAAAAGGAGGGTTGAAAGCATCATTGAACAAAAACAACAAAACAACAAATTCTAACCCAACCACGATTAGAATTTTGTAAAATTTCCTTCTCCAAGTTTGGGCTAATGACTTAAGAACCGACTCAACTATTGTCTTATCTTGGTTGGATTTTCGTGCTTCCAGATGGTCAGATTTAGCAGCCGACAGGGTTATGGTAATCCAACCTTTGGCCTCACCTAACCCTTCACGGTATTAGAAACCTATCATATCAAAAATATGCTTCCTAGATATTTTGTCTAGAGATTATGCACTCAGACTCACAAGACTCAAATTCCAAATTTGCTGTTCGAAGTGAGCTAAAGCAATTTAAGTTTGTGGAAAACTTGCGAGATTCCAGAGGAACGAGAGGTTTAACCACTGAGCCAGCACAGAAATACATACTGAATTTACGGTTCTAAGAGGATATTCCTCATTTTCGACACTTCTAATATTACGTATTATGCAATCTGAAGCATACATCGAATATAAAATGTCTTCTAGCTGTTGAAAAACTAAACCTGGTAGTAACTCAAGCTACCTACGTTCATTTAAAAAATCGTCAAATTAGATATATGAATTTTGCCCAGAAAAAAGATGACATATTCAAAGTAGAGTGCTTCATTCTGTTCTTTTGACATTTTAGCACAAATCCAACGGTAACTTTCTGAATTAAGTGTGAATTCGTAGACTCAATGGTCACTCCAAAACAAAAGTTTAATTTGCGCAAGGCAACGTGGTTAGTTGGTTTAAGTTAGAAATTTTCATTCTGCAGAGGAAGCTTTGAAATATCCTATTTAAAAAACTACATTATGGTCTATCTCTTTCTTCTGATAGGTCAGATCGATGAGTACCGCATTAGAAAATTGAAGAAATGAACAAGAGAGCTGGCGAAACGTTAATGATAGTATACGTACGAAAGGAAGGAACGAGGGAAGAACAAATCCCAGCAGACGTGTACACCTTTCGAATCGTTTAATTAATAGTCTCAGAAGTTGCGTTAAAGCTCGACTTACTACCAGCGATCCGCAGATACAATTCTGATTCTAATGAACAGGAAATTCGCGAATTATCGCACTTTTCACGTTTTAATTACCCGAATGATGGATGACGTCCATGTTCCGTTAATGGACCCGCGGTACGCAATTAATCTTTTCGCCTGCACACCGGTGCGAATATTTCGGACCTTTTGTTTTGCTCTCTCTCTAATCGACGTGTAATGAGAGATTACTCTCTCAATCCTTCGAGGAACCGATTTTAATTAAGGCCGACAGTGAAGAACTTGACCGTCATTGGTGCAAAATGATGAGATTCAAGGAAGTTTTATGAACTCGGCTTTATGCTCAACCTCAGTCACGACCTCCCCCCGAGGGGGCTATCCGAAGGCGCCTGCGTGATCACGATTATGTAAAACGTACCCAATTAGGGGTCAGAACACCCATCAAAAAAGCCATATACAATATTCATTGCATGAACGGTTATATTTATTCAATTTCCTTTTCGTCTATGCTACGATGATTCATATCGTGGTGTTAGCCCGAACCAAGGGGGCAAAGAAGTACGGTATTATTATTCCGCTGACTTACAAGTACCTCCGTCCGGTACCTATCGTGAATCTTAATGTCGCGAGGTCAAAATTTGAAGATGCGTCCCACATTTTCTGTGTTACGAAACCGGCCTCTGAACTAGGTACATCATATGATGCGTGCAACGTGATTTCGATGGTGATAGCCTTTTTTTAGTGGTATTCACGCATGATTTTATGAGCTCAGTTGAGATAAGACTTTCTTTTTGGGAAAAGCGACCGATTATACCGCCAGTTTTATAGCAGTATACTTCAAGATTGAAAGATTGTGGCGTCAAGGCTAAATTGACTTATTCTTACCCACAAAACAACCATATAGAAAGAAAAGCTCAAATGGGTGGCTCGGTTAACTGTTTTAAATTAATTTCTTTTGGTGCTACTGGTAAAGTTTATGTCATCTCGAATTTCAAGGCATTTTCTTTTTTTAATAGTAGCTTATGGCTACAAAACAGATAACACGAAAAAAAAAACTCGGAGGAGCCACTTTTCACTGAGAAAAAAGAAAATAATAACGACGAAATTGTAGAACGAAAAGAAAAAAGCTTCGGATGTAGAAGCCAAAAAGATAGTAATAGTATTTGAAAAATATTAATAGCCCTCAATTTTATTCAACAAAGTGGACATTTTTCATAGGAATTTTACGAAGATTCATAAGAAGCTAATACCCGAAACTGAGCATTAGAAATTCACTGTATATGGACTTTGCAGTTTTGCAAATGAGTCAAGGTTTAGGTTCATGGCCTTCAGTTTATTCCACAAAATGGAAATTTTCAATAGGTGTTGTATGAAGATTCAGAAGAAAAAGGCAGCTAATACACGAAACTGAGCTTTAGAAACTCACTGAGTATGGACTCTGCAGTTTTCAAATTGAATTATGGATCGTGTTTATCTCCCGCAATTTTACTCTACAAAGCGGAAAGGTACTGTGCGAAAATTCAGAAGAAGAGAGCAGTTAATACCCGGAACTGAGCTTTAGAAACTCACTAAATAAGGAGTCTACAGGTTTGAAACTGAGTAATGATTTGGGATTATGGCCCCTAATCTTATTGAACAAAGTGAAAATTTTCTGTAGGTATTGTACGAAAATTCAGAAGCAAAGAGCAGCTAATACTCGAAACTGAGCTTTAGAAACCCACTAAATATGGACTCTACAGTTTTGAAAATGAGTCATGGTTCAGGTTCATGGTCGTTAATTTTATTCTACAAAGTGGTATTTTTTTAGAGGTATTGTACGAAGATTTAGAAGAGGATAGCAGCTAATTCAAGAAACTTAACTTTAGTAACTCTCTAGATATGGGCTCTCTGGTTTTGAGTGAGTCAGGATTCCGGTTAATGGCCCTTACTTTTATTCTGCAAAGAGGACATTTTATATAGATATTGTGCCACGACTCAGAAGAAGAGTGCAGCTAATACCCGAAACTGAGCTTTAGAAACTCACTAAATATGGTCTCTGCAGTTTTGAAAATAAATTACGGTTCGGGTTTATGTCCGCAATTTTATTCTACAATGCGGATTTTTCTTATTTTAAAGGTACCTACTGTGAGAAGATTCAGAATAAGAGAGCAGCTAACACCCGAAACCGAGCTTTAGAAACTCATTGAATATGGAGTCTACAAGTTTGAAACTGAGCCATTATTCGGGTTTATGGCCCTTAATCTTATTGTACGCAGTGGAAATTTTCTGTAGGTATTGTACGAAAATTCAGAGCAGAAAGAGCAGCTAATACCCGAAACTGAGAAACTCACTAAATATGGACTCAAATGGACAACATGGACATGGACAAAACTACAGTTTTGGAAATGAGTCATGGTTTGGGTTTAGGGCCCTCAATTTTATTCTACAAAGTGGAAGTTTTTCATAGGTATTGTACCAAGATTCAGAAGATGAGAGCACCTAATATCTGAAACTGAGCTTTAGAAACTTACTAAATGCGGACTCTGCAGTTTCGAAAACGAGTCATGATTCGTGGCCCTCAATTTTATTTCACAAAGTGAAAATTGTTTATTGATATTTTATAAAAATTTAGAAGAGAAGGGCGGCTAATACGCGAGACTGAGTTCTAGAATATGGACTCTGCAGTTTTGAGAATGAGTCATGGTTCGGGTTCATGGCCGTTAATTTTATTCTTCAAACTTGAAATTTTTCATAGATACTGAGAAAAGATTCAGAAGACAAGAGCAGCTAATACCAGAATCTGAGCTTAGAAACTCACTATTTTTAGTTTTATTTTCTCACTTTAGAAACACACTATTAGACTCAACTTTATTAAAATTTTTCATAGTTATTGAACGAAGTTTCAGAAGAAAAGAGAAGCTAATACCTGAAACTGAGCTTTGGAGACTCACTAGATAAGGACTCTGAAGCTTTGAAAATGAGTCATGGTTCGATGCCCCATATTATGTACGAAATTCTTAATCTTCATACACTCTCAGCGAGATGGGTGGCAAAGCAACTGACCCCAAAAATGAATCTACGACGAGTAGATGCATGCGAAGAACTTTTGCGGCAGTACCAAGCTGCGTCATTGTTGCAATATTATTAACCTGAGAGAACAAACAAAGAGTGGCACCATCCCCCTTCATCAAAAAGCCAAACAATTTCGTTCACAATCCTAGCAGGGAAGGAATAGGTTGAGTCTGTTTTAGGACGCAAAGGGGGTAATTTAGAAGACTACATACCTACTCGGGTTACTGTTAGTTACAGTTAGCATAACGAACTACTAACGAACCGCATCAAGCCTGCTATCAAAACCAAAAGGCGGATGCCTGTGATTAAGGATATTCTTGAATACACACTATCTTGTCCACATACTGGGCGTCCATCTGCTGCCACTATCTTAGATGTTTGAGTGTGAGTGCCTATTACATCCTCTTTATTCCTCTGAGTTCGCTCCAATCGATTATCATCACACTCCTAATCGATTATCATGTCTTTGGTTCACCTAAAGGGTCACTAGGAGAGGAAAAAACTTGAAAGTAATCCAGACAGTACGTCTAAGTGGCTCTGCACACTCTCAAATTAACTTTTTTGTCAGTTTTTGTAAACTCATAAATTCTGTGAAAATATTTGCATCCTTCAGCTGGCGCAAGAGCTACTGCTGCATTGCATTCTGCAGCTCAGATTTTTTCCTCTTGGACTACACAGTATATTTTTCCCATCCTTTTAGAAACTACAATAATTTAATAAAATTGTGTTTTTTCTTTGAAACCAGCATCTATGGTTTATTCCATATTCGTCTTCTTCGCGGATTGCCCACAGTCTCTGAGAATATTCGTGCCAATAATACATACATATTATGTATGTCTCGCTACCGTAATTCATGTACAACAACAACAAATGTTCTCATCATAGTGTAAACGCTGTACGGTAAAAGAACTTATTTTATAGCAACTATAAAGGTAAACTTGTGGGCCAATGGATTATACCGTAACATTCGATAGCACAAAATCTAGCTGGTTATTATTAATTTTATTGCACGTTGACACTTACATATATGCTCGCCGTAAATAACTAACAGTACTCTTATGATATCATAACATATCATTTATCCAAACGCATCAATTCCGAGCGCTCATATTATTATTATAAATCGTGCGAGGCCAATTTGGTCTAAACACGTAAATCAAAACATTCTGGCTGCAGGCGCATTCCTGCAGGGGGTACCACAAGAATTAACCTCCTTAGTTGGTAGCGGTATATGTAAAACACATCTATGAGAAACAGTTTCGCTATTATTGTTATTTTGCGGTACCGGTGAGCGTTTCTTTTTTTTCCTCACCCAACCATCGACATCTGTTCGATTAAATAAGCAATAATATCGATTTGGTTCCAGTGTTTATACGCATCTCTGCGGGAAATGGACGCGTGCAATGAGCCGGCATAATTAAATAAACAGTTGCAAGTTTGTTTCCGGGAACTGTATTGGTCGACAACGTTCGTTGCTTCATCGAGAAGATAAACGCTATTTGTGACATAACCAAAGAATTTTTCTTTTCTTGGGGCTTCAATTAGTGCCCAAAAGACCTTGAGGGCTACACAATACTTTGCAGGATCAGAAAAATGAAGGGCTTCTACTGCGAGTTGTTCAATGTTTTAAATATTCGCTGCTCCTTCCTCAACTAAAAAAATGATTTGTTCGCCACAATCTTCATATTTTGATTAGTTCAGAACAAATCAAAAGATTGTGAAGGCTTTCACGGCCAGTCAAAATACAATCTAAAGTGTTTTCCGGAATGGAGTTTCTTCCTGACGTTTTGTCTGAATCTGAGTTACTAAATACGATTGGTGAATACTCATTGTATTCACCAATCGAGATACCCAAAAGAACTATATGTAAGTTGGATCCCCATTTATTCAAAAATTATTTTAGTCTCTCTCTGTTTCTGATTCTTTGAGATGGTTAATCAACCTCTAAACTTTAAAAACCCTGTGGGTAGTTTCGATAAGTGATAATATCTGCATCACAATTAATTAAGGTTCTTAACAAGAATCTCCATGTTATATTCCGCTCGCAATCACATTGAATCTTCACATGAACTAAGACCCGAAACAGGATACGCTGATGATTCCAAGCGTGTTAATTCGAATAGAGCGGGCATTTCTTATGCAGTTGCTTCCCCACTTGGCCGCAAATATCGAATTAATAATAATTTTCATGGCAAAACGCGCAGTTTAGCGAAACTGCTGACAACAGACGTTCGCTAACTGTAAAATTGCATAGGAAGAAAGTAATTAATTCCGCTGGTCAAGGCGAAACAGATGAATTAATAGGAGGAGGAATGTATCTCTGGTGGCCTCTTCGTGGCGGTAATGAGGAATATAATATGCACGGCGGTATTATTGCTTTTGCTTGGTTCCTCAGTTTTTTGAGCTTTGGTGACTGGTGAAAAAAAAACTAATGAACCTGAAACTTAAACTTTAGTTTATAGCAGAATACTCCGATGGTTTTGCGCCGATAGCACATGCAGTGAGTAAATAAAGCTCAGTTTCGGGTATTAGCTGCTCTCTTCTTCTGAATCTTTGTACAATACCAATAAAAAACTTCCACTTTGTAGAAAATGTCCTCTTTGTAGAATAAAATTGAGGACCATAAACCCAAACCATGACTCATTTTTAAAAATGCACAGTGCATATTTAGTGAATTACTAAAGCTCAGTTTCGGTATGTATTAGCTGATCTCTTCTTCTGAATCTTCTTTATAGTATATATGAAAATTTTCCACTTGGTAGAATAAAGTTCAACGACATGCATCTCAATCACCAATCATTTTGAAAACTGTAGAATCAATATTTACTGAGTTTCTAAAGCTCAGCTTCGGGTACTAGCTGCTCTCTTCTTTTGAATCTTCGTACAATACCTATAAAAAACTTCAACTTTGTAGAAAAATGCTTTCTTTATAGAATGAAATTAAGGACCGTGAAACCGAACAGTGACTCATTTTTAAAAATGCACAGTGCATATTTAGTGAGTTACTAAAGCTCAGTTTCGGTATGTATTAGTTGATCTCGTCTTCTGAATCTTCCTTATAGTATCTATGAAAATTTTCCACTTTGTAGAATAAAATTGAACGACATGCACCTTAACCACCACTCACTTTGAAAACTACAGATACAATATTTAGTAAGTTTCTAAAGCTCAGCTTCGGGTATTAGCTGCTCTGTTCTTCTGAATCTCTGTACTATACCTATGAAAAAAGTCCTCTTTGTTGAAAAGAATTGAGGGCCATTAACCCGATCCATGACCCATTTTTTAAAATACACAGTGCATATTTGGTCTAATCTCTCCTTCTGAATCTACCTTATAAAAGAACATTTTTCACTTTGTAGAATAAAATTTAACGACATGCACCTTAACCACCACTCATTTTGAAAACTGCACGATCCATATTTAGTGAGTTTCTTAAGCTCAGTTTAGGGTATTAGCTGCTCTCTTCTTCTGAATCTTCGTACAATACCTATAAAACTTCCACTTTGTAGAAAAATGTCCTCTTTGTAGAATAAATTGAAGACCATGAACCCAAACCATGACTCAATTTTAAAAATGTACACTTCATATTTAGTGAATTACTAATGCTCAGTTTCGGTATGTATTAGCTGATCTCTTCTTCTGAATCTTCCTTATAGTTTCTATAAAAATTTTCCACTTTGTAGAATAAAATTTAACGACATGCACCTTAACCACCACTCCCTTTGAAAACTGCAGATACAATATTTAGTAAGTTTCTAAAGCTCAGCTTCGGGTATTAGCTGCTCTGTTCTTCTGAATCTCTGTACTATACCTATGAAAAAAGTCCTCTTTGTTGAAAAAAATTGAGGGCCATTAACCCGATCCATGACCCATTTTTTAAAATGCACAGTGCTTATTTGGTGAGTTACTTAAGCTCAGTTTCGGTATGTATTAGCTGATCTCTTCTTCTGAATCTACCTTATAAAAGAAAATTTTCCACTTTGTAGAATAAAATTGAACGACATGCACCTTAACCACCACTTATTTTGAAAACTGCGAAATCCATATTTAGTGAGTTTCTAAAGCTCAGCTTCGGGTACTAGCTGCTCTCTTCTTCTGAACCTTCTTACTATACCTATGAAAAATTACCAACTTTAAAGAAAAATGTCCTCTTTTTAGAATAAAATTGAGGACCACGAACCCGAACCATGACTCATTTTGAAAAATGCACCAGGCATATTTAGTGAGTTTCTGAAACTCAGTTTCGAGTATTAGCTGCTCTGTTCTACTGAATCGCTGTACTATACCTATAAAAAAAGTTCTCTTTGTTGAATAAAATTGAGTGTCATAAACCCGAACCATGACTCATTTTTTAAAATGCACAGTGCATATTTAGTGAGTTTCTAAAACTTAGTTTCGGGTATTAGCTGCTCTGTTCTACTGAACGTCTGTACTATGTCTATGAAAAAGTCCTCTTTGTTGAATAAAATTGAGGGTCATGAACCCGAATCATGACTCATTTTTAAAAATGCACAATGCATATTTAGTGAGTTACTAAAGCTCAGTTTCGGTATGTATTAGCTGATCTCTTCTTCTGAATCTTCCTTACATTATCTATGAACATTTTTCACTTTGTAGAATAAAATTGAATGACATGCACCTTAACCACCACTCATTTTGAAAACTGCGAAATCCATATTTGGTGAGGTTCTACAGTTGAGTTTTGGGGTATTAGCTGCTCTCTTCTTCTGAATCTTCGTACAATACCTATGAAAAACTTCCTCTTTGCAGAGAAATGTCCTCATTGTATAATAAAATGGACCATGAACCCGAAACATGACTCATTTTTAAAAATGCACAGTGCATATTTAGTGAGTTTTTAAAGTTCAGGTTTAGGTATGAGCTGCTCTCTTTTTCTGAATCTCTGTACAATACATATGAAATGAAAAAAGTCCTCTTAGTAAAATAACATTGAGGCCCATGAACCCGAACCATGACTCATTTTTAAAAATGCACAACGCATATTTAGTGAACTAAAGCTCAGTTTCGGTATGTTTTATATTCTACAAATTGTGCAAAATGTTCCACTTTGTACAATATTTAGTGAGTTTCTAAAGCTCAGTTTCGGTTATTAGCTGCTCTCTTTTTCTGAATCTCTGTACAATACATATGAAAAAACCCTCTTTGTAGAATTAAATTGAGGGCCATTAACTCGAACGATGGCTCATTTAAAAAAATGCACAGTGCATATAAGTGAATTTCTAAAACTCAGTTTCTGGTATTAGCTACTCTCTTCTTCTGCACCTTCATATGATACGTATGAAAAAATTGCAATTTGAAAAATTGAGGGCCATAAATCCGAACCATGACTCAATTGTAAAACTGCATAGTCTATATTTAGCGAGTTTCTAAAGCTCATTTTCGGATATTAGCTGCTCTCTTCTTTTGAAACTCTGTTCAATACCTGTGAAAAAATGTAACAACATTAAGGGCTATGAACCCGAACCACGACTGCCATTTAGGCTCTCTTTTACAAGTTCAGTTTAATCTTTAGCTTGACGATAAATGAAAGACTTTGACAGATAACCAATGCAGTATATGTCAAATCTGCAGTTTAAGCTCCAGGAAGAGTGTAAACTTGTAATAGAAGCACTTAGCAGGCCGCACTAAACATTGAGATCCAAATGGTTTGAAATCTTGTAGTTCCGGCCTAATGGAAATTGTGGTAACTACAAGCGTATCCATGTAACCATTGTTACGAAAACAGGATTCAACAGTCCATGGGATTTTGATGATTTGGACAATAAAATCTACTCTGCGTTCAGGGTCCTTTGTCCTCCAATCCTGGACAAAATGCTACTTACAGGGATGGGTTAGGTAGAATTCTTTTAATGGTATTCTTTATCGGACCTGGTACAGGCCTCAGTAATTCCAAGATCAAAATGGAAACTAATTATGCACCATCGCCTGGGCATGTGCGGCGACAGCAAAAATGGTACCACATGCCTCTTTAACGTTTCTTTGTTGAACAAGACTCTCGCTAAACATGACATTGATTCCTCTCCAACCTTAAGCATTGTGTTCACCAACTAGCCATTTGTGATTAGTTTTGCAATTTCCTTTCTGCGCATACATTTTTTTAAAAGCAAGTTTTTATTAAATTAGAGGCCCAAAAAGCAAATCCAAGAAAAAACAAAAATTAATTGAAAATTTACCAGCTTAGTTTCTAGCGTGGTGCCCGTCCACTTAAATTGTTCCAGTCCTGGTAATTCTGTCCTAACATATTTGCACACGTCTTAAAATGGTTTCAACAACATTTTTGTATATTTTATATTTTTGAATGGATTGCACTTTTCGGGCAATTTCTCAGGTCATTCTTGGTTCTGGTTACGAGTCAAGCCCTGGTACTAAGGCGATGTCAATCCTTCAACAGTGAAACAGGAAGTCATCAGGAAGTCTGAAAGATATTAGAAATAAATTAGATGTCTCCAACTGTCAAAAACAGAAATTAGTGCACATTCTTCCTCACTGATTAAATAACAATATGCAAATTTCTGATGATGCAGGATTAGTTTGGTTCTCGGTCTGAAGAATAATAAGAATTCTTACTTTAACTAGGAACTTTCACTTGCATTTTTATGCTGCTTGTCGTGTAATAAAAGGCAGTCTCTAGAAAAAGGCTGATGACTTTAAAAAATTGCCGATTATCACGACGAGTGATTCAAGAACGAATCATTAGGTATTCTCGGATATTTAGAGTGGAATTAACTCGATGTGAACTACTTTTATAACAATAGAGAAAACTGTGAAGGCATTCACGGCCGTCAGGTCAAAACACAATCTAAAGTGTTTTCTGGCCTTTGAAGCCGCGGTCCAATAGAATTTCTTCTTGACGTTTCGTCTGAGGCAATGGGTGAAGTGATCTCCCGTGCTTCCCGACGTTGACTGATTCGAGTGTGGTGAGATCCGTTGTATTTATTCCCCCTCCGTCGCGCCTCATTGGAGGGACTGGGGTGGGGGTAGAGGTGGCGCGGGGTCTCTGCGCACTTGAAGCACATTGTAGAACTCACTTCCTATGTGCATTTAGTGCAACGTAATTTCCTCCTTCTTGTTGAAATTGTTGTCGTGTTTAAAGAATCTCAATGGCCTGTCTCGTTAGTCTCGGATAGAAACGCTGCGATTGATATGAGATATCCACCTCGTTGAAAAGGATGTCGTGACCTTCGGAGAGAGCGTGTTCTGCTACTGCTGACTTTTGTGTTTATCCCAGCTTGTAACTCCTCTTGTGAGGCCATTGAGATCTTTAAACACGACAACAATTTCAACAGGAAGGAGGGAATTACATTTCTAAATGCAGATTGGAAGCTAGTTCTATGACATACTTCAGATGCGCCGAAACTCCGCGCCACCAATACCCCCACTCCAGTCCCTCTACTGCAGCGCGACGGCGGGGGAATAAATTCCACGGATCTCACCACAGTCGAATCAGTCAACGTCGGGAAGTACGGGAGATCACTTCGCCCATTGCCTCATCGACTTTGATAATGTCTGCCGCCTCTGTAGACAAAACATCAGGACGAATATTGATTGGACCATGGCTTCAAAGCACGGAAAACACTTTAGATTGTAATAGAGAATACCTTCAAGAGTGAATCGGAATTAATTCCACCCGAACTCGAGTAAGTTTCCGAAAATGCCTATTCGCGGAACTGTCCCTTACCTATGGAGGTAACGAACTATTGGCGATTCAAATTAAAAAGTTTAAGAAGTTTATAAACTAATAAACTTCACCATTTCAAGATGATGATTGTTTAAACAAAAAAGGAAGCAAAAGTGGTTGCGTATGGCGGCCAATCAAACTGATGATAATGTGGCTGGAGATTAGTTTAGAATTTCATTACATGATAGCGAGCGTTTTGGACGGAAGTTTTGGCTTTGGACTGGTTCTGCTTTGGCCGGAAATTCACCATGTTTTTGTGCCCCATCGTCGTCACAGCACATGCATTAGGTATTTGACGCAAGACGTCATGTCAAGCCGATTTCGCCGCAATCTTTGATTGTCCCGTTGAAAAATGATCAATTAAAACTGTAAAACAGAATAGGAAAAGAAAAACAATGAGGCACATTGGGAAAATTGCCGAGTATTTTCCCAATATGAATTTGCATTTAAAAAAAGGCGTTGGCTTCCAGTGCAACAGAAAGGCCTGCCATCTTGTACACATTTTTTGTGAGTTTTTTAACATATTTTATGTGAGTTACCCCTTCCAACTTTTTTACATGAAATTTACAAGTACTTACATTTAGTACAATTTTTACATTTCGGTGGTATTAGTATAGTTTTTAAAGAAGATCGTAGTAGAGTAGTAGAGCCATTGGCAATGTCCTTTCGGCTGAAAAGTTAAGGACTTTTACGTGACGAAGAATTTTGAAGAAAGGAAAACGGAGAGTTATCCGAGCCTGCAATGTTCTAGTTAAAAGGCCGTAGCGAAATGTAATAGCGCCTCGCGTCGGTCAACTCATAATGCTTCTTCTCCTATAAGATCAACGGCCTTACAAGATCAATGAACTAGGTACTACTTCGCGAACTTGTAGTAGTACGGTTGACGTAACTTTTCACTATTAGCCTACTAGTTTATATTGGTGATGGTTTATTCGATTATTAGACGGCCTTTATTACGTCGTTGTGCGGGCAAAACCTTTAAGGTCCCCGGAGCAGCCGCTTCGTCTTTATGGAGGTCGTCGACGATTCCGGTATTGTTCTATAAAGATTTAGATATTCTTCAAAAACTGTCTTTGAAAGATTTGTTTTAAGAAATCGAAGTTGAAGAAATCTTACATGGCACAGATTGATGCGCACCCTTGTTTGTAGAACTGAAATTTCGGATTTGACGTGTACTTTGAGCTTAAGCTGATGTAATGGATCTCTTCACTATACAACATCATTGTATGTGATTTTCTTCCTCAATATTTTTTCCAGCTCCACCAATGTCGGAAAATGTTTGTCACAAGATTTGAAGGAATCAACGAAGTTGAAGAAATCGCACGTGGCACAGATTGATGCGCCCCCTTGCTTGTAGAACTGAGATTTCGGATTTGGCTTGTACTTTGAGCTTAAACTGACGCATTTCTTCAATAGACACATCATTGTGTGTGGTTTTCTCCCTCAATATTTCTCCCAGCTCAACCAATGTCGGAAAATGTTTTAACAAGATTCTTTTAACAAGAAATATGCCCATTTTGACCAAAAGTACTGTGGATTTTAGCTGACTGTCAGAAACGAATCCACTACTTCAAAATCGTAGTATCTTTTTATGAAAAGAGATACTCCTAAGAAACTTACATTAAATATCTTGCATAATTTTACAATTCCTCTAAATTCTTCTCAATCTTCAGCATTTCCTCAGGTTCTGAAAATTCAAGTTAGAAAAGAACAATTTATACCTTGGCTCGTCTTATGCTAGTTTTCAAACCTTGGAAATTGTTAAGGGTGGAGAATTATATAAAACGCGGGCCCAAGAGAACACTCTTTTTTTGTCAGGTTAACTTCAGTTGGTTAGGTTTGGTTACTTCGGGTTGGTCCACTTCTAGTTTTCCTTTACTTTTAGGTTAGGTTAGCTCAGGTTAGTCCAGTTCTACTATTTTCTGGTTGTATTAATTCAGGCCAGTTTAGTTTTTCTGTTCCAAAGTCAGGGTAGAGAATTTTTATAATTTGTAGGTGAGAATTAGCTTTGGTTGGTTCAGGTTGTGTGGTTAGTTCAGTTCTAGTTTACCTGGTCAGGTTTGTTACCTGGTTAGGTTAATTCAAGTTAATTCGTTTCTACTTTCTAGGTATAGGTTAGATTGGAATTGAATAAAAAGTTTGTCACTTGAGGGCCCGCTTTATTTTGAATTATTAGATCAGGTTAACTTCGGTTGTTTCAGGTTAGTTCAGATTAGTTTTCTTATTTTTATGGTTCATTTCATTATAATTCATTTCATTTCATTAGATACCTTCTTACATTTTACTGAACTTCTCCAACCAATAAACTATTCTAATATAAAATTATTTCCTTCGTGACAATTTTGATAAAAAATTATATTTTTAACGATTGTTTATTCCTGATTTTTTATTTTTTTTTATATATACTCTTGTGGCATGAAATAGAAGTTCTGCAACGAGGTAACAAATTGATGTTTGCTGCGAGCTGGTTCCATTAGGGATCTTTTTTGGCAAATTTTTTAGTGTTTTTAGATGATTTTGGCCTACAATCAGAAATAATTTAAATATGTGTCTTTAACTATCTACAACTTTTTTTCTATACGTTTTTGATTATTCCAGATTTTTTTAAACTTTTGAAGCAGTTCGTCGATTTTTATTTAAATTATTCCTTTCTTGTCGTTCTCCACGAAGACGTAGAAGTGCTAACAAGATTTTTCGTTCTCAATTTCCGAGTTCAAAGACGGAATCTAGTTAAATCCCGAGTTCAAAGCCGGAGTTTATTTAAATTCTGAGCTTAAAGTCGGAATTTAGTTAAATTGAAATGAAAAAATGAAAAAAAAAATTTAACTAAATTCCACGGAATTTAAACGAAATTTAAACAGTTATTTAAACAGAATTTCATTAAATTCCGACTTTGAACTCGAAATTTCAGAAAAAAAGTCTTGTTCCGATTTTTGAAGTCGCAATTTTTTGATCTCGGAATTTAACTAAATTCCTACTTTGAACTCGGAATTTAATTAAGTTCCGTCTTTCAACTCGGAATGTAACTAAATTCCAATTTTAAACTCGGAAATTCACTGAATTCCGACTTGTCACTCGAAATTTAAGAAAAAAAATCTTGTTGGCGCTGCTACGCCTTCGCAAAATGCCGAGTTTTGAAGTCGCACTTCTTTGATCTCGAAAGTTACCTAAAGTCCAACTTTAAACTCGGAATTTAGCAAAATTTCGAATTTAAACACGGAATTTCATTAAATTCCGACTCATCACTCGATCTTTAAGAAAAAAAATCTTGTTGGCCCTTCTACGCCTTCGTAAAATTCCGAGTTTTGAAGTAGCACTTTTTTGATCTCGGAATTGAACTAAATTCTAACTTTAAACTCGGTTTAGCTAAATTTCGACTTTAAACTCGGAATTTAATTAAATTGCGACTTCAAACTCGGAATTTAACTAAATTCCGGCTTTGAACTCGGAATGTAACTAAATTCCAACTTCAAACTCGGAAATTCACTGAATTCCGACTTTGCACTCGAAATTTAAGAAAAACAAATCTTCTTGGCCCTTCTACGCCTTCGTAAAATTTCGATTTTTGAAGTCGCACTTTATTGATCTCGGAATTGAACTAAATTCTAACTTTAACCTCGGAATTTAGCTAAATTACGAATTTGAACTCGGAATTTAACTAAGATCTAACTTTAAACTCAGAATTTCTCTGAATTCGACTTTGAACTCGGAATTTAACTAAATTCCGGCGTCGAACCTGGAATTTAACAAAATTCCGGCTTTGAACTCGGAATTGAACTAATTCCAACTTTAAGCACGAAATTTCATTAAACTCCAACTTTAAACTCGTAATTTAACTAAATTCCAATTTTAAACTCGGAATTTATCTAAATTCCGAATTTGAACTTGGATATTAACTAAATTCCGACTTTGAATTCGGAATTTAACTAAATCCCGACTTTAAACTCGGAATTTAACTAAATTCCAACTTTAAACTCGGAATTTAACAAAATTCCGGGTTTGAACTGGGGATTTAACTAAATTCCAACTTTAAACTCGGATTTTTATTAAATTCCGACTTTAAACTCGAAATTTAGTTATATTCCAACTTTAAACTCGTAATTTAACTAAATTCCGACTTTGAACTAGGGATTTAACTAAATACCAAATTAAACTCGGGATTTAGTAAAATTCCGAAGAAAAAAAATCTTGATTGCCCTTCTACGCCTTCGTTTTAACCAAATTTCGACTTTCAACTCGGAATTTAACGTTTAGTTTAGCTAGAACTCGAAAATTAACTAAATTCCCACTTTGAACTTGGAATTTAACTAAATTCCGATTTTGAACTCGGAATTTAAGAAAAAAATCTAATTGGCACTTCTACGCCTTCGTAAAATTCCGAGTTTTGAAGTAGCACTTTTTTGATCTCGGAATTGAATTAAATTCTAACTTTAACCTCGGAATTTAGCTAAATTACGAATTTGAACTCGGAATTTAACTAAGATCTAACTTTGAACTCGGAATTTAACTAAATTCCTACTTTGACCTCGGAATTTAACTAAACTCCGACTTTGAATTCGGAATTTAACTAAATCCCGACTTTAAACTCGGAATTTAACTAAATTCCAACTTTAAACTCGGAATTTAACAAAATTCCGGGTTTGAACTGGGGATTTAACTAAATTCCAACTTTAAACTCGGATTTTCATTAAATTCCGACTTTAAACTCGAAATTTAGTTATATTCCAACTTTAAACTCGTAATTTAACTAAATTCCGACTTTGAACTAGGGATTTAACTAAATACCAAATTAAACTCGAGATTTAGTAAAATTCCGAAGAAAAAAAATCTTGATGGCCCTTCTACGCCTTCGTTTTAACCAAATTTCGACTTTCAACTCGGAATTTAACGTTTAGTTTAGCTAGAACTCGAAAATTAACTAAATTCCTACTTTGAACTTGGAATTTAACTAAATTCCGATTTTGAACTCGGAATTTAAGAAAAAAATCTAATTGGCACTTCTACGCCTTCGTAAAATTCCGAGTTTTGAAGTAGCACTTTTTTGATCTCGGAATTGAACTAAATTCTAACTTAAAACTCGGTTTAGCTAAATTTCGACTTTAAACTCGGAATTTAATTAAATTGCGACTTCAAACTCGGAATTTAACTAAATTCCGGCTTTGAACTCGGAATGTAACTAAATTCCAACTTCAAACTCGGAAATTCACTGAATTCCGACATTGCACTTGAAATTTAAGAAAAACAAATCTTCTTGGCCCTTCTACGCCTTCGTAAAATTTCGATTTTTGAAGTCGCACTTTTTTGATCCCGGAATTGAACTAAATTCTAACTTTAACCTCGGAATTTAGCTAAATTACGAATTTGAACTCGGAATTTAACTAAGATCTAACTTTAAACTCAGAATTTCTCTGAATTCGACTTTGAACTCGGAATTTAACTAAATTCCGGCGTCGAACCTGGAATTTAACAAAATTCCGGCTTTGAACTCGGAATTGAACTAATTCCAACTTTAAGCACGAAATTTCATTAAATTTCAACTTTAAACTCGTAATTTAACTAAATTTCAATTTTAAACTCGGAATTTATCTAAATTCCGAATTTGAACTTGGAATTTAACTAAATTCCGATTTTGAACTCGGAATTTAAGAAAAAAAATCTAATTGGCACTTCTACGCCTTCTTAAAATTCCGAGTTTTGAAGTAGCACTTTTTTGATCTCGGAATTGAACTAAATTCTAACATAAAACTCGGTTTAGCTAAATTTCGACTTTAAACTCGGAATTTAATTAAATTGCGACTTCAAACTCGGAATTTAACTAAATTCCGGCTTTGAACTCGGAATGTAACTAAATTCCAACTTCAAACTCGGAAATTCACTGAATTCCGACTTTGCACTTGAAATTTAAGAAAAACAAATCTTCTTGGCCCTTCTACGCCTTCGTAAAATTTCGATTTTTGAAGTCGCATTTTTTTGATCTCGGAATTGAACTAAATTCTAACTTTAACCTCGGAATTTAGCTAAATTACGAATTTGAACTCGGAATTTAACTAAGGTCTAACTTTAAACTCAGAATTTCTCTGAATTCGACTTTGAACTCGGAATTTAACTAAATTCCGGCGTCGAACCTGGAATTTAACAAAATTCCGGCTTTGAACTCGGAATTGAACTAATTCCAACTTTAAGCACGAAATTTCATTAAATTCCAACTTTAAACTCGTAATTTAACTAAATTCCAATTTTAAACTCGGAATTTATCTAAATTCCGAATTTGAACTTGGAACTTAACTAAATTCCGACTTTGAATTCGGAATTTAACTAAATCCCGACTTTAAACTCGGAATTTAACTAAATTCCAACTTTAAACTCGGAATTTAACAAAATTCCGGGTTTGAACTTGGGATTTAACTAAATTCCAACTTTAAACTCGGATTTTCATTAAATTCCGACTTTAAACTCGAAATTTAGTTATATTCGAACTTTAAACTCGTAATTTAACTAAATTCCGACTTTGAACTAGGGATTTAACTAAATACCAAATTAAACTCGGGATTTAGTAAAATTCCGAAGAAAAAAAATCTTGATGGCCCTTCTACGCCTTCGTTTTAACCAAATTTCGACTTTCAACTCGGAATTTAACGTTTAGTTTAGCTAGAACTCGAAAATTAACTAAATTCCCACTTTGAACTTGGAATTTAACTAAATTCCGATTTTTAACTCGGAATTTAAGAAAAAAAATCTAATTGGCACTTCTACGCCTTCGTAAAATTCCGAGATTTGAAGTCGGAATTTTTTGAGCTCGGAATATAACTAAATTCCAACTTTAAACTCTGACTTTAACTACATTCCGACTTTAAACTCGGAATTTGACTAAATTCCATCTTTAAACTCAGAATTTCACTAAATTCCGACTTTGAACTCGAAATTTAAGAATAAAAAAATCTTGTTGAGCCTTCTACGCTTTCATAAAATTCATAGTTTTGAACTCGCAATTTTTTGACCTCGGAATTTAACTAAATTCGAACTTTAAACTTGGAATTTAAATAAATTCCGACTTTGAACACGCAATTTAAGTAAATTCAGACTTTAAACTCGGAATTTAACTAAAATCCGACTTTGAACTCGGAATTTAACTATATTCCGATTTTGAACTCTGAATTTACCTAAATTCCAACTTTAAGCTCGGAATTTCACTAAATTTCGACTTTGAACTAGAAATTTAGCTAAATTTCGGTTAGGTTTTGAGCACAAATTCTGGAGATTCGAATAGTCGAATAGTGCTTTCTGTCATTTTTTTATATAATTTTAAATTTTCTAGTGCTCCTAAATTTCCGTAATTTTCTATTATTTATGTTTGTGACGTTTTATCGCATTTTTGTTTTTTTTTCTCATATATTTGTTTTTATTGAAGTAAATTCGACCATTTATTGGGTTTCATTGTTTAAAGGCAATGTTGACCCAAAAATTTAATTTTTCATAAGAATAAACTATATTAGTAGTGTAAATTGACTTTCAATTAGGCAATTTTGGCTCATAACTGAGTTATTTTTACGATGAATAATTTTTGAATTTTAAATTTTTTACTCGGTAGGTATTGGCCCGAATTATTTCCAACAATCAATCATAAAAATCAATTTTTATTGCAAAAGTTATGGTCTGGAAAGGTTCCTCTTTTTTTAGCAAATTTTTGAAAGCTTTTAAACTATTTTGGTTCTATATTAAGTTGAAATATTAAAGCCCTGGAGAAAAATAAAACGCGCTTTTTTTTATTATTTCTAGATCAAAGTTAGCTTCGGTTAGTTCAGGTTAAGTCTGGTTAGTTCAGTTCTAGTTTACCTGGTTATGTTTACTTTTGTTTGTTTAGTTTATGTTCAAAAATTTAAATGTTTGAAAGTTTTCTACCAGCCTACTCAGCCAAAATCAAATCAAATTTGTGCCAAAATTTGAGTACTGCCAAGTGAAGAAGACACGAATTTTCACTGTCGCGTCTTTGTCACCTTCAACTTAACTCACTTTTAAGGTATTTTTTTGAAAAAAATTGTAATGAAAATGGAGCAATAATGGCGCTCTCGCACAATAGGAAGGCAAACTTAAAACAGTTAACAGAGCCTCCCATTTGAGCTTTCCTTTCTATACGGGGATGTTTCGTGGTTAATAATGACCGAAAATCAACCGTAAATCAATCTATCCTGAACTAACTGACCCAACAGAAGCTCAACGTGTGTTGTCAACTATTGGGACATTAATTGGAACTATTGGGACGTTGAATCAACGTACCTCTACCTCATTCACTTATTTCTGTCTCCTCATTACCTTCGAAATCTTAATTATTTTTATACCTTTTTCCTTTTTTCACATGTTGAGAAGATACGATAAAAATGTCAAAATCAGATTTCTAACGCCTACTTGAAGGCAATAATAAGTGAATGGTTTATATGAATGTGTTTTCCTTAGACAAGTTCTATAAATGTGCAGGAGTTTTCTCTAAATACATAATTAGAGAAATGTGTGGTTTGTGATATTAATAGTTGTTTTTTTTTTTCACAGATATCAACGAATGTGATGACCCTGCCATTGCCGCGAGATGCGTGGAGAATGCAGAGTGTTGCAATTTACCAGCCCACTTCCTGTGCAAATGCAAGCCTGGATTCCAGGGTGATGGTGAAGTTCAATGTCTCGGTAAGGCTTCACCTAATGTTACACCCGGAAAAATTCCATGCACACGTGTAAGCCACGGGGAATGCCTGCTGAGGCATGGTGTTGAAAAGATTAAATGTCGTATATATAACCTCAACCAAAGTTATTTCTGCGGCAGGTGTAATTAAAAACCTCATTTCTGGTTTTCGTGCCTGGACGCGGATTTATTTAACTATTACTTTTAACAGCTAGATAAAATTATTGCAGGTGCGTTGAACTTACCAGATCAGGTGTCTCTTTGTTAAATTTAAGATACTCGATTTTGGTTCATCCCACGCTTTTGTGCAACGAATGTATCTGTCAGTGGACTTACTGAGGCAAAGGCAATTATTTGCACATTTTTAAAGAAACAATGCAAGCGGGAATATCCACCCAACTGCAACGTGAATTCATGATAACTATACGAAATAGTAGGCGAGTGTTGCCGTAATTAAATGGGTACACGCAAGGCAGAAGCTTCTACTGGTCCAAGATTGACAACAATAATTAGTGACATGACATGGGAGTGAATTATTCTGCAATAAGAAAATAAGAGAGTCATCTTCCTATTTGTACAGCTACGCTTTTTCCTTATCGAGTTTGAAATCTGATACAAGAAAATATGCGGAAACCCTTTCAGTCAAATAACATTACTCACATTACCAATAGAAGTGGACTGTATCTAATGCAAATTACCATCTATCAAGCCATGAAGCGGGTATTAAATAGTTTTTTCTCCCGGTCGCCTGTCTGTTGATTTAAACGCCTATCTCATAGCGCGAACTCTTTAACATTTTTTTTTCTTCTTTGATGATGAAGATATCGACGAGTGTCAGCATCCGAACGCCTGCGGCCAGAACGCTCTTTGTCAGAACACACCCGGCAATTACAGCTGCCTGTGTCCCGAAGGATTCTATGGCAACCCCTTCGATGGCTGCGTAGACGTAGATGAATGCGAACAACTTGGAGCCTGCGGCCCTGGAGCCACTTGCAGCAATCTGGTTGGAGGGAGACAGTGCCATTGCCCACCAGGTGAATATTTTGAAGACATTTAATTGGGTGTTTTTTAGGTTCTACCAGTTCATTATTAATTTTGAACGCCTAAGTTACCACATACATAAACGTAAAGCACAAAACATCCCCATATACATAGAATGGAAAGAGAAATGTTACACCTTGGCTATATCTTACAGCGCCATCTGTTAATAGGAAGACATAGTTTTAAAAATCCTGGAGCATTTTTAATTCCGCTCTTTGGAAGGAACCATTATACAGGGTGTTTCAGAAGAAGATGCATGTGCTTCCATATGTTAATCTACATGTCGTTTTAAGCAAAAAGTGTTTTCCGGGGTTTGAAGCCGTGGTCCAATGGAATTTCTTCCTGGCGTTTCGTGTACCGTTGCGGCAAACATTATTAAAGACGATGAGGCAATGGGCGAAGTAATCTCCCGTGCTTCCCGACGTTGACTGATTCGACTGTGGTGAGCTCCGTGGTATTTATTCCCCCGCTGCATGGAGGGATTGGGGTGCGGGTAGTGGTGGCGCCGCGGGGTTTCGGCGCACTTGAATAGCATCAGTACAACGAAAGTCTTATTCAATTTTGTTCTTGATTTTTGGTCAAGAATAAAAAATACACTTTTGCAAAAGTCTTATCTTCTCTCAATCTCTTCTATATTATGTAAAGAGACCGGCCGGTTCAATGAGGAGAGATGTACTGCCATTATTTCAAACCTATTTTGTCTTTTGTCTTGGTGCTGTGTTTACCACATCAATTACATAAATTCAAGTAGGAGATACATTCTTCGTGCAACCATTGACCACATATTAGACATTTAATCCAATTTTTTTTTCTGATTGATTCCGTAGCCTTCCTTGCAACCTCCACACTCGTTTTAATAGTCTTCTAATTCGTCATCAGTTGTCTCTTCGTCATTTAAAATTAATTCTTGTTCCTCTTCTGCTTCAGTGTCAAAAGATAGCGCCCGTTTGCGATTCCCTTCAGCTCGAGCTTTAACTTCTCCAGAGACTTTACCCTTGCATTGACTTCCTGTTGTTTTCTTCGGCGATTTTTTTTTGTTCTTTTCCTTGCTTAGATTCGTTTATTCTCCTTCTTTTTTCCATGTTCTCTTGTAAAGGTACTACAGCTACACGTTGGCACGTTTTCTCACATTTAAAACAGTTTTCGTTATGGGCGATCTAACATTCAGAATCTCTCCAGGTGTATCCTGGTTAGCAGTGGGTTTTTCTTCTCGGTTCTTCTTCAACTTTGTTTTTAGGTGTGCTTGCTTCTGCTTTCTGTTCCCTGCAAAATTCCTTATTCAGCATTGAGCACTAGATTACTTAGTACGAAGTCATAATGTCCAAACACATTAGGATTACAAGCACTATTCGAGTGAAACGAAATGCTGTCACTGCGTTCTCGACGGTCTCTGCCTTATTCCAAGATTTACCTAATAATTTTTCCAAACTGCAGTCTACTTTGTTTACGACTGGTGCTCGATTTTAGGAAACGGTAGCACGCATTGTAATAATGCCTCTTTAGAGATTAAAAAAACGCACGATATTTCTGTTCTCTTGGGGAAAAAGTCGTAACAACTTCACCTGTTGGACGTTTTCAAAAAAACCGGAAATTTTTTTTTAGTGTTTTTGATCGGAATGGCACGTTTGCAATCCCCTTAGAACGTAACAAACTCACTTCGAATCAAATAAATCTCTCAAAGGGTTTTTTAAAAAATACTCATAAAACGAGATTCTAAAAGTGCCTAGAAATCGACAACCGAAGGGATCTCCCTCCGAAAATATCGCACCTACGGAACTTCCGATGGTGGGTGGTGAGAGAGGATATCAAGAAGAGGAAAATACCGGTGGCCAATGGCTGTAGTAGCAGTAGTAAGCAATGGGGGGAGGGGGGCGAGGCCTTGGGACTAATCCTTAAAGGCGCTTTTCACAGTCCCCCGATCCACCTATCCCTACTCCACTAGGGCCTTCATTCCCTCCATTAGTCGACCCGTCTCTCTAATGAAGGAGAGAATCCCATCCCATTTCAAAGTCGGAAGCTCCTCTCGATGAAGAAAAGCGGCAGTCGCGCCCACCTAGGGCTCATTCCCAGAAAGTAGTATGACGACTCTTTCTCTGCCCCACAGTGGGTGCCGGCCATTCCTAGGAAATGCATGTGCCTGTTTAGTCTGCAGTGTCCAGTAAGGAATCCTATAAGAGCTCCCAGGCTCTGCCGGTTTCTCCCAAGAAGCCACGAGGCCTTGGATCTTTCCGGGTTAGGGTAGATTCCCTTGGTATGTCTACATATTCCTGACTGTGTCCAGTTTGTCATTGTAGTCTCCCATGCCCACTCAGTCAGAGTGTAAGAAACGTACCTTTTACTTACTCCTAGACATGGCTTTGGTCCAGTAAAGCATGTCTGGGAACCACGCTTGGCCGATTCGTCGGCACGCTCGTTCTCCTATGTCCAGGAAACGATCTCAGAGTTTACCATATTGTTTCTGCCAGTGACTCTAGAGCATCTCTGCAGTCCTGACCGAGCGTAACCTGAACTCCTTCCGCTCCTGCAGATGGCTCGCAGAGCGCCTGACTATCAGAGTAGATGTAGATGTCCTGCTCTGCTCCCTGTCTGACTTCTGTTTGTGTGCCCACCTCGAGTATTGCAAACACCTCCACCTGGTGAACCATCGTGTGGCTTCCCAAGGCGAGGCCCTCGAGCTCTACATGGTCTTCTTTATATATTCCGGCTCCTGGAGACTGTGTATTAGCCATTCTTGATCCGTCTCAGATTGATCAGTGTCGTCGACGTTATATACGTTTCCCGATTTTCCATGTAGATTATTTTCCGCTGGAGCTCTATCTGTGAGGTAAGTAAGCATCCACTATGTTTCTGGATATAGCCTCAGCTCCTGCAGCTGATACAATTTCACCTTTACGTTTCTATTGTTTCCACCAATTTGTATGTCATTACAGGCACCTCATCTCTTTTGGCCATTTTTTTGTCTTTTCTTTATAGGACCAGCATTTTTTGTTTTTCCTGCCTCTTGACCAAGGCATGAATCTGGTCCCAAACGAGTGCTCTTACTAAGATTGTTGGCCCTGATTCTTCTTAACAATGTAGTTTTGGAACTATTAAAAGCCCTGGATGCTTTATTATTTCCCAGTACACACGAGTTTTCACTGCATTAATTCCTTGTTGTAATATTTCCTGTGTCCATTGGGCTCTGGGATGGACACCTTGTTTTCTCCTATATATGCTAGGCATAGAAGAAAACTATAACCTTTAAAACACTTAACCGAGCTTCCCATTTGAGCTTTTCTTTCTATATGGCGATGTTTTGTGACGTAAACTTTACGCCCCCGAGGACATAAGGTGAACACTTTAGAATGTTTAGAATTTTTTTTAATAATAGTTTTTTGCTGGTGGACAAATTTGTATGCGCTACGAGCATTAGCACGTGTCGACATCTACTTAATACTCTTGATACCTAAATACCTAATAAAATAATTTAGGATATGAAGGAGATCCCTACACCACTGGGTGCATAGACTACAACGAGTGCGGGCGAAATCCCTGCGGAAGGAACGCCCTTTGTTCCAACTTGGAGGGCAGCTTTCAGTGCACGTGCCCGCCAGGTTTCATTGGCGACCCTTTGACCGAGTGCTCAGGTACAACTAATTACCTAACCAACGACTTGTATATAAAACTTGTACATAGTGTAAAGGGAGTTAGTTGTACAGTTCCATTCTTATTTGCCCTTCTTCATTATTACGCCATGTATTATAGTTCAACATTTACATAGAACCTGATTTCCTTTTTCACAATTTTTTAGAGTGCTTTGTGAATTAACTTACGTTGAAATATAATTAATATTAAAAAAAGCTTTATTATGTGGCACTACCGGAGGTAACATTGCTTACGAATAGTACTAACATGAGCAACCAAAATTAACTAAAAAAGGAAATCAGGATGTTTTCGTTCAAAAACTAACTCATCAATTTAGTCCTCATGTCGACTTATGGAAAAAGAGGTGTTTCATCGAAGTTAAAAAACTGCTCCAGCTTAGTATTGGCGAAATATGCCTCCTTTGCTTCGTCTAGTTTTAACAGATCTTTGATAGTAAATTGTTTAAATTCTACGAACTGAAGAAATTCTAAATGATCGAAACGTTGGCACCTGCTGATTTCATTTAATATCTTTACGAAAAGTGGCATATTCAAGCCGATCAACGTTTTATAAATAAAAACATCAAGCTGGCAGTACTGCAAACAAAGTATGGCAAAAATGGCATTATAATTTTTAACATTTTAGAGATAAGTGAGTGCCTACTTAAAGCAGCTACTCTGTAAATGTACAAAAAATCCCTACTTAAAACCTTAACGTTTCGATTTGTTAAAAAGGACTTCCTCAGCTGCGCAATATATACAGGGTGAAAATTTTTCATATGAAGAGATACGAAGAAGGTTAAAATAGGGCAAAATTTCGCAATTAGAAGTTTATAAAAAAAACGTTTGCAAGTTAAAAATTTCGACTGGTATCGAGCGAGAAAAAAACTATTCTCCTTATTTTTTCGCCGATTTCAGTATACCTTGCGCACGAATAGTAGAAACGTGTCGCCTTGTCGTGAGCCTAAAACGACGTTTCTAGTTTTGAATTTGACACTGTGAGAATTTTTTAAATATTTATATTTAAATGTCGACTTTGAGGGCGAGTTGTGCGTAAACCTATCGTAGAGTTTGCCGCTCGAGAGTAAACTTTCGAATTACCACTCTTTTAAGGACTTTTCAGCTGTATGTATGTTTCAAACTGAATTTCAAAGTGAAAACTATACATTTTTTCAAGACTTTGACCGAAATCCTGAACGGTTTTGAAGGGCGAATAAATGACTGACGAGGAAAGGGGTCTTCGGGGCCATTGGGGAGCGTTGAGGTCAATATTTGACTGCGTAATTTACCGAAATGTAAACATTACAATTTGAAAACACGAGAAAAATAAGCTGAAAACACGAAAAACTGTTTGACCGGACAAAGTTTGATGATTCGTATTTCCTATTTTTTTTCTCAATTTTTATTTTGACCGCATGTAAGTTTAGAACGAATGGACGGATTGGAGTGATTCCGGAAATTTCATTTCCGGTTTAGGGTTATTTTTGATGTCATCTTTTAACACCCACGTTTCTCGCAACCCCTTTCGTGAGTCCCACAAAAAGACTTCTCCGCGACTTTTCCCTACTTTCTTTTCTACTTTTGTAACTAGAGCTAGTTGCCACATTCGTCCTTCCGGTGCAACTACCTTCAGACCAGCCTGAACCCTCATACGCCTGCCTATACGCGACTCTTCCGGAACTTTTGTGCGAGCCCCACAAAAGTCCGACCCCTAACACCAGTCCCTTTTCTATTCAAAAAAACACAATGGGCTGGTACCTGATGGTGGTCGTTGGTCCTTCCAGCGTATCGAGCTCCAGACCTGTCCAAACGCGACTTCTCGGCGACGTTTTTGCGAGTCCCACAAAAACACTTCCCCGCGGCTTTTTCCTACTTTTGTAACTGAGAGCTGGTACCTGATAGTGGACGTTCGTCCTTCTAGCGCAGCGACCTTCAGACCGACCTGAACGCTACCACCTTTTCAAAAAGCGACCACTTTTTCTAATTTTCTTACAGCAGGCTGTTACCTGACGGTTCGGGTAGCCCTCCAGGCCTGCTCAAACGCGACTCTTCTGCGACTTCCTGCGAGTCCCGCAAAAAAGCAACTTCTAACACCAGTCGCTTTTCTATTAAAGAAAATACAGTGGGCTGGTATATAGCCAATGGTGGTAATTCGCTCTTCTGACTAAACAGCCTCCAGGCCTGCCCAAACGCGACTTTCTTGCGAGTCACGCAAAAAACCGACTTCTCACACCAGTTCTTTTTCTATTCAAAAAAATACAGTGGGTTGGGGGGTACCTAATGGTAATCGTTCGCCCTTCCGGCGTAACGACTTACAGACCTGCCTAAACGCGACTTCTCTGCAACGTTTTTGCGAGTCCCACAAAATGACTTTCCCGTGAATTTTCCCTACTTTCTTTTCTACTTTTGTAACTGAGAGCTAGCACCTAATGGTGGAAGTTTGACCTTCCTTCCTGCGCAACGACCTTCAGACCAACCTGAACGCTATCCTCCACCATTTACCCCCAGAAGAGATGAAGAATACCCATCCTCCACTTTTTTACCACTCCGACTATTTCTAACTTTGTTACAGCAGGCTGCTACCTGACGGTTCGGGTAGCCCTCCAGGCTTGCTCAAACGAGACTCTTCCGCGAGCTTTTTGCAAGTTCCGTAAAAAACCGACTCCTAATACCAGTCGCTTTTCTATTAAATAAAATACAGTCGGGTGGTACCTGAAGGTGGTCGTTCACTGTTCCGGCTTAACAGCCTCCAGGCCTGCCCAAACGGGACTTCTTTGCGACGATTTTGTGAGTCGCGCAAAAAACCGACTTGTAACTCCAGTACCTGAAAAAAATATAGTGGGCTGGTACCTGAAGGTGATCGTTCGCTCTTCCGGCGTAACGACCTTCAGGCCTGCTCAAACGCGGCTATTCCGCAAATTTTGTGCGAGTCTCGGAAAAAACCGACCACTAACACCAGTCTCTTTTCTATTAAAAAAATATAGTGAGCTGGTACCTCATGGTGGTTGTTCGCTCTTCCGGCGTAACGACTGCCAGGCCTGCCAAAACGCGACTCTTCAGTAACTTTTGTGCGAGTACCGCAAAAAACCGACCCCTAACAGGAGTCCCTATTCTATTCAAAAAATGCAGTGGGCTAGTACCTGATGGTAGTCTTTTGCTCTTCCGGCGTAACGACCTCCAGACCTGCCCAAACGCGACTTCGGCTGTGTGCGCCGAATTTTGCAATGCCGAAATGCTACAAATTTTATTTCTTTTTTGATCCTTTGCAACAATAGCACCAGTACAGACGGTACAAAAAAAAAGAAGAAACGTGTTAATGAAATTTATTAGAGATAACAAGATATATTCATGGAATATCCTGTAAAGATTCAATAAGGAACATTGAATAAACAATTTTATTTGAATATTCCAGGAATATCTTTTTTAAACTTGAATATCCCTGGAATAAATTAGAATAAGGCAACAACCAATGTGATTGTCAGAGTCAAATTTTGTCAATGTTTTGACTATATAGTGAAAATACATATTATTTTATCTTTGTACTTATACCATTATATAAGAGGATGCAAAACACAAGTCTAATAATCAAGTTTAGAGATTCTATATTAAAGGACAAATTCTCAGAGAGAGCGCAGGATAGATAGGATGTAAACTTAACAATCATAATAAGAGTAAAATTAATACCAAAAGTGGACTTTTTTCTAAATGCCTCCAAAGCACATTCTGCAAATCGATCACGGAAGAGATCTCACAAACTATTAAATCTACGGGATTTTCTTTCGGTGGGAGATGAAAGAGGACTTCAAAAAAAAGGGAGGTTTATCCCTCTTTTTTCTCAATTTCCAATTTTGACCGCCTGTAGTTTTAGAGATAGTGGACCGATTAGAGTAAATCCAACGGGTTTTTGTTCTTTTTGATGTCGTGAAGTTGATGGGGTTACGTGAAAAAAAAACGTCAGATTTTAAATTCGAAAAGCCACGCTGAAAAACGCAATAATTAGCTATAAAGAAGTTTAAGTTTTAATTATCTCTTTAAGTTAAGACTAGAACGATTTTGTTTCAATTTCATTTTTTTACGATTATTTCCGAAACCAGCCGCAATTTACAAAATTTGAAATAGTCATTTTTATAGACTCAATTGCGCAACTTTTCCCCAATTTAACCTTCTTTGTATCTGTTCAATCATTCTCAACTGAGATGGTTAAACTTGAAAAACGGTCAACCATGTATAAATGTTATTTATATATTTTTTATAAAAAAAAAACAACTTTGGAACACCTTTCTAACCCCGCCCGCCCATAATAAAACCAACTAACCAATAACGTCGGTCCCTTGCCCATACGCACAGACATAGACGAATGTGCGTCCAGTCCCTGCGCTTCGACCGCCTCCTGCTTGAACAGCAACGGCAGCTACGCGTGCGTGTGTCCCGAGGGATACACAGGATCGCCTGCCGAGGAATGCGTGGATATCAACGAATGCGGCCAACCGGGCGCTTGCGGGATTAACGCCAAATGCATTAACTTGCCCGGGTCCTTCAAGTGCCTCTGCCCGCCCGGCTTTACCGGTCAGGGACGTCTCTATTGTGAAAGTTAGTTTCGTTCAGTTCGTTTATTGAGAATGAAGTGCCTGACCAGTAGTTTATCCTAAACTTGCATCGACCTGTGGAATGCTTAGAATGATGATTATTGTGCTCTTTTGAATCTGAAATTTTTTGCCTCTTATAGGCACTCAATTAATGGCAAATCCAACGTTTCAGTTTCAAGCGATCATCCAATTTGAAACTTGTTCTATTCGCTATAGCACTTTAGTATTAGAAAACAACGAGATAACCAATAACACCTAACTTAAACGTAGCTTAACCAATTTAATCTCAAGTTCCACTAACTTTCCCCGACCGATTTTTATGTTTTATTTTCGGGAGTTCTCGCACAAGACCAGTCATCTGTTAGAGCTCCACACAACCACCAATCTCAAACGTCACACAATTTACTGCTCAATGAAGACTATTCTCAGTGTTGCAGATGGGCCCAACATGTGTATTTTCCACATGTTGGGCCCATCTGCAACACCGTTCCATAAGTACCTAAAACAATCACCAATCTCATACGTCACACAATTTACTGCTCAATGAAGACTGCTCTCGGTGTTGCAGATGGGCCCAACATGTGTATTTTCCACATAACCACTATAGAACGTTGTTGCCTATTATTAGTGTTGCTGGTGGTACGATCTACATCTATATAGAAAGCCTGTTACTGTACTGTATACATTTTCGTAACTATGTATTATTGCCTTGCAGATATCTACCGTAATTAATTTCTGTTTCAGCTGGTACTACTTGTTTTAGTTTGTTGTCTTTGCCTGTTCTGTTTCTTGCAGTCTGTCTTCCTCTGGTATGCCTTAGCGTCTCTCTAGTAGATTTTAATCGATCGGGTCGATAGTCTGTAAACTGTTCTTAGATGTAAATGAGTGCGAGCCGAACCCTTGTGGAGCAAACGCCGTCTGCAAAGACACGGTGGGCAGTTACATTTGTACATGTAAAGAAGATTACACTGGAGATCCTTTCCATGGATGTACTGATATAGATGAATGTGCCACTTTGGAAAAGCCATGTGGGACTCATGCCGTTTGCGAAAACGCTGTTCCTGGGTATAACTGCGTCTGCCCTCAAGGATATCAAGGCAAACCTAAGCCTGAAGTAGCATGCGAACAAGTATGTTTTAGACTTATAAACCCTAATCAAACAATTATCTTAAACACCAATGATAACGTAGGTGGACGTAAATGTCCTGTGCCAGTCCAACTTTGATTGTACCAACAACGCTGAGTGCATAGAGAATCAGTGTTTCTGTCAAAAAGGGTTTACCCCCAAAGGATCAGTTTGCGTGGATATCAACGAATGCCAAAACAGCACCAACCCTTGCGGCCCTTACGCCAACTGTATCAATGGTGTGGGAAGCTTTCACTGCGAGTGTGAGAGTGGGTATGTGGGTGCCCCACCCATGGTGGAATGTAAGGCTCCTTGTGAGGATGTCAAGTGTGGCAATCACGCCTACTGCAAGCCAGATGGCAACGAAGCTTACTGTATTTGCGAAGAGGGGTGGACTTTCAATCCCAGCGATATCTCTGCGGGCTGTATTGGTACCTATTTTTTTAAGCTTTTTCTTTAATTTTTTTTTTATCGCGCATTTTTTTTATTTAGATATAAACGAGTGTGACAAAGTAAACGGACCTAGCGGGCGGTGCGGGGAGAACTCGCTATGCACTAACCTTCCAGGCACGTTTGCCTGTCAATGCCAACCCGGATTCACTGGGAATCCCAACAAACAGTGCACAGACATTAACGAGTGCGCCCTGCCCAACATTTGCGGCGCGGGTGCTGTGTGCGACAATCTTCCCGGAGGATACACTTGCCGATGTCCTGAGGGAACAATACCCGATCCAGATGCCAAAACGAAATGCAACGAAATTGTTACCTGCAAAGCAGACTCAGATTGTCCCGGAAATGCTGTGTGCGATACTAAAAGGCGGTGCTTGTGCCCGGAACCTAATATTGGAAATGACTGCAGGCGTAAGTAGTTTCAAGTTTAAAGCTTCATTCACAACCTGAAATTATATTTGTTACGTAAAACTCCAAAATTACGAAGTTATAAGTTTCGCTTATTTACAATTACCTTATTTCACCTATGTGTACTTGCAGCCACTTCGGGGAAAACTTTGGAAACTACCAAAGTCGATAATGTTCTTGTCTCCCTGTTCTTCTCGTTTCATATTAATGGTTGAATCGAACCCACGATATAATATGGAGAGGTATTCTCATAAAGCGGTTCAACGCGGGACTTTTTCATTACCCTTGGCGCTGGAAAGAGACAGAATATAGAGGCTATTAGTACACATTACTCTATACGGTGCACTATGGGATAACATGAAATGTTATTCTTCTATTCACATCTTTGACTTGAAATATCAGATTTATACGATATTTAAACACTGTGAAGGCTTTTACGGCCAGTCAAAATACAATCTAGTATTTTCCGGGTTTTGCAGCCGTGGTCCAATGGAATTTCTTCCTGACGTTTCGTCTACAGCTGCGGCAGATATTATCAAAGGCGATGAGGCATTGGACGAAATGATCACCTGTGCTTCCCGACGTTGATTGATTCAACTGTGGGTGGTGAGCTTCGTGGTATTTATTCCCCCGCCGCGCCGCCGCGTTGCACTGAAGGGACTGGGGTTGGGGTAGTGGTGGCGTGGGGTTTCGGGACACTTAGAACTCACTTCCAGCCTCCATTTAAAAACGTAATTTCCTCCTTCCTTTTGCAATTGTTGTCGTTTTTGAGTTGTCCATGTTGAGAAAAATTATTTTTAAATCTAACTTTAACCTCCTATAGATCCCTTATGAATCAGATTTCGAAGAAGTGTTATATTAATTTGTCGCACTCATTTTTGCTGTAGTACTCGTCGTTAAGTGTTGATTGCGCCATCGTAAGTTCGGTGTTTACGTAACAGGTATAATTCAGCTGACCAATTTGCGACACAGGCTTTAGAGTTAATGCATTTCCAGAACGTTAAGTATGAAACACTTATATACCACATTTTTTGTGAGTTTATTGTAATTTGGCAAATTAACCTATATCAGAGCAGCTACTTAAAACTTGATCGATATTTGAGGACTATTAATTGACTTTTGTCGCTTTTCTCATTTTGTCGTCCTAATGTGAGGGCATGTACTGTTCTAATGTACGGGCACGTGGACTAGTCACTTTTTCCTTTGAAGGTCCGAATGTGAGGGGACGTATTGTTCTAATATACGGACACGTAAACTTGTTCGCTTTTCACCTTTGATCGTCCGAATCTGAGGGCACGTACTGTTCCAATGTACGGGCAAGTGGACTAGTCACTTTTTCCTTTGAACTTCCGAATGTGAGGGCTTGTATTGTTCTAATGTACGGGCACTTGAACTTGTTCGCTTTCATTTTTGGTCGTCCGAATGTGAGGGCACGTACTGTTCTAATGTACGGGCACCTGAACTAGTCATTTTTTTCCTTTGAACGTCCGATAGTGAGGGCACTTATTGTTCTAATGTACGAACACGTGAACTTGTTCACTTTTCACCTTTGATCGTCCGAATGTGAGGGCAGGTACTGTTTCAATGTACGGACACGTGGACTAGTCACTTTTTCCTTTGAACGTTGAATGTGAGGGCACGTGTAGTTCTAATATACGGGCACGTGGACTAGTCACTTTTTCCTTTAAACGTCGGAATGTGAGGGCACTTATTGTTCTAATGTACGGACACGTGAACTTGTTCGCTTTCCACCTTTGAAGGTCCGAATGTGAGGGCGCGTACTGTTCCAATGTGCGGCCACGTGGACTAGTCACTTTTTCCTTTGAACGTCCGAATGTGAGGGCACGTATTGTTCTAATGTACGGGCACGTGAACTTGCTCGCTTTTCATCTTTGGTCGTCCGAATCTGGGGGCGCGTACTGTTCTAATGTACGGGCACGTGGACTAGTCAATTTTCCTTTGAATGTCCGAATATTTCTATTCACATCGTTGACTTGAAATATCAGAATTACACGATATTTAAACACTGTGAAGGCTTTTGCGGCAAGTCAAAATACAATCTAGTGTTTTCCGGGCTTTGCAGCCGTGGTCCAATAGAATTTCTTCCTAACCTTTTGTCTACAGCTGCGGCAGATATTATCAAAGGCGATGAGGCATTGAACGAAGCGATCTCCAGTGCTTCCTGACGTTGACTGATTCGACTGTGGGTGGTGAGCTTCGTGGGGGGTGGGGGTAGTGGTGGCGTGGGGTTTCGGCGCACTTCAAGTATGTCGTAGATCAGCCTACATTTAGAAACGTAATTTCCTCCTTCCTGTTGAAATTGTTTTCGTTTTTGGGTTGAATGTGTTGTCCATGTTGAGAAAAATTATTTTTAAATCTAACTTTAACGTCCTATAGATCCCTTATGAATCAGATTACGAAAAAGTATTATATTAATTTGTCGCACTCATTTTTACTATAGCACTCGTCGTTAAGTGTTGATCGCGCCATTTCCGGACAGTCTGTATATTTGCAAAACAAAACATATAACAAGAAACGAGCTTTGTGAACGGGCTTTGAGATCGTGTTGGGTTCGACCCATCAGTATAAAACGGGAAGAAGAAAAACGTTATTAACTTTGATAGCTTTCGAAGATAGATGTGAAATTATGATATTGTGATTAAGTAAAATTTACAACTTCGTAAGTTCCGTGTTTACGTAACAAGTATAATTCAGCTGACACAGGCTATAGAGTTAATGAGTGTCCAGAATGTTAAGTATGAAACACTTATATACCACATTTATTTCAGATCCTTGCGAAACCATCAATTGTGCACCAAACGAAGAATGCATGCTGGTCAATCACCAAGCCACTTGTATGTGCAGTTCCGGCTACGTTAACTCAACAACCGGTTGTACCGATATCGACGAGTGTTCCAAGAACCCCTGTCCCTCGGGCGCTATTTGCGTCAACGAGCCCGGCACGTTCACCTGTCAGTGTCCCGGTGGAACCTCTGGAGATGCCTACAGAACGGGTTGCAGCCGCATTGCAACGCCTGGTTGTTCCAACGAAAATCCCTGCCCGACCGGCGAGCAGTGCATCTTGGACGAGCGCACTTCTCAAGGGGTATGCATCTGCGTTAATGGCTTCACAAGAGATGACACTTCTGGTAAATGCAAAGACATAGACGAGTGCACTGAATTGAGAGATAAACCCTCATGCGGCATCAACGCTATGTGCAAAAATCTGCCTGGAAGTTACGACTGCCAGTGCCCTCCAGGTTTCAATGGAAACCCCTTCCAGGAATGTTTAGAGTGCAATAGCCCGGATTGTAGATGTCAGCCACCTTATGAACTAAAGGACGGAAATTGCGTTTTGGCGAGTTGTGGCCCTGATAACAGCTGCCCCAAAGGAGCTGAGTGTATAACGATTACTGGAGGCGTTAGTTACTGTGCCTGTCCTAAGGGCTTCAAATCCGCAACTGATGGAACGTGTGAAGATATTAATGAGTGCATGGAACAGCAGCAAACTTGCGGCTATGGAGCTCAGTGTATCAACAAACCAGGCTCCTATGAGTGTCTCTGTCCGGATGGTTACAGCGGAGATGCCTATAACGGGTTGTGTTCACCAGATCAGAAAAAATGTTTGAGCGACCGAGAATGTCCCGAATACGAACGTTGCGTACAGCCAGGAGAATGCGTTTGCCCACCCCCGTTCTTCACCGACATATCCGATGAAAACAGATGCAAAAGCCCCTGTGAACGATTCCCGTGCGGTGTAAACGCCAACTGCACACCAAGTGATCCACCAAGGTGCGCCTGCAAACCGGGCTACGAAGGAGATCCCTTGCAAGGGTGCTCAGATGTCGACGAATGCAAGACTGCGCCTTGTGCATACGGTGCTCACTGCCTCAATTTAGAGGACGGATACAAATGCGTTTGTCCCAAGGGCATGACTGGAGATCCCTACAGGGGTGGATGCGTTCTAGACACCCCGGGAACAGTGAAATCCGAGTGCCAGAGCAATAAGGACTGCGTGAAGATATTGAGTTGCCAGGACGGGAGTTGCATTAGTCCTTGTGCCGCGGCTTCCTGTGGGTCCAATGCGGTTTGCAAGCCCGAAAACCACAAGGCAGTTTGTGTTTGTGCTCCAGGATATGTGAAGAACACCAAAGGAAAATGCGTTTCACGTAAGTTTTTTTTTAATTATATTCTTAATTCCATTATTCAATTCATGATTATAGTCCATATAAAGTGCTAACGGAAAAGATAAATATTGCAACCCAGGTAACCAAATAACGTATATCAAGCGTATAAAAAACGACGTCTTTGAATGACGTATATATAACGTACCAAATCACGTGAATAAGTCCCGCCATAATGACGTCATACGTATGACGTATAAAAAACGTCAATGACCAACACGTTGAAGTCACGTCTTTTTTACGTTAATAAAACGTTCAATTTAAGTACATTTCTCTATGGGGTTAAAATGACCATAATTATAGAGGGTCTTTTTGAAAAACGCCAATAGGCTTTACAAATTCGCACGATTCTGTCTTCTGTCATCTGTCACGGCATTTATGTAGTCTATCAGTTTTGTCACGTACATCACTTTTGCCTTTTTGTGAAGGTGAGTAGGACAAGACAAGACGCGATAGTTTTTTTGCAGGCAAGATCAGAATCAACAAAATTAAAGTTTTTTTTATATGTATGAACAAAAACAGTTCAAAAACTGAATTTTGATCCATAAAATAATATTAATATGCAAAGGCGGATCCGAAAATAAGAAATTATCTTATAGATGCTTTTTATGCCAAAAATTTCACTTTTCCTTTATCCTATATAAATTCTCATTAAAAGCAGCTTCTTTACCATCCACTTTTTGCATGAAGCTCTTTTTCCGTACATGTACAGGACCGGAGATACGTTGCGTCTAAATACAGCTGGAACATCTAAACCCAATAGATCATTGTCTACTATTTTAATGTACGGGCACGTGGATCAGTCATTTTTTTCTTTTGAATGCCCGAATGTGAGGGCATGTATTGTTCTAATGAACGAGCACGTGAACTTGTTCGCTTTTCACCTTTAGTCGTCTGAATGTGAGGGCACGTACTGTTCCAATGTACAGGCACGTGAACTTGGCCGCTTTTCACCTTTAGTAGTCCGAACGTGCGGGCACGTACTGTTCTAATGTACGGCCACGTGAACTTGGTCGCTATTCACCTTTGGACATCCGAATGTGAGGGCACGTACTATTCTAATTTACGGGCACGTAGACCAGTCATTTTTTTCCTTTGAACGTCCGATAGTGAGGGCACGTATTGTTCTAATGAACGAGCACGTGAACTTGTTCGCTTTTCACCTTTGATCGTCCGAATGTGAGGGCATGTACTATTCTAATGTACGAGCACGTGGACCAGTCACTTTTTTCCTTTGAACGTCCGAATGTGAGGGCACGTATTGTTCTAATGTACGAGCACGTGAACTTGTTCGCTTTTCACCTTTGGTCGTTGGAATGTGAGGGCACTTACTGTTCTAATGTACAGGCACGTGAACTTGGTCGCTTGTCACCGTTGGTAGTCCGAATGTGACGGCACGTACTGTGAACTTGATCGCTTTTCACCTTTGGACATCCGAATGTTAGGGCACGTACTATTCTAATGTACGGGCACGTGGGCCCGACACTTTTTTTCTTTGAACGTCCGAATGTAAGGACGCGTATTGTTCTAATGTACTAGCACGTGAACTTGTTCGCTTTTCACCTTTGGTCGCCCGAATGTGAGGGCACGTACTATTCTAATGTACGGGCACGTGGACCAATCGCTTTTCACCTTTGTTACCTTTGAATGTGAGGGCACGTACTGTTCTAATGTACGGGCACATCAGGTTGGTGCAATCACGTGTCGGAGAGTGGGAGCACGTCGATCGAGTACAACCACGTGTTCTAATGTGAGGGCACGTTCAGCTGGTGCAACCACGTGTTCCATTGTGGGGGCACGTTAGGCTGGCCTCTTTGGCACTTAGCCCGCCCTCTGGCCTAGTTTTCGATTCTCACAAATGCACTATTCACACACTTGTTCTTGTCTGGCTAGTGGCGTCCTGGAGCCTTTAGCTTCTCAAGTTTGTTACTATCGCCTTTATTTTTATCCGCTGATACACAAGTTTCCAGAGCTTCTGATTCCTCGGAAGTTTCCTGAGGACGCTATCGCTGGTTTTGGTCTGGCGAGCGGCCTTCTTCTGAACCACTATATTTATTTCAAGGAGACTCACACTTTCCACAAGCACGAAAACCGGTTTTCGACGAATATATTCACTAAATACTCCCGAATACCGCGCACGCGCTTATTATCCGCTTATGTTCTAAGCCTAAATGTAATTCTTAACTTATTAGCCAACAGGGTTTTAACAGTTCTCGGATTTGTTACCAATATCGTATCAGAAAATGAACTATTTCTACACCGCGTTAGAACCCCGTTTTATATACAAATGAATAAACGTGAGCAACATAGGACTGGCGGAGCTTGGTGACGTCACAGTCAGTTTTCCAACGAGTACTTTATGTCAATAACATGTGAATGGCTTATAGATACTTTTAACACTCCTCCTAATGATGGCGATGCAACATACAGGGCAATATCGGGGGGACGCTCTAGAGCGTTCTGAGAGTATTTCCATCCTTTGTTTTCCCACGAATCTAAATGACAGCAATAATCTCATAGTGCTCTAGAGAAGTCACCCGAAAACATAAAATTGTAAATGACAAACTTCAATTTGAAAAAGGTTGAAAAATGTTAACTAAACGACCACCCTTCATACCTGCATGTCAAAATGTTTGTAATTGATAATGACGACATATGGTGAATCTTACTGCGTATTTCGTATTTCGTGTGCAAGCTGGCAACGCCGGCGAAGTAAACGCTTTGGATTTTGTCCCTTAAAAACATTTGGGTGTACGTAAAAGCGTTCCCACCAGAATTTGCTTTACCTATAGTGTATACACTTCGCCTTTTATATGATGTCTCTATTTTATAATTGGCTTTTAGAAATTTGAGAGAGAATTATTTTGAAGAATTATCAGAAAAGCAAAAATAATTATTTAAGCTTCACACATTTCAGCGTGCCACGACTTTGCCTGCGCCCCAGGTGCCCAATGCGTCCCCTCCCCTTCAGGACCAACATGCAGATGCACCGAAGGCCTAATGGGAAATCCATTCCCTGGCGGTTCATGTACCACCGACGTTTGTTCTTCCACCAGACCCTGCGAAGACTCCAAAGTGTGTATCAGCGGCCGTTGCAAGCAGAGATGTCAAGGCATCATTTGCGGGGTGGGAGCCCATTGCGAAAAGGATAGCAACAAATGTGTGTGCGACCATAATCTGGTCGGAAACCCTGATGTCGTATGCATGCCTCGTAAGTTTTTTCCCCATAAACTACAACTCAGCATTCCTTATTAAACTATAATAATTTTTCGTAACAGCTAAATCTGGTCCTGTTTGCGAGTCAGGATGTGGAAAGAATGCCCATTGTGAATACGGTCTTATTACCAATCAATGCGTGTGCAACACTGGAACCATCGGAAATCCCTACGAAATATGTTCCAAAGAGACAGGCTTAGAAAGGAAAAAATGCTCTCCCTCGGCTTGCGGTCCTAACGCAGACTGTCAAGACACTTTCAATGGAATCGAATGCGTCTGCAAGCGCGGTTTCACTGGTAACGCTTACGTTGAATGCGTAGACTTAGACGAATGCAAGAGCAATGTGTGTGGAAATAGTGCCGTTTGCATTAACACCATAGGAAGCTACGATTGCAGGTGCAAGGAAGGATTTGCAGGCAATCCTTTTGTTATGTGTAGTCAAGTACAGGGAGGAATTTGCCGAGAACCTGACAACTGCCAGTGCAGCGAAAACCTTTTGTGTCCTACGGGATATTCATGCAAAAGAGGACAGTGTCGTGACTTGTGTTATTCAGTCCGATGTGGGCCAAAAGCAGTGTGCGACGATGGGCAATGTTTATGTCCTCCAGGGTACTCCGGCAACCCTAAAGACCTCAAGGTCGGTTGCAAACAGGAGAGCCAATGTTCTAGCGATACCGACTGCGCCAAAACAGAAATATGCTTCCAACTGGGCAAAGGAGTCAGAAAATGCGTAGATGCATGTAGCAAGGCTCAGTGTGGACCAAATGCCTTGTGCGTTGCTTCCAAACACCATACTTCTTGCATTTGTAATCCAGGATATAAAGGTAACCCTGGGGATTTAACAGTTGGTTGCCAAATAGAGGAAAGAGTGAACCCTCGTGAATGTTTAACGGACAGCGACTGCAAATCTGGAACTATCTGCGCTGTAGATAAGAAGGGTACTCAAAAATGTATCAGCCCTTGCGAAACAGTGGCATGCGGTTTTTATGAAACCTGCAAACTAGATGTGGCTGGCCATCCCACCTGCGCATGTAAAGATGAGTATTTGTGGAACCCCATGACGTCAACTTGCGAAAAGCCCTCTGTACCTGAATGCGAGCATGATGTAGATTGCCAGAGCACCGAACTCTGCCAGCCAGACCCTTTGGGGATTTTGAAATGCGTCTCTATTTGTGCTCAGTTTACCTGCCCTAACAACTCGGCTTGCGTAGCGGAATCCCACCGAGGAAAGTGCGAATGTTTTGAAGGATATTCCGGAAATCCCAACGATCGAAACGGCTGTCAACCAATCAAGCTAGACGAGTGTACGTCTGATGCACACTGCTCTGAGCAAGACACGTGCAAGAAAGTTCAAGAAGAGAATCGCCAGAAATGTGTTCCGGCTTGCAGTTTTTTACAATGTGGAACAAATGCTCTTTGCGTGGTCAACAATCACGTGGCCAAATGTCAGTGTCCACCTGGATCTTTTATTGGAGACCCTCATATCAGTTGCGAAGCAGTGCCTTGTGTTTACAATGTTGATTGTCCGCAAAATCAGCTTTGCAACCGAATGACTCACACTTGCTTTGACGTTTGCGATGAAGAATCTTGCGGAACTAACGCAGTGTGCTTAGGCCAAGACCACAAAGCTGTTTGTCAGTGTCCTCCAGGCTACAGCCCAAACCCTGTCGCAGAAGTCGAGTGTGTAATGTTGGATTCTTGCAAATCTAACCCGTGCCATAGCAGTGCAGTTTGTACATCAACCAACAAAGGTTACAAGTGTGATTGCCCTCAAGGGACCGTAGGCGACCCTTTTGCTTCTGGATGCCGCAAAAAATCAGACGGATGCAAGAACCAAGACACTGAGTGTCCTTCCAACACTGTTTGCGTGCAAGGAAAATGTATAAACCCATGTTCTCAGAAGACTTGCGGCCCAAATGCCGTTTGTAACGTAGCGAACCGTACTGCCACTTGTATTTGTTCTAGCGGTTATAAAGCTGCAGACACTGGTTGTTTAAAACTTCTACTTAAATGTACGGTGGATAAAGAGTGTAACAGTGGAGTATGTCAAGAAGGTGTCTGCAGGTCTGTATGCCGAAACAACAATGACTGTTCCCAAGGTGAAAATTGTATAGAAAACAAATGCGTTACACCATGCAGCGACCATAGTCAATGCGACGACTCGCAGGCGTGCAAGGCCGGAACTTGCGTGATTGGATGCAGAAGTGACAAAAACTGCCCCCAAAGCCAAGCCTGTTTGAACTATCGTTGCCAAGATCCATGTGAAAACAAAGACACTTGTGGTCCTAACGCGGTGTGTTCCTGCAAAAATCACAAAGCCACCTGCGATTGTCCTCCCAGGTTTGTCGGTAATCCCACTCCTGATCAAGGCTGCATTCGGGTGCCAATTCTATGCGACGAACGCGAGAAATGCCCTGCAAACCATCAGTGCTTCAACGAGCAATGCACTTTCAAATGTAAAGGCAACGGTGACTGTGCAGTTGGAGAAAGGTGCACCAACAAAGGCTGCCTAAAGGTCTGCTTCGGGGACAGTAACTGTTTAACCGGTGAAATTTGCAAAGACGAAGTATGCCAGCCTGGATGTTCGCGGGACAGCGACTGCCAGACATCGCAGACGTGCGTAAAAGGAATTTGCAAATGTGCACCTGGATTTATGGGTTCTCCTCAAGGTTGCACCGACATCGACGAATGCGCCAGCAATCCTTGTCACCGCAGTGCAGTCTGCAGAAACGAACTCGGGTCCTACAAATGCACTTGCCCCGAGGGCTTAATTGGAGACCCGTACACCAGCTTGGGATGTTCAGGGCCGGGACAATGCAGATCCGATAAGAACTGCCCGGAACAGCTGGTGTGCAGGCGCGGAAAATGCCAGGATCCGTGCGACAAATGCGGCAAAAATGCTTTGTGTCAAGTGACCAATCATCAATTGGCTTGCGCTTGTCCGCCAGGCCATTTGGGGAATCCTTTCGATAAGAATTTGGGGTGCTTCAGAGTGGAGTGTATCGAGAATGACGATTGCCCTACCGACAGGTTTTGCAATGCTCACGCCAACAAATGCATAGGTGAGTAAACTGTTGTTAAAGGTGCTTTTGTTACAGAATTAGGTTTCGTCTGGGTTAAATGGGTCAAAATGTACCTAAGTGTGGAAGGAAAACAATTATGATGTTTATTGTATATCATACATGTTTTGCGTCCTTTTACCAAGTTAAAAGAGGTGAGTAGCGGTTGTACGACACAAAAAACTATAATGGTTGGCACGTAGGCTTCTGGATTCTTGGACCCTTGTGGTTGTATGACTGGTTGTTATCTTGGGTTCTGGTCCTTTTTTTTAATTAAAATAAGTTACAGCGGGTGCTTCTAACTTCGTTGTTTATTTTGACGTTTCGACACAAATTGGTGCCTTCATCAGAGTACACAAAACGATGTTCTGTTTTGGTTCGAAGTTTGTTGCAGTTTTTTCCTTTATGTACTGATACTTTGAAGTCGAGAGTTAAAATTATTTTAATTACAATTTTTAAAGAACAAAAGTTGCATTATTGCTTTGTACATGCTGCTCGCCGTGTCGAAACCCTGCGGCTAACCGTCAGAAATATCGTACGGCACGCAGCATGTACTATGGGGAATTGCGAAACGTCAAAATAAACAACGAAGTTAGAAGCACCCGCTCTAACTTATTTTAATCAAAAAAAAAGGACCAGAACCCAAGAAAACAACCAGCCAAAAAACTATAATTTTTTGTTTATGAAATAGCTAACGTTTCGACTTTTATTTAGGCCTTCAGGGCTCTTTCAAGTTTATCATAGGTCAGGATCGAGAAACTCGATCACGACATAATATAGAGAGGTCTTCGCACTAAGGGTTGCAGAGCGGGACTTTTCGTTGCCCGTCGCGCTAAAAAGATAGAGAGTAAGCCAAAACCTGGCAAGGCGGATCAGGAACTGGAAAGTCTTAGAAACAGAGAGCCCATCCCCCATAAGCACATATATTTTGAACTCGGCCAACACTTCAATAGCAAACCTACACTGAAGAGCAATTTTAAATTCGACAAAGGAAAATTCGTCAGAGAGCTAGCAAGACTTATTGACCCCGTCAGCCTTGACAGATTTAACTGTAACGATATCATAAAAGTGATTAGCAAGGCCTATCGAAAAGCTGTCCATAGAGACCAAAAGCAGGAATACCATAATCCTTACTGGTGGAACGAAAGAATAGAGAACCTAAGAGATAAATGCACGAACTTGCGCAGGGCATACACCAGGGCAAGATCGAAGCAAGAAGCAGTAGACATTTCAAATACCAAATGGAAGGCATACAAAGGAACAAGGAAGAAACTGTGCTTTGAAATAAATAGATACAAAAGAGAACGTTGGAAGGGGGTATGCAACCAGCTTGAGGCTGATGTATGGGGTGAGGGATATAAAATAGTACACCGGAACCTGAAACAAGGTAACAATTTTGAGATGGCATTAGACATAAAGAAAGAAATAGTCGAGGTATTATTTCCCTCAGCCCAGCCTGCAATCGCAGATAAATGCTATCCAGTGCGCTACACTGAATTTACCTTAGAAGAGCTTAAAATAGCCTCCACCAGACTCAAGAAAAAGAAAGCACCAGGTCCTGACAAAATTCCTGCGGAAGCCGTAATATCTACCGTCCAGAAATATCCGCAAAAAATACTTGAAGCTTGAAGAAGACCGATAAAGACTGGCTACTCATTAATCCATATGGTTAAGATTAGGTCTAAAATTAATTTAAAATTACCCACAGGACTAAAATAAATCAAATTTGACTCAAAACGCTTCAAAATGCAAATCTTGTTTTAAGAGAAAATTACGTTTGAACTAAAGCCAAAAGTCGATGAAAAATGCCTTTGTTAAAGCTTATAAAAATAAAAATTTGAAGTGTTTGAAAAAATCCAGGTTAAACATGGCCAAAATCTCTTAAAAATTAGTCAGAGCGCCTAAAATTGTCCCATAGTCGCGGCTTTTGGAGTAAATCATGTTAAAATTAGGGATAAAATCAGTTAAAAATTACCACGTTTTAGGACAACGTGTTGTCCTAAAATGCAAATTTTTATTACTTTGGATTTGATTAACTCAAATTTAGGACCGGAGCAGAGCCGAAAGCAACTAACTTTCTTATTACTACTACCAATTACATTTTTGGACTAAAATAAATAAAAGTTTGGTTCAAAACGCGTTTTGCGTCTAAAAAAATAGCAAATTTACCGTTTCTTGAAAAATACCGAAAAATGCAGGTTAGAATTAGGGCCAAATTTTATTGAATAATCAAAACAAACTTGTTAAAAAGTTGATAAAACAGCACAAGATAAGCTGGTTCAAGAAAAGACGTCTCGTCTTGCCCTTCCTTGTGGCATTGCCAGTCATGTATGTTTGATTCTTTGTGTGTTCCCTGATCTCATTTTCTCTCCGAGCAAGATGCAAAATGGTTTCCTTCCTGACAGGTTATCTCCTATTATTAGCTAGACATAAGCAACAGGGTCCTAGCCAATCTCCAACTGGCACTGCTACCTACATCGAGATTTTTCGCAGGTTGATAGGGCAGTCCCCTACACTAGCTGGGCAAGGGTTGCTATACTATCCGACAGCCCACGGAAA